>ML677333.1:79212846-79260336 GCA_007922305.1 Dermatemys mawii
ATAAAAGTCATGTACTGATCCCCCTTGTTGAATCACATATTAATCAAGTCAGTTCCACTGAAGTTGCTGGAGCTACTCATAGAGTTAAATACTGTTGCTCAGTGTGCAAAAAGGTCTCGATCTGGCCCACAGAGAACAGCTTAGATGATTAATACACAACTAGATATGACCAGAAAAGGGAATTTCCATTCCACAGGAAATTCAAATACTTCAATGTTTTTTTCATTCCAAACTGGAACAGAAAGCCAAATTTCCCATGGAATTAACCTTGTGAAGTTTTGATGCAGAACTACCAATGCAATCATTTTGATAATGTCAAATTGTTTTGATAAGGTAAAAAAATGCTCCATTTTGATGTCAAATATATATTGTGACGGAGTCAGTCCAGAAGGATATAGGAGAGTGCTGGAAGGCAGGTATATTAGTCTCAGGATGTGCAAGTCCCTGTTCCCTGGATAGCCAAACAAAGGCTACTCCAGGCCAATCAAGACACCTGGGGCCAATTAAGAACCTTCTAGAAAGGAGTAGAAACAGCTAGCCTAATTGGGACACCTGAAGCCAATCAGGGACTGGCTGAAACCAGATAAAAACCTCCCAGTTAGTCAGGTGGGCTGTGGGTGTCAGAAGCTGTGGAAGGAAGTTGTGCTGTTGGTGAGACTGAGTGGCGGCGACGGTGCATTCGAATGTCTGCCCTATCAACTTTCGATAGTACTTCCTGTGCCTACCATGGTGACCACGGGTAATGGGGAATCAGGGTTCGATTCCGGAGAGGGAGCCTGAGAAATGGCTACCACATCCAAGGAAGGCAGCAGGCGCGCAAATTATTTAGGGGCCTCAGAAACTCATCTAGGCCCCAGAGTGACCTCCCTTTCTCAGTATAATTGGCAAGAGTCACCACCTAGTGAGTTACCTTCATCACAGGCCAGTACCATCGAAAGTTGATAGGGCAGACATTTGAATGCACCATCGCCACCACTCAGTCTCACCAACAGCACAACTTCCTTCCACAGCTCCTGACACCCACACCCACCTGACTAACTGGGAGGTTTTTATCTGGTTTCAGCCAGTCCCTGATTGGCTTCAGGTGTCCCAATTAGGCTAGCTGTTTCTACTCCTTTCTAGAAGGTTCTTAATTGGCCCCAGGTGTCTTGATTGGGCTGGAGTAGCCTTTGTTTGGCTATCCAGGGAACAGGGACTTGCACATCCTGAGACTAATATACCTGCCTTCCAGCACTCTCCTATACCCTTCTGGACTGACTCCGTCACAATATATTTATTATTTTAATATCTGAACTAAATCAATCAATGATAAAGTAGAAACTTTTTTACTTTACCATTCTCAAAACAAGACAATTTATTCCAACTTGTTCCCATAAAAATATTATCAAAATTGACACTTTCCTGCCACATGTGTCATCTTAAAAGAAACAGTTTTTGACAAAAAAATTTTTTTGCTGGAAATGCTTTCCAACCAGGCCTTTTCCTAACAGCTACTTATTATAAGTACTAAGGGCTTTTGTGGTTAATACCCTAGATTTTCTTCTGCACTGATTCAGCACTCCAAACTCAGTCCTTACTTATGCAAAGATTCTAAATATATGAGGATCCCCTAAGCTGAATCTCAGTGGGTTCGCTGTCCTCTTCCATTCAGCTATTCACGTTTTAAACTGCAATAGTTTAAACAGTCCTCCAGACCCCAGTACAAGGATTGCTTATGGGTTTGGGGGGTTTTGTGTATGCTAATAGATTTAACTTGTATTTTTTATAAGTGGAAGGGGAAAATGTATTTTAACCAAATAACTTTAAAGAAGTTGATAGGAAGGCAAAACTGAAATTCTAGGGAATTATACAAGCATAGAAGACAACACTTCTACATTTGGGCTTGCAAAGCTGATGGTTATTTGTAAGCTTTGAAGACCACTTTAAAAAAATCTGGCTGTTTGAATTACACTTTAAAAGTATAAATATACTTTCCACAGAGGTAAATATGCATTTGCACCCACAGGCTACCACTTCCTCTCGCCAAACAGATAACTGCACAAAAATGACCATTTGCAAGTGTAACTGCTAACTCTTTATGCACCAAAAACACAGGTAGGTTTTTGGATAGGTATGCTGGCAAATTCTGGAACCGTACTTTAGGTAGCCAGTTTGGAAAATTGTGACTTAAGTCACATACATACCAATCAGGATGAAATGCCTGTACTGTATGGATATGAAGTAAAGTTTTTGACACCCACTAGCAAAGTGACTAGCAAAGGTGCTAAGATGCTGGATATAGCAAAGACAATAAGAAGGATCTGGAACATCCTGAAGCCTGCAGTAGAGATGCTATTTTCCCTGCACTATCTGGTGAAATAACCAGTTCTCCCCACAATACCACCACCCGGGAGTACCTTTGGTGGGTTTGAAAGGTGACCAGAAAAGCTGTGGAACCTTAATCAGCTGGAGATACTTCAAAGTAAAACATTTTAAAACATATTTTTCAATGTCTACTGAGTGCTATTTCAGACCACTAGCTCCAAATGGACACCATCTTTTCATTCCTCACAGAAGCCTTCACCCAATACATAGTAGGGAGAAGAAAACTCTTGCTTCTATTCATGCTTGCTCGGCAGAGCAACTAGAGATGGGTGCAAACAAGGTTAAATACAAAGTTTAGACCTCCATGCTGAATGCCACTTCTTTACTCTTGAGAGAGAATTTTTTTAAAAGTGAGCATGGGCGCGGAAGTCCTTTTCTGCGTCCTCCTTCCTATAGCCTGACAGATTTTTTGGACCTTGCAGGTCAGCTTCCTGTCTGAAGCAGAAGATTGGCGACAGATATCATCTTAGTGTAACAGGTTTGTTTATGATCTGTACACAAGTCCTGTTGCCTTGAACAGGGGCATAGCAAGCATCACACAGCCAGCTCCCTTCTCATAGAAACCTCAAGTCAGGCATCTGTGCCCCATCCCTGGAAGCAGCTATCTTTTGCCTGCCTCAATCTCTCTCTCCAGGGTTTCACTCTAGCCTCACTGCTTCACTTTCCTCTTCTTGCATTAGTCCTGACTTTCGCACTTAAGCCAAGGCTGCTCAGAGACCACATGGCTTAAAACATGATTATCAAACTATGGGTTGGAAGCCCATTTTAACGGGGTCACCAGGAGTAGCATTAGATTTGCTGGAGCCCAGGCCCGAAGCCTGAGCCGCACGGCCCAAGGCCCCACTGCCCTTGTACTTCAGCTTGCCCCCAGGATGGGCTTTGGCATCCCTGCCTGGGACAGTAGAACTCAGGTGGGCTCAGGCTTTGACCCCCACAACCTTCTTCTCCTGGGGCCATAGTAATTTTTGTTGTCAGAAGGGAGTCACATTTCAATGACTTTTGAAAACCCCTGGTGGAGAAAGATAAGCCTGGGTGTTTACTTGCCATTTTGCACACAGGAATCTCAGAAATTCAACTGATAGACAAAGAAGAGCTTTAATGGCTTCTTTAGCTCTTTCTGGGGGTAGATTCATCCTGAAAGTGTATACATCAATGACACTTCATGGGCAAGACATTAGGTTAGCACCTTTTGTCATACCAGCACTCACACAGGCAACATCCACACTGTGCACTGTGCATATTGAAGCCTCTTAGGGCACATTTTGCAAAAAGATTCCTGGGGCCACACAACTCTCAGAAATGCTAATGAAATGCAGCTAAATCCCTACTTGCTGCAAATATAGTATTCACCCTGAGGGACAATTTCTGAATCTGAAAAAAGAGAGTGGGGGGGGGAAAAATACCCTTTAAGATCCTCTTAAAATCTCAGTGCACTCTGGCCAGTTTGCTCTCATGCTAACTTTATTTTATTCCTTGCCACTGATCCTTAAGTTGCATTTATGGGTGTCCATTTTTGCTCACAGTCTTCACAAAGTCACAGAGGTATCCATTCAGAATGATTACTCTGATTTAATCAGGGGAAATGAGAGCTCCAGAAAAGAATAGGAGGAGAACCTCTTGCAAATGCAAGTTCCTGGGCTGCTGCAAAAAGGGTCAGGACTGGAGTAACACTTTCTGGCTTTGCACTTGTTGTGGAAGTGATTTCACAGTCGTCTCATTGCCAGAATGATCTTTGGCAAGAAAGTGAAACAGCTTTTCAGTGCGGTTATGGAGGAAGATGTGGCATTTGTCACCATGCTGGTAGAAAATAACATTTTTTTTTCTTGTGCAGATCACATCACATAGATGATCAAGGAGTACTCTGATGCCAGAAACTGTCAAGTGTGTGAGCAGTGGAGCAACAAAAGCCACCTGCTTTCCTAGTAATAACTTTGACCAAACTACCAGAATAATGTTGCTACTGCAGGCCTCATGTCATCTTGTTATAATCATTTCTTCATGTGACATTTCACTGAGGCTGTCTTGTTGCAGCAAAATTTCATCACATTAGATCTGGTTATGCACATCATGGAGCATGATATTTGGGCTTGGATATGTCATTTCTATTATTACTCAGTGTGAGAGTCTGGCTTTATGGTTTCTAACTCCAGGCTCCCGACATGGAACATTTGGTCTAAAATGTCCAGGTATGAAAGTCCAAGTTAAAATTCATGACAGAAGATGTGTGATCAGATCTAACCAGTTGAGATGTCGCTATAATCAGACATCACAGATTGAATTCAATGTCCTGAATGAACTTTCCATATAAAGATTAGGTAGCACCATGCTACATGCAAAATAAAAAAAGTCTGTAGACCAAAAGACACTACTCACTCTTTGACCAGGACTGGCATAATCTAGTGAATGTTATAAATAAACAGGGCAAGCAACTCAAAAGTCTCAGTCTCTCATCTATAGCATGGAACATACTTCAGTAACTGAAGATCAAAAAATAATCAAATATTAATGACTCCAAACTTCACATCACAAGTGGGTGGGATGGGCTTCCTTTGCCTCCTGACCACTCTGTGCAAGAAATGTTTTACTACAGATACTTGAAACTTCTGGAAAACAGCCCATAGTAGATGTGCGGTAGGGGGATTAGCAGCCCTTTTAGGCAATAAATGCTAAAAGACCAGCTATTGTGTGACTTCATCAGCGACTGATTTGTTTACACACAAGATGCCTTACTATGGAAGGGCAAAGAGGTTGGGCTAAAACAAAAGCCATCACCTCCCAGTTCTCACGCAAAATGTGTATGTAACCCAAAATAAATCAGACCTGAATACGTAAATAGTTCAGATTTTCCCACCTTTTCCATCTTAAGCTTTTGTGCATTTTGCCACTTCTAAGTCATGTTGTGAACTGGAACAAGAAGCAACAATATAACCAGTTAGACTTACCTTTTTAAAGGTGCCTAAAAGAGTTAGGAACAAAAATTCCCTTCAATTTCAATAGAAGTTGAGCATCTAAATCTTTTGGGTTTCTTTTGAAATATTTCAGGACTAATCTACTCTTAAAAATGAGTTATCTAGCTATGTCACTCAGGGCTGTGAAAAAAATTGTGCCTTGAGCATGACAGTTAGTTTGACTTAACTCCCAGTGTAGATGCACCTATGTCAAGAAAAGAATTCTTTCATCAGTTTAGCTACTGACTCTTAGAGAGGTTGATTACCTTCACTGATGGAAAAACCCTTTCTGTTGATGTTGGAAGCATCTAAAATATGGTGTGGCAGTGCTGCAGGAATGTCGCTGTAGTGCCTGCAGTTAGACGTCGAGTTAGCCTTAAATATTGTTGATGAGACGAACTACACAAACTCTTTCAGGATTTTGTCCTCATGAGATTTTTCTTCCTCAGTTTTTGCAAACCCCAAAGGTTTGGATGGCCCAGATAAACATCTACTTTTTTTTGGTATTTATCTAAACCAAAGGGAACTTCAGCACCTTTGGGAATTCACTAATGTCTACGTCATCCTCTGTGAAGGATCATAAAATGCACAGTTGACATGCAGTCACCTTTGCTGAATTGTAAGCAGCTGACAGCCAACTTATTTGCAGCTCATTGCGTTGCAGTAGCATGGTTTGCCGATTCCTTAATACATAGTGCTGCTACAAAAAATCACCTATAAGCTTGAAAGCAAGCAGAGTAGTCAGCTTCACTGACTAGAGAATGCACTGAGCAGAAGCTGCTTCTCAGCTTTTCTAAAGAATTGATTTGCTAATTTTAAGATATTTTGATTTATTTCTGACCTGGTAATAGGGTGACCAGACAGTAAAAGTGAAAAATCGGGATGGGAGTCGGGGGTAATAGGAGCCTATATAAGAAAAAAACCCAAAAATTGGGACTGTCCCTATAAAATTGAGACATCTGGTCACCCACCTGGTAATGTGATAGTTGACCATAAACAAAGTGCATAAAGATCCATAAAGACATTATTTCTGGGATTTTATGGACACTACTTTTACCACAAAAAGAAATTGTTTTTAATGTTGTAGCTTTGAAAGATGGTAAAGAAATTTTCCCTGCTAAGACGGATTAGTTGAGAAGCAATCATTAGATTTTCTTACTGGCAAATTGTAGTGAAGTAAGTGTATTATTCTGAGATGTTAATTGTAGTGGAGTAAGTGTATTATTCTGAGATTTCCCTAGCCACAGTTCTTTGTTTAGAAGGCTGGTATTGCTGCTTCTGTGTTTGTGCTACCAACATATAGAGCATTAAGTGTTAGGGGTCAGACACATGACTGCATAAGGATAGTGCCAATCTTAATGGTTCTCTTCAGTGTATATATTCAGAACCATATCTACTATACACAGTGACCAAAAATATTTTGCTACCTTTTCCCTCTATACAGCACTGTGGAACCAATGCAGCTATGAGACTCTTAATTCCATTTTGACTCCCAGATCATCAATAGAATTGTTTCTTTATGTTTCAGTTGGTAATCTTTATTACCAGAGGGAGCACATCTGGGGGTTTGTTGGGCTGGTAGTTAGAAAATAATAATCTTCTCTCTGTAAACAAAATAAATGGAAGTTAATGAGAGAATAAAGATGGAACTCCAAAATACCATCATTACATATACTATAAGGACCCACCCATGCCTTATGGAAAACTTGTAAAGGTATTCTATACAGAGAAACAATTAGTCTTGTATATTTTCACTGGGTGGGCAGATTTCAAAGCACTTGAAAATAAGAATGTTGTTAATGAGGATACATCTTTTTCTGTTGTTTATTCTTCATGTGAAATCACGTATCTTCTCTTTGTAATGCTGCAGGCAGTTGCTGTGGAGATTATTATGATGCCACAGAGAATGACTAGTCTGCAGCTGACAAATTAAGAGCTGGAGCAGATGAACTACATTAATATATCTTGCTTATATCTTTCAAAAAAATTACAAACTGCATGTAGTTGGTGTTTGTAACCTGGTAAATCTTGTTCTCCCAACTGTTTCCTTAACGTATCCGGATTGTATTAATCTCAATCTGTCTTTCTGACATCTTCTTGTGCATGCTCAATCATCAGAGAAGCTCCAAATGATCAAAACAGAATTCACTATTTTCCCCTCGAGCCCTTACCCTCACTGCTTTCTCAGTAAGGACAAACAAAATCATCATTTTTTCCTATCCTTCAGTCATATAACTTGTTTGATCTCTGACTCAACCCTCTAGCTCAGGGGTCAGCAACCCTTCAGACGTGATGTGCCGAGTCTTCATTTATTCACTTTAATTTAAGGTTTCGCATGCCATTAATACATGCTAACGTTTTTAGAAGGTCTCTATAAGTCTATAATATATAACTAAGCTATTGTTGTATGTAAAGTAAACAAGGCTTTCAAAATATTTAAGAAACTTCATTTAAAATTAAATTAATGCTGATCTTATGCCGCCGGCCCACTCAGCCCACTACCGGCCTGGGATTCTATTCACCTAGGCCAGCAGCAGGCTGAGTGGGGCCTGCAGCTGGGACCCTGGCTGGCACCCACCCCCTACTCTGGGTTCCAGATCAGGGATGTTCAGATCAGAGCCTAAGGTCTACCCCACCCCAAACCTTGCTGCTGTTTCCCAGACTTTTCCTACTCTACCTCTATCAGGCTTCTGCTACACCACCCTTCAGAGACAGGATCCCAATACTTCTACTCTACCCCTGGGTCTCCTTCTTTGTCTCTAAGTCTTGACAGTAGAATTCCCTATTGGAGATCCCTTCTGCCCTCACTTCCTGACCTTGTTCCAGCCTGTCTGTACCAACCCAGCTAGGCTCCATCTTCAATCTGTGCTTTCCTATCAATCTTGACTCTTTCCCTCAGCTGTGGCCTATCATGTTACTTTGCCTCTTCTGAGTGAAATTCACCCTTTCCAAACTAGTATGAGGTGAACTTACCAGCACAACATCATAAACTTAAAACCTATGGAGAACGTCATTAAACACAAATTCCTTTTATCTTTATGCCTGAATCTATTACTATACAGAATTTCCCTCCCAAGACTTTTTTCCTCCTTAATCCCTGTCCCTCAGTCCTGCAAACGCTTGTGGACTAAAGATAGTCCCCTACGCATAGGAACCCTAGCCCTAGGGCAGGGAGCCCTACCCTAAGAAACCATAATCCTAGAGCGGGAATCCATACCTATTGGAATCCTAACCCTAGCACCAACTCCCATACCCATAGGAACCCTACCCCTAGGGTGAGGACCCCTATCCATAGGAACCCTAACCTGAGTCCCAAGTGGGAAACCCAACCCATAGGAACCTTGATTCTAGGGTGAGGAACCCTAACTATAGAACCCTACCCCTAAAGTGGGGAGCCTTACCCATAGGAACCAGAATCCTAGCCCCAAATCCCCTACCCATAGGAACCCTAACCCTATGGCAGGGAGTCCTACCCATAGGAGTCCTAAACCTATGACAGGGAGCCCTACACACAGGAACCCTAACAGTAGCCCCAAGTGCTCTACTCACAGGAACCATAACCCTAGGTCAGTGATCTCTACCTATAGGACCTCTAACCCTAGGGAGAGGAGCCCTAACCATCAAAACCCTAACTCTAGACCCAAATCCCCAATCCATAGGAACCCTAACTCTAGAGCAGGGATCCCAACCCAGGGGAACTGTAACTTTAGGGTGGGATGCTCCACCCGTGGGAACCCCAACCGTAGCCCAAAGTTCTCTATCCATATGAACCCTAAACCTGGAACAGGGAGCCCTACCCAAGAGAACTGTAACCTTAGGGCAGGGAGCACTATGATAGGAATCCTAACGCTAAGGCAGTGACCCCTACCCATGGGACCTCTAACCCTAGGACAGGGAGCCCTACCGATACAAATCCTAATCCTTCCCCCAACTCCCCTACCCATAGAAACCCTAACCCTATGGCAGGAGCCTACCCACAGGAACTTTAATCCTAGGGCAGGGAGCCCTACGCATAAGACCCTAACCCTAGCCCCCAAGTCCCCTACACATACAAACCCTAACCCTAGGGTAGGAAGCTAAACCCATAGGAATTGTAACCCTAGTTCCACGTCCCTTACTCATAAGAACCCTAACCCTAGGGTGGGAGCCCTACTCATAGGAACACTGAACCTAGGTTGGGGAGCCCTGCCCAAAGGAACCCTTGCCCTAGCCCCAAGTGCCTTCCCCACTTGAACTCTAACCCTAGCACAGGGAGCTGCACATATCGAAACTCTAACCCTAGTGCTGGGAGCCCTACCCCCTGAGTCCCCTACCCATAGACACTCTAACTCTCGGAAGAGGGGGAGACCTACCCATATGTACCATAACCCTAGCCCCAGGTCTAATGAGTAGGATACTTGGTTTTAGGATTTGGGTTCATATTGGTAGGGTTTTCAGCCTTAAGTTATGGTTCCTATGGGTAGGGCTCCCCACCCTAGGCTTGAGATTCCTATAGGTAGGGGATTTGGGGCTAGGGTAAGGTTCATAGGGGCAGAACTCCCAGGCCTAGGGTTAGGATCCCTATGCATAGGGGACTTGGGAGTAGGCCTAAACCCCTCTGCATCTGCCTCTCCGTATTACCCCCCTGTCACCAAATATAACTTTGAATTAAAATGTAGTTTTGGTCTTCTACATAATCTCTTTTAGGACTCAGGAATTTGGTAGTGGGCTGAATGACACAGGGTGTTGGTAATAGAATATGAAGTCTTTCTCCAGAAGTCACACTGCAGAAGAGAGTGAAAGTTCTTAGTAACTTTTTACTGTAAGGCAGGCTAAGTGAAATGAGTTATCCAATAGGAACTGGACTGAGACTGGACTCTACACCACATCATCACCTTCAGAAGTGATGCTAATTAGCACTCTTGTTGACAGGATCAGAGGAGGGTCCAAGGATTGAATGAACATGTAGAACTAAATATGCTCTAACATCTAGATGTATCTTCAGGGTTTGAGCATATTAAAAGGAGTGTGACAGCTTCTGTTGCCACTGCCTACAAAATCATAGGACTGGAAGACTTGAGAGGTCATCTAGTTCAGTCCCCTGCACTCAAGGTAGGGCTAAGTATTATCTAAACCATCCCTGACAGGTGTGTGTGTTCAGCCGGCTCTTAAAAATCACAAATGATGGAGATTCCACAACCTCCCAAGGCAATTTATTCCAGTGTTTAACCACTCTAACAGGAAGTTTATCCTAATGTCCTAAACCCCCCTTGCTACAATTTAAGTCTGTTGCTTCTTGTCCTGTCCTCAGAAGTTAAGAACAACTTTTCTCCCTCCTCCATATAACAACCTTTTATGTTCTTGAAAACTGTTATCACATTCTGTTTCAATCTTCTCTTCTCCAGACTAAACAAACCCAGTTTTTTCAATCTTCCCTCATAAGTCGTATTTTCTAGACCTTTAATCATTATTGTTGCTCTTCTCTGGACTTTTTCCAATTTGTCCTTTCCTGAAATGTGGCACCCAGAACTGGACACAATACTCCAGTTGAGGTCTAATTAGCCCGGCATAGAGCGGAAGAATTATTTCTCGTCTCTTGCTTACAATACTCCTGCCAATACATCCCAGAATGATGTTTGCTTTTTTTGCAACAGCATTACACTGCTGACTCATATTTAGCTCATGATCCGCTATGACCCCCAGATCCTTTTCTGCAGTATTCCTTCCTAGGCAGTCATTTCCCATTTTGTATCTGTACAAATGATTGTTCTGTCCTAAATGGAGTATTTTGCATTTGTCCTTATTGAATTTCATCCTATTTACTTCAGACCATTTCTCCAGTTTGTCCAGATCATTTAGAACTTTAATCCTGTCTTCCAAAGCATTTGCAAGCCCTCCCAGCTTGGTATAGTCCACAAACTTTAGATATGTACTCTCTATGCCATTATCTAAATCAGGGGTTGGCAACCTGCCACACCTGTGCCAAAGGTGGCACGTGAGCTGATGTTTATTGGCATTCTGCTGTCAGTCAGGGTCCCGGCCATTGGCCCTGCTCAGCCCAGTGCCTGCCTAGATGAATGGAACCCCAGAGTGGCAGCAGGCTGAGTGGGGCCGGCAGATGGAAGCCCAGGTTGGCAGCAGGCTGAGCTGCTCAGCCCGCTGCTGGTCTAGGGTTCCATCCACTGGTCTGGGGTTCCCTCCGCCGGTCTGGGGTTCCCTCCGCCGGCTCCCATAAATGTAAAATGTATTACTGGTAAGTGAAACCTTAAATTAATGGAGACTTGGCACACCACTTCTCAAAGGTGTCCGACCCCTGTTCTAAATTCTCTGTTCTACATCAGAGGTCAGGGCCTGCAACAGAGCTAGTTTTTGGGCAACATAACAAATGCAGCTGACCTGCAGTAGACTGCCTGATTGGATACACTGTCTGACTGTTGGAAGAGTCAATAGACCAGCTCTTAAGCCCAGCACCAGCAGTTCAGTAGCTGCTCAGACATTTGCCCAGGACTGTGATAGTTCCTGCACCTGCTTCTTTCCATCCCTGCTTCTGCCTTGCCTCACTCCAGGTAACCCAGATCTGACCCTTAATTCCAGTTCCTGACCTCTGACTCCGGTTCTGATCCTTGACTGTGGCACCTGGCGTCTGACTCAGATTCTGATCCTAGGATCCGATAACTGGATACCACCTCCTCTTCTAACCACCAGGTCTGGCTCCTGCTCCAGTCACTAGGCCCAAATGCCGACACCCCAGTCTTGTGACGTAATATGCCTTTCCTCTGGATAAATAAAGGACTCCAATAAACTGTTTAAAATAGCTGTTTATTTAGGAAGAATGAGAAATTTTACAAATAATTAACTTCAAGTGGAGTGTTAAGATCAAAGATCATGTTGACAGAACAGATTAGGTTTGGTGCATTTGTGGAGCAGTTGAATATTGATGTAAATGGATTTTTCATCATAGCAAATAAGGAAACAAGAACTAAAAGAGAGAAAAGCTAAGGTGATCCTCCTCAACCCCTCTCCAACTTTTGGGGTTCCAAAGGGCTCTGCTCTTGGTTCCATTCTCTCCATCTACATTTTATCTCTGGGTAACCTCCACTTGCAAACACAAATCAGACTTCTCTCTCTATGCTGATGACTCTGATCTACCTCACTACTCCAGGCCTGTCTCCTGTACTAACAAGAATCTTGTCCTTTCTCTGACATCTTCTCACGGGTGTCTAGCCATCAACATGAACTCCCAACTCCTGCAATTACTTACTTCTCTATTATGTAGACAACACTGCCATCCTGCCTGTCAATCAGGCCTGTAATCTGAGGGTCATCTTTGACTCAGACGTCTCTCTATAGCCTCACATCTAGGCTCAGTTTAAATCTTACCAAAATTCTGCATAACATCTCTACAATACATCCTTTTCTATTCATCCACACAGCTAAAATACTCATCCAGGCTCTCATCTCATCTCTTGATTACTGCAACATCACTGGTCTTGACTAATGCACTATTGCCCCACTCATATCCATTCATCATGATGCTGCAATGACATTTTCCTAGTCTGTTACTTTGACCTCATCATTCCTCTCTTCATCCTTCCACAGGCTTCCCCTTTTCTATTGCATTATACACAAGATACTTGTCTTCACTTTCAAGGCCCCTTGCACCTGTCCTCACCTTTCTTGCCAACTCTCATTCACTATCAAGATGTTGATTACAATCTCCAATAAGCCCGTACCATTAGCTTCCATCATCCATATGTTAAATTTTCAACTCTGACCTTCATATCCCTTCTGTTTGAAAGAGGCTCCCCACAAACATCTGAAAAGCAACATCGTTGTTCTTCAAAACTCTCCTTTGCTGTGATGTCTACAAAAAAACTTGTACTGATTGGGTCACTAGTGCACTGAGCCTATCAGGTTGACCCATATTGTCTCATTGTTTCCTTGTACTCCCTTGTCTGTCTCTATCTATTTGCTGTCTCATGTGTTATACTTAGATTGTAAACTTTGTGGAGCAGGAGCTGTCTTTTCGGTTCCTTGTATTGTACAGTGCTAGAACAACTGGCATTATGGCAATACAAATAAATAATAATAATTTTTATTCCATACCAATTTGTAGCCATTTATACAAGAAAGTTGAATATTATTGTGGAAACCTTAAATACACAATCAGAGAGCAAACAGTCCTGCTCTTTTATTTCCTAAGCAGGCATGGGCTGGGATGCAGACTACAGTAATTGACATTACCAGATCAGATCATCTGTTTATCTATTCCAGCATCCTGGCTCTGTCAGTGGCCAGTACCAAATGCTTCAGACAAAGGTTTAAGGAACCCAATAGAGGATATCATGGGAAAACTGCCTATAGGGAAGGTTTTTTTTAACCATTTGTACTTTGAAGCATGAGGTTTCGGAGTGCTTAGCTTTTCAAAGAAAAATAACTCTTCATGTGACTCTCATTATCAGGCCTAGCATTATCGGTGGTGGGGGAGGAGGATAGGGATATTTGTCTCCTTCCAAAATGATCTTCATGGGATTCCAAAATATTGTCAGAGAGGCCAAAGTATGTGTAAAGTTGTCCAAAGTTAAGCAGTGATCAGCAGCAGCACACTGGAAAATTTTCATCCTTTATATAAATTATAAATCACAGCAAAACACTGACACAGGAGCCAAATTTTACTTATCTAAACCCTTAAAATCCAAAGTTTTCTAGAATCTAACCAGCCTCTGGACTCCCAAAAGATTGTTTTTTAAACAGCGACACGCAGGGGTTCAAAAAATACCCACTTGACCTTCCAGTAATGGGAACCTAGAAAAACCTGTGCTTATTATATAAATGGCTGTGATGTTGCTATGGAGATTTTAGAGGGGAGGGGAATTAAAAAAGGAAAAACAGAAATCTATCAGAGATCACTCTCTCTCTCTCTCTCTCACACACACACACACACACACCCTTCTCTTAGGAAAAAATGTACAAGAAGCAGTCATATCACTTTGGAATGGAGATTAGGATATAAAATGGAACAATGATTACAGAGTTCTGGAAGTAATAGCAAGAAGATAGCAACATGAACCTAGAAAAGCTCAGGAATGGAAGGTAAAACTGTACTCATGGAATGAACAATAGTTTCTTAGCTCCTGCAAAAAAGAAAAGAGGAAAAGGACCCTAGGCAATGATGTACAGAAACTGGCAGAAATGACTTCAAAAAAAAAAGGACAATGAATAGAATGCTACTATGAGAAGAAGCATGATGGAAAAGGCTAAGGGATGTAAAGAAAAACTGTAAAGAAAAACTGTTTGAAAGAGCTGTTTTGATGAATATCCCCAAGGGAAAAAACCTACAAGGGATAAGGAAGGCCAAATGCAGAATCTCAGCACGCACTGAGGCATTCTTGAAGGAAAGAGAATAACACTGAGAAGTCTATTGGTAATTTGTGTGAAAAGAATGTTCTCATGCAATCAAGACAAAGGAAATGTGTAGTTAACGGCAGAGAGAGTATTAATTTGAGGCCTGAAGTATTTTTCTCATAATTATCCAAGTGCAATAGTGTTTAGTTGTAGACAAAATAGACGACAATACTGAATACACATCCCCTCCATAGTAAAACGAGAAAGCAAGCAAAGATGAAAAAGTGTCGCGGTTACAGAACATTGCTACTGCGATAAGAAAAAGCTGAAGGAAAATTGTTCTGAAAGTAAGAACTGTCTAATTCTATTTTCCTAACCTGTGGACAGTTTTAGAAATCTTGTATGATCTTTCATTTTCTCATGCCCATAATCTTTGTCACACTCTCATTTTGTTGAAGCCTTCATGATCTGAAGTTTCTGGCCTGATGAACGTTCCTTGTTTTTGTTGTTGTTTTTTGTTTGTTTTTTACTAGATTACTTACCATATCTGTGTGCCGTAATCAGGACTGATGTCCTTGTAAGAAAATGCACTGCTTACTCCAACTATACACCATCAAGCATCATTAATAAAATTCCTTTACACTAAAATTACTATTGTTACCATTATCTAGTAGTCACCTCCTCTCTCTAATCAGAAGGCAATGGGAGGAGGAAATGTCCAGCATATGGGAAACTGAGACCTTACAGTGTCCTTTCCTTCTGCTTCCAGATGCATATTTTCATAGCAACAGATGTCATGGGTTTGAAGAAAGGTTTGTGAAACTGAACAAAGCTTTTATTTTATTGCTGGTCAATCCTGAAACTATGCCTGATAGACAGGGAAAAGGTGAATCTCTAATTTAAGGAATATATCCTTTAAAATGAGTTTTTATTATTATTTATATTGCAATGGTGCCTAAGAGCATGGACCAGGACCCCATTGTGCTAGGTACACGTACCCAGAACCAAAAAGACAGCCCAAGAACTATTAAGGCTATGAAAACTTCTTCTAATTGGCATGAGGAGAAGTACACCTAGAATCTAAGGCCCTTCCTTGGTAGCAATGGTATTGGGTGGGTGTCATCTTCTTCATGCTAATTAGAAGTGTCACCATCTTAAATTGCCTTTAGCAGTTGCTGGGACATTAGATATGAGGGAGCAATATAACCACGTAAGAAATTTGGCTTGTGATCAGGGTGCGATCTACAGGAAAATCATTCTTAAAGGAAATCCACAAAGTTAATAACTCAAATACTAACATGATTAATATTTCCATTCAGTACTCCTGAAATAGAGCTTAATAATCAGATATCCAAATATCATTCCATTACTATAAATGTATGTTTGTGCTATTATTATTTTGATTAATTTGATTCGATAATTTACATCATTGTTGTTATAGTTTGACAGCCTAGCTAATGCCTCTTTCATCTTCTGTGCAACTCCGCTTTATTACATTCCTGAACTATCAAACAATAGCTCTCTGCATACATATGCATGAATGGTTCAACGGCTTCTGTGTATATGAGATCCTGGATGATGAAACATGGAAACACAGTTCAAGGCAGAGGTAACCAAACCCAATTACACTTCAATGTTTGCACACTGTTGACTCCAGTAATTTTAATTGTTTTCAGTCATAAACAAGATAAAGGTCACCATGCATGTGAATCATACCATGTCATGCAGCTCTTGCTCACTTGAAAACTGGTTTGTCAGCATTTGTTGCATACAGCAGCTGCATGATGGTACCAAATGTTTCATATCTGAAGAGTACAAGTATTTTTTTCCCTTTACAAAATAAAAATCTGTGCAAATTTTGAACCAATTCTGAGTTATAAATTTACGTAACTGCAGCTTTATATTCTTTAAATCCCCACCTCAGATTGTTGCCTGCTATTAAAATAAGGCCAGTCACATATGTATAATGTCTGTTTTTATTGTGCAATGAGAAAATAGATTAATTCTAATGAAAATAGGATGCTTGATGGTATAGAGAATCAATGCAATGATTTTTTTTTTGGTAAATATAGATGTAAGCACAGTCTGAATGAGTTCTCCTATGACATCTAGTGATGAGCCTGGGGAAAAGACTTCAGGAACAGACAGTATTTGCATGGACACACCTACTCTGTCTAGGCACAGAGCATAATGGAGCTGCTTTGCCAAAATGATTGCTTTTGGCTGGTGTTTGGGTTACACATCATTTTAGTATTGAGTGTGAGGGTAATCGTTATTGAATGAGTTAAAGGTAGTAAAATTTTACTTAGCCTGCCCTGACTGAGGGGAGTCACCCTAAACTGAAGTTCACTTGCTAAAAAGCAGTTAGGGATGCCAAATCCCTGTGAAGGGGAGAGAGAGAGGGCAGCGCTGGGTGGGGCGGGGTAGACAGGACAGGACAGGACAGGACAGGACAGATGTTACTGCTTGGTGGTGTGGTGTATGTCCAAAGAGTCCTAGACACCATGTGACCCTCTTCTCTCCAGTGTCTAAAGACAGGCTAATTAGTCTCAGTTGAGAGTCCTCATTTACAGTCAGTGGTCCCCAGAACTGAATCATGGATAAACAGGTCTAGGGGCTATATGTGACACGTGGTATAGGTACCATGGTGAAATGAAAGACAATACAGAGGCTGTATTGGCAGTGAGGTTCTCTGTTAACCACTGAAATCACTAAAGACCTGCATTTAAGTGGTGGAACTCATAGTACTGCAGAAGTGGCAGTGAGGATCCAACAGTGGCAGCACATGATTAGCAGACACAGAGAAAAGCAGCAGAGGCCATGGCAAACAGCTAGTTGCAGAGGCTCACAACAGCACCAGAGACATTCTCTGATGTCCTCTCCCTTTTGTCTGGGGTGTGAGATGAAAATCCTGTGAACACACCTCTGAACTCTGGGCCTTTGCTAACCAAAGACAGCCAACTGTGAGTGGGGTGCAGCAGAGGGAAATGGGAATGATGTGTTAAAGATACCTTCAGTCATCAGACAACTGAGACAACGGATACTTTCCAATGCATTGTGGGGTCAGGTTTGTTTATGGTCACATGCTTTCGAATGTTGTTGTAGTGTTTTCCCAAACAAATACTTAGTTCCTTTTCATTAAAAGTTCTCTTTAGTTATACACGGATTCAAACTTGCATGTGTGGAAGTATTACCGCTTATGGGCACACAGGAGTACTGTTTAGTTTTCTCAAATTCTTGGTTAGGGCTGGAGCTGGCTCTGTTTCATATTGCAAGAGGAACCCCACGATATTGAACTCAGCCCTTGTTGCTGCTGACTCCACCTTGCAAAAGGGTTACATAAAGTAGAAGGAGGGTTTGGGGGAAGATGTACAAAGATGTGTAATGAAACTAATGAGAGTTTGAGGATCACAACTTAGACTGTGGTTAACCTATATGGCATTCCCAAAGACCTGATCTGAGGATCCTACATGCATCAAATCCCATTGACTTCAGTGGGCGTTATTGATGCTTCACACCTCTCAAGACTAGACCTGTATCTAGCAAACCATAATGCAAAAGGTGGAATGAGAGAGAGAAGGTTCAGATACGTGTGCTGGTATTAAGAAATTCCCGAATGCTTAGAGCTGGTTTAGATCAGCTGTGTCCCTGGTTTGCATTGATTGCACTATTAAATTACTGAAGCAATTGTTCCAATTCTTGATACATAGGTCCAAATCCTGGAGCGATTTAAGTGGTGGAGTAAGTCATACCTCAGGATTTGTTTTTACTCCTAGGGTAATGTTTGCCAAGGAACTCAAGCTAGTTTACACCTTTGTAAAGACTAGTATGGACGCTTCCCAAATGTTTGTTTCAAATTACACATGTTTGCAGTCCTAGGTCTGCACTGTTAAACAAACTGAATCCCCTTCGCTGCATGCATGTGCATGAATGGTTCAGTGGCTTCTGTGTAAACGAGAGCCTGAATGGTGAAATGTAAAAACTCTGCCAAGGGGAGGCTGATATGATATACATTGGCTGCTTCTCCAGTGTTAGAGTGATGATGGTCTGAGGGCTGGCAGTGTAGCAATAAAATGGACATTGCCGGCCAGAAATGGACATGGCCAAGTTGGCCTGGAGATGTGCTTATACAGATGCTTTCTAAGCTATAAAAATAACTTACAAGTAAATATATTGACAAACTGTGAGCCAAAGGAGATCCGCTTTTGCCTGGCACAAGGAGATAATTCTGGTTGTGAATAGAGCTGCAGTGGGAAGGAGAGAGGGACTTTCACCACTGTCAAACACTGCAAAAAAATCATGCTTTTGCCAAATAGGCAAGAGATGATGAAACTGGGTGGTGCGATCCAAATATTTCGTGTTACCAAAAGCTAGCTTCTTTTCAGCTTTCTGATTTCCAGCACACACAATTAGAGGACCACAAGTCATGTCCTTATCAGTCATGTATAAATAAGGCTCCAGTCCTCTATCTAACTTGCATATGCAGTTCCTTGCTCCTGTGTGGAGACCCTTTGACTTTATTGACTCTCTGCATTGATGTAGGAGTCTATAAGTATAAATCAGGTTGCGGGATGGGTGCATAAGTTAGTATATTACCTACCAGTATACTGATTCTATCTATTGTATGTTGTCCACTACCTCAGTATCTGAGCACATTTCTAATGTATTTATCACCACAACACAGCCAGGAGATATGTAATATTGTTGTTCTCATTTTACAGAGAAGAGCTGGGTCTCATGAGTCCCAGGCTAATAACCACTTTGCCTCCCTTCCTCTCAATATATTTTTAGTATCTTGGGCCTTTTATACATACAGTTTTTATGCCTATTTAATTATTTTGCTAGGATGTGATTTTATACCAATATAGTTAAATCAGTACAACCCTTACTGTGAATGCAGTTATACTTGTATAAAGATTTTCTAAATCAATATACTTAAAGTGCTACAAAAACTATCTCTTAGTATACAAGCATGGCTCACTATAATATATGGACTGTTTCTTTGGTGTTTAGAAAGTGCACTGTACATTTGTGTAGCATTTTGGAAAGACTGTACTCCATAAAATCTACAAACATCCAATGGCAGAATCTGAATTTGTACATGTGTACAAGTCTGGAAATAAACAGGAGCTGTGCACAAGTATCCAGACGTGGAATTTGGCCAGTGGATGGATGTGGTCATTCTTACACACACACACTCAGACACACACACACACACCTCCCTGTAGCTCATATACTCTCACTTTTGTTTTCAAGGTGTTAGCCCAAAGAGTGTTCAGATAAGCTATTTTGTTGTCAGTTTTTCACTGACGTTATACATCTCCTCCTCCAAAGGCTTCAAAATCCACCACTTGTGTTCAATTAACCTTCACTGGCTAGAAGTTAGAATGACATCTTCCCTTTTGTTTACTGAATGTTCTCCTGGGCACACCTGGATGGCTTTTTGATGCTCTGCCAGCCTTTCCAGCATTCCTGTGCAGGACTAAAAACACTTTGATAGTTAAAGTTCTTTTTTGTTATACCTGAAGACACACCTTTCTTCTCTGTCAATTCTGAGAAGGGGCCAAACTGCACAGTTCAACTCTAGACTTCACTCAAGTTCATTAGTATTCAGATGGTCAGACCCTGCCATTTGGTTCTGCCCATTACAAAAATGGGAGACAGCTGGAAAATCTGTATCTAGATGCAATCTTTCTGAAAACTCAGGACTGTTCAGATTTGAGGCTTGGATTTGTGTGGTGTAATTTGAATACCATCATTTGGCTCATTCAGGGAGCATGAGTAAAGCAAAGCCAGGGTTTTCTCTACACCTGTTTATGCAAAGGCGCCAGCAGAAACAAATTAAAGGCTTGCACTGCTGTTTAGCATAGTCTGTAAAGATGGAGCTGTTGATTTCTGAGGCCAGTCTTTGTTTATTTGTGCCTATGGAGCACTCTGACTATAGCATCTGTATCAAAGCTGGAAATGAAGATCAATTCACGGCCGTTTATAATCCTTGAAGCAGTACAGTGAATGAGAGTCTGGAATCCCTTTTGGAACATACAAACTCATGTATGTACAGTCAGCATGTACAGTCAGCATGTACAGTCAGCTCATCTATCCATCTATGCAGTTGCAGTAGTTGCAAAACTAAAACAACCCTCTCCTCCTCCTCACTCTCAATAATACTGATGAACAAGAGCCAGTTGGACTCTAGAACCTTCTTTTCTATGCCTCTTCCACTGAAGAAAAATTCCAAAGTCTGATTGTACCTCCCTTGTTTATCCAGTTTCATCCCAGAACCTGTATTTTATATTCCCATTAAAGCAGAAACCTATGATAGCAGCTGAGAATATGTGGCAGGAGAAGGGAGAGTAGTGGCCCTAGCTTTATGCAGAGAAAAGCAATTACAGCTGGTAGACCAGCAATTCTGTGTGCGTCTCTTGCTCTGGAACAGCTCAGGGTGACCCTGCCCTTCCCCTCACCCTCTTCTCAAACAATCTAAGTGCTGACTGGCAAGTAGGCAAGTGAAATGATCAAACACCTCCTGGTATGTAGGCACAGCTGTATATTTGTCGCTACACTGCTTCCTCTGCAGAAAAAAAAAAATTATATGCCATTTGTTTGGCTCTGACTGGGCTGATATTTCACATCTTGCTTTAAACTCCTTTTTTCTAAATCTTGAGTCTGTTGAGTGCATTTCCATCCACAATAATGAGGGAGCTCGCTGAGGAGCAAACAGAAAGCTCAGAAGTCAGGAGGAGAGAACAGTTTGACACAAGTTTAATCATAATGGCAATTAATAGGGTCTACAGGGACCTGCACTTGAAGTGGTTTGTGGATCTCTGACTTCTTATGAAGTAGCAACTTGCACTGTATAACATTCAGAGAGTTCTGAAAAGTTACTGCTATGAATATTCAGTAGTTACTCCACAAACATACGTATTGTGTGAATCAAATCCTGGTGAAAATGGAGGGATTTCCCATTGGAGATTAGGATGTGGCCCAATTTGCCATATTAAAAACATGTTCCCAAAATCCAAAAAGGGAATGTCTGCATCTTATTTTTATTCTTAAGTCTTTTTAGCTGTAGTTTAGTCTTTATATTTTTTTCATTCAACCACCCACACAAGCTGTCAAAATAATAGTAAAAGCTAAGGTTCCATATTGCATGCATAATGGTACAGATCATGTAGAACGTAGAGAAATCAATCTCTTACTTCTCACAGCTAGGTGACATTGAGCCAGTGTACATTCATTTCTGCAATGGATTCTTCTTTGGCTTAAAAAGTAGCAAATCCTGCTTAAGCAGTGGTATAACATTTGGAAGCAGGAGGGCCTGTGGAGAAATCAGCACTTCCCTCTGGATGCCATTCACATCCACAATGGAAATATATTGTATTTGAAAAACAATTTTATATTAACATGTGAGAGAGAAGTGAAGGGGGTAAACAAAACAAATAAACAAAGACTATCTTTTATAAGAAAGGAATACTGGAAATAAGTTTTTTCAGTGTTGTAGCGGCAAGGGTGGGAAGAAAATTCATATAAGGAAAATATTTTGAATATCTGTGTCCTTTGTTACAACCTAGTACATTCTGAAGGCAAAAATACTTTGTTCTCCTGAGATCTCAAAGTCACCCAAATAAAGGGATGAGCTCATCCAGTAAGGAACACCTCTTCCCCACACAAACACACTGACTGTCAAAAGGATTTTGGCTTTTAAGTGCCTAAATCACTTTCAAAAATGATTAGGTCACTTAGGTATTGTAGTGCTGAATGCCAATATATCTTTAAAAATGTGGGCCTTTGGCTTTAATGCTTTCTATACTGATATGGGAAAAAAACCAAAAAGAGGGAAACAGAGACCAAGAAAGCAAGGAAAGAGAGAAGAGAGAAGGAAAGCGAATCAGTTACCACCAGAAGTTTTTTCACTGCCAGCAGAAAGCTGTTTTTCCCTGAAAATGGGGAGCAGTCTCTAGGATAAAATCTCGGGAATGAAAATGGACACTAGCATTGGTCCTAAGAGCTTCAGGACTTCTTAAAAGAACACACAGTGGGACTATTCTTGTCCTATAACTTGAGAGGGAAGCCCACCTAACTTAGCTTGTACCAAAGCACATGATCTGATAAGATTAAACATGCAGACCCTTTGTTATTCTGAAATAAGTTTCTCTAATGCTTTGTTCCATTTGCTAATAAGCCTATTTATTTTAAGAAGGCTGTTTGTAACTATCCCTGATCATAGACCATAAAGGGAAGAGATACAAATGTCCAGTCAGACTTATATAGTAATAGTTGTTGGCATAGGAAGGACGCTGGTCCTGGGAAAAGACGGAGAATTGTGAAACTCCAGCCCAAGACAAGCAAGGGCACAAGGCCTAACACCTCTGAGAGTGGGGGTGGGACAGGGGAGAGGTGTACTCAGAGAGACCAGAAAAGAGACAGAAATGCAAGCAGCCTCATAATTGTGACAGGGTCCCTATTTGAACATTGAGGGGTTGTCCCTATATGATATATGGCCATCAAACCCACCTCACCCAACACTATCATCAGAAAGTCTTTGCCATATTGTAGTACTGGACATGCACAATTTCTCCCTGATGGTATTAGGTCTTAGGGATTTTTTAAATGCCCTCAATTCTAGAATTAAAGATTTATGTGAGAATCTCCACTTTCACTATGTGAAAAAACCACCATTCCAGCCCATAATGGTTGCATAGGGGGGGAAAAAAAGCTTGAATATGTGACCTGAGTTCACCCAAGAGGCTCAGAAACCAGAATAGAAATAACATGAACCCAACCTTTATTATTTTTTAAAAGCTCATTGTTTGCTTAAAATATCCTTATTTTGTTGAGGCCTGACTCATACTTTCTGAATACCTGGTATGGTGACAAACACCCCCACAACCAGACAACAATGGGTTAAAGAGCTTCTGTGATCACAGTCAACACCAAACTGCCTTGCCTACTGGGCTTGTCCAGCCTGTAGTGTGGGTCCTTATATGGGAGGATCTTACCAGGGTGACCAGATGTCCAGATTTTATAGGAACAGTCCCAACTTTTGGGTCTTTTTCTTCTATAGCTCCTATTACCTCCCACCCCGTGTCACAGTTTTTCACACTTGCTGTCTGGTCACCCTAGATCTTACACCAATTGTGAGCTGGATCCTGAAACAAGCAGAGCTGGAATACAGAGTTCTCAAGTGCAGAGGTCACTATGGGGGAACTGCTGAGACTCTTAAAGATGAAGATGGTCTGGCTTTCTTTGCAGGTTCTGGGACTAAACCTTGGGCTTCAGTGGGTGCAGAAGGAAGGATCTGAGCCCCTCTTCAGGGGGCCAGAGAATTCTTCTTTGCATGAGATTGCAGAGAATCTGGCCACTTGTAGGAGTGTTACATCTCTAGCATGCCCATGTGGGGTGAAAGTGGGCACCTCTCTCATGCCAGATGTCCCTCTCTGGCTTTAGGTGTCATTGTTGTGCTAGTATGGAGTGTGGGGTGTGATCCCCAGCTGCTGGGCATGACAGCAGTCCAAACAAAGAAAAAGCCAAACAAATTAATCCTGCAGCCCACAAAGCAGCTGCAGCTTGCCCTGCCATTTTCCACAAAGCAGAAGGTAGTCTCTTTGAAGGGGGCTGGATTCCTAATCCCGTCTGTCTGTCTGTCTAAGCCCGGGTTTTGATTTAGGTGTGAGCCCAAGCCTCCTCTCCCCGCTCCCCCAGGTTGGCCTTGGGGAAAATGGCACCCTGGGAGAACTTGTATTTTGCGAGTCTGGATGCATGGAGTTTGGGTAAATGGTGCGGGGGCATAGCTCCCCATATAGTGACCCCTCCACTGTGGCTGGGAAATGATGGGGGCAGGAAGTGGGGCAGGGGGATGCAGCACTTCCTGCAGCTGGGGGAGGTTCCAAGCAGTGTAATTTTGCAGTGAAGAAGAAGGTCAAGCCTTAGACCCAAGTTGGAAAGTCCTGGGCAGTGGAGTATAGACACATGGCCGAATGGACACTCAAGCATGGGCCTGGAAACACCAGGTCCACAAGGCTGCATCCCATGGACTTTGGTATACTGTGCAGCATAGACATACCCTAACATAGGTGCTGGGTGCTGTGCTGGGGGTGCTGCACCCCCTGGCTGAAAGTGGTTTCCATCATATACAGGGTTTACAGTTTGGTTCAATGGTTCTCAGCCCCCTTGTACCTTAGGATGTCCATTCTGAGTGCCCTGGGCCCTCTTGAACAGAAAAGCAAAGTAAAAATAGTCCCTCTTCTGCTCCAGAGAATCCAGGCCATAGAGGCTTTTCAGAAGCTCTCTGGGTAAGCAGCCCGTGCTTCATGGAGCTAGAGAGCTCTAGCTTTGCTTCCCTCTAAGTGTTGTGTTGCACTGTGCTTGGATCCTTCATTTTAGAAATGTCCTTCTCCAGGTGCAACTGAGCTTATAGGTGCACCAAGCTGGGGTTGATTTTGCCCAACAAAGCTCTTTAATCCCTTCGTGATGGGGGTGGGAAGCTGTCCTGCCACAGACAGTATTTTTGTTTTTAGCTGGAGAATTTCATGCTCTGTAGAGGGGCCGTCCCTCTAAGAGCTGCAGCCAGGGAATTGCACCCCATATCTCGGGGCTGGTCTACAGGAAATGTCTGAGGCAAGTGAGATGCCTGTCCTTTCCCAGGGTGGAGTGGGCGCATGAGCCACACAACTTGCGACAGTGCAGTTGACAGTACTTGCGTGTGGTTGAAGAAAAACCCCATAGAGACCGAGTGGCTAAGAGTGGTTCATATCATTTGTCATAAGTATAAAGTAGCCTAGAATTACTGTCTACCTGTAAGGGGTTAAGCTAAAGGTAACCTGAGAGGTGGACAACTGACCAATGAGAAATTCCTCAGGAGACAAAGGATTTTGAGTTTCAGTTTCTCTCTGGCTCTCGTCTCTGTTCAACTCAGCTATGGGATGAACCACACCTATTTCTTTTACTATAACTATCAGCTTTTTATCAAAGTAAGGCAGTGAGTAAGTTTACCTTCTTTTTATCACTTGGCAAACTCTTCAATTGGTAGAAATTTATCTTTGTGTTTCTCTAATACTGTAAGCTTCAGCAGGAGGAGAAATTCAGGGAGGGGGTTGTCCATAACTCTTTATTGATTATTGTAGATGCTGTTCTATTGATGGTTATAAGGGATTTATTCCTTTCCTTTTTTCTTCTGTTAAAATCTTCCTTTTAAGAATCTGACTGCTTGTTTTCCATTGTGTAAGATCCTGGTTTTGGATCGGGCATGTCTCACAGGGTCAGGCGAGGCTTTTCTCTCAAGCTTCCCAGGGAGGGAATAAGTTTGGAGGTTTTGTGGAAAGAGAAAGAGGGGCTTCAAGTGGCCCATGTCCAATAGTTTTGAGACATTCTCACTTGATGGTGGCAGCATACTAAGTCCAGACACAGAAGAAGTTGTATTCTGGGGGAAAACATTTTAACCCAAGCTGGTAAAATAAGCTGGGGGGGCCGTATTTCTTTTTTTCATGCGGGTCCCCACATCTGTACTCTAGAGTTCAGAGTGGGGAAGCAATCCTGACATCATTCATTCCATGACCCACACACACATTCAGCAAATGATTACTTTTATTTATTTGGTAGTAGTCTTGGTCTTCATCTTTCTCCCTCCCTGTGGGGAGTCACTGCATCCTAAGGACCTCAGTCTACTCTCTCTTCATATGTGGGCCATAGAGTGATTGTGTCCCATGCATGGAGAGCAGATGGCTGTTTTGATAGGGAGCCTATTTCCACTAACCTAGCATCAATCATGGAGCAGATTTAGAGCCCTCTGGACCTCTTTCTTTGCTAGCCTTACTGCCCTCAGGATTAATCTGGCTAGTGCAGTGCCAACATTTATAGGAATGAGAAGCTATGTACTTATTTCCTGGATACAATGTTACAAAATTTGATCTTGAGAGCTAGCCCTGTGGTTCCCCTTAAAGTCAAAGGGAGATATGTTGTAAAACACAGTAACAATTTAGTACTTGCAATGCCCTGAGTGGAGTGTCTGAACCACTCTCTTGGGACATTTTTATGAAGAAAACACTGTTCAGAAACATGTTTTTCTTCCAAAACATGTTGAGAAGGGAAATGATCGTGAGAGCTATTTAAAGTTGTTCTGCTGCTACATAGTATTGTCACGTATCGTGACATGCTCTGTAGCTGTATGTCCAGACAAAGGGCCTAATTTCCCCACTGATACACCAGTTTTATGCCACGGTAACTCCATTGATATCAGTCAGGCCCATAAACTCTGAGACAAGAATATTTTTTTTTCTTCTTGGAGATTTGATGTCTCTCTGTGCAAGAATTATTTTTGCTATAACAAATAATATTTTGCTATTTTCTTTGGACCACAGTGATTATTATATTTTATTAATTTTAATCAATGCCCTCTAAATGCTTTCCACATTCCACAAGG
Source organism: Dermatemys mawii (assembly GCA_007922305.1). Classification (NCBI taxonomy): domain Eukaryota; kingdom Metazoa; phylum Chordata; order Testudines; family Dermatemydidae; genus Dermatemys; species Dermatemys mawii. The sequence goes on from ML677333.1 coordinate 79,239,901, forward strand.
AGCATTATGTGCCTCCTCAGAAAAGCAATACTGATATTAAAGGGATACTATGACTAAGATTAAGATTTTGACATGGGGATTTTTATTAATTTTAAATAAATTTTAATTAAAATTTACGGGCAGGACACGGACAATAAACAATAAATCATGGAAGCCCCAGCCCCTCGCTGCGGGAGACTGAAGCTGAAGCCAGAAGTCACAGAGGACTGTTAAAGCCCCAGAATCTGTGACCTCCATAACAAAATCATATCCTTAACTATAACTAACAATATAGAATGCTATCCTGCAATCCTTACTCAGGCAAGGCTCTAATTGAAGGCTAAGTTTTAAGGTCTGCAGGATCAGGTCTATTGACATATTGAACTGTGATAGTACTTGTGTATACGAACTGCAAATCTAAGCTGATGGGCCCAATTTCATTCTCTCTCTCTCTCCTCTCCTCTCTCTCCTGTGTAGCCCCAGGGAAGTCACTGAGAGTACTCTTCAGAGGAAAGGCATTGTAGAGCTTTGAAATAGTCCCTGGAAATTGAATTAATTTTTGCTATCTTGATTCTTGGTCAGTCTGAAAAATCAGCAAATACTATATTTAGCAATTGGATTACTTACCTGCAGAGGCCAGTTGAAAGCACAAAAGTAACTTCATGTGAATATTTTGACTTTTTTCACAGATACAAAAACAGTATGCATATTGTATATATTGCTGAGGTTCTTGTTTCCTTTAAAAAAATATTTGCAAGCCTTAGAGAAACATAACCATATACCTACATTATAAACTCTGTAATATATATAAATTATAGGTGGAGTTGATAGTGACATCTATAATTAAGATTGCCTAATGTTCCAATATAAAACCCTGTTTTCTCAAGGCTATAAAACTTTGTCATCTTTAATAATTAGGACTGAGATTTTCCTTTGGAGTGGTTTTCAGGCAGGTTTGTTTTTAAGCTTCAACAAAAAACAGTTCAGACACCCCTGCAGATAAGACTGGGGGAAGGTGTGTTGTTTTGTCCATTTTAGAACCTTCTAACAGCTGTTAGACTGAGAAGTTCTAGTACAGGGGTAGGTAATTTGTGGCACGGGTGCCAAAGGTGGCACGCGAGCTGATTTTCAGTGGCATTCACACTGCCCAAGTTCTGGCCACCAGTCCGGGGAGCTCTCCATTTTAATTTAAATGAAGCTTCTTAAACATTTTAAAAACCTTATTTACTTTACATACAACAATAGTTTAGTTCTGTATTATAGACTTGTAGAAAGAGACCTTCTATGAACGTTAAAATGTATTACTGGCACACAGAACCTTAAATTAGAGTGAATGAACGAAGACTCAGCACACCACTTCTAAAAGGCTGCCGATCCCTGTTCTAGTAACTCCATGCTTTGGGGCAAGTACTTGGCATTTGACAATGGATGTGTGATCACCCTTTTCCTATCCTAGTGAAAATCTGCTCAAATATTGCTGAGTTAGAAATCTTTGAAAAGTGATGTTTGCACATGCTCAATAGAAACTAACACACCAAATTTTGTTACACTGAACATATTCCAGACAAAGACTGTAGAGGCTGAGTAAAATTTCTGTAATTGCCCCTTCTGGCAGTTGGCTCTGGTGCCAGGCATAGGAACTCATGAGCTCAAGGAGTCTCTCTCTCTTTCTCTCTCTCTTGTGCTCTCATTGCTCCTTCCTCTGGTGCCCAGACTTCATGGAGAAGAAGAAAGCAGCCTGACTCAAATGCAGAGGGATGAAAAAGCAGATGAAGCACAGGGGCAAGTTATATAAGTTTCAGGGCAATGTGATAATGTGTGTTGTTTATTACATACATTTAACCACCTCACTTGCCTTCTGCCAACTAATCCATCTCTCCTAGCACTTATTCTGTCACTCCAAATCCCCGAGTGGCTTCAAGCAGCTTCCATATTTTATTTTTAATAACAGTTTGATAGAAAAATATTCCTTCCTTCTGCTGTTCCTATGTAATTCTTCCCTGGAGAAAAACTGTGCTAGGCTGTGGGCCCTCAGGGCCTATTCACTTTTTCCTGGACCTGATCCTCACAAGATGCTGAACACAATGAACTGTGCTAAGCACCTTCAAACCTTGGAAGTCAGTAGGAGTTCAGGGCACTCAGGAATTTTCAAGAGGTGCTCAGCAGCTGGCAGGATAGTCTTGTGTTGAGATACCTCAGTGTGACAGTGACATACCAGCACTTTACTCCACAGGAGCTAGCTTGATTCATAATTTTCACAGGAAAAAAATAGTTTTCATTCTGCACCATCTATGACCTCACTGCCACTAGCCAATCATCAGAACATCTAAGTGAATTTTTAATGCTGAGTGCTGCAACTATAAGTGAAGTTGCCACACAAGGAACAGACTGCCAGAAAAGGAGTCTGCAACAGGTTGCTTTCCCTTGCTGGAGGCCCTGCTATCTTGGTGAACCATCCGTGCCCAAAGAAGGTGCCCTTTTGGGAGGAAAAGAGCAGCATGTTTAGACTCCTAAGAGCTGGCTAGAGAGGCCACCTAAGATCAGCCGCTGGTGGAACCTATGATAATAGGTCCTCCAGTGGCCAGAAGACCTGGAAACAGAGAGAAGCCAATCAAGGCCCAGCAGGCAAAATAACGAGGGCTGGCTGCTTCTTCCACTGGTCAGTTCTGGGTGAAGCTGAGATGGATAAGGGAAGAAGAAAGGATGGATGGATCTCCTGTCTTCAACCACAAGAGCCTGGCCTAATCAGGGGCTGAATTCTGATTGCACCTTTTTGATAGTCAGTGAAAGACTGTTTTTGTTTAATTTTGTGAACTGTAAAGCCCTGATGGCCATGTTGACCTGGATATCTGTTGATTTAAAGAGAGCTTGCCTCATGAGATGTTCCACTGGTTGAGGTAAATCTGTGACAGAGTCACACAAGATATTGATAAAGTAAGGGTGACAATGACAAGTTATTGTGGGGAAAAGGGAAAATATAGGTTGGAGTACATGCCAAAATTCTTCTTGGGGCTTGATCCACATATTATTACATCAGTTCTGTTTTATATAGGTTCTTATAACATTCATTTTGGCTTAGTAACTGGGCACCTTTCAATAGTGCATAAAGTGATATGATTAACATCTGATATGTTTTGTTCTTTGTCACCCTTTCCCCAGGAGAATAAATGTATGTACACTGGAGTGTCTTTTGCTTGTTTGAGGTTTTCTGAGGGGAAGATGGGCAGTTGATGTATATGCTGCTGTGTATTTATAGTACAGAAGACAAAGTTAAAGTGCAATTCACATAGCTTCGAGCGGAAGGTGGTGAGGTTTGTGGTGGTCTTTAGTTCCTGAAGAAGTTCATTCCATAGTCTCAGATGGGCTCCTGAGGAAGTGCTACCATTTGCAGAGGCAAGTTTTATCTTTAAGGTAGAAAGTTCCACTATACCTAGTGAATCGAGTTGTCTACCACGGTCTTAATCCTGGGGTTTAGGGAATCATTTAAGTATCCTGAGCAAAGTGCATTAAGGTCCTGAAGATAAGGACTGAAACCTTGAATTTGATTTAAGATCTTATGGGAAGCCATTGTAGAGCATAGAGGACACATACTTGTGGTAGCCCATGTTGCTAAGGGGATGGACTGCAATATTTTGTACTATATGTACCACAATATTTCAAAATGTAACCAGTTATGACTTACAAATCAGAAGTTTCTGTAACTATCACTTATTTTTACATTAGAGAGATTCATGGTAGGCAATTCAATGCCTATGTAGGCACCAGGAGACCAGGGTGCTGTAAGTTTGTTACTTTCTGGGTGCATGTTCTTGATATCGTCCCCAGAAGCACTCATGCCAGGAGTAATCTTATAGTGCCAGAAATACTGACTCACTAGCATTGTACTATGATTTCTGGAGTGCTGTGGTCTGGCAAAACTCTGTCAACTAAATCAAATTGTGGATAAAGAGACTGGACAACATGCTTGCTGCCTAGTTCTAGTGCAGCAATTCTCAACTGTGGGTCAGGACCCCAAAGTGGGTCGTGGCCCTGTTTTAATGGTATTGCCAAGGCTGACTTGGACTTGCTGGGCCCAGGGCCAAAGCCCAATCCCCCCTGCCCAGGGCCAAAGCCAGAGTTTGAAGACTTCAGCCCTAAGCAGTGGGGCTCAGGTTACACTGGAGCTGAAGAGCTTGGGCTTTGGCTTTGGTCCACCTGCCTGGGGCAATGAGGGCTCGGGCTTTGCCCCCCCAACCCCAGGCAAAAAGGCTCAGGCTTCAGTCCTCACTCTTATGGTTACGTAGTAATTTTTGTTGTCACAAGGGCAGTGCAATGAACTTTTAGAACAGCTGGTCTAGTGCAAGAGGAATTCTGAGGGGCATCTCTGCAATAAGTTCATAGAAAAAAGTCGGGTCCATCCATGCTGTTTCATAACAAATATTTTAAAGTAGTGTATATAGTAACGCTTCAATACTGTATCAAATAAAAGTAAAGGATGCTTGGATAATGCACCTTACTATATTAGTAAATGTTATGGTTTAAAAGATATTTAATCGTTTCAAAAAATTCTGATCTCATTATACTCCACTGTATAAAGATTAGCAGTCACAATGAATGGCCATGTTAGCAAAAAAAAATAAAAGTTCTTTTCTTGTTTTCTTCTTCCCAAAACAGGGAAGCCAGTCATGTTAAAGCAGATGTTCTTGCACCATGAAGTGACTTTTATGACGCTTTAAATATAGTCAGTAAGAAGATCTGGTCAAATAGTAATTGCTGAATACAAAATTAGTGTATTTTATATATATATATACACACACACACACATATATATATATATATACACACACACACACACACATATACACACACACACACACACACACATATACACACACACACACACACACACATATACACACACACACACACACATCAAATATCACAAGCAGACAAAAGGCATAATGGGTTGCTGGTAAAAATCCAGTATTTACATTCAGTAATCAAGCTTCAAAATTGGTCACCCAAGTCGCTATGCAGGCCAAATTCTACATCATAAATATTTACAGATACAAGTATTCTGAGCAATTGGATCGGAAGGACAATGTCAAAAAGAAAAAAAAAAGTTTTGGATCTGAAGCAGAAATTATAGATTCAAGGATTTGGAAAGGGGAGAAAATGTTGGTAGCACACAACAGTACAACCTTAGTAACTCCACTGTCTGCAATACCTAAAATGTAAGGGAGAAGCTGTGGAGCTTCACTGTAGCCACTGACAGCCCCATTCAGATGAAAGAAAGAAAAACCATGCATGTGTGCCATGCCAATAAGGTGGTGTTCATGTGGTTTATATAAGACACTTCCATTCAGAGCTGAACAGTGAAGAAGCAATTTTTCCTGCCAGTGATGGCTTGCTCAACCAGTTTAAACACTAACCTGGCATCTGTCAGCTGAGTATTGCCAGTGAAATAATGAGCACATCTAATGATTCGATTATGAAAACAGTCTTCAGCAGTAAGATACAAAATGGCATGGTGGGACTTGCAGACCAGGAGATTAACATTACTAGGTTTTATTGGTGCCTACTCCTAGAGAAGACATTAGCTTCTTCTAACAAGCAGAGAGTGCCAGACTTCAGAAATAACACCTCACCGTATTAGCCTGTAGTAATGCGATGGGAGAACATAAGCTCTCTCTCCTGTTTCTCAGAATGTATGCTAACCCCTAATGTTTTAAGCACCTAAACTTTGTGTCCCTTCCTGTACTTTACAGAGCACAAAGGAACACCTGGGTAAATGCTGTGACCTCGCACACCCAGTGTGCTGATAACTTCATTCCTGCTATCATAGAACCATAGAATATCAAGGTTGGAAGGGAACTCAGGAGCACATCTAGTCCAACTCCCTGCTCAAAGTAGGACCAATCCCCAACTAAATCATCCCAGCCAGAGCTTTGTCAAGCCTGACCTTAAAAACCTCTACCTGGGGAGGGGGTGGAATCTCCTTCCTTAATCCATTCCATGCTTCACCACCCTCCTAGTGAACATTTTTTTCCTAATATCCAACCTAAACCTCCCCACGGCAACTTTAGACACTTACTCCTTGTTCTGTCATTTGCTACCACTGAGAACAGTCTAGATCCATCCTCTTTGGAACCCTCTTTCAGGTAGTTGAAAGCAACTATCAAATCCCCCCTCATTCTTCTCTTCTGCAGACTAAATAATCGCAGTTCCCTCAGCCCCTCCTCATAAATCATGTGCTCCAGCAAAATCATTTTTGCTGACCTCCACTGGACTCTTTCCCATTTTTTCACATCCTCCTTGTAGTGTAGGGCCCAAAACAGTACACCAATGCTGAATAGTTGTACTGATCAGGTCCCTCGATCTGCTGGCAATGCTCCTACTTATATAGCCTAAAATGCCATTAGCCTTCTTGGCAACAAGGGCACACTGTTGACTCATATCCAGCTTCTCATCCACTGTAACCCGTATGTCCTTCTTCTGCAGAACTGCTGCCTAGCCACTTGGTCCCTAGTCTGTAGCAGTGCATGGGATTCTTCCATCCTAAGTGCAGGACTCTGCACTTTTCCTTTTCGAACCTCAGATTTCTTTTGGTCCAATCCTCTACTTTGTCTAGGCACCTCTGTATCCTATCCCTACCCTCCAGCGTATCTACCACTCCTTCCAGTTTAGTGCCATCTGCAAACTTGTTGAGGGTGCAGTCCACACCATCCTCCAGATCATTAGTGAAGTGAAACAGGGTGCTGGGGAGGAAGCTCTAAACCAGCCCCTGTTACCTCTGTTAGTTCTGGTAGCTAGGCTCCTGCTAGCTCAGCTCCCAGCAAGGGGAATTAATTGGTGCTGGCAGGGTGTAGCCCGTAAAGAGAGCGGCTTGAGGCAAACCACTTGTGAGCCTTCCAGGTCAGCAGGATAAAGCTGGCAGGAAGGAAGTCACAGGGGAAGAACAGGAAAAGGAGGAGCAAGTTGTTGTTCCTGGCTAGCTGTGGAAGCTAGCTGTCCCCCAAGCAGCTAAGGGAGTGGACTATCATGTACAGAACTGCATAAAGGTGGTGGTGGGGACTTGAACAAAGAAATAAAAGGGCACTGGTGTTAGCAACAATATGGTCTCGGCTCATTTGTGCAATGAGTGGTGAAGGGCTCGTCTACAGAAGATATTGAACAAAATAGGCCCCAGGACCAACCCTTGGGGCACTCCACTTGATACTGGCTGCCAACTAGACATGGAACCATTGATCACTACTCATTGAGGATGATCTAGCCAGCTTTCTATCCACCTTCTGGTCCATTCATCCAGACCATACTTCTTAAACTTGCTGGCAAGAATACTGTGGGACACCATATCAAAAGCATTGCTAAACTCAAGGAATAACACATCCACTGCTTTCCCCTCATCCGCAGAGTCAGTTATCTCATCATAGAAGGCAATTAGGTTAGTCAGGCATGACTTGCCCTTGGTGAATCCATGCTGGCTGTTCCTGATCACTTTCCTCTCCTCAATGTGCTTCAGAAGTGATTCCTTGAGGACCTACTCCATGATTTTTCCAGGGACTGAGGCTGACTGGCCTGTACTTCCCTGGATCCTCCTCCTTTCCTTTTTTAAAGATGGGCACTACGTTAGCCTTTTTCCAGTCATCCGGGATCTCACCTGATGAGTTTTCTAAGAGAATGGCCAATTGCTCTGCAATCACATCCACCAATTCCTTTAGCACTGTCTGATGCAGTGCATCTGCCCCATGACTTGTGCTCATCAAGCTTTTCTAAATAGTCCTGAACCACTTCTTTCTCCACAGAGGGCTGGTCACCTTCTCTCCATGCTGTGCTGCCCAGCACAGTAGTCTGGTAGCTGACCTTGTTCGTGAAGACAGAGGGGGAAAAAAAAAAGAGAAATGAAACACTGAGTACATTAGCTTTTTCCACATCCTCTGTCACTAGATTGCCTGCCCCATTAGTAAGGGGCCCATACTTTCCCTGACCACCTTCTTGTTGCTAACACACCTGTAGAAATCCTTCTTGTTAACATCCCTTGCTATGCACTCCTTTATTCAGCAAAGAGACTGCCCTTCCATGTACTCCTTCTAATCAGTAATGCTGGTGCACGTCCAGGGACAGGGAGTTTAAGAATTGCTGATGGGTCCATATAGTGTGAATTTTTGCCAGCTAACACCATGATACAAATTCAACCCTTAGAACCTGGATACTGGATACACTAAAAGAATTTACAGAGGCACATTGCTCAGCTGGTGTCCTTAATGTCAGAGGTAGCTTCTCATTGTCTTCATTATCATGTCAATATCCATTAAGGAAACCACCCACGAGTTGGCCAAGTAATGGAAAGATATACTAACATGGACAATAAAAAAATGCTGGGCTAAACCTACACTGTTGCAGAGACCTGAAAAGGCTATCAATGAGGCCCCGATGCCCCAGATCAAGAACAAGAAACTATCAGCAACATCCAGGCCATTGCCAAACAATTTTTTATTTTAATACCCAGGAAGCAAAGAACTGTGTTTAGAGTGAGAAACCTGATGAGGGATACAGCAACTTGTCCAACAGTGAAGTTGTGCAATCTGTCTTGCAACAGGAGCAGACCAAATGTTATGAAATTGTTGACAGACTCTGGTGGAACCAGATGATGTGCAAATCCTGACTGATTGTGAGGCTGACAACTGCCTGGAGAAAGCTGTCATCTGATCAGAAACCAGACTGGTGCAGACGGCTTACACAGTCTACTATTGAGTTAATAACCGTAGGAGGCTATATAAAAAAGCAGTGGTGACAAACAGATTGTGATTAATTTTTTTTAAGATAAGTAATTGTGGTGTGTTAATGAACTCAATGAAGTTGTTGCTGTTTTACTCTTTAATAAAGTACTATTAAGCAGACCTCAACATTACTCCCTTTGTTCCCCCTATGTGTGAAACTGCAGCTAAAAATAGCGCTTCTGTTTTTCTGAATGTCTTCTTATATGGAGGTTTTGAATGTCCCCAGTGCCACTCATACAAACAGAATTGTACTGTATTCACCAGATATTCCTGATTTTTTTCCCCCAGCTCTAATAATAGGATGCCAGTTATTCCTCAGAATAAACTCTGCTTTGCAGCCATTTAATACAGCACTTCTATGGACTTGGGGATTTGCATAGCCAGCCCTGAAACACTTATACCTGTCTGAGTGAACAGGTTTGGAATCTGGGGGAGAATCAGAGGGAAGAGCTCTCTCATGACAAGGGAAAAGAGATAAGACTGCAGTTGTAACCCAAAGACTTGACCCAACATTTTGTCACTGACTTGCACCACAGTTCTCATCAGCTTTAGGTTGAAAGTATTTTTACTGAAAATGCTCCTGTGCCCTGGCCTCTATGGAGAGATGGTGTAGGCAGAGTGAGAGGCAGGGAACGGGAAAACTTTACAACTCGATGGGCTAACATACATGTGGACAAATGCCTGCCCCTTCACCCCCCATTCCATGTCTCATTCTTTTGCTTGCAAGAGGTGCTGCAAAATGCCCACCTACCATAAAGCCAGCCACATGAGGGAGAAAAACAAGCTGTAAACTAGAGCCAAAGAAGGAGGTATAATAGTATTGGCAGCAAGACACTACAGCTGAGAGTGCTGGGGGCCTGTTGGCAACATAAGGGAATAAACTAAAACAAAGGAACCATCCAACCAGCTGATGATTAATAGCTGATTTTAGATTGCCAGTGGTAGCAACTCAAGCCAGCAAGAAAATATCCCTCTGTGTCTAAATAGCTGCTGAAAGCTGGGAGGAAATCCCTGCCTTAACTGAGACAGCAGGAGAAGAGTGGGTGCAAATATCCTCAATGACTCTTTCACCCTCGCTATTAAGGTAAAACCAATAGAATGTGAGTTCCCAACCAGGGGGGTCATAAACAGTTACACTCCAAGGAAGTCATGACCACTTGCCTCTCCTTATGGCTAGATGTTGGAGGAGGGAGAGGGAATCCCAAAACTTTTGCTTTTGTAATGTGGTGTCATGGTGTGGAAAAGTCTGAGATCTACTGCAATAGACAGCATTCATTCAACAGCAATCAAATAAAAGATGTAGAAAATACAGCAACCTGTGTTAGCGTGGCTTGCCATGAGGAGAGAAGCTAAAAATGCAGAGGAAAGAATAAATAGAAATGTAAGGCTAGGAGGGACCTTGAGAAGTCATCTAGTCTAGGCCCCACTCCTCACCTGCCAGGCTGAGACAGAAGAAAATATACCAAGACCATCCCTGACAGGTGTTTGTCTAACCTGTTCTTAAAAACATCCAATGATGGGGATTCCACAACTTCCCTTATTTCAGAGCTTAACTACACTTATAATTAGAAAGTTTTTTCTCACATCTAATTTAAGTCTCCCTTGCTGCAGATTAAGGCCCATTACTTCTTGCCATGCCTTCAGGGGACATGGACACCAGTTGACCAGCATCCTCTGTGGAACACTCTTAACATATTTGAAGATTGTTATTGGATTCCCCCCTCAGTCTTTTTTTTCCTCAAGACCATACTCCGTGTTTTTAATTTTTTTCTCATAACTCAGGCTTTCTACATCTTTTATCATTTTCTGCAGTACAACTTTCTACACACTTATTACCCATTTTATAGCTGTCCATTTAGTTTTTCCTTCCAGGTGTAGTACTTTGCACTTGTCTTTACTGAATTTCATTGTTGATTTCATACAAATTTTCCAGTTAAGATCATTTTGAATTATAATCTTGTCCTCCAAAGTGCTAGAAACCCCCCCCCCCCAGCTTGTTGTCAGCTAAAAAATCTATAAGCATACTCTCCACCCCATTATCCAAGTCCAGGATAGAGCACTGTGGAGTGGGGAGGGGGTGGCACTAGATATGACCACATTTCCCTGCTTTGCTTATGAGAATGTCGTATGGGACTGTGTTAAAAGCCTCACTAGGATCAAGCTATACCCTGCCTACTGCTTCCCCTCCTATCCACTAAGTCAACAGCCCTATCAAAGAAGAAAATTAGGTTGGTTTGGCATGATTTGTTCTTGGTAAATCCATGTCATTGCCCTGTTTTCTCTAGGTGCTTACAAACTGATTGCTTAATCATTTATTCAGTATCTTTCCAGGTGCTGACTGCTCAGTAATTCCCCTGGTCCTCCTCGTTCCCCTTTTTAAAGACAGATACTATGTTTGCCCTTCTCCTGCTCTCTGGAACGTCACTTGTTCTCCATGCGTTTTCAAATATAATCATTAATGGTTCGGAGATTGCTTCAGCTAATTCCATATGTACACCATGGTGAATTTAATTAGGCCCTGCTGACTTGAATATATCTAATTTATTTAAATATTCTATAACTGTTCTTTCCCTATTTTGGCTTTTGTTCCTTCCCCTTGTTTATAATAATTGTATTAAACATCTGGTCACAATCTTTTTCAGGAAGACTGAAGCAAACTAGGCACCTCAGCCTTCTTGAGGTCATCCATTTTAGCTTAGTGGACCTATTCTTTTCTTTGTCTTTGTTGCCCCTAACATATTTAAAGAACTACTTCTTATTGCCTTTTATGTCCTTTGCTAAGAGTAACTCATTTTGTGCCTTAACTTTTCTTAGTTTGTCTCTAGATGTTTATACTGTTCTTTTGTATTTATCCTCAGCAATTTGTCCATGTTTCTACCTTTTGTAAGATTCCTTTTTTGATTTTTCAGATCACTAAAGAGCTCCTGATGGAGCCATATTGTCCTTTTGCTATTCTTCCTATTTACATTTACACCACGATAGTTTGCAATTGTGCCTTTACAACTGTCTCTGAGAAACTACGAGCTCTTCTAAACTCCTTTTCCCTTTAAATTTTCTTCCCATGGGACCCTACCCACCAGTTCTCTAAGTTTACTGAAGTCTTCTTTTTTGAAGTCCATTGTCCTTATTCCGCTGCTTTTACTGCTTCCTTTTTTTAGAATCATGAAATATATTGTTTCATTATCACTTTCACCCAAATTGTCTTCCACCTTCAGATCAGCAACCAATTCCTCCAAAAACTCTGTAGATATGTATAAAGAGCAGGTTCCTATCTTACAAAGTGATTACTAGCTGCAGCAAAGCACTCTGACTGAAACTGGGGGGAAATGCAGAGGTGAAACTTTCCCTTATTTTACATAACTGAGGAGGCAGAAGTTTAGTGCAAACAGCTGAAGTGTAATTTAGCCAGAAAATACATTAATTCCCCTATTGGGAATGCAACATAACCCTGGGATCAGCTACTGCAAGCTACATAATTATAATACGCATCTTTGCAGAAATTAAATACCTTCTGGAAAATCGATATTACACAAACCACTAGACTCTATATGCATACATAAAATAATAAAATCAAATTTAAAACCAAATATAGTTCACCAAAGAGCTCTAATATTTTTTTAAAATGACCATTTGGATAGCATTAGTACTGTAAATTGGAAGATAAATTATGCTCAGATGAGGGAGGGCAGAAAACTCTATAAAACAGCTACATGGTAGGTAGATGATACATTGGAAGAGAAAGAGCCCTCTGTTAATGTGGTATGGACAATAGCACATGCTGGGTTTTCCTGATTTTTTCTAACAATGTAAAACCTTTGTGGTAGTTTTATATGAGTTGGTTACTAGTAAAACACATATAAAGACTCCAGTAGAAAAACCTACTAAAAATCAACATTTTTTTCATTAATGAAGCATTCCATCAATTTCACCAGCTTACAGGTAAATGTATATAACTTGAGGAAGTAGTCATTTGAGTACCATGAGTTTGACCCAGCAAACCATTAAAGCACATGCTTACCTCTAAGTATATGAGCATTGATGTCAGTGCGACTACTTGCTTACTTAAAGATAAGCATGAGCTTTGATGGTTTGCTGCATCAAGTCCCATAATATTCATGAACCAGGGTCAGGACAGGCCCCCATATATTTGGAGATTGGCACTATCTTACTATAGTTTGGTGTCCATCTTGTTTTTCCATTGCACCTGTCACTGTACTATCTAAGCACTGTGCAGATGAATTAGACCCTTCAGACTGCTCATAGTGAAATCTGTTCCTCAATCTTTCCAGGTTCAAGGAAGCTTTTCCCACTCTGCAGCATGGCTTTACTACTTTATTTCAAACATATTCAATGGGGGCAGAGGACCTTTTCCGTGTTCCGTAGCACAGATGGGTAGAGTTTCTTTCCTTCAGATTAAAGTGATTTCCTCCTCTCTCAGCCCTCCACCCCCTAATTTTTGGAAATTATTTTTCAAAGCCCTATTTTTGGAAGAAAGCATGTTTTTGTCATAAAATAATTATACCAACAACTGAAAAACTATGTACAGTTTACAAACAAGATGAGGAATACTTGTGGCACCTTAGAGACTAACCAGTTTATTTCAGCATAAATATTTATTTATATGAAATAAAATATTATTTATATTTTATATTATATTTATTATTTAATTATATTATAATTATATAATTCTATTATATTATATTTATTATTATAATATTTCATATTATTTATATGAAAATAAATATTTCAGCACCGGATCTGATGAAGTGGGCTATAGCCCATGAAAGCTTATGCCGAAATAAACTGGCTAGTCGCTAAGGTGCCACAAGTATTCCTCGTCTTATTTACAGATACATACTAACACGGCTGCTACTCTTAAACAGTACACAAACAGTCTAACAGCTGTCAATGGCTTTGTAGGCAACTCAGAAAAGTGGGTTGGGGGTTTTGGAGGAAGATAGTGAGTTAACTTTACACAAGTGCTCCTTTTCCTCTCCCATACTTCTGTCTCTCTTTTTCACTCCTTCTGTCTTCTTCCCTTTTTAATATTGTCTACGGTGTTTCTTTTCCCATTCTCACTCCCCTTTTGTGGTGATCATTTCCCTCTATTTTCTTTCCTTTCTCTATCTGTCTATTCTGCTCTTTCCTTCTTTTTTTCTTCTCCCTTCCATATTCTCCCTTCCTTCCTCCTTCAGTTTGCCATTTTTAATTGCTAACCAAGTGACAGGAGAGTCATTTTAAAGTAGGGGTCAAGCTATCTCAGAGAAGATAATACAAATCTACATTTTTATTAAATCAGTTTTTCAGTATCCTGAATCACAAATGTACAGTTACACAAATGAGTCTGGCCTAGAGACACTTTTGAAGCTAACAAATCCCATGCATACACATGGAAATAGAGGTTTTAGTCTGCAAAATAGAATTACTTTTCCTAGACACAAGGGATAAATTCCATCCATTCATGAATATTATATTCATCTTAAAACTAAAATACAACTCCACCTTCCCCAGTCCTGATCTCATTTTGTGGGGGAAATATTTTACCTTAATTAAGCCAATTTTCTATTATCACAGTGAAATTAGAAGGAGGTGGAGATAGCAAATGCCTTCCTCACTAATATAAGAGAGCCTCAGAACCCCTGATTTGTGAAAATCTGAATAGTCTGCTTCAAGAGAGTGAAATCTTTAGCCTCCATTCTTTTCAGAGGAGAGCTCAGAATCTATCTTTAGAGGGACCCTCTCCTCCTAGAACAAAGATCGTCCTAGTCATGAGACACTATCAGATTGGAAGACTGAAAATTCAGGAGGGGTCCCTCCCAGCTTTATTGCATACTTTATGTTCTCTGGCTTCATAGCTTGTTAAGCAGATTGTCAATTACAACATGTTATGGTTGATGAGACATTGTCATTAAAATCTGTAAATTCAGGTACTTATAACTTTTAAGGGGAAAATGCTCTTTAGTGCTCACATTTTTCATGCTTATTCTCAGCTCAAAAGTGAATGTTTTGGAAAGTGTGATAAAATTCTATTTGACTGCTTTTGAGTGCGTTAACAGTACTAAAAATGTTCTTTCACTGGTGAAGTTTTTCACGTGCTGCTTAAGTTTCTCATGTGCCAAAATAGCCTTATTTTAAAAAATAAAACAAAACAAAATAAGTCATGGACATAGGCCATAGTGAACATTAATGCTTTTAGCATGTTGCAAAATATTTAATTTTGAAAGTATGAAGTTTTGTCTGAAAATTGCAGAGTATGTGTGTACAATAAATACTGACTTGTCCAGTATATAGTCAAGAGCGTACCAAAAAAATGCAAGCAAACAATGAGGAAGCATGCCAATATATCTTGTGTTCTGCACATTGAAATAAAAAACTCTTTATCTGAATGTGTTATGCATATATTTAGAAGACCACAAATGATTGCTAGTTTCCATTACACTCTCAAATGAACTCACACAGGAAAATGATAAAAGACAAAAACACTCTATCGTCAATTCTCATCCTCCAAAGAAACCTGAACAACACTTTCAAAAGACAAACCAAAAGACATAACTCTGCTAGGCACTAAAAATCATGGACTGATTAGAGACTGGATTTATGGTTTATTACAGGGGTCTCCAACCTTTATGAGACGAGGGACACCATAGATTTTTGAAGGGGCTTCGCAAGCCGAAGCAACTGTGAAAAAATTCAGTATATGCATATATATGCAAAATCCTCCCCTTTGCTTCTCCGGCTGCTGCCGCGCCCCTCCTTGCTCCTCAGGCCGCTGCCACGGGGGCACTCACTCCTCCGCACATGGGGTCGCCGGCAGCAGCTTGCAGGAGTGCGGGGGGGAAGTGGCGGCTTCTCCACGTGCCTGCTCAGCTGGAGGGCCAGACAAATGGAAGCCACAGGCCAGATCCGGCCCCCGGGCCGTAGTTTGGAGACCCCTGGTTTATTATAACAATCTAACCCACCAACAACACCTGCCCCAGCTGCTTCTCCCTTCCTTTCCTTCTTATGCCTGGAGGGGTGTTAATGGGCCACTTCACCCATTGAAATGAAAATCTGTTCAAACCTTGTATTTATCAGTGACACTTTGGGTATATCTACACAGTCAATATAAGTCAAGGGTTAGTGGGACTTGAATCAGTTGACTCATGTCAGGGAACCCTGGGTTTGAGTATCTACATTGAATCTGAACCCTAGGTTAGGAATTTTCTGACCCATGCTCAAACCTAGGGCTCCAGCCTCCACACTGCAGTGCACAAACCCAAGTCAAAGTAAACATCTCCCAAAGTGCCTAGCACCCACTCACCCTCCATATTGACACTATAGCCCTACAAATGTGGTGCACTATGGGAAAACTCTACTGCCCACCCTGTTTCCTAACTGTGGAGGTGTATTGATTGGACTTAGCTGCCCATAAGTAGCACAT
This sequence comes from Dermatemys mawii, assembly GCA_007922305.1. Taxonomy (NCBI): domain Eukaryota; kingdom Metazoa; phylum Chordata; order Testudines; family Dermatemydidae; genus Dermatemys; species Dermatemys mawii. The sequence continues at coordinate 79,256,059 of ML677333.1, forward strand.
GAGTACCTAAACCACATAAGTATCTCCTTTGGTGGCTGTCTCAGTAGCATGAGAGCAGCTTGAAAAGGCTTTATACTGAACTCCACCTAATCTGATAATTGGGCTCTCCAGCTCCAGGCTGAGTCAGATTGACAGGAGAATGCCCCAGTGCACTTGTTCTGAGGATAATGAGGACATCAGTCTCCAGGGCTGTCAACCTATTAAAATGAAACTTTGCAGTTCTTAATTTTTAAAATGGGATGTTCAATGAAGGTGTTTTTGTTTGGTTGTTTTATTTTTGTCTGTTTGTTTTAAAGTTTGATGTAAAGTGAAGGTAGCAGAGGAAAAACACCCACCCACCCCAGCCTGGCTACTGCTGGCTGAGGAGTGGTGACGTGCATCCCCCGGGCTTGGGGTGCAGTGTGCTCCAGCACCCCCTTGGGGTCCCTTATTTCTGCCCCTATTGCACCCTGGGAGGCAGGGAATGAGGAATCCCTGGGAGGCTGCAGAAAAATATTAGGGCTGGCTCCTATTCACTGCCCTCACAGTTCATGCAGCCTGGGTGCCCCTGCACACACAGTCCCAGAGAGAGTGTGGTGGAGTGGGGGACACAACGACCAAAGAGCTAGGTGGGGACTGAGCACTGCCCTGTAGGGAGGGGAACTGGCAGGGCTCCTGGCTCAGCAAGGCTGAGGGAGGAATGATCTACAACATCCTGGGAGTTGCCTCCCATCTGTCAGCTGTGCCCCATGCTCTGGGCAAGCTCTGCTCAGCAGCAAGGAGGAGACATAGCAGGAAGGAGGAGAGCGTTCAGCTGTGCTGGCTGCCTGCAGTGCTGCTCCTCTGCTGCCAGTAACTCTGGGATATGTCCAGAGAACTTCTCGGACATGAGTCAAGCTGGCACCATGTGTGCACAGGAAAGCAATAGGGTTTGGACCCTAGGTCTCAGCTTAACACAGGCTCAGACCTTCCAGTCCTGCAAGGTCCTGGGACCCTGGGGCCGAGCCCCAGGCTAGTGAAATTGGTGTGAGGATGCAAGGGGAGTTTGGCTTGAGCCCAGCCTTACATTGCTGTGTAGGTATACCCTTTGCGTTAGTTTCCCCAATCTGAAGAAGAGCTCTGTGTAAGCTCCAAAGCTTGTGTCTCACTCATGGGTGCTGGAACAGTTTCGGGGGGTGGTTGCTCAGAACCATTGAACAAACTGTAAACCCTGTATATAAGTGGTGGGCAACCTGTGGCCTACGGCCACACACGGCCCCTCAGGTAATCCACTGGCGGGCCACGAGACTGTTTGTTTACAAGGGCCATAGGTTACCCACTACTTCTGCATATAATGGAAATCACTTCAAGCCAGGGGTATGGCAGCGCTCTCCTTCCCTTCCCCTTCCACTCCCCCCTCACCCCTAGTTCTAGCACCTATGCTCTCACCAACAGAATTTGGTCCAATAACAGCTCTTACTTCACCCACCTTGTCACTCTAATGTGCTGGGACCAACATGGTTACAACACTGCATAAACCTTCTCCCTCTGGAGATTCAAATCCAGTCTGAGGCCAGGGCCTTTATGTATTCTTTAACAAGTGCAGAACCTATTTCTATGAGCTACTTCACAAAGTGATGAACCCTGTGAGATTCCAGAAAGCTCTGAGGGCTTTCACACTGAGTCACTCCGTTGGTGATCTAATGGAACATTAACCATCCGGTGGCTGTTTCTGTTGACGTAACTGGGCACTTTCCTCTTCACTTATATACCTTGCATTATCCTCACAGGTCACTATGGTATGGAGATGACATTTGACAGATGAAGGAGCAACAGTGATCTGAGTCTGACTGATTACATCATAGATAATTTGCTGTGATTCTGGCAAAGAATATTTTGTCCCTGGGCCAAAGAACATCATAACATCTATACTGGGTCAGACCAATGGTCCATCTAGCCCAGTATCCTGTCTTCCAACAGTGGCCAGATGCTCCAGAGGGAAAGAATAGAACAGGGCAATTACTAGCCCCAGCTTTTGGCAGTTCAAGGTTTAGGGACACCCAGAAGATAAGGTTGCATCTCTGACCATCTTGGCTAATAGCCATTGAGGACCTATCCTTCATGAATTTATCTAATTTTTATGAACCGAGTTATACTTTGGCCTTCACTACCTCCCCCAGCACTGTGTTCCACAGGCTGACTGTGCTTTTGTGTGAAAAAGTACTTCCTTATGCCTAGTAATTTCATTGAGTTACCCCCTGGTTCACGTTTTATGTGAATGGGTAAATAATACTTGTTTATTCACTTTCTCCACACCATTCATGATTTAATAGACTTCCATTATAGCCCCCTTCAGTCATTTCTTTTCCAAGCTGAACAGTCCCAATTTTTTTAATCTCTCCTCATATGAAGCTGTTCCATATCCCTAACCATTATTGTTGCTCTCTTTTGTTCTTTTTCCAGTTCTAATATCTTTTTTGATATTCCAGGTCTGGGCACAAAATAAATTTATGTAGTGGTGTTACGATATTTTTTTGTCTCATTATCTATCCCTTTTCTAATGGTTCCATAACATCTTTGAAAGCCATACCAGGAGAGTAAGTCTGCATTGTGGGTATCCTGATTAACTCATGCTGCCTTGGTGGGAGGGAGCAGAGAAACTGTCACCCGGCACAGCAGAGGTTAAAGAAAATCTTTGGGTTCAGCTAACCTAGGGTGATCAGACAGCAAGTGTGAAAAATCGGGACTGGGGGTAGGGGGGTAATAGGTGCCTATATAAAAAAAGCCCCAAATATTGGGACTGTCCCTATAAAATCAGGACATCTGGTTACCCTTAGCTAACCCTACCCCGCTATACCTGCAGCCAATGCCAGGCCTGGAGGGCAGTGAAAAGAAAGGAACTTGGCTCAACTTGGGACTGGCTGGTGAGGAGGCAGAAGCTGTCTGCCTGCCTGCCTGCCTGAAGGGATGGATCAGGGACCAGCCAGCACAGCCACTTGAGGCGAGTAAGGACTCCTCTGCCAAGGGAAGGCTTGAAATAAGCCCCAGCACCTGGGGCAACTGATGAGAGGAGCCCCAGTAAACTGGGCTAGGAGGTCCATGTCCCAAACTGAAGACACTTGTAGGAAGTAGCCCAGAGAAGCAGGTCTTGACTCTCCACCCACAGGGAGACTCACTTCTCCTGTTTAGAGGTTGATCTGTACAGGGCTCTGAGCCGGGACCTGGTATACGGGGAGGGTCTCGGTCTCCCTGTCATCCCTCTCTAACCTTACAGATTGAAAGACCAGCAATCCAACCACTTGTCTGCCCAGCCATGGAAGACCCTATCACAAGGTCATAAGTCATTTCACTAAGAGAAATTTTTTAATTTACATCTCAGTTAATTTGGTCTAATTTTCTACTTCTTTGAAATAACGGTCAGAGCGAGAGGGGAAAAATGCACGAAACAGGTTACTGAAATGATAGGAGGAAAATTTCTTGATCTTCCACTTTCTTCTACTGAGAAATAATGACATCTTGAAAATTGTATGGAGAAAGAAGAGAACCCCTGATTGCCTTTCATCTTGATTACTATAATCTCATCTCCTCTGGCCTCACTCACAACCTTAGTTCTGGCACTTCCTAAATACTGAGTACTTCATTTTGCAACCTTACATTTATTTTAACATAGTCAGGGGTGTTGGAACAATTTTTATATTGGGGGTGCTGAGAGCCATTGAACCAAACTGTAAACCAGGGGTGAAAGTAAATTAAAGGACTTACCGGTACGCCGGAAGTCCTGATCAGGGGTGTTGCCTCAAACGGAAGAGGTAGGGGCTTAATTTAAAGGGCCAGAGGCTTTAAGATTTAAAGGGACCCGGGCTCCAGCTGCCCCCTTTAAATCGTTTCCCTTCCACTGCCACTACCCCAGGGCTCTGGCAGCAGGACTCAGGCGGAGATTTAAAGGGCCCCAGAGCTCAAGCTGCCTGCTACTAGCCCAGCCCTTTAAATCCCCGCCAGAGCCCCGCGGCCGGAGCCCTGGGATAGCGGCAGCAGGGCTTCAGTGGAGACTCGCTGCCACTCTCCAGGGCTATGGCAGCAGGGCTCTGGAGGGGATTAAAAGGGCTCGGGGTGGTAGAGGCTGCCGCAGTCCTGAGCCCTTTAAATCCCCACTGGAGCCCCGCGGCCAGAGCCCTGGAGGAGTGGCCGTGGGCTCCGGCGGGGATTTAAAGGGTCCCAGGGCTCCAGCCCTGCTACTGCCCCGGAGCCCTTTAAGTCCCCGCCGGAGACCCACCACCGGTCCCCAGGGCTCCAGCGGCAGGGCTCCCATGGAGATTTAAA
>ML677333.1:79260436-79272440 GCA_007922305.1 Dermatemys mawii
CTCCGGCAGGGACTTAAAGGGCTCCAGGGCAGTAGGAGGGCTGGAGCCCTGGGACCCTTTAAATCTCTGCCGGAGACCCGCCGCCGCGCCCCAGGGCTCCAGCCGCGGGGCTCTGGCGAGGATTTAAAGGGCTCAGGGCGGTAGCGGCTGCCACAGCCCCAAGCCCTTTAAATCTCCACCTGAGCCCTGCTGCTGAAGCCCTGGGGTAGTGGCAGGGATTCTGTCGGGGATTTAAAGGACCAGGGGCTCTGAGCCCTGGGCCCTTTAAATCACCGCTAGAGCCCTGGGGGTCCTGGCTGCCGGTATCCCAGGGCTCCAGCAGTGGGGCTCTGACTGCAATTTAAAGGGTCTGGGGCTCCAGCTTCTGCTGCTGGGAGCCACAGGCCCTTTAAATTGTCTCCTGAGGAAGCCGGTCCCAGTACGGTGCACTGACTCTTGCCAGTATGCCATACCGGCGCGTACCGGCTTACTTTCACCTCTGCTGTAAACCCTTTAAATTATGAAAACCACTGAAAGCCAGAGGTGCAGCAGCACCTCCAGTCCCCCTAGTTCCAGCATGTATGAATGTCATTTATTTCTATGTAGTTTCTAGTTTTTTTGAAAAAGCAAACCAGAAAAGCAGAAATTCCATCATATTGAATCATATTGACATTCACATGGCTCATCAGCAGGGTTGGAACCTTTAAATTCACCACACAGACCTTTGCCACTTATGCTAGTAGCAGGTTGTAGGTTGCAGTCCTTTATGTGGAATAGCACTAGAGGGGGATGAGAGAGATAGCTTGCAAGTGGGTTTCACAGATAGCTGGCAGCAGAGGAATGTTGACACTTGGAATCTTTGGTTCCACTGCAGGTTCTGAAGGGACATATATTCTATTCTTCACAGACTTTCCTTCCCCTACTGTCCCCCAAATCTGTCTCCCTCTGTCCCTGTCCCTACCCAATCCTGTCTCTTACCACATACACCCAAGCTCCTTCTTCCAATCTTCTTGCTCAGCTAGTTCCAGTTGCTTCCCCCAGCTCCAGTCCATTTTCCACCCCTCTTCCCAATCCTAGTCTTCCCCCATCCACCACTCCATGCCAGGTACCTTGTCCCAAATTATTCCCTCTAACCAACCCAAGCCCAGTTTAGCTCTTGTAACTCTATGCTTTCAGGTTACAAGGGTGCTTCTTCCTCAGCACTGCCTGAGCCCAGCTGACAGAGAGGTGCATTGAGAGCACAGGAGAGACAGCCTCCCTGCTCTCAGGTCCATGCCCAGTACCTCAGCAACCTGGAGCAGTAACTGCAAGGAAAATCCTACTCAGCCACTACCTCTCCAGGCTGGAGCATGCCCAGAACAGATGGGGGCTTCAGAGAATTTGCTGGCAAACGCTCAGTCTGTGCCTGTACTGCAGCTGGGAGGTCTGATTCCCAGCTCTAGCTCAGCTGGAGCAAACACACTGAAAATAGCGGTTTAGATGTTGTGGCCTGAGCGGTGGCTCAGGCTAGCCATTCACGCTCAGATTCAGGGGATGAGGTGGGCTTGGACACAGGCAAGTAACCCCAACTGCTGCCAATGGCACAATGTTTTCATTGCTGGTTTTAGCACACTACTTGAGCTGCATTAGTGGGAATCTGTCTACTGACAGTGGGAAGCATCCTCTCAGCTTCAGTGTAGACATATCCTAAGAAGTCTCAGCTAAGTAACTAGAAACTGAGACATTTTTCAAAGGCTAATAGCTTGGACAAATTTGGTCGTTTTTCCATGGGGACAGCAAAGGGCACAACCCTCACTCCAGTGTGGTCCACCCCTGCCAAATTTGAAGTCCCTGTTCCAAACCATAGAGGTGCTAGTGTTTCTCAATGAAACAAACTGACTACAATGGCTTGTTCACGATAAAAAAAAGTATTTTTTCCCCAATCTCATTCTCAGAAATGGCTGAACTGTTTTTGCAGAAACTCTTCCCCCGCAAAAAAAAGATCATCCCAAGACAGACACTTATTCCAAACTTCAGCCTGAATGAAGTCTGGGAAAGACAGAAGTAACCGAAAACACAATTTTATAATGGAAAATGTTAAGGCAGCACTGCAGCTTCATCTATAATATAGATGCATGTATATACACACGCACATAGCTGACGTAGGCTGTTATGGTGCTGTATTAATTTCAAATCCTTATCCCACATCTAGTCCTAAACACAGGATCTAAGAGCAGTATTCTCTTTGATTAATGGGATTTGGTCCATTTTAAAACAGTAAGAATCGCCACTGGTACTGAGTTACTACAGGTAATCAGATGATCCAGTTTTGCAGACAGAACTCTCAGAGTACTTGGACTACTTTATCCTGCTCTGGAATTGCCATCAGGTTTTACTCGCATACTATATTTCAGTCCACACTCACTACCAGATCATTAGTTTGATGTAATTTTCTTCTCAACTAGCCTTTTATCCTTGTAGCTACTAAACAAAAATGTAAAGTACATTCTTGTCCCAACCCTGCATTGAGGACTATGTGGGTGCTGCCCTATACTGAGATAGAGTCCCACTGCAAAGATACAGAGATTTTCATTGCAGGACTGGGGTTGAGATAACTTACTATATTACCAAGAAACTCTAAGACTATTTAAAGCTGGGGGCAGAGTAATTACAAAAACAATATTCCCATGTGAAGGCTTTTGAGCATGTGAAATTCCAGCCTGCTACACTCCCTTATTGTATTAGTCTCCTATGAAAGTGCTTACTACTTTTGTTCTTTTCAATATCTACAGAAGGGACAATATATAGCCCCTGGCATGATCAGGGCTGGCTTTAACTTTTTTGCCGCCCCAAGCCAAAAAAAAAAAAGGGGGGCGGCCAGAGGAGCACTGCTGGAACAAAAAAAAAAAAAAGAAAAAGGGCAGCACAGCCAGAGGAGCACCACCCTAAGATTGGCCGCAATGCCACCCCTTACAGAGAACCGCCCCAGGCACATTCTTCCTATGCTGGTGCCTGGAGTCAGCCCTGGAGATGATATATTTTTGATTAGGATTCACTTAGGTCATGTAACTTTTAGTTTTATGCATATTAATTTTGATGCTCTTACTTGGAGTAATTAAGAATTCTGAGCAGTTGGAATAAAGATCATTTGGTCTTGAAATAAAATGGCACTGCTTTCTGAGAGGTGATCTAGTCATTGGTTTAGAAGAACCCAGGATGCTTCACCAAACAGAGTGGGTCCACTTTGGCATTTAGACTGACTTTTCAGAGTGGAGCAAACATTTGTATTTAGTGCAGGGGAACATTTGTACATGAGCAATTTACAGGGCCAGCCATCTCCTTTATTCTCTTTGCTGTTATTTGTTTTTCAGTACGGGAATTTTCCTCACATGAGGGAACAGGAGCTACAGAAGCTATTGTGATGTTACAAATGTATTGCCATTTATCAGAAGGTTCAAATTAGAAACAAAGATTTGACTGGTAAAGAGTAATTATGATAATTAAAAGTCCATTAAATTGTCTTACATATGTCTAGTCCCACTTTCCCTCTCAAAATAGAGAAGATAGTATTTAGCACCTTTATAATTCAATTCCTGCATCATTTCTCTCCCAGATCTGCCAGAACTTGTACTGCACGGCAACAAGATTGGCGAGATCTCCCAAGATGGTGGCAAGAACAGCAAGGAGCAGAATTCTAAAAAGTTTAATTTGTCTTCCTTTTTGTTTGGCAAAGGAGCTTGAGGATTTCATATAATAAAGCTCATATTCTCTTGATTTTCAACTGATTCAAAGCAACTATGGGAATAAATGGAGACCATCCCAGGTGACAGTCAACATTTGCAATTCCTATGAACCCCTTCATTATCTTGCAATTGGTCCACTGGAGGCCGCAGTAGATTTAAAGTACAGCTGTTCAGAACCTTTTTCAGTGAAATTTTTTTTCCACTGAAAAATGCTGTTTTATCAAAGCAGAAATATTTCAGTCATATTGATTTCCTATCAGAAACTGAAAATTTGGGCCCTACAGTGGCCTCTCTGTTCACAAAGAAGGAGGGAAAATGGGGAGAGAGAGAGAGAGACCAACCCCTGAATCAAAAACTTGGCCTTTTTAAAATCCAAAAATGGACATTTAAACAAAATTCCATTTCATGAAACATTAAAAGGATTTTTGTTTTTATTTCAATGTGGAATGCAAAATTCAAACGTTGTCCTGCAACAGAATTGCTGTCCTCAGGCCAGCTTGAAAGTGATAGAAAGTAATTTAACGTGACAGTATTGATTCACTTTGAAATCTGTTTATTCATTTCCGTGCCATTCTTCTAATTACAAAAATGTTGTGTTCAAAAAAGAATAATGAAAACAAAACAAAACTAGAACAAGGTGTGACAGGTTACCCCACTCCACTGAAGTGCGGTTTGGAACTGGGGTACCATTGAGCCTGCCTGACCCATCTGCTTGGGCTCCCTTTACATTGTACTGCTGAAGTGAGCCTGCCAAGCCATTTCCCAGGCTTCAGACTGCACTTTACCAGCACACATATAGGTAGGGAAATATCCAGCTGCAGCTTCACACAGATGCTGAGATCAACTCTGCATAGGAAGACTCAGCTAAGGAACTGCCCAGTTACTCAAGTGCACACACTACCCTTTGAAAGGTAAACCAAAATCATACCATCTTGTGCTGCACAGAGAACTACAGCGTAAGCTCATGAAATTCTCCCCCTCCCTCAATGTGGAAAGGAATATACAACAGCTTTCTGCCCCAAGTTTTGATTTCTACACACTAGTTTTAGACAAAATGAAAAGCAAACTTATTAACCACAAAAGATAGATTTTAAGGGATAGCAAACAGATCAACGCAGATTACTTTGCAAATAAAACAAAATGCAATCTAAGCTTAATATACTAAAGGAATTCGACGTAAATCACAAATTCTCACCCTAAATGTTGTTTTGGGCAGTTTTCAGAGATTCTTGAAGGCAAGCTACACTTGCTTGCAGTTTAAAACACCATGTACTCCTTTCACTGGCTAGAAAACTCTCTAGCCTGGGTTCAGCCCTTCTCCCCCAGGTCAGTCTTTGTTTCTTAGATGTTTACAGCAGTCATCTTGGGAAGGAAATCAGTGAAGAACCATGATGATGCCACTCCTCTGCCTTAAATAGCCTTAGAATATGGTGGGAACCCTTTGTCTCCCCATTTGATTCCCATGCCTGGTCAGTGGAAAAACATTAATATTATGATGGAGTCCAGAGACTTGGTCACATGCTCTGTGGGCATGGCAGGGGCATAGCAGCCATGGACATAGACTGTTTGTAACATCCTCAGGAAGTCTTGCCAAGAAGGCTCCCCTGTGGGAGATTAGCATCTTCAAAGTCCTATCGTTTTCCCTAATGGCCCTTCCCAGCCAGCCAAACTAATTGCATTCTGTTTAGTGGGCATTCCCCAGGTGTTAACACATTTGTAATGATGTATAGACAATATTCCTAACTTCAGATACAAAAAATGATACATGCAAAAAATAGGATAACTGTATTCAGTAAATCATAACCTTTTCAATGAGTCCTCACATGACCTATCTTGCACAAAACACATTATAACTGTGCCATATTCATATCATAATAATATTGCTATGAAGACTATGGGGCATAATGCTACACCAGGACCACTGAAAAGATAGATATCTGTTAAAAGCCTATGAAAACAAACTAGCAACTCTGGTTTTCTCTGCAGTTTAGATGTGGGAGTGGAAGGGTGTTATCATGCATGAGTTAAGGTGCTGAGCTCTATGTAACTTATCTAAAAATATATTCTGGAGAAACCCAGGTTTTACATGCAAACTATTAATAGTTTATCTTGACTTAAACTCAGGAAGTGATCCCACCATCTGTCACACAAACGTTCTGTTACTAAAATAAGAGACACTGACTCAGACAAGCAAAATAACTCAGTTATTAATAACTAGTCATATATTCTATAAAAAAAATCCAAACGAAGCCTTGAAAGAATTTTGACACTTCATAATGTTTTTGTTTCTGAAGCTACTAAAGAAGCTAAGTAGTCATATTGTAGGAGGCAAAGTATTGTCATGGATAAGGAGCTGCCTAAGAGACAGGAAACAAAGGGTAAGAACAAATTGGTCAACTTTCACCTTGGTGAAAGTTAACTCTGGGCTGAATCAAAATTCTCCATGAGGAACAATGTTGTTTCATTGTGTTTTGCACAACTAATGCAACTGATTATTACAGCATTATATCAAGAATCAGAGGGGTAGCCATGTTAGTCTGGATTTGCAGAAGTGACAACGAGTCCTCTGGCACCTTACAGACTAACAAAAGTATTGAAGCATAAGCTTTCGTGAGCTAGTACCCACTTTGTCAGTACGAAGCAGTACCCAGTACGAAGTGGGTACTAACCCACGAAAGCTTATGCTTCAATCCTGTTGTTAGTCTTTAAGGTGCCACAGGACTCTTTGTCGCTATTACAGCATTGTGGACTATTACTCAATGAAGACTTTCAGGCAATGTGCATTCAAAAAAATAAAAATAAAGAAAGCACAATGTTAGGATGCATAAAGAATGTGTAGGTGAATACAAAAAAATGACATTATATAAGTCAGTGGTATGCCCTCATGTAAAATACCTTTTCCACACAACTAGTCTGCGGAACTCATTGCCACAGAATATATTTGATGCCAGCAGTATAGCAGAATTTGAAAAACCTTAGACACTTATGTGGAGAAGTATATTCAGGGTTTGTGTTGGGATGTCCACCCCATGCTAGCAGAGCAGATTAAATTAGGTCAATTAACTTTATAGGCTGCTTCTGGAGGAGAGTCAGGGCTGATTAAAGTCTAATGAAAAAAGCAGTTTAACTGGGAAGGAGCAGGTTGAGCCTGTATAAAGGGATGAAGCTGAGACCAGAAGGGAGACTGCAGGGAAAGCAGTCTGAAGTTACTCCCTAGGAGAAGGGAGGTCTGTTTGAGCTGATAAACCCAGGGCACCAAATATAGAGAAGTAAGAAGGAATTCAGGGAAATAGTGACAAGGTCTGGGAGCAAATAAGAACATAAGAAAGGCCGTACTGGGTCAGACCAAAGGTCCATCTAGCCCAGTATCCTGTCTACCGATAGTGGCCAATGCCAGGTGCCCCAGAGAGAGTGAACCTAACAGGTAAAGATCAAGTGATCTCTCTCCTGCCATCCATCCCGTCCTCTGACAAACAGAGGCTAGGGACACCATTCCTTACCCTGCCTGGCTAATAGCCATTAATGGACTTAACCTCCATGAATTTATCCAGTTCTCTTTTAAACCCTGTTATAGTCCTAGCCTTCACAGCCTCCACAGGCAAGGAGTTCCACAAGCTGACTGTGCGCTATGTGAAGAAGAACTTCCTTTTATTTGTTTTAAACCTGCTGACCACTAATTTCAATGGGTCGCCCCTAGTTCTTCTACTATGGGAACAAGTAAATAACTTTTTCTTATTCACTTTCTCCACACCACTCATAATTTTTATACCTCTATCATATCCTTCCTTAGTATTCTCTTTTCCAAGCTAAAAAGTCCTATCTTCTTTAATCTCTCCTCATATGGGACCCGTTGCAATCCCCTAATCATTTTAGTTGCCCTTCTCTGAACCTTTTTTAATGCCAGTATATCCTTTTTGAGATGAGGAGACCACATCTGTACACAGTATTCAAGATGTGAGCACACCATGGATTTGTATAAGGGCAATAAGATACTCTCTGTCTTATTCTCTATCTCTTTTTTAATGATTCCTAACATCCTGTTTGCTTTTTTGACTGCCACAGCACACTGCATGGACATCTTCAGAGAACTATCCATGATGACTCCAAGATCTTTTTCCTGATTAGTTGTAGCTAAATTATTGTATGTATAGTTGGGGTTATATTTTCCAAAGTGCATTACTTTACATTTATCCACATTAAATTTCATTTGCCATTTTGTTGCCCAATCATTTAGTTTCATGAGATCTTTTTGAAGTTCTTCACAGTCTGCTTGGGTCTTAACTATTTTGAGCAGTTTAGTATCATCTGCAAACTTTGCCACCTCACTGTTTACCCCTTCCTCCAAATCACTGATGAATAAGTTGAATAGGATTGGTCCTAGGACTGACCCTTGGGGAACACCACTAGTTACCCCTCTCCATTCTGAAAATTTACCATTTATTCCTACCCTTTGTTCCCTGTCTTTTAAACAGTTCTCAATCCATGAAAGGATCTTCCCTCTTATCCAATGGCAACTTAATTTACATAAGAGCCTTTGGTGAGGGACCTTGTCAAAGGCTTTCTGGAAATCTAAGTTCACTACGTCCACTGGATCCCCCTTGTCCACATGTTTGCTGACCCCTTCAAAGAACTCTAATAGATTAGTAAGACATGATTTCCCTTTACAGAAACCATGCTGACTTTTGTCCAACAATTTATGTTCTTCTATGTGCCTGACAATTTTATTCTTTACTATTGTTTCAACTAATTTGCCCGGTACGGACGTTAGACTTACCGGTAGACCATAGCTGCTAGACATATCATCCCTGGACTAGAACCCAGAGCAGTTGTGTGTGTGACTGAACCACATTACTGGGTTATAATAGTAAACATAATTTTAAAAATAGCCAAGAATTTGGGAAAGGTTATAAGCCCTCATGCTTCAGTGCATGAGCTAACTTCTAGCATCTTGGATGGGTGCACACTCCAGACAGCTAGCCTTTGCTGCTGTTCATGCCACTGTGACTACACTGCTATATTTAACATTCCAGTTCAATAAGAGATAGGTTGGATATGTGTCCTCAAGCGAGTAATTACACCTCCAGTTCCAAGTGTAGACATATCCTAGTCTAACCATTGGGGGCTAAGAGAAGACTTCACCTGCCCCCAGGGCATCTCATAACTGTCTACAGTAGTGTTTATTGCACATTCCTCAGAAGCATCTGGTACTGGCTTCTGGCACTGATGGAATACTGGACTGGATGAAACACTTGTCTGTTATGGCAGTTCCTATGTTTATTTAAGTGAGTATATCATCCAGGCAGCAGCTGCGCAACTTAATAAATTATTCCAATCAGACAGGTGCAGAGCCACTTTACTGAAATATACAACAGCTTCTAAAATAGACTGCCCCACAACAAATAACCAATGTTTCTCATAAATCTAATTGTCTATGTATTCACTTCATCAGAACTTATAAAACTATTTTAATAGCACCATGTTACGTATTCCAAAGTGTTACAAGTAGACACAAGGTTTTGCACCATTTCATTTTTGTCAAAATGTTTTAGAATTTTTTACCAGAAAAACAAAACCCAAAACCAAAAGCAAAACATTTTCAGTATTTCAACCAAAACAAGAAAACATTGTAAACATAATTTTTTTTGTGTGAAAATTTCCATTTGATCAAAAAGCCATTTTCCATTTAAAAAAAAGTTAACAGAATTTTTTCCACCAGCTCTATCCCCAGTTGCCTAGAACTCTCCCTCAGCCCTTACCTCTTTATTATACAGTTATCTTAACCATACAAGCATCACAGCATGGTCACTTTATGCACTTAGGCCCAGTTTCTCAGAGGTACTTAGGGTGCCTAATTTTCATTGATTTCAATGGGAGTAAGATTCTGAAATACCTTTGAGGATCTGAGCCTTCCTGTGAGAATAAACCTGTAAAATGTGCACTGTCCATGTGCAGGACACTGTTTTCGAATGCTTCTGCCTCAGTTAAATCAAAACAGTCTTTCACTTGTGCATTCAAAAGCACTCCTCCTGCTGAGGGCTACTTTGAAGGTAAATTTAAGCTTCCCACATCCAACTTTTACAGCTGTAGAGCTGTTCAAAATCCCACCACTAGATTTTAGCTTTTTTTAATAAGCAGGGGAGGAATCTCTTTTATCACTATCATACTCAGAATGGCTTAAGTGTTTTTGGCCAAACATTTCAAAAATAATTCACTTTCGGGCAGAGACAAAGCTTTGGAAACTTCTCCAAAAAAATGAATTTTCTCAAGTTATGAGCAACTGAAATCAGGAGACACCATTATGCTATGTCATCTACTGCCTTTGCTGATGACATAATAATCTAATATAAGAAACATAAGGTGAAAGTACACAACTATGTGCTCATCTCAAAATTAAAGTAAACCTAAGGCTTTATCATATCACATCAATAACCCAGTGCAAATAATAACTGATTCATTCCAAGGTGGCAGACATCTGCATATACTAAATTTGGATATGAATTTAATGTATCTGCATGTTTCATATTTACATGCAAAAAGTGTATTGAAATGGATAGATGCCTGAAAATTTCATTTTATTTCCTGCATACTGGAACTTGTATAACAAGTTGAATGAGCAAATGTAATTCTATACTTAAACTATAATGTTTTAATTTCACATTTTATTATACTAATGCCTTCCTTTTATTAGCGATATTAGAGATTTCATTAAGGATGAGGGATGTTGTAATTAGAACATCTTTCACAGTGTTTTTTGTGTAGACCCTTTGTATGCATTTGCAAACCACCCAAAATACAGCAGAAACCCAGGCTTAACCATAAGCTTTGGGTTCAGAAATCTAAATCTCAAAGTGGGACTCCATCTAGTTTCACTGTGTTTCAGATTAAAAGCATAATACCCATTAATTTCACGCAATTATGAAACATAAAACTCTAAAATGGCCCTGGTTCACTCTGAAGGTTCATGAACCTGCACTGAGGTTCAAGTTTGTAAGGAATCAGACGAGTTTTGCATACTTTGTAACAAAGCTTTTGAACAAGTTATATGTTTGCTGTTACTCTGCACTATAGCACTGGAAGTGGATAATTGTTCAAATCAAGTGACTAATGGGATGTGTCTGCACCAAATTTGGAGTTGGTTTAAGTGGGTACAAATCCATTGATATTAGTGGATACCCATTACAACACTGCTGAATTCAGCCCTCTGGGTTTTTAGATGTTGTCACTACTTTCATCAATGTCCCTTTCAATTTTCACTGCTGTGTTCCCTTCATTAATACTCTCATAGGGGGAAAACTTAGTTTAAAATCCATTAAGGCTGGTTAGTGTGACACCCACATGATGCAAATCTTTAAAAGCACGGAAATATCAAATCATGGGACACCTCTTAACTGCACCTCAGTGCCCACTCTACATATTTCCCCTGACAGTGACAGTCTTCTCGCCTCCAGTGGAACTTCTGTCTGTCATTAATGCCCAAGAAATCACAAACAACACATTAATTTCACAACCACATAATGTACCATACACTCACATCAACCCTGAATATTTGCTAATGTTTCTAAAGTCATAGGATGTTTACATGTGATATTGAAAGGAAGATGATAGCAGAGTGTGAATTTTATTTATGCTTCAAATTTGTATATTAGGGCTAAGTGATATACTTTGCAAATTTTTAAATAGGAAAAGTTAAAATCTATTTCTGATTCCATATGCTCCAGAGTGGACCGATGGACATTAGCCAATATGTTCAATGATTTGCAGGTCTATACCTCAGGTAAGGCAGCAAATTTGCTGGGAAAAGGATTAGCTGAGGATAACAGTATCTAGAAAAAACTATTAGATTAGAAGTCTGGATTGAAACGTGTTAGTTAAATCTGTGGGCAATTTAAATGCCCGATAAAGAAACTACTAGTATTTGCAGTGTTGTCCTGGGAAACATTTGATAACTACTCAGGAGAACTTTTTTAGCACAGCCTCCATTGTTGCTTGAGTCCCCCTTCTTTTATACCTATTTTTTAGCATTGCCTCCTTTCCATATTGTTGGTAACTAACATGGGTATATAAAAGAATCCTGCAGACATGTTTTTTTCAGAGCATATTCTGGCATATATTTTGCCAACTATATGCAGATAACTCATTTTAGCACTAGTAGGAGTTATATGCATATTGACAAGTGAACTGAGCACAAATTAAGATTTTTGTCAAACATCCATCTGAACAACAACAACAAAACCTGAAAATGAAACAAAATTTTGTGAAAGAAAGAAAGAAAGAAAGAAAGAAAGAAAGAAAGAAAGAAAGAA
>ML677333.1:79272450-79611613 GCA_007922305.1 Dermatemys mawii
GAAAGAAAGAAAGAAAGAAAGAAAGAAAGAAAGAAAGAAAGAAAGAAAGAAAGAAAGAAAGAAAGAAAGAATCGTTTCAAAATAACATTTGTTCTGATTTTTTTTTTCCAGTTTGTCCATCAAATCAAAAAATCAATTATTCACTTAGCTGTAGTCAAGAGCAGCCTGTGGCCTATTCTGATTACACTGGTTTAAAATACCCAACATGTCATTGCTGGAGTTCTGGGCATTTTGGGCATGTCCCTACAGAACTTGCTATGTCTATGAAATTGGGCCAGAAGGAATACTATAGTGATGGCTATACTGACTATAAAGCAGCTGAGTATTCCTCAGTTCTGGAGGAGTTCTGAGCTGCCCATATATGACTATTTTGCCATTGGAGTGATACAAAGGGAATTTAATGTGGAGAGAGCTCTATCTCTGGGGTTTTTTTTCAGCAAATATCAATTTATCTATAACAGACAAGACACATTTATTAAGATTGCAATTTTTTAATAGTATATTTAGGCTTGTTAGAGCAAGCAACTTGTCTTCCCCTATGTTTGTAGTAAACAGAATACATTAATGACACTTAAGTATTAATAAGAGGTCTTTTTCCTATCTAAATTGAATAATAGTTAACAGTGAAGTGGTATATCAGCGATGAATTCATAATTTTTCCCTACCGTGAAAAAAGATCATTTAATTTTTGTGTCCACAAGGATGCTGCCATTTACAGGATTGAAGTTGCTGAATGCTGCAAAAAAGCAGCAAGAAATACCCTTGGCGAATGTAGAGGTGGAGCGGAGATACTAAGAAAATAGTCCTTTGTTCCTGAAATACAACGTTGGCAACTCTAGTTTAGACTGACAGGGAAGTACAAGTAAACTATGAAGCAATATTGGCTGGCATGATAGTCAGGGGTTTTTGCACGCTAGCAGCCTACCCATTTTATTTAATTTTTTTTTGTAAGCTTCATGGCAAAGGAGAGTTTTGAGGGATAATGAACATTCTGAGTAGCTTAATAAGTTATTCACATTCTCAGGTTAGAAAGGCAAGAATGTGTAAGGAAAGTTATATGTACCAGGATGAATACATTCTCCTTATTGTAAAATGATTGTCTTGCAGGATCAGTGTTTAACTTATGCATCAAATCAGAGTACAGTATGAGGAAGCCAAATCTTGTAACTGTTTAAAGCAGATGATTTTGGAGGAAGGATATCATTGAAGTGAAACAGTTATAGCTGGCCGATTTCTAAGGAAATGCATGGCCCTTTCTCTGACAGTTGTCAAACATTTTTGACACCTTGGAGTAAGGTCAGCCTGCAGGAAAGAAAGTCAGTTAACCCTCTGTCAGTCCTGTAGAAATAACTTTGAAGTAGGTCCAATATTGAAAGGAGAATGAGACCTGGCTTTTGTTTTTGCCAGTTTCATCATTGTCTTTTCTTGTCAGTGGCTGTACAAGAGAATTTAGCAGTAGGATTTCTTTTCATGCAGCAGACTCCCAGATTCCTATGGGAAATTGATAACAGCTAGGTATATGGTGAGTAGGGTCTTCTGAAACATATTTTATTCATACCGGAATATATTGTTTCTTTATTAAACAAAAAACCTTGTCTTCCTCAAAACCACCTGGGGCCCTGATCCTGAAAACCCTCACACATTCAGAAGGCTTCTACTATTTTGATCATTAGAACATGGATTTCATTAGAAGAACTATTCAT
Source organism: Dermatemys mawii (assembly GCA_007922305.1). NCBI lineage: Eukaryota > Metazoa > Chordata > Testudines > Dermatemydidae > Dermatemys > Dermatemys mawii. The sequence goes on from ML677333.1 coordinate 79,274,154, forward strand.
AAGTTAAAGATTAGCAGCCGTGTTAGTCTGTATCTGTAAATAAAACGAGGAAGACTTTGTAGCACCTTAGAGACTAACCAGTTTATTTCAGCATAAGCTTTCGTGGATGCATCCGATGAAGTGGGCTATAACACACGAAAGCTTAGGCTGAAATAAACTGGTTAGTCTTCCTCATCTTATTTATAAGTTAGTTGCCATTAAGACTCTGGTTATCACTGATGTTTATAAACTTTTTCTTTAAACATCAGCTGGACTTACATTTTTTAAAGGGACTAGCGATTTTGGGTGCTGAGCTCTGAAAATCAGGTCCCTTTAAGGTTGGGCATTAAAAATTGAGGCAATCAAAATCACTAGTTTCTTTTGAAAATTTACACACCCCCAGAACTCCTAGTTCCAGCACTGTTGGCAGTTGTGCTGGCTTCCTCTCTTCCCCTGTAGCAGGGCAGAAGTAAGAGTGGCAATCCCACAACCCCCCTACAATAGTCCCTCACCCCACCCTGACCACCTTTTGGGTTGCAACCCCCATGGTTACAACACTGCGAAATTTCAAATGTAAACACCTGACAATGTGAAACTGACTAACTTTGAAACCCTCAGCCATGAAATTGATCAGAATTGACCTACTCATAAGACTCCTACTAAACAGCAAACTTTTACTTTTAGAATGTACCATTTTGTTATAAAAGCAAGTATCTTAAAAAAATATCTTTGATGGGGACATGGGCAAGATTTTTATCTCCATCCCACACCTTAAATTACACACGTTGCTATTTTATCAGTATATTTGGTATATTATTCTGGAACAAAGTGTAAATGTTTTCAGTCAGATGCCTGACTCAAGATGGAGGCCTCATTGCTTGTTCAAATTTGCATGACGACATGATCCCCTGACCAAAAGAGCTTACATAGCGTGACCAGATGTCCCAGTTTTATAGGGAGTGGCCTGATTTTTGTATCTTTCTCTTATATAGGCTCTTATTACACCCTTCCCCTCCGTCCTGGTTTTTCACACTTGCTGTCTGGTCACCCTAAGCTTACACTCTAATAATTCTAAAATGAAAGTCACCTAAACTTAAAGCATATGTTGCCTACTGGAGAACTTGAAACAACAATGGGATAGTGAAGTAACAATGAAAGAAGACATGACACACTACAGTCATTCTAAGATCCCCCTTTTGTCTTGCCTGATTGCACTACCTCTTGCAAGAACAGGTAGAAACACTCCTTACATTTAAAGGTGCAGAGAAAACAGAATAAACATCTGCTTAGAGTTATACACAACCACAGTTCTTATTTTGAATAATTACAATGCTTTCACTATACCTTTTTGTTGGGCCTGAGCCAATGCATATTGAAGTTAAAGGAAAGGCTGCCTTTGACTTTAAGGACATTGGTTCAGGCCCATAATATATCTATTATATTAGTGAAATAAATATTTTTCTGAGAAAGGGAAAATCTATGACAATATTTGCATTATTATTGCAATTCTTCTGCAAGCATGGCAAATGTGGTAAGTCAATCCTGTTCGTTCACTGCAATTTCCACTGACGCTAGTTTAAAGGAGTGGCTGTTTAAATATATCTGACACACCCTCTATATCAAGGCTAGGGTTAGGCTCAAAGGTGCAATTTAGTCTTTTTATAGTGTTCTTAAGACACTTCTGGTTGTCACTTAAATCACTTAAAGTTTCATAGATTCTTGGGAATATGATGTAGGGCATCACTGATACCTAACATTTATACTGGATCAGTGGTATATTGTCACTTCACAAATGTACGTATTAGCATATTTTCAAGCACCTCTGTCAGAACAAATGCCTCCTGTTTTCAGTAGGTCCATCCCTGAAGTCCTTGGACCAAAATTCCCATTGAAGCCTGAATAAAGATTTCAGAATTGAACCATCTTTTGTTATTACCATTGAAAGAGTATGGAAAGCTCCAAGATTAATTTTGTCAATTAAATAATGTTAGATAAGGGTTTTACAGTCTTAGTCATTCTCCTAATGTGTTTTTTTAGTGCTACTTTCCTATTGTCTCCTTGGTTCTAACATTCTAATGTTCTTTGTTCATGTTTTCAAGCACTGGAGTAAGCATAAGGAGGGTACTGGCTTGCAATGTCACCAAGTCTCATGATTTTATCACGAGTTTCACAATATTTGGTGTTTAAAACCCTTGCTCCTGGAGACATGTAATAAAATGACAATCTCAGCTTTCCTTTTTAAAGCAAGTTTTTAGACCCCAAGTTGTAGGAAAAAAGCTTGAAAATGTGACCCAAGCATGCCCTGGAGTTTCAAAAACCAGAATGTAAATAAAAAGCCAAAAATGTATTCACATATCTTGCACTTCATCATCTGGATTATTGGTAGTTGATGTTTTAGACCTTTACTCATCCAGGCATTTAAGCACATGTAATTCTGAGCATGTGACTAATCCATGGGTGGGCAAACTTTTTGGCCCTAGGGCTACATCTGCATTTGGAAATTGTATGGTGGGCCATGAATGCTCACAAAATTAGGGGTTGAGGTGTTAGCTCCAGATAGGGGTGTGGGCTCTGGGGTGGGAACAAACATTAGGAGTTCAGAGTATGGGAAGGGGCTCCAGTATGTGGCAAGGGGGTGGGGTAGGGTGGGGAGGGGATGAGGACTCCAGCTGGGCATGCAGGCTCTGGGGTGGGGCTGGGGATGCAGGGTTGAAGGAGCAGGAGGGTGGGTTCAGGCTGAGACTGAGGCCTTCAGAGAGTTGGAGTGGGATCAGGGCTGGGGCAGAGGGTTGGGGTACGGGAGTGGGTCAGGGGTTCAGGTTTTGGGCAGCGCTTACCTCAAGCAGCTCCCAGAAGCAGCAGCATGTCCCTGCTCCAGCTCCTACGTGGAGGCAAGGCCAGGCAGGTCTGCAAGATCCCCTGTCCAGAAGCACCACCCCTGCAGCTCTCATTGCCCCCTGGCTGCCCCTAAATGTAGGAGCGGGAGGGGGGACATGCTGCTGCTTCCAAGAGCTGCGCAGTATGGGGCAAACCTGATTCCACTCACCAGATGGAATGGGGCAAACCCCAGACCCTGCTCCCCAGCAGGACCTCAAGGGCCAGATTAAAACATCGGGAGGGCCGGATGCAGCCCCTGGGCTAGAGTTTGCCCACCCCTGCGGTAATCCTACTGAAGTGCTATAGTTAGGCACAGGTTTAGGTACATTGCTGAATCAGGGACTTAAACGTAATCTAATGATTATAGCATTCATTTAATGAACACAGACCTTATAACAATCAAATATGAAACTTCTAATGGAGATGACAATTACGGCTCTATCATACTACTCGCTTGGAAGAGAGTACTCAATTTAATGAGGTTATTTGCTTTTATAAAAAGATATGAAGTAACCAAAGTACTTAACATCTGTTTCTGGCAACAGAGCAGCAACTCATACAATTCATGTTTGGAGCATTGTTTGCATCTGTGAACAATATTGAAGGCTACAATAAAGGACCTAAGCCAAGTGAGCACACACCCTGTTTGTAAACTTCTACTCTATCTATGCTCATACATTTTCTCATAAAAGGAGACTTGTGATTAGTTCCTAGGAAATTTGACAGAATAATCAAAGTAGTAGGAGATTTCTTTATGTCAGACATAACCACTAAGATTACCATTAAACAACAAAAAGGAACATTTAGTATGAATATCAGGGGAAAACTTCATGCTTCTGCTTGTATCTACTAAGTTGCACAGTAATTTCCCAAAGAATTTGGTAGAATTTCCGTGACTGGGAGTTTTAAAACTAGGTCTGCACAAAACAATAAATATGAACTGTGAGGCACAATCTAACACTGGCTGGGAGATGAACTGCATGCCTGGACAAGCTATTTCTGACTCTCTAAATTGTAAAACTGTGTGTAAGAACAGTTAATGCTCAAAGAACTGTAGAAGATGAATGTCTCAAAAAAAAATCCACTAGTTGTCACCTACCATCCCACACTGGAATCTATACGGGGTATAATTAAACAGTTGCAATCCATACTCAGTGGGGATCCGGTCTTGAAATAAATTTTTCCCCTGCCCCTTTTTCTGGCTTTCAAACAACCCTTCAGATTCCCCAAGTTCAGCAGCAGCAGCAGAAAGCTTCCCACAGACCAGGACATACAAACTCAAAGTGGCACCAGATCCTGCCATAACAACAGATGCAAAACCTGCAAACATAACTCCACTGCTATGATGATACATAGATAAGAGTGGCCATACTGAATCAGACCAATGGTCCATCTAGCCCAGCTTCCTCTCTCTGTCAGCAACTAGTGCCAGGCACTTCAGAGAGAATAAAGAGAACAGGGCAATTATCAAGTGATCCACCCACTGTCATCCAGTCCCACCTACTGGTAGTCAGAGGTTTAGGGACACTGAGAGATTCGGGTTGCATCCTCAACCATAGTGGCTAATGGCCATTGAGGGACCGATCCTCCATTAACTTATCTAATTCTTTTTTTTACACAGTTATACTTTGGGCCTTCACAACATCCCTGGCAAAGAGATCCACAGGTTGACTGTGCATTGTTTGATGAAATGCTTACTTATGTTTGTTTTAAAACCGCTGCCTGTTAATCTCATTTGGTGACTCTTGGTTTGTGTGTTATGTGAAAGAGTAAATACTTCCTTATTCCCTTTCTCCACACCATTAATGATTTTATAGATTTCTATCATATTCCACTTAGTTGTCTCTTTTCTAAACTGAACAGTCCACTATTTTAATCTTTTCTCATACGGAAGCTTTTCCATACCTGTAATCATTTTTGTTGTTCTTGTCTGTATCTTTTCTAGTTATATATATATGTTGTTTGACAAGGAGCAACCAAAAATGCAAACAATATTCAAAGCATGCTTGTACCATGGATTTATATAGTGGCATTATGATATTTTTTGTTTTATTATTTCTCCCTTTCCTAATGGTTCCTACGATTTTGTTAGCTTTTTTTGACTGCTGCTGCACATTAACTGGATGTTTCCAGAGAGCTATCCATGATGACTCAAACATTGCTATTTTTTAATGGTAATAGCTAATTTAAACCCTATAATTTTGTATGTATGGTTGGGATTATTTTTCTTAATGTGTGTTGCTTTGCACTTATCAGCACTGAATTGCATCTGCCATTTTGTCACCTAATCACCCAGTTTAGTGAGATCCCTGTTTAAGTCCAAAGCTGACTGAGAAGATTTAACTCCTCAAAATATATCTTGAGTTATTTTGTATCTTCTGCAAAATTTGCCATTTCACTAGACTCCTGGTTTTCCAGATCATTTGTGAATATGTTGAACAGTATAGATCTCAGAACAGATTTTTGGGGACCCCACTACCACCTCTATACGTTGTGATAACTGACCATTAATTCCTACCCTTTGTTTCCTATCTTTTACTCAGTTACTGATCCATGAGATGACTTTCCTTCATATCCCATGATTGCTGACTTTACTCAAAAGCCTTTGGTGAGGAAACTTGTTTAAGGCATTCTGAAAATCCAAGTGCACTACATCAACTGAATTACCCTTGTCCACATGCTTGTTGACTACCTCAAAGAATTCTGATACATTGGAGAGGCATGATTTCCCTTTACAAAAGTTGTGTTGATTCTTCCTCGAGATATTGTGTCTATCTGTGTATCTGATAATTCTGTTCTTTATTATAGTTTTAACCAATTTGCCCAATACTGAAGTTGGACTTACTGGCCTGTAATTGCCAGGATCGCCTCTGGAGCCTTTTTAAAAAATGGGTGTTATATTAGCTATCCTCAAGTGATGTGGTACAGAGACTGATTTAAACAATAAGTTACATACCACAGTTAGTAGTTCTGCACTTCATATCTGAGATCCTTCGGAACTTGGGTGAATAGTCTCTGGTCCTGATGACTTATTACTCTTTAATTGCTTCATTTGTTCCAAAACCTTCTCTATTGACATTTCAATCTGGGACAGTTCCTCAGATTTGTCACTTAAAAAGAATGGCTGAGGTGTGGAGATCTCCCCCATATCCTCTGTAGTGAAGACCGATCCAAGGAATTCATTTAGCTTCTCCTCAATGGCTTGTCTTCCTTGCAGATATGGATTAAGGTTTCCTGGGGCCAGGGACATGGGCCAGAGCAAGTGGGAGGCCCCTATCCACCTCTTTTGCCTGCAGGACCACCCCAACCCACCCCTTCTGTCTATGACTCTGCCCATAGCCCCACCCCTCTCCAGGGGCCCTGGACCTGTTCCACCCAGAGTCACCCCACTCTGCCTGCCCCACAACCCATTGACTCCTTTCTCCCCCACCCCCACTGCAGGCCCAAGACCAGAGAAGCTCTGTTCCCACGCGATGGCCCTGGGGCTGTAGGGGGAGTGAGAGCTTCTCCAATCCCAGGGCTGCAGCAGGCGTCCAGGTGCTGCGCTGCTGCAGGGGATCGGGGTCAGGGTGCTCATTGGAGCTTCTCCTGCCCCGCCCAGCACTTCTGCTGGAGAGTAGGTTGGTCACGGGGTTTTCCGCTGCTGCCCTGCAGTTTCTGCCAGGGACAGGTCAGGGAACTGGGGACTCCTCTGCCAGGAACTTCCCCCATTTCTGCGACTTCTGTCGGGAAGAGGGTCAGGGGGAACCTGCGTGCGGGGCGGGGGGTGGGGGACGGCTTCTCCCATCCCACGGCTTTTGCCTACGAGGCTTCCCCCATCCTGCAGTTTCTGCTGGGTATGGAGTAAGGGGGAACACTGCTGGGGGCACTTCCTCTGTGCTGCTGCTTCTGCTGAGGATGGGAACCAGGGTGGGGAGGTAGGGCTGTTGCCTGTGGCTTCTGGCCCCCCCCCCCCACACCTATCACAACATATGGTGTATCTCATCCAGTGCACTAAATACCCCAATAACAACTATATGTATGGAACCAGACAATACCTACACTGCTAAAGAAACTCACAGAGAAAAAGTATAAAAGACAAAAACACCACGTCACCCAGGGGCAAACGCTTGTCACAAAACCATCTCTCCGTATTTAACCTCTCAGCCCTCCTCCTTCAAGTAAAGCTGCACAACACCTTCAGAAACCGAGCTTAAATTCATAACTTTGCTAGACATTAAAATCATGGATTCAATAAAAAACACTGGATTTACAGCTCATTACAGCAAGCTGTAACCCACTAACTCTCTCTTTGTCCTATGATTGCAGAGGTGTTAACCACAGACTTCACCTTGAATAGTCTCCTAACTCATATGCCAAACCATCTGTTCCACCTTTTATTTAGCTGTGACACTCAAAAGCTTGTATGCAGTGTAGCTGTAGCTGTGTCAGTCCCAGGATATCAGAGAGGCAAGGTGATTGAGGTAATATCTTTTATTGAACCAACTTCTGTTGCTAAGAGAAACAAGCTTTCGAGCTACACAGAGCTCTTCTTTGGGTCTGGGAAAGGTATTCTGAGCATCACAGCAAAATGCAAGGTGGAACAGATTGATTGACATGGGTAGTTAACACATATTCTAATGAGCCATTCAAGGTCGAGTGACCCATTAACACATTTAAGATTAGCAGCCCTGTTAGTCTGTATCCGTAAATAAGACCAGGAAGACTTTGTAGCACCTTAGAGACTAACCAGTTTATCTCAGCATAAGCTTTTGTGGACTATAGCCCACTTCGTCGGATGCATAGAATGGAACAGAAGTAAGATGCATTTATTTATACACACAGAAAGCAAAAAAAAAGGTTGTACATTAGCATACCAGTTCTAAAAGGCTGTTTAATTTGGGTGGGCCATTATCAGCAGGAGAAAAAAGTACCTTTTGAAATGGATATTTGTGTCTGACAGGAGAGATACAACTACTGAAGGTAAATTAACTAGGGAAATGCAATCAATTAGTGTAATGAGCGAACTTTTCGCAAGTTCTGTTTAGTCCTTGGTTTATTGTATCCAATTTGAAAATTAATTCCAGTTCCTCAGTTTCTTATTGGAGTCTGTTTTGGAAGTTTTTCTGTTTTTTTTTTGTAAAGTCTTTAATGGAATGTCCAGGAAGACTGAAGTGTTCTCCTACTGGTTTTTGAATGTTATGATTCCTGATGTCAGATTTGTGTCCGTTTATTCTTTTGCGTAGAGACTGGCCAGTTTGGCCAATGTACATAGCAGAGGGGCATTGCTGGCACATGATGGTATATATCACATTCGTCGATGTGCAGGTGAATGAGCCTCTGATGGTGTGGCTGATGTGATTAGGTCCTATGATCGTGTCAGTTGAATGGATATCAGGACAGAGTTGGCATCAGGCTTTGTTACAAGGATCGGTACCTGGGTTAGTGTGTTTGTTGTGTGGTGTGCGGTTGCTGGTGAGTATTTGTTTCAGGTTGGGGGGTTGTCTGTAAGTGAGGACTGGTCTGTCTCCCAAGACCTGTAAGAATGAGGGATCATCTTTCAGGATAGGTTGTAGGTTTTTGATGATGCATTGGAGAAGTTTAAGTTGGGGGCTGAAGGGACAGCTAATGGTGTTCTGTTTTTTTCTTTGTTGGGCCTGTCCTGTAATAGGTAGCTTCTGGGTACTCTTCTGGCTCTGTCAATCTGTTTTTTCACTTCCCCAGGTGGGTATTGTAGTTTTAAGAATGCTTGGAAGAGATCTTGTAGGTGTTTGTCTCTGTCTGAGGGATTGGAGCAAATGCCGTTGTATCATTGTATTATTACACTAATTGATTGCATTTCCCTAGTTAATTTACCTTCAATAGTTGTATCTCTCCTGTCAGACACAAATATCCATTTCAAAAGGTACTTTTTTCTCCTGCTGATAATGGCCCATCCAAATTAAACAGCCTCTTAGAATTGGTATGCTGATGTGCAATCTTTTTTTTTTTTTTTTTGCTTTCTGTGTGTATAAATGCATCTTACTTCTGTTCCATTCTATGTATCCGATGAAGTGGGCTATAGCCCACAAAAGCTTATGCTGAGATAAACTGGTTAGTCTCTAAGGTGCTACAAAGTCTTCCTCGTCCCATTAACACATAGCAGTCATAGGACAAAAAGAGTGGGATTAGTGGGTTACAGTTTGTTGTACTAAACCATAAATCCAGTATCTGTATTCACTCTATTATTTTTAGTGTCTAGTAGGTTATGAATTTATGCTCTCAGACTCATATTTTGAAAGTGTTGTGCAGGTTTCTTTTGAGGATGAGGACTGATAGGTGAAATACAGAATGATCGCTTTATGAAAAGTGTTCACCCACAGGGGAGAGGGTGTTTTTGTCTTTTATCGTTTTCTTGTGTGAGTTCCTTCAAAAGCATAGTGATTGTCTGGTTTCACCCACATAGTTATTACTGGGGTATTTCTATTGAAGACTAAAAAGGTTCAAGGTTGTGTCTTTTCCTTTTTCTTCCATGGTGCTGCTGTGGCTACTGCCACCACCACCACCAGATAGTGTGAAGTACTCTATTGCAAATATTATAAGGTTTACTCTTTCCTGAGTGTATATAGTTAGTTTGATTTTGGATGCAATCCAGAGTATATCACTGTCAGAAAATGCTACAAAAGGGGGCTTTATAAAAAAAAGTGAAAATGCTATGATATGGCCACTCTTTTTCTGCACTGAACCAACACTTTAAAAAGTATTCTCCTGTCTGCAATTGCTGGCAGTGATCAAAGTGCTTTTTCAGTGACCCTGCCTGTAAACAAAATGTGATCAGTATTGTTTTATGTATAGTACACCGTGTCACTGCAAATCATTGGTGATATTAAGTCTCCCAGTCCTTATTAAACAGAGTGTTTGGGCTGTTTTGATGTAAAGAAATCAAATTAATATGTCCAAGTGCTCCCAGTCTTTTGTTATAAGTGCTACCATAAAAGAGGGCTGCAGTGTTTGTGCTTACTTAAGAGGCCAGAGGTACTCTCAGCACTCTGAAGGAGCAGGAGGCAAAGGTGGTCTCACCAAACCTGATCAAAAATCGGAGGGAACAGTTTAACTTTTGGTGAAGTTTAAAACAGCCATAGGGCTGCTCTATCTTTTGCTGACTTGTAACAGCCTCTTTAAGGACTCACAGAAGGGCACAGTCACTTGAGTACACTGTGCACTGACCAGGTACTTTAACATGCCCCCTAAAGTAGAATGGTGATGGGACAGAAGAATATCCCTGCCTCAGGAGAATCTTCTGAGGTCTGTTTGGGAAGCTTTAAGTTCCCTTTGTCCTGACACAGAAGTGAAAAGGAGATGTAATGTGTGCCACAATGTAGCCCAAAATTTCTGTGTAACTGGATAGCTTCCATTCCCTCTCTAAAAATTAGTTAAACTTTCGCAATATTGATAAATCAGCAAAACATCTACAATAAACATTGTGTCATTCTCTGGCATTCTGCTCACCGCTTATTTTTATTTTGTAAAGAATTATTTACACTTCTGTTATTCTGCATCCTTATTTCTGCTTTCATGGTAGTAACATTGAATATTAGCTCTATAACAAATGAGTGCTGCTTGTTACTTTACCTCATCTGATAACTGTTTATGTGGCATAGAGGGACACATTGTCCCTGACATGGAATAATGCTATTCTCTATTGTGGTTTCTGGGCTTATCATTTCTATCTGGGCTATGTTGTTTTATCTTGCTGATTTTATTTTCTTGCTCCTTGTTTGGGAGCTGAAGTGAAGAGAATATCTTGCTCTACTCTAATCAAGAAGGATTATTATATAATATCTATCTGTCAGCTTGACTTTTACCATGTGGGATCTGGGGCCATCTTCTGTTGTGAGAACCTACAGAGACATCCCAAAATGTCTGTGAAAATAGAAGCTATTTTTAGAATTGTAGAATATCTTCCTACACTGCCAAGAGAACCTGTCAAAAGCGCATCTTGATTTGTTCTGCTCCTACAATTCATGCTTGTTTGCAGTAATGATATTTATTGACTGAAAGTGGGTGGTGGAGGTTCTTGGCATCAGCTTCTGCAGATGTGAAATTAAAAGTACAGACAATCTTCCTGCAAAGTTCCTGAAAGTTTTGAGACATTCTAATGGGATTGAAAAGGAAGGAAGGAAGGAGAGAGAGAGAGGAAAAAATGTCAAGAAGAGACCAGATAAGAGCAAAAAGGGAGGGGGAGAGGGCAAAATAAAAGGAAGACACTATGATATGATCCTAGAGTTTTTAATCTACACACAGTCATCATGTTGACTGTAGTTCTATTTCTAGTCAAAAACTCCTGAATCTACAGTTGAAATAGCACTACAGTAAAGCACACTAGGGAACTTTTAGTGTGCACCAGCCGTGTCTACACAGATCAATTGATGTGCAGCCCATTAGGCTATATCTACACTACACACTATGGCTGGTGGTGTATGGGTAGCTACACACATATTCTTGAAAGACTGAAAGAGGTGAGACAGTGGGGAAAGGCTTCAGTAGCTCCCTGTTGTTGAGGCCTTTCACTGGGATGAGGAAAGGCTCTGGCAGGGAGAGTCAGACTGCCTTTCCTCACTGCCTCCCCACCGCCGAAGTCTTTCCTTACTGCTGCCTCTGGAATCTTTCCCTGCTGTGGGGAAAGGCTCCCACAACAGAGAGGTGCCATAGCCTTTCCTCATCGCTGCTGAAGACTTTCCTTGTGTTGGGCAGGGCTCTAGCAGTGGGGAACTGGCAGAGCCTTTCCCGCTACTGCTGGAACCTTTCCCTGCTCTCTCCCCACTCTCGGAGACTTTTCCTGCAGCAGGGAAAGGCTCCAGCAGAGGAAGCAGGGACACTGATAAAAATAGCAAGTATAGAAGTGCAGACATGGCTTGGATGAGTAGAGAGCTGTGTAGGGAATGTACCTGAATAAATACCCACGCCCATTACAGGCTCATGCCCAGCCCACCACAACAGCAGCTAACTGCTTATTTATCTCCTCTCAACTGGAAAAGAGACTATGATACAGATAAGACTGCAACCAAATTTAGAGATGCATTATTTTAAGTTGATAAATACAGTTTTATATATAATTAGTATTAATTGTGTACATATTATACAATAATGAACAACAGAAAGACAACATTTCCTTTGAAGATAGGTGGAAGAAAAGCATCAGTGGTTAGACCAGCTCTGCTTCTCTGAAAGTAACTTTTGATGTAAGACTTTATCTTTGAGGTGGCTATATGCATTACAGAATGCAGATAATTATCTGTTAGGCAATTACAAGGGTTGGGTTTATTCATGTTCATAAAGGAAAACATTTGAACACAAATATAAGTACTTCTAAAGAGGCTTGTACAAACATCAGTCCTCTTACATAACTCTGGATATCTGTCATATGGCAGACATTTATAGAAATTCAATAAGTTTCCTTAATTAAAGATGGATTAATGCTAGATGGACATTAGCCTGAGTTGCTTCGAGTCCAACTGAAAATGAGTCTGCAAAAAATCTGAATTTGTTTATTTCTGCTTGAAAGTTGCTGAATCAGTGATCAAACAAAATGAGAAGAATCTTGAAATAGTCTGCAAAGGAACAATTCTCACACCTATATTTCTGCAGCATAAGTTGGCAAGTCGGAAAGGTCATTCCACTGATAAGCTGCAAGCAAAGGTCACTTCTTCCTGGCAGCTGCAAACAAAAGTTATTGCTCTCTCAGAGGTGTAATATTTGAGTGCCTGAAATATATATTTTCACAAAAGTCAAGAAATGATTCTGTTTATCCAATACACACAGGAGATTTCTACTCTCCTACCCTATAAGTTCTTACATGAACTCTGCTCTTGCAGGGAGAGATTATTAGTGAAACTACAGGCTATATACCTCTGATCTTTTGGGTCTCTCTCTCCTCTGTCTAGCTTCTGTGATGGCTACATTGATTCTTCTGCTTAAATAGTTAATACTGATGCTTCATTTGGCTTCAGAGTTAACACCTACCTGGAATGAATGTGGCAAGTTACACTTTTCCTAACTATTGTGTCAGGCTATTTGCCTATACACTGAGCAAGACAAAATTATATCTGTTGGCATTTACACTGTTTTCTTCAGAACAATAGGGGCTAGGAACTATTTTTTGTAATGAAACTTTAAATTCTGCAGAAAGTGAGGAGCCACCAGTTAACAGTAAGAAATTTGTCTGTCATAGTATATAATGTTAGTTTATGGTGTCTAGGTAGCCAATATGCGTGGACATGGCCCATGGAAATAGTATGCCCATTTTTGCAGACCCACGTGTATAACTCTAGATTTGCATTACCTGTGAAAAGAGCAACCCCTTGTTTTCTATGCTGCCAAGAGATGGATGCTTTAGAATATAGCAACTATGCAGTGCTGGGCCTATGCCATATCCAAAGTGAGTTTTACTACTTACAGTTCCTCTCTATGGGTGGAATACACCTCAGAATTTAGTCTCCAAGATCCCAGATTTGCAAATAACCTGAAACTCAGTTTTGATTTGGCAAGGATCATCATTTAGATTTTGTGTTTTGGTTTAAAGTGAAATTCTTTTCTAAAAAGTTATGATATAATATATGGCACCTCCTGGCCCATCAGTTCTGCTCCTTGTGTTTATTCAGTCAGATCATCTTATATTTATAAGGAAGTTTAAGTTTTATTGCCTACTCCTTACTTCTGTTATCATGGCATCACCAATACAGTTATGGAAGAATGAGCTGGATTCTATTCTGGCAGTAACTAACAGACATGTGAGTTCTGCCTTTGACAACAATAGGGTTACAAAGATGTAAATAAAAGAAAAATTTGACCTACAGACTTTATTTGTAGCTCTCTATTTTTAGTGTGCCAAGTGGGGTACCCATTTTTACGATGCATGAGCCAGAAAGAATCTAGTTTGCCTTTCAGCTCCCTGGAGTTTGCATTGCTAGTGACTGGGGGAGCAGAGGAGAATCTTTTTTTCTTATGAACTTGATGGATTTTAGTGGGAAATCATTGACGTGCAGTAAACACAAAATCCCAGAATGCTATTTTACAATCAACTTTCTGAGTGGAACCATGCTTCTTTAAATCTACAAAACCCAATGAAACACCAGCCCACACACTATTTGAGAATCACTGTTTATAATCTAGACAGCTTTTGCGGTGTTTGCATTATGGTTAAAAGGAATTTTTTCATAGTTAAAAAGTGCATGTGGCAAAAGATTTATTTCCCTATCAGAAAACCAGCAGGGCGGGGAGCGGGGACGGTTAGGGGAGTGACTCCTTTTGAGTTAATTTCACATCCAAAAGTCTGTAAGTTCCATTTACAATCCAGACCTTGTAACCAGTAAATTGGTATCTTGGTACATTTAAGGAATTAAAATATATTTAATCTGTGAGAAGGGGGTTTAAAATTGAGACAATTTCTAAAAAGTAGGGTGACCAGATAGCAAGTGTGAAAAATCGAGATGGGAGTGGGGGATAATAGGGGTCTATATAAGACAAAGCCCTGAATATCGGAACTGTCCTTATCAAATCGGGACATCTGGTCACCCTATTATAAACTGAACTCAAATGTAACTATAAAATAGAGGAAGCACTAAACATTGATTAAATTATCCTTAATATTATCAGAGGAAATGATACTTCCATTCAAAAACACTGATTTCATCATGGAGCATGGTTTTAAAGATCCAACATGACTTTAAATTAATACATCATGTGTCATACTCAGAAGGCTGGTCTTCACTGGTGGGGGGATCGACTGCAGATACGCAACTTCAGCTACGTGAATCACGTAGCTGAAGTCTGCGTATCTGCAGCTGATTTATCTGCCGTCCTCACGGCGGCAGCAGTCGGCGGCATGCTCCCCCGACGACTCCAGCTTACGCCTTGGGTCAAGCTGGAGTTACGGAGTCGACAGGGGCAGTGTTGGCGATCGATTTCTCGCATCTTGTAAAGATGCGAGAAATCGATCGCTAAAAGATCGACGGTTACCCTCGGTAGTGAAGACGTACCCAGAGAGGTCTTCTGTTAACACTTTTCAAACCTACAACATTATGTAGTATCTCATCATTATTAATGGCTGATTAAAGTCAGCAGAGACACACTGGTAATCACAGACACATTACTGCTGAGTATTGTTAAAGCCTCCCTTCACGGAGGGCAAGCAGGTGACCATGCTTAAGCACGCATTGGTTAGACTGTGCTATCCTTGGATACCAACATCCTCACCAATAACTAGTTACTATGGAACATCCTACTCTTATAGCTGTCTCTGGAAGATGTTATTGGGCCAAGTCTAGCCATACCCACATACTTAGTTTTCTTTAATCTTAATTAGGCTATATTAAAATTGATCTTTTTCCAGCAAGAAACAGGGATAAAGTGTCCACGCTGATTTGTTAGAGCTGTTCTCAGTCACAGTGCTTCTTCAAGGATTTCACTGACTCCTGATAGGGAATCCTAGAGGGTAGTGCTGGACAATTGCTCCTCTCCTCAAAGGCTTTTCCTGAAGGACCTGCAGTGTTCCATCGTATTATCTCTCAGTTCAGTGTTTTATATAAAGCCACAAGGGATACTGTGAGGCATTCTGGACTGTAGTGAGACTAATATACTGAAATTCAGCTCTCTCTCCTTTTCAGCAAACTCAAATTCTACATTTCTTGTTACCTGTCCAGGCTCTGACAGATAAGGATCTAGATGAGCTGGCTAAAACTCAGCCCAGAAAAAAAACAGGAGTAATGTTGACATAAAGGCCAGTTGTGGGAGAATATAGGAGTTGTTCCTGCAACATGAATTAAAGGAATAAGCAACTTTTAACAAAAGGTTCTCAGCCTCAATATATTATGGGGCCGGTCATCATTCCCGGATTCCCTGATGTCACCAGTGGTACTTTGTGCTTTATAGCTCAAAAAGAACTAGTGCCAATTCCTTACAAGTGTGGATCCAGTGTTTTTGTTACTCATATAATAATACTCTAGTTAAGACAACATTTTAAAATCCCATCTAGAAATTACAGCTCGTGTAGAATGGAGCTGCCTGCTTCCTGAGCGGCATGAACCGGTCTGAATATGTAATAGCCCTGCTCGGGTCTCTGCCCTCATTTCTTTTTAGATTGAAGGTGCTGGTGATGATTAAAGCTCTGGTTAGTGAGGAAGTATGTTACCCATCATGGCAGCTGGATGCGTTATCTATTAGAACCTGCACTGAAACTTTCTGTACTAGTTACAGGCTTGACATTAAGAGGTGTATATGAAATACCAATGACACTCTACCACTCTAAATACCTTAGATCAGTGGTTCTCAACAGGGGTCCGAGGTCCCCTGGGAGACCACAAGCAGGTTTCAAAGACAACACTAGACTTGCTGGGGCACAGGGTAGAAAGTCCTAAGCCCCATCACCCAGCCTGTAGCCAAAGCTTGAGCAATGTAGCTTCACGGGAACCCCTGTGGCTTGGGACCCAGGCAATTGCCGTGCTTGCTACCCCCTAATGCCAGTCCTGGCATTTAAATGCAGAAAACCAGTTATTGTGGCACAGGTGGGACTTGGAGTTTTTATAGGATGTTGCGGAGGCCTCAGAAAGAAAAAGGTTGAGAACCCCTGCCTCAGCTGGCCCCCATTGTTGCAGTATCTGTGCAGCTATGGAGTTCAGTCTGTTTACATCGAGGCTGAATCCAGCCACCCTGGCCATTCTCAGAAATTTCTCACTTGAGGGATCCTGTCACTGGGATTTGCAGTCCCTAATAGACCTGCAGAGCATGAATCTTGCAACCTTCAGGGCATGAAGCCAGATGCAATTTTACTGATTAGCATTTGACTAACACTTTTTCTTTCTTGTTCTGTCTTTCAATCTCTGTAATTAAGGCACCTAGCTACCTGATGCTCCCAAATTCGGCTTTTAGACAAAAGCCCTGTTCCACGGCAATGTGTGTGTGTGTGTGTGTGTGTGTGTGTGTAAATAAATAAATAAATATAAAAGAAAAAAAGGGTGTGTGTGTTTGGATTTAAATATTTCCTTGCATTGTCTGTGACTCAAAACACATTGTGCTAATACATGAAAATCTTAAATTGAACCGGCTCGTTGGTGTTCATTTCCTAACCTGAATGTAGTGCAAAAACCAAACACTACTAATTGTAAAAAGTTAATTAGAATGTGTCATTTGTTTTATTAGGTGCTGAAATAATGAGGGAATTTGTATATTTAAGAAAGCCATTAAAAAACTTTGAGTTATGCTTACGAGCGCTTACATGTCCAATCCTGGATTAATATCTTGGAAACGCTTCACAGAAAAAGTAGCTTCTCTGTACCTAGAAAAAGCTTACTACAGAGGTCTAAGCATATTGGTTGTATAAGTTTCAGGTGTCTTTTGGCATTCCAGTACAAATATTAATAAGATTTTAAATGTCAGGTGTTGTTTGCCAAATATATATGAAGCTTAAGATAAAATCTCAGACGTGCACACAACACGTACTAGTGGTCCTTTTTCTCATTTATATTACTTAGAACATGATGTGTCCTCCCACCAGTATCAGAGTGCAGTAAATGCATGTCCCAAGACTCTGAGGGGAATTTTAGGTAAGAGAGGCCGCAAGGTTCCATTTCACCACCCACTTCAAAAAAGTGTGTGAGGTGCCTGCCACAAGATGTGAATAGAAAGAAGACCCTTTAATAGTGAAGAAAAATGGTACCTCGGAAGAAATAAATGTTGCCTTACCTGAAACTGAGCATAGGATTTGCCATACTGGATCAGATCAGTAATCCATCTTGTCCAGTCTGACAGAGGCTAATATCTGACACTCCAGATGAAGCTACAAAAAGCCCCATAATGGACAAATGCAAATAAATTGCTTATAGAAGTAGTTTCTTCCCTATCCCAGATTCTTCCTGATTGCCTTATCCCTGGAAAATGAGGGTTAATATGCCCTATTTCTTTTTTTTTAAAAAAGTTATCCTAGCTAATTTAATTGTGATTATTCTGCCATATAACTTTCTAGTCCTTTTTTAATCTTACTAAGGTCTTGACCTCACTTGAATTTTTTGGCAATGAGCTCAACAGATTAATTGTGTGTGGTGTAAAAAGACATTTCCTTTTATTAATTTTTCTATATTTCAATTTCATTTAATCTCACCTTATTCTTGAATCATAATAAACTGAATATCGGTCTATTCTTTTCAGTCTCTTTTGATATGGAAGTCTCCCCATCCTTTTCAGCATTTTATCACTCATCTCAATTTATATGTTGTCTTTTTTAAGAGTGACAAGAATTCAACATTGTATCCCAGCTAAGACCATACTATTCATTTATATAATGGCATTAAAATATTTTCAGAAATATCTTCTATTAAGTATTCATGCATCCTTACAGCTCATTTGCTTTTTTAACTGCCACCACACGCTGCACAGATATTTTCATTGAGCTGTCCACAGTAACATACTGATATTTTTCCTGAATGTTTACAGTTAATTTAGAACCTGGAAATAGATATAAGAATTTGAAATACTTCTGTTCAACATGCATTAAATTGTCAACACTGAATTTCCTTGGCCACCACTCCCTGCATTCTTTTTGCTTTGTTAGATCCATTTGACATTCCTCTTTTCTAGTCTTCACCATCCTAAATGATTGTTTGTAGTGGTGTTGTAGCCGTGTTGGTTCCATGACATTAGAGAGACAAGATGGGTAAGGTAATATCTTTTATTGAACCAACTTCCGTTGGTGAAAAAGAGGTTGTCTTCTGGTCTGGGGAAAGACTCTCTGAGTAACTTCCCCAGACTTGAAGAAGAGTTCCATGTAGCTCAAAAGCTTGCTTATTTCAACAAAAGTTGGTCTAATAAAAGATGTTACCTCACCCATCTTTTCTCCCTAATAACTTAAATAATGTCATTTGAAAATTTTGCCATTCTGTTATTAACCCTCTTTTCCAGACCACTGATGAGTATATTAAACATTGCTTTTGACACTCTACTGTTAATTATTTTTAACTTACTATATATTCCTACTCTGTCTTATTTTACTCTTGCTCTTTGCTTCTTAGCCAGTTTTTAATTTGACATTTTTTTACCCTCCTATGGCCACTTAGTTTTCTTAATAGCCATTTGTGATGGTCTTTGTCAAAGGCTCTGGAAAGTCTGAATAAAGCAGGTCCACCAATTTTCCTTTATTCACTATTCAGCTGACAAGCTCTAGGTCACTACAATAATAATAATGGTGATGATGTTTGGCTCATACTCTTGAATCTTGCTATTTAACTGAACTGGGTTTTTACTTGCTTACTTTGCTTCTTTATTCTTTTGACGTGTACATCCCTTCTGTGACTATTATAGAATGCTCAAGTAGCATCTAGTCTACGATTTTAATTTTATGTCTTTCTGACATTAGGGACTTTTTTAGGGCTGCCAGGTGTCCGGTTTTTGACAGGAATGCCCAGTCGAAAAAGGAACCTGGGGGTTCTGGTCAGCACTGCTGACCAGGCCCCTAAAAGTTCTGTTGATGGCACAGCAGGGTCTGGCAGGCACCCTGCCTCACGTAGCTCCGTGCAGCTCCTAGAAGCAGTGGCATGTCCCCCTTCTGGCTCCTACATGTAGAGGCAGCCAGGGGGACTCCGCACACTGCTCTCACCCCAAGCTCTGGCTCTATAGCTCCCATTGGCTGGGAACCGTGGCCAATGGGAGCTACAGGGACAGTTCCTGCGGTGGGAGCAGTGTGCAGAGCCACTCGGCTGCACCTCTGCGTAGGAGCCGGAAAGGGGACATGCTGCTGCTTCTGGGAGCTGCTTGAGGTAAGTGCCGGCCAAAGCCTGCACCCCAGCCCCTTCCTGCATCCCAACCTTCTGCCCCAACCTGATCCCCTTCCCGCCCTCTGAACTCCAAGGTCCCGACTTGGAGCCTCTCCTTCACCTCAAACCCCTCATCCTCAGCCCCACCCCAGAGTTTGCACCTCTAGCCAGAACCCTGATTCTCCCTCCCCTGCATCGCAACCCTCTGCCCCAGCCCTGATCCCCTCCTGCACCCCAAAACCCCCAGTCCCAGCCTGAAGCACCCTCCTACACCCCAAACCCCTCATCCCCAGCCCCACCCAAGAGCCCACACCCCCATCCAGAGCCCTCACCCCCCCCCTGTTCCCCAACTCCTGCCCCAGCCCTGATTCCCCCCTCAATCCCAGCCTGGAGCCCCCTCCTCCATCCCAAATCCCTCATCCCTGGCCCTACCCCAGAGCCTGAATCCTCAGCTGGAAACCACACTTCCCCCCTGCATACCCAACTCCCTGCCCCAGCCCGGAGCCCCCTCCTGCACCCCAAACCCCTCATTTCTGGTCCCACTCTAGAACCTTCACTCCCAACCCAGAGCCCATACTCACTCCCACACCCCAACCCACTGCCTCAGCCTGAAGCACCTTCCCATACTATGAACTCCTCGGCTTCACCCCTAGCCCCCTTCTACACCCAAACCCCTCATCCCTGGCCCCAGCCCAGAACTCATACCCCCAGCCAGAACCTTTACCCCTTCCTTCACCCCAGCCCTCTGAGCCAGCCTGATGAAAATGAGTGAATGATTTAGGGTGGGGAGAGCAAGTAGCAGGGTGTGTGTGGAGTGAGTGGGTGGCAGGAACTCAGCAAAGGGGCAGGGCAGGGGTGGGGCCTTGGAGGAGGGGCAGGGCAAGGGTGTTTGGTTTTGTGTGAGTAGAAAGTTGACAACCATAGATTTTATTTTTTACCAAGTTTTTTTAAAATCTTCTTTTCTGAAGTGTAATACCATAATACTAGTGTTTGATTTGATTCCCTCAAGGATGTGAAATCTGATTATATTGTGGTTACTGTATAGCTACAGCTATTTCTTGCTGTAACTCTTCTGTGTTATTTAGGACTAGCTCAAGAATAGCTTCTTTTTCTGTACCTCTAGAAATACCTGTTCCAAGAACTAGTGAATTAAAGGGCCTTCCTTACAAAAGAGGCAAGAAAGATTTCAAAACTCCAAACAGGTTTAAGAATTACTTTTATCCGTTTAACCTAAGAAAGTTTCAGAAATACTATTTTTGTATTCAGAGCCACAAGAAATGTGAACTATGGATATTTCTAAATTGCAGCTGGTGGCATGAAAGGCAGTTTGCGTGGCTGTGATTGTGCTAGCTGTATTCTAATTAGCTTGCTAAAAACAGAACTGAGGACACCATGGTGTGGGCTTCATCAGGAGCTGCACAAGGAAGCACGTACCAGGGGAGGGGAAAGGGAAGGTCAGGAGGACTTGTGCTGTCTTTGCCAAATCCTGAACCATGGCATCCTCATTTCTACTCACCTAGCTAGAGCACAGTGATCACACTCACAGCTGTAGTGTAGATATACCTCAAATGTACACAGGAAGCAACTACAGTCTTAGGTCTGGCCCAAAAAATTCCTCAATTTCCAGTTCTAAGTTATTACAATCAAGGATATTGTAGGAAAAACAATTCTCAAATTGTTCTGAATGCAATGAAGAGCCAACAATCTGATTTTATTTATTTATATTATATATATATATATAAAATATAAAAATCTCCAGTACCAAGTAACCAAGTAAAAGATTATAAACATCACCATACATTATTCCCATGTAGATAAAACAGGGTCCATAGAGATAGAACCAGAGTTAGAAATGTTTTGTACTCCTCTTGGCAGTCTTTGAGATGTCCAAGAAGCGAAAGCATCTTTAAACAGTGTTGATATCTAAGTGTTTAAAACTGTTTCAGAAGAAGTCATTTCAACTCCCCTCGTACAAGAAAGGTTTTCAGGCATAAGGGATATAGATTTTGGACCTGTCACTATGATTTCTGTCAGTATTACAAATATATTCTTCATCATTCTAAGTATTTATTTATGTATTTATTTGTGGTAATGTTAACTATGTGTTAGATGCATTCCAGACAGATAAATAGAAGCAGTCTGTGTCCCAAACAGTTCACAATCAGACAGAGAGGTAAACAAATTGGGAAATAACATTTTTTCTTTCTTTTCATTTAATATACATGTTAACAAGTTTTGCTGAAGATATCAAAGCAGAACTGGGTATGTGAGAGGGATTTAAGTGCAGAGAGATTAGAAGCCTAGCAGATAAGCTCAGGAAGCTTGTACCATGTGTCAAGCTATCTAGAGTGGTACATGAGCAAATAGAATGTCAATCTATAAAAAAGGGAATAAGGACAACCCAGGGAATTACAGATCAGTCAGCTTAATTTCAGATAGATAATAGAGCAAATAATTAAGCAATAAATTTGTAAACACCTAGAAGACAACAAGCTGATAAGTAACAGTCAGCATGGATTTCTCAGGAGCAAATCATGTCAAATCAACCTAATAGCTTTCTTTGACAGGGTAACAAACCTTGTGGATGGGGAAATGTGGTAGAAGTGGTATATTTTGACTTTAGTAAGGCTTTTGTTATTGTCGCACATGACCTTGTTATTAACAAACTAGGGAAATATAACCTAGATGGACCTACTCTAAGGTGAGTGCATAACTGGTTGGGAAACCAATTATTCCCATAGAGTAGTTATCAGTAGTTCACAGTAAAGCTGGAAGGGCATATTGAGTGGGAATAGTTCTGGATCCGGTTCTGTTGAATATCTTCATCAGTGATTCAGATAATGGCATAAAGAGTACATTTATAAAGTTTGCGGAAGATATCAAGCTGGGAGGGGTTGCAAGTGCTTTGGAGGACAGGATTAAAATTCAAAATGATCTGGACAGACTTCAGAAATGGTCTGAAGTAAATAGGATGAAAGTCAATAGGGACAAATGCAAAGTACTCCATTGAGGAAGGCACAATCAGTTGAATACATACAAAAAGGGAAATGACTGTCTAGAAAGGAGTATTGTGAAAAGGGATATGGGGGTCATAGTGGATCACAATCTAAATATGAGTCAACAGTGTAACGCTGTTGCAAAAAAAGCAAAGATCATTCTGGGATGTAGTAGGAGGAGTATTATAAGCAAGACATGACAAGTAATTCTTCCGCTCAACTCCTTGATGATTAGACCTCAGGTGGAGTATTTTGTCCAATTCTGCTCACCATGGATATGGATATGGATTTTAGGGAGGTTGGAAAGATATTACAGTAGTGGAGGTGGGGTTTGAGCAACTGAATGAATAATATAAATGTAAGGACTGGGAGCGGGATGGGGGGCAACAAAGGATGGATCTTGATGATACTGAAGAGAAGAAGAGGTGAGATTTGAACCTGGCTTAATTGTGTGGAGGAAGAGAGATGGGAGGGTCAAAATTAACATCCAGGTTGCTGACCTGAATAATGGGGGTGATTGTGGGGTTTTCAGCTGTAAAAGAGGGGGTGGAAAGTAGAGCAGGTTTGGGAATTGAACTCAGTAGTCTGATTATGAAGACATTATGTTGAGGTAAGGCAGTAAGATGATAATGAAATAACTACCGAGAAACATCAAATAGATGAGTTGAAAATCAGGATTGGATGGAAGGAGATAGAGACTTGAAAATCAGTCATAGAGATGGCAATTGTAACCATCAAAATGGATGAGATTGCCTGGAGATAGGGTGTAAAGGGCAAGGACAGTGACTTGGTTACCTCTCATTGAAAGTGAGAAAGAGGATAAGAACTGACAAAAAGAGAAGCAGAAAGAATGGACAGTGCAGCAGAAGAAAAACCAGGTCAGAATGGCATCACTAAAGGCCTAGCACCTCTGCCTGATGATTACCTGATATCCACTGATATAGTAGATGCACGTGTCCATGTCTCGATGTACCCATGACACTGGAAAGTTGTCAAATTTGCATGCAAAATTATCCCTTTCCACTTTTGTGTAAAAGCTCTTCTGTATCAAACTTATTCCCAAAAGTTTTCATAAACCATTAACAATTACTTGTACTGTTATCCCCAGCTTTAAAGTATCCATGTTATCATAAGAACATACAGAACTAACTGGGGCCCCGGAACACTGATTAGAACAATTTAGAAGACAAGAATTTGTAACCAAATGGGAAAATTATATCTAATTTAATTGTCTTTGGTATATGTCTTTATCCCCATATAGTAGCATTACAGTTGAGATCCAGTGAACTGCTCAGACTAATAGCCCCCTGGTTGAAACAGGAAGGGGCTAGAGGCAGAATGTTTTCACTGCAAGATCTTCAGTTCTGGAACATGTTTTCTCTGTTAATCCACTAGAGCTCAAATTTACTGGCCTTCAGGTCATGCTGCAAAGCTCATCTTTTTTCCCAGGTGATTCTTAGTTGAGTAGTTTGTATTGGATAGTAAGAAAGTCAAAGTTTGTGTGGTTCAGGGAGGATTGCATTTATTGACATTGGTCTATTTTGTATTATTTCAGTAGAAATACCTGAGGGGTAAGGTATTAATCAACATGTGTAGTGGTGGCAAAATCCTTCCCTGATTATATTTTTAAAAAGAAGGAAAAAGAGAATGCAGAGTCTATTTTAGTTGTCACTGTCTATTCTTTCATTACCTTGTATTTCCCACAATGAAAATAAACTGGAAACTTTCCCTCTTGTTTCATTTTCAGCAATGCACAGCACTTAGGGTCAATGCTTGGGCTTCAAACATTGTAAGAGAATGTTTGTTTAGAAAAAACTATTTCCTTCACTATTTTTGGGAGCTGGGCTTATTTAAAAGAAATTTCTTTTGGCTTTGTGTTTTCTTAAAGCATATTTTTTACAAAATTCTATTTTTTGCATCAAATACATTTTAAAGTATCTCTTAAAGAACTAAGGATCATCAGAAACTCACCACCCTCCGCTCCAAGTGCAAGGCACACTACTTCAACCTTTCCTTCTTTTATGTAAACACATAGCAGTGTACGAACAAAAACAGCACATCACACTGCACAAACAATTCTCTCCAGAGGTTGACACAAAGAACAAACTGCACATAATAGATGTTAGTCATGTCACTTAATGCATTACTAGAAGACACTCAGATGCTACAGTGATGAGGGCAGAATAAGAACCTATAATACAGGCTACAGTGCTTACTCCACTTTACCAGTCATTTTCTTTGCTCAGAAATAACATGTCTACTCATCCTAAAAAGTGTTGTGCTGTGTTATTTTTATTAGAAAGGAGTGTTCATAGATTCACAGAAGATTAGGGCTGGAAGAGACCACAAGAGGTCACCTAGTCCAACCCTCTGCTCAAAGCAGGAGCAACCCCAACTAAATCATCCCAGTCAGGACTTTGTCAAGCCCGACCTTAAAAACCTCTAAGGAAGGAGCTTCCAGCACCTCCCTAGGCAACTCATTCCAGTGCTTTACCATCCTCCTAGTGAAATAGTTTTCCCCAATATCCAACCTACACCTCCACCACTGAGACCATTGCTCAATATTCTGTCATCCGCCACCATTGAAAAGAGCCTAGCAGCCCATCAGGGTAATCTGCTGGTGGGCCGCAAGACAGTGCCTGTCTGCAGGCACAGCTGCCCGCAGCCGAGGCAAAAAAAGCATTGAGTACTTTAGCTTTTCCACATCATCTGTCACTAGGTTGCCTCCCCCATTCAGTAAAGATCCCACACTTTCCCTGACTTTCTTCTTGTTGCTAACATACTTGTAGAAACCCTTCTTGTTACCTTTTACATCCCTTGCTAGCTGCAACTCCAATTGTCCTTTGGCCTTCCTGATTACACCCCTGCATGCTCAAACAATATCTTTATACTCCTTCCTAGTCATCTGACCAAGTTTCCACTTCTTGTAAGCTTCCTTTTTGTGTCTAAGCTCACCAAAGATTTCTCTGATAAGCCAAGCTGGTCACCTGCTATATTTGCTATTCTTTCTGTCCATTGGGATGGTTTGGTCCTGTGTCCTCCTATATGTTCCTGTTTGTTAATGTTACTATTTTACATTTGGGGAGAGTTGCAGTTTTGCTATTTTACAACTGTGGAAGAATGCTTTCTGGGAGTAGGTTCTTTCAAGAGGACCACCCATAACTGACAACTTTCATAGTTATAGTTGTTATGTCATAAGGAATCAAACTGTAGAAATATGAGTTGGTGGGTATGATATTTTTTGAAAAAAGAGGGAGGAAGAAAGATGTTTTGTCTGTATTTATATAATAATATTTTGGGGGGGATCCTAAGTCACAGAAGCTGCTGTGAACCATTGTGACATGCTTCCTAAAACAACGGCAGTGGCCAAGAGGAAGTAGAGGCAGCCAGGGTTGCTTCTAAGCAAGGGAAATCCCTAAATGTCTTGTTAGGATATCTTCTTTTATTGGAGATGTATCAGTGGTCAAATATCTGGCCCATTATTCATATATGAATGTATTCATTCTTGATAAAGCATGAACTCAGACCATCTCGGGGGAACAAATTACAAGGGAAGTTACAGACAGAATTAGAAGCTATATATAATGGGAATTATATTTTCCTGTCTGTCCATCAAGCTGTAATTTAATGCAAAATGCAATTATATTCAGTATACAATTGTTTAGCAGTTGTATTATATTGTGTTCAATATCATTATATTAATGACTTTTGCAGTCAAAACTATTTGAAGTGCACAATTATTCTGCAATTTCCAATATTTACCAGGCACAGATTGTGTATTTTAGATCAAAAAAGAGATTTATGTCAAAAACAAATAGACGACTTGTCTCTTCTGTATACAATGGGTGTCCTTAGGCGCACAAGACTATCCCTCACACAATCCAAATGTATTCAGCTGTTAATGTGGCAACAAAACGTATATAAATATGTGGCAACTTCTGTGGGAAGATCTGAATTCTTGTTCCACTCAGCTGGATTTTAGAAACCGTTTATAATCATTGTGTGAAAACAGCACCAATACTTTCTGAATCATGGACATTTTCCCTGCACATGTTACAAATACAATGCGCAGTAAATAGCAAATAGAGGAATAAACTTTGCTTATTTGCAATGGCCTATTATACAGTACTTCTGATTTCTGTTCCATTTCATCAGTTATGTAGTCATTATAAAGTGTTGGAAATAAATAACAGCATTCCGGTCATCACTGCTTATATATATTCTGGATGTATATACCAAAATGAAATAAATTAAAAATACTTGAGATTGACATATGTATACTTGTCTGAATTTTGAATCTACACTACAGTATGAAACCTTCCATGAGATGTGTTTTTATTACTCTGACAGTTGTAAAAATGAAGCACTTTTTAAAAAATCTTGTAGGTGGATAGTCATTTACAATGAGTCATTGATGAAAGATTCTTTGTCTGGAATTGTATACTTTATGTAAAATACTGTACATGCACTGAGCACTATACGGGAAAACCATTTTCAAAGTTGTAGCACTATGATTGCGTTTAGGAGTATATAAATTACTATTGTTGGTCGTATTTTAAGTTTAACTTATTTAGTCAGAAAATCCTCTTCACTTAGCACATAATCACATTTCATCCTTATATGACTGTTATAAGGGTGCTGCTCATTTGACTTACAATATATTACTTCCTTTTAAATGGAGACAGATTATATTTCATATCATTGTGTGGTACTTATGTGGCAAATACAATGCAACACAACCTCTATAATTAATAAATATGAAACAATTCTCATTCGTAAAAATGATAAAGTATGATCTTAATATCTTTTGTGTGGACAAAATTCCATTACTTTTAGTGAGTATTTTGCCTGCTAAGATTGCAGGACTGAGACCTAATTCTTATCCAAGACAACTTTTAATGCAAACACTGGGATACAAGAGAAGTAAAGTATGTGGTCACTTTTCTAATGTAATTTCAACTTTTCACGAATACATCAATATGTTTTAAATCTGCATTAAAATAAACCTAATTATGAAAGCAATATATTCCAGTAAAATGGATGTTTATTATTGATAATAGGGCTGTCAAGCAATTAAATTTTTTTACCGCAATTAGTTGTGCGATTAATTTTTTTAATTGTGTGATTAATTACTCTGTTAATAATGAAATATCATTTGTTTAAATACTTGTGGATGTTGTCTACATTTCAAATATATTGATTTCAGTTAGAACACAGATTACAAAGTGTACAGTGCTCACTTTATATTTATTTTTATTACAAATATTTGCACTGTAAAAAAGAAACAAAAGAAATAGTATTTTTCAGTTCACCTAATACAAGTACTGTAGTGCAATCTCTTTGAAACATGAAAACATGAAAGTTGAACTTACAAATGTAGAATTATGTACAAAAAAACCCTTGGACTCAAAAAAATAAAACAATATAAAATGGAGCCTACAAGTCCACTCAGTCCTACTTCTCATTCAGCCAATCACTCAGACAAACAAGTTTGTTTACATTTGCAGGAGATAATGCTGCACACTTCTTGTTTACAGTGTCACCTGAAAGTGAGAACAGGCATTCACATGGCACTGTTTTTTGCCAGCAACAGTGCCATGCGAAGATATTTACATGCCAAATGTGCTAAAGATTCATATATCCCTTCGCCCACCATTCCAGAGGACATGCTTCCATGCTGATGAGGGATTCTGCTCAATTACGATCCAAAGTAGTGTCGATTGATGCACATTCATTTTCATCATCTGAGTCAGATGCCAACAAAAGGTTGATTTTCTTTTTTGTTGGTTCGGGTTCTGTAGTTTCTGTATTGGACTATTATTCTTTTAAGATTTCTGAAAACATGCTCCAGACCATGTCCCTCTAGGGTTACCAGACAGCAAATGTGCAAAATCAGGACAAATAATATAAGACAAAGCTCCAAATATCAGGACTGTCTCTATACATTTGGGACATCTGGTCATCCTATGTCCCTCTCAAATTTTGAAAGGCACTTCAGATTCTTAACCTTGGGTCAAGTGCTGTAGCTACTTTTAGAAATCTCACATAAGGGTGCCTTCTTTGAGGTTTGTCAAATTTGCAGTGAAAGTGTTGTTAAAACCAACAGCATGTGCTGGGTTGTCATCTGAAATAGCTATAACACAAAATACAAGGCAGAATGCAGGTAAAACAAAGCTGGAGACATACAATTCTCCCCCAAGGAATTCTGTGACTGATTTAATTCATTATTTTTTTAACGAGTGACATCGGCGTGGAAGCATGGTGGCCAAAGCATGAAGGAACATACAAATGTTTAGCCTACCTGGTGTGTAAATATCTAGTAATGCCAGCTACCAACAGTGCCATGTGAACTCCTGTTCTCATTTTCAGCTAATATTGTAAATAAGAAGCGGGCACCATTATCTCCTGTAAATGTAAACAAGCTTGTTTCTCTTAATGCTTGGCTGAACAAGAAGTAGGACTGAGTGGACTTGTAGGCGCTAAAGTTTTACATTGTTTTGTTTTTGACTGCAGTTATGTAACAAAAAAATCTACATTTGTAAGTTTCACTTTCACAATAGATTGCACTACAGTGCTTGTATAAGGTGAATTGAAAAATAGTATTTATTATCATTTTTACAGTACAAATATTTGTAATCAAAATAATAATATAAAGTGAGCAGTGTATACCTTATATTCTGTCTTGCAAATTGAAATCAAATATTTGAAAATGTTGAAAAACATTCAAAATATTTACTACATTTAAATTGGTATTCTATTGTTTAACAGTGTGATTAAAACTGTGATGAATCACAATTCATTTTTTAAATCACAATTTTTTTTGAGTTAATTGCGTGAGTTAACTGAGATTAATCGACAGCCCTAATTAGCAACAATGGCCCCAGTTCAAGAAAACATTGCTAATTATTTAGGACAAGACTTAAGAATGCGGCTTAATTTCAAGTATGTGTATAAATTCCTTTGAATTTAGTGGGATGTAAGCAAATGCTTAACTTTAAGAGTACACTTACATGTTATCCTAAATCATGGCCAAAATGTGAAGCTCTTTAATAACAGTATTATTCATTACTAGTACCTCTGAAGCCACTGCCCTACAACTTAAGTAGACTTGAATTTGAAGATAAATAGAAGCTTTGTTACCAGGCCCAGCTCCAGGCACCAACGAAGGAAACAGAAGCTTGGGGCAGCCAAAATGGGTGGGGTGGCACTCTGTTACTGGGCAGCGCTCCGCTTCATTCCTTTGGCGGCATTTCGGCGGCGGCTACTTCCTTCCCTCTTCGTCCTTCAGCGGCATTTCGGTGGCAGGCATTTCTCTCCCTCTTCTTCCTTTGGCGGCATTTCGGCAGCACGCCTGTTTTTTTCCCTTTGCCGCTTGGGGGGCAAAAAAGCTGGAGCTGGCTTTGTTTATTACACATTCTTGTTGTACAGTTTGCACATTTTAATCTTTGTTGCCTGTTTCTTGTAGTAGAGTGATAACTTATACATGCATATTCAAGCATAAATTAAACAAAAAATCCATATCATAACCAGCATGAGGAGATGAATTCCTTAGTGAGAATAAACTGCTTTCATGCAAATATCATTGGTTAGAAAAGGGAACAAACTAGATGGATACAAAATGTCTATACAATTAAAATGGGAGGAGGTGACAGCACTTTGGAGGACAGGATTAGAATGCAAAGTGATCTTGATAAAATGGGAGAATTGGTCTGAAATCAACAAGATTAAATTCAGTAAAGACAAATGCAAAGTACTACACTTAGTAAGAAAAAATCAAATGTACACCACTAAAATGGGAAACAACTGGCGAGGCACTAGTACTGCTGAACAGAATCTGGGTATTATAGTGGCTCATAAAGTGAATACAAGTCAATAACGTGATGCAGCTGAAAAACAGGCTAATATCATTCTGAGTTGTATTACTAGGAGTGCTGTATGTAAAACATGGGAGGTAACTATGAGCCATGAGGAAAGATTAAAAAAACGGCATGTTAAATCTTGAAGAAAGAAAACTGAGGAGGGACCTGATAAATCTTCAAGAAATGTTTTCATGGCTGTAATGGCTTCAGTAGCAGAGAGACCCAATCCAGTATATCCCATGTCCAAGTGGTGAGGGTGTGCTTCTGAGAGGTAGGAGACATAGGTTTAAATCGCTGCTCCAAATCAGACAAAGGGGGATTATAAATCCCTGCATTCTGAGTGAGTGCGCTAATGAATGATCTAACTGATATAAGAGTACCACTGTCATGGTTTTTTTGTAAGAAAAGGTTTAGGTACCTAACTCCAGGAAGAGGTTCACAGCTGTGACTTTCAAGTAACGCTAAATACCTAAGACCAGTTTATGCTCCACCCTTCTCTTCAGCATTTTCTGTTGGCTAGTTTAGGTAGCTTCCCTGCTCACCTTGTTGGCTGTTGTGGATCCTGTTCTTAGGCGTCTAATGCTCCCCATACTTTGTAGTGGTGTCAGTGGTGTGGATTCCAGTAGGAATACTTAACATAAGATTATGCAACACTAAGTATAAATTCCTTTTGTGGATCTAGCCCTTGATGGTTGGTTACTTCTATAACGTAATATTGTGTATGTTAAACAAAGTGGTGATTTTCATTAAGGGAGTTACTGAAAGGGCTTAGGAACATTGAAAAGGCTACAGTAAATACTAAACAAAAACTAGAAGAGGAGATAGTAAAGGACAAACTTGCTGCATTTGTTCTGGCCAAACCTCATGCTTACTGAAACATAGAAAGCTAAAATAAATTGACAGACTATGTAAACAAAGGGAAGAGTACTGTGTATTCTTAGAACAACATTGTAAGGAAATTAATTAAGTGCTTTTACTGGCCAAGGAAGATTTGGATAAGCAGAAAAATAAATTACTTCTTTGGACAGTGATAGAATTAAAAGAGTGGCTGGGCCAAACCAGAAGAATGTGCTGCTAAGACAACCTTACTTTAGAAACTGAAGAAGTGACTGGCAATGAAGAAAACTTAGAAAGCAGATCTGGATCTTAAATATTTCTTCAAAATAACTTACATTTATTGATAGGGTACTTATCTACTGAAAACAAGACGGAGATAAACAGCAATATTTAACTAAGGGAATAAAAAACTGTATGTATTATCAGTAATATATAATGAGGAAAGCCAAACACTTTTTTGGAGACAAGTGAATGTGTAAAATATATTAAGTATTTTTTACAAGATTTCATTGTGAAGTAATAAGAAAAAATAAAAATACCTATAAAAAGTTAAAATAGTTAAGTAATCTACATTATGGAATCAAAGAGTTATTGTGCTAATGTAGAGTAAAGGTCTGCTCTATTATACTAATGTAAATACAGAGTAGCTCCAGTGATCTCATGGCATTAGTTCAGATTTATACCAGTACAGAAGAATTTTTCTATAATAAAGAATGTTATAATTAAAAGTAGCCTATTTGGGGATTTAAATATAAATAAGGCCAAGGAAGGAGAGTCCCTTTCTAGGAACAGAAAATTTGAGATAAAAGCTTCAGTTTATTATGGAGATAAAAGAAAAGTTTGAGTTCTTATAAAGTTTCTGAAGAGTGGAGTATTCAACGTTGAGCAGGAGAGCTCCTTCTTCCCAGGGCCTCTGCAAACACTAGACGAACTAGGTGGCCACTGAGGGCGCCAAGATTTGAGGGAGCCAAGATTTGCCCAAAATATCTGGGATGCTCTTCCCTCCACTGTGCGAGGGGGCGCGGCGGTTTTGATGGGCTCTGGTCGGCCAGGAAGTGATGTCATTCCTCCTCCAGCCACTGGGGCGCTGCACTGTGGGGACTATGTGAGCCACCGCCTGGCCCCGGGCATGGGCCCTCTTGCGGCTGCTGCTCCCCTGGCCCAGGGGCTCCGGCTGCTGCTGCTTCCTGGTGGGTCCCTGGCTGCTCTGGGCCTTGGCTGCGTCCTGCTGCTCCGAGTCACTCTCCCTGGGAGTACCCACCACCCAGCCCGCAGCCAGCCCCTGTCTCCAGCCAGCCACATACCTCCTGCCCACAGCCAGACCCTGCCACACCCCTGTCCTGCCTCCAGTCATCCTGCACCCCCTGCCCTGCCTCTAGCCAGCCCCACACCCTGTGCCCACAGCCAGCCCCTGCCGCACCCCATACCTGCAGCCAGCCCCTGCCACACCCCCTGCCCTGCCTCTAGTCATCCCTGCCCCCCCGTCTCCAGCCAGCCCCACGCCTCCTGCCCTGCCTGCACCAGCCCCGCACTCCCTGTCCTGCTTCCAGGCAGTCCCACACCCCGTGCCCGCAGCCAGCCTGTCTCCAGCCAGCCCCGCGCCCCCTGTCCTGCATCTAGTCAGCCCCACACCCCCTGCCCTGTCTGCAGCCAACCCCTGCCACACCCCACTGCCCGAAGCCAGCCAGCCCCTGTCAGGTTATTCATTTATTTTCATTAAATATGTAGACTAATGAAATTAATAAATTTTCAAGCTGAACGTGTATTAATTCTAATGAACAATGCCACATTATGCAGTATACATTTTTGAAAGTTTATAAGAAGTGATGTTCTGGGGGGGGGGAGGGGATGGAAAGCGGGAGGGGGTGGGGGGAGTGCAAGGTGGAAGTTTCGCCTTGGGCGCAAAATATCCTTGCACCGGCCCTGCTTCTTCCCTTTCCAAGGGCAGCAGACGAGTGAGTCTTTAGCTGAAGACAGTAAAGCTAAGGGGCCCCAGGTGCAAAATAACAGTTGGGGAATTTATTAAAATGCAATGGTAGGTGGAGTGAAATTCTGCTCACTTCTACAGAGGGTGCCGTAGCAACCAAACCACAAGATTCTGAGACAGTTGGGGAGAAACCAGGGATCTTCCAGGAAAACTGGTCTGGTTGCCCCTTCCCTAGCCATGTAAAAGATTTGAGACTGGGACCAGGAGCATCATTTCAGAATAATTCAGAGTGAGGTGGGGTGGTCAAAGCTGTGTCAGCATATGTGATGACATTATATCCTGCAGCACTGGGTGAAGAGGAGTGGAAGACACAATGGAGCGTATAGAGTGATGAAAAACCTGGAAAGGGACAAACCAAAATTGGGGGAGGGGCAACTGCCCTCTTGCACGATAGCAAATGATGTCCCTGACTGGGACTGGAGTGTCAAACATCGGAAAGACAATTCAGACATCAGGGGCAGAAAGATCTGAGTAGGGCACAAGGAGGAGGTTGGGCAGAGTCAGTTTAATTTGCAAAGAGAAGGATGTGGTTATTGGGTAAGAGGAGCAGGGAGGGAGGAAGCTTTGAAATACTGCAACTAAAGCCTGAGAGAAGAGATAAGGAGGATGCTTGCTGCACTATAAAGTGAAAGGCCTACTCTTGCTCCCATGGAAGTAAATGAGAGTTTTACCATTGACTTCAGTGAGAGCAAAAGTTAAAGTAGCAGGAAGGGTCAAGTTGGTGAAAGGCATCAGTCAGAGAGGCCAGGGGGTACGGGGTGGGGATGCGACTGCAATACGACACAAAATAGCAACAACTGCATATTTTATTATAATTTATTATTTCTATTACAGTAGCTCCAAGAGACAGCAGTCAGAATCTGGGTTCTCTTGTGCTGGGTTTTCTATTAAAAACACAGCAAAACAGTATCTGCTCCAAAGACTTTACCATATACCTAAAGGCATTAGTACTTAACTGGAGAGCACACAGTAGAGAGGGTCAAGAAATGAAGGTGACTATAGTAGGAGAAAAATGGTTATACCGGCCTCAAATCATCAAACACTTAAGCACTTACTTAACTTTACTACTGGGATGTGATGACTAGTGTGTGTATGTGTGTGTTGCCTTTCTGCTTCCCACTTCCTGTTCCCATTCCTGTTTTGCTGCTACTTACCTGCCGTTCGGACTGTCATCATGTTTTGTTCAGATTGTTGCTGACTTCACCAGTTCATGATTATTACAGGTTTTGATTGACAACCCATCTGTGTGTCGTTTCAGGGGTTTTTTTTTTGTATTTTTAGATTGCTATTCTGGGGTGCATCAGAGCATAACATATGAATAGTCCTATTAACTTCAAAGGAATTGCTCACGGTAGTAAAGTTAAGGTCATGGTTAAGTATTCACAGGCTTAAGGCTAGCAATATGAACACAATGGGACTAGTTACATCCTAAAGTAAAATTACTTATGAGACTAAGTCTTTGCAATATTGAGCCCCCTACATGTAACCATACAGGAAGAGCCATCAAGTTGCAGTATTTTACTTCCCAATTTATTGTTTATAGTATAAACAATTGTCAGAAAATGGAGGAAATCAAACTAAAACTTAAAAAATATGAATTAACAATCTATAAGAACAATGGATAATAAAACAGGAGTTGGAGGTACCTACATATTGTACAGAAGGAAAAGAATTTGTTTTATAAACAGGAACAAAACAACAAAACCTGTACCCTGGCCCTTATCTAAGGGCTGGTCTTCACTAGGGCGGGGGATCGACTGCAGATACGCACTTTGCGTATCTGCAGCCGACTTACCTCCCGTCTTCATGGCGAGGGCAGTCGGCTGCGTGCTCCCCCGTCGACTCCGGCTTACTCCTCCGGGGGAGCTGGAGTTCCGGAGTCGACAGGGGCAGCGCTGGCGATCGATTTATCGCGTCCTCACAAGACGTGATAAATTGATCGCCATAAAATTGATCTTTCCCCACGGTAGTGAAGACAAGCCTTAAGCCTACTTCTATTAAATATTTCCAACAGACTCATGCCATCTCTTGGGTCAACTGAGAGCACTCCTTTGAGGACGATTTGAGGAACTCCAATGTTCACCCATCTCTTCTCACAGGTAATGTAAGAAAGTGACAGTTTCAGTTAAGGACTGTCAACCATTTTCTAAAACTATGTGAACTATCTTAGCTTTTTCCAACTACTCATGCAACAACATAGACCTGCTTGGCGTAAAGCTCAAAATTGATTTAGTGAGTAATAATCCCAGGGAAAAAATGAATAGAAGTTTCATTTCTGTTACCTCAGAGATGCCATGGAGAATCCACAAGATAATCTTTCCAAGTTATACAACACATGCACCACCACTGCTATGCCACATTCAGATGGACTAAGAAGAACCCTTTTATATATAATTTGTGCACTTATGTTTATTGTACATTTATTCCCCCAATAAACCTCTGTTCTATGTATAATGTAGAGATAGTATGTAAGTGCTCTGTATTGGTCTAATGCTATTCTTAAAGTATTCTTCTTACAGATAGGTAATACCACTGGCTAACATTACCAGGATTGTATGCAATTATGTCCTGGAATCATTTTCATCATTAGTCATAATTATATTAGATTCTCCCTCTTTATTCACCAACTGAAAAGCTGGGGATGATTTGCATTTCAGAAGATTTTTAAAAACTTTTTTTAAAAAATAAAGGAATTAATGTTTGAGGCAAGGATAATGACATTACCCTTCATTGTTGGGTATATGACCCACTAGTGAGAGATAAGAACCGTCATATTGCAAAAGAGAAATGGAATCTATCTTGATATGCTGTATTCGACAATAGCCAGTGTCTAATATTTCAAAGAAAGGTGTAACTAACTGCTCCACCGCTCTCAATTGTTCAGCTGTGTAATAGCAGCCATGAAAGAAAATGTCTTCCTAACCTCATCAATCAGTTTACGCCTTGTGGAATGACAGCCCTTATCAATACAGTACTTTCTTTATTATGGTAATTGAAGTTGCTTTAGTTGTTATGGAGAAAGTAGACCCTCAATTGTTAAGATTGTAACCATTCCATCATGTTCTAGATTACATTTCCTTGAAGACCAATGAAGCATCTGTAGTGTTACAAAAATGTATGTAGTTAGGCAAAAATATTAACTTCTATTCTGGAAATAGTTCTGGGACCAGTCCTACTCCCAGTGATTTGAACAGTACAATTTTGCCATTGATCTCTAATCATGCTGCTATTGGCTGATTGCCACTTCCTGAGAACACAAGGAAGTTCATTGTTAACGTAGCTCCTTCTTCAGATCAAGTGGCAGTGATCACTGTTTTTAGATCTATAGCATCAGGGGGTCTAGTCCATCTCCCCAGGGGATGGGTTAATTCTGAAAAGATGGTGAGCAGCCTAATGACAGCTGGTATCCCCCCATGACCAGTACTGGGTATGGTTAAACCGTGGGTGCCTTACCCCGGCACCTGGGGGTACGGCTGAACTACTGACACCACACAGACACAGAGGGAAGGAACCACAGCCTCTCGACACTTGCCATCCGATCCCCGGTGCCACATCAGAGTGGCAGAAGGTTGTGGTGGTATTTGCAGAGAGGACTCAAAGCAGGCACCAGTAACCTCGGGGGGAGGCTCTGCCTCTGCTCACAGGGTGCCCCTCGCCCTCCCACGCTGCACCCCTTCCTGGGGTGGCCTCCCCGGCTCGTCAAGCTTCTCCCCGGAGCAGGAGCAGGGAGAGAGACTCAGACATCCGGGCTCTGGCGCCCTTTGCACGCATGCTCTGCAGAGCCGCTGCCGCCGCCGGGTGGGCGAGGAGGCAGCGGCGGCAGGCAGCAGCAGTGGCAGCTGCTCCTTAGGGCGTTGCGCTTCCGCGTCGCGGGGCGAGAGGGCTAGACAGGGGGCGGCTGGAGCAGGGGCCGGAGGATGGTGGTCGGGGGGCGGGCCGGCAGCCAGCGGGGAGCAGCTCTCTGCTGAGGCACGCGCCGCACTGATATTGACGCGCGGAGGCTGCTGAGCCGAGGGAAGGGCGAGCGCGCAAGGCAGGGACTGCGGCTGGCCGGCGCACATGGAGGGCTAGCAGCGCGGCCGCCGCTACCGCTATGTGAGGCGCGGTGGGCGAGGGGGGCCGGGGCCGTCGCTGTCACGTCGCCGCGGTTACCGAGAGGCAGCCTCAGGCGGGGGCCAGGGGCCTCGGCGACGGGAAGGGCCCGGAGCGGGGTCAAGGCTGTGCGCGCCGGGGGCCTCGGCAGCTGCAGGAAGGGGAGCAGGTCGGGGGAGGGGGTCGTCTGAGGCCTGGAGCCGGGGAGCAGATTTACCTGTGCGGGGTCACTTGGGGTGCCCCGTCTCCCAGGCTCTGCTCCGCGCCGCGAGCCTGCGCCAGGATCTCTCCTCCCCAGCCGGCTCGGGGGCCGCCCGCCGCCCTGCTCTTGGTTCCCCGCCGCTGTGAATGAGGGGACCCGCTCGGACTCCGCCGCTCGCCTAGCGCCGCCTGCGCTGCAGCGCTCTCCGCTTCCCTCTCTGCGCCGGGGGCTGAGGCGGCGGGGAGCGCCCGGAAAAGCGGGAGGCGGCGGCGGCGGGCAGGAGAACGGGGAGCGCCGCCGCCGAGACCATGAGGAAATTTAACATCAGGAAGGTGCTGGACGGCCTGACAGCGGTCTCGTCCTCCTCCTCCTCCTCGGCTTCCTCCTCCTCGCAGCAGCAGCAGTCCGGGAACCGGGAGAGCGACATCCCGGAGACGCTCCAGTCCGAGCACTTCCAGCTCTGCAAGGTGAAGACTGCAGCCAGGAGCCCCGCTCGCAGCCCTGGGGGAGATAATGTAGCCGGGATGGGCTCTGCAGGCTTTGGGCTCTTTGGTTTCCAGGACCTACAATTATCTGAATCCCTCCACTCTTGGAGGAGGAGGAGGGAATGCTGGGGGCGTTGTGAAGGGTTTGCTAGATTGTTTTGTGGGAATCATCATCTTTTCCTTCCCTTGATCATTTCTGGATTGATTCTCTTGCCTCTAGGCTATT
The DNA here is from genome assembly GCA_007922305.1 of Dermatemys mawii. NCBI lineage: Eukaryota > Metazoa > Chordata > Testudines > Dermatemydidae > Dermatemys > Dermatemys mawii. The sequence continues at coordinate 79,312,454 of ML677333.1, forward strand.
CCATGCGCATAATATTGTGTCTGTTCAGAATAAGCTGGGGAGAGGGAAAGTGGAAAGTAGTGAGGAGAGTAATGGTACCTGGGTATAATGGAAATCTGATTGCTGTTGCATTTGGGTGATGGACTGTAAGCATGGGGAACCTAACCCTTCACATTATTTGGAAGTGCATTTATCCTTTTGCACATAAAAAGGGCTGTAGGCGTTTGTGCCAGATTTGTTGAAGCTTATCAAGTAGACTGATATTCCCAACATGAGGTAGGAGAGAACTTAATAATATTTATTGCTGGAATAATTATTGCAGTTGAGGTCTATACGTTTATAAAAGGATGATGCAGCAAATTAATCCAGCAGCTGCACCAAGAGAAGTAAAAACTAATTTGAATATTAACACCCATCTTTATCTTTACAACACCCAGGGCCTACTTGTTGTTCAGTTGGGCTCATTTGTGTATATTGCTTTACATTTTGTCTAGTGTTCCATTCATTTTTACCAGTAATTTAAAAGAGCTAAGGGATCTGGAAAGGAAAAAGCAGTGTTGAGTTAAATGCCCTTGTTTATAATTGCACTGTAATACCTTATCACTTGCAAATTATTGAAAGTTGAGAGGCATGGCTGCTTAACATAACCTATTTAACCTCATTAAAGTAAAAGGTGTGTGTGCACATTTCTGAGGCCCTAAATCACCACACTGGCATCTGTATATTTATATATGTAATTTTAATGTGAGATTTCTTTAAAATAGAAAAGCTAGCATTTGTGTGGCTTTTTTTCATTTGCATAACTGTGATCATGGTTAGATCATTGTATTAATATTTTTGTGCGAAAAGTGAGTCATACAGTGAAATAGCACAATTCATTAATTTGAATCAATTATTGTTCTACAGTACATTTAATTTGATCACTGCACAAGCAGTAATTTAAAATCCTGGATAGTCAAAAAAGGTAGCCATTCCAATAGCTTAATATTAAGCTATTGGTTTTGGGGAAGGATGTGTGATTTCTTTTAAAACACTACCCTGGAGAGAGGATGCACTGTGTGCTGTTTGAGAGAAATGGGGATGACCCTCTGAAGAGCAGTTCTAATGATTTGTAATAGTTTAATTTACAGTGCTGACTGTGTTGTCAAGCTTCCCAGGAAACCTCTCATATTTTAATTGTCAAATGGCTTGTGCACAGCTATAAACAAGAAGCCAGAGAATAGGGGAAGGTACAAAATGAAATGGAAGTAGATGGTGATACTTTTTTAAGAAAAGAGGTAAAGATCAAATCCAGGTTCAATAACCATCTTTTATTTCATGTTCAGGATTGATTATGGATAGATTCTCTGCCAGAAATTTTCTGTACGGAATTCAGGCTAGAGTGCTGTTTTGCATCAAATATTTTTTCCTAAATACTTGTTTCTTTACTGAAGTGCAGTTAAAACTGAACCTCTCCTCCTAATACACTCTTGATTTTATTTATTTTTGGTCTGCTGCTTGATCCACCGTTACTGCACTGCTCTGACTTGTTAGACCGTACGCCATGGTTTCCCTTATCAGCCTTCAGCCTTGGCATTTGATCCTGTTCAGAAGATACTGGCAATCGGGGCTCAGACTGGAGCTTTAAGGCTGTATCCTTTCATTCTGTTACAAAAAGAAAATCACTGTGCTGCTGATTGGAGTCCTGCGCTGGCTTATTCTTCTGCTTTGCTGGAGCTAGTGTGAGGAAACACTCTGGAAACCAGGTATGCATTTGCATTTGAAGGAGAGGGAAAAACCTTAGTTGCTGTTGTTGGATTCTCTCTTTTTTGTGTCTTTATGTGCGCAAGTTTATGCACACCTCTTTTGAGGATGTGCCAGTTCTGTGATGTATGGCTCCTCAGTTTCCACTATATTGGGTTGGTATATGTGTCTGAAGTGTCTGTTGCACTGGCATTTTTACAGCCATTAAACACAAATCTGAATAGAGGCCTGGGCTAGGATGTGTTAAAGATTGTGGTGGTGTTGTCTTTCTGGACTCGAAAATCTTCCAAAGGGAAATGTTGGCTTCATGCTTGTTTGTGAATTTTCTTTTGGGGAGCTGCTTTCTAATGGTGTAATTATTTGCCGTTTGTTTATAACCACCAAAAGATTGTTTTAGCAGCATCATTTGATCTTCTAACAGTTGTACATTTCAGTGTTGATGATATAAGTTACTTAAACTAGCATATGGAATTTAGCATCAATCAACAATAACTGTGTTCTTCTGTGGTTAACAGTGCATACATTGTACTAACTAAATAAAAATTTAGTTGTATTTATGGGTTGAGAAGGGGCCTAAATGTCTTTCCAAAAAGAGATTGGAATTGCCTGAACATCGCTTAATAGGGGGATGTAGTCAATTGAATTTGCTATTATCCTGAATTTGCTTATATTATTATAAGCTTTGACATTTCTAGAGGCTTCAAATGATCTTTCTAGGAAAAATAAGTTAATCCCTTTATAAACTGGTAAATCTAATCTTTTTGTTGTTGCTACTGTGGTACTCCTTTGCTGCTGCTTATAGTATTCTAGGAGTTAGAGTAACATGGTAACTCCACCTCTTTCAGCTAAAAATAAAATACAATATTAGTAGGTTTTTCAGTCCTTTTTAAGCTCTTTTTGATGATTTAAATTATATTTACAAAAAGTTAATTGTTATATGAGAGATTCAGAGTGGAGAAAATTTTAGATATAAACTGAGGTGAGAAGTGTAAAATACATCACATTTGTATGTTTTTATTATAATTGATGGATAGTGCATTGTCCCCGGGTGCATCATATTATAAGGATAATCTTGATATTTTATTAAAACTATCCTTATAAACTAACTAAATACTATTTACATATCTACTGAAGTGATCTCTTACAATTAGATTGCTAATTTGTTTCCTTATAAATAAATTTAGCAATACATGGCATACCTCATTAAGTATTATGAGAGTTAGAATGAAGGAAGATTATAGTGAGGTTGGCCTGAAAAGGGGTTAAGTGAAGAAGGGAATTAATTGCCTAATATCAGTGTAATAGTGCCTTATGAGCGTGCATGCTTTTTAGTAGGCAAGGGTAAGAATTCTTGGAGGACAAGCAAGTTTAGCTTGAGCAGCAGTGTAAATGCAAATGTTTTGGTTTACTCTTGATATTTTAATGGAAATTTTGAAACAGTTGTACTGAACTAATGAAATGGAGAAAAATATTTCAAGATGTCCTTATCTGAAACATATAACTGGTAAATCTTTGGCTAATGTTTGATATTACTTACAGGGCTTGAAAAATCCACTTGCTAAAGGCACTTAAATTTTGTCTGAATTGAAGTGGAGGACTAAACCATCAGTCTCTGCAGAATTTAAACCTTCACTTCTTGTTTTATTTGTTAGGGAAGGGAAGCATTCCAAATATAAAACAATGTTTGTCTTCCTGAGTGTATAGGCATGACTCTGCTAATAACCCTCTAAAAGAGAGGGAAATTGACCTTTGTTAGTTTTCACTGCTGTTAGTTAGAACCTTGCAGAGAGCAATGAAATTGACAAGAATATCTTTCGCTGTTGATCATTTAATGAATACTCTGAACAGAAACATGGCCCAGAGCTACTCACAGGAAACAGGACCCAAAAATGGAGCCTAACGGAAGGTACTGAGTAACAGATCCATCTTTCTGCCTCCACACAGGCTGGTACCATTTGGAAGTAGGGTTCTTTCAGCTAGATGAGAAGTCTCCCCACCCCCATTGTCCTGAATCTATTTGGTGGGATTTCCCCTTGTCTTTTGTATTGGCCTCTGACTACCTAAACATTTACTTAGTATTTACTAATAAAATCCTCCTAGTGCTTTTTTTATTACTCATTGCATATTTCTAACTCTAGAGTTGTAATGACTGCTGTAGTTCATACTTAAAGAATCAAACCAGTCTAATATCAAATTAAATCCAATATGAGGTATGATGAGTAAGTTTTTAGGCATTTCTCCACCAGTTTATATGGCAAATTCCTTTTAATGAGGAGGCCTCAACATTGCTTCTATTAAAATGTTTAGTGTTGCAGTTTTAAACAGGGTTCTAAGGCACTTTAAATTTAAAAAGGTAACATGATTTAACTCACAAAACTGAATGGGGCCAAAATGGAATTACCTAGTTGAGTAATTAAACCATTTTAAAAACTGTTCTAGTGAGTAGTTTTGAACCGCTTCAGGTTTTAAAATCAGTACTGGTTAGAGCTATGCATATTGTGGGCTGGAGTGTGATGCCTTCCCTACAGGTTTGCCATTTAATTCCTGTCCTTTATGGTCATGTCTGCACCTTTAAATACTGTTTAAATATCAGGATTTAGCAAACATAGTAGCACCACTTTTTTGTTTGTTGTTTAGGGCTGGTAAAAATGCTCTATTCTGGTGAAAGAGAGCTCTCCCGCTGGCATAATAAAATCACCTCCATTAGCTATGTTGGTGGGAGAAGCTCCCTTGCCGATATAGTGGTATTTACACCAGTGGTTAGGTCAGTGTAACTTACCTTGCTTAGGTGGGTGGCTTATTCCCACAAGGCTTTGCTATTCCATGGCCAGCTTGTTCCTTCCTTGAGCAGCAATTGCTTTTCAATCTTGTAGCTTGAGAAACAGAGCTGTCGATAAGGTAGTAGGAAGAGATTACAAAACTTATTTCTACATGTGACCTTACTCAGTGTTTGAACTTGGTTCTTCAGAGTGACAAACTAGTGCGCAGGCCCACTCCACCATATAGGTCTGAAGATGTGGTTAAATATGCAACCTATTGGTTCTTATTAATATTTCCATAAAGTTTGTTAGCCAAATTTGAATCAGGAACATTTCTAACAGGATTAATAAAAAAAAAAAACTGTTAAGTAAATATCCTTCTGCAGCGTTGTGCTAGTTTGAGTAGCTATTATACACCCAAAATATAAAACTATATTCTCTAACGCAGCTCTTCAAACAAGAGGAACTCTGCTCCATCACAGACTGAGTTGTTAACAAGTGAATCAGTCAGAATTGAGTCTCTGTAATGGTGTTTGACAGTTATGGTTCGAGAAATGTGGTGACCTCACTCCAGACCTTTTAAACAAAATCACATGACTTTTTTTTAGTAGATGGAGGCAAAAGATACCATGGTTCTTGTTGCCTTGTCTTAGTGCTGAGCACAGGAACTTCTCTATGCAGTCTCCTTTCCAGAATTTCGCGAAAGATCTTTAATAGTTTGCCATGATCACAGATTAGATCCTAGTTCTTGTACTTGATAACTCAGTAGATTTGTTCCCTGGATGTAAGGACCTGCTAATAAATACTTAAGAATTTACACAAACTTTTTTTAGTATCCTGGATGCTGCAAAGAAACTATTAGAATATTTTTTTCCCCTTTCACAGCCATTTCAAATATCCTTGTGTTCAGAAATCACTCTACAGATAGAGCATACTCAGATTTGTCTAAAGTTTATCTGATAATACACTTCCAAAAAATAAAGCATAGCTGCTAGCCTTTCTTAATACTGGTGTTCAAGATGACCTTTCCTTTGGTGTCTAATTCAGTAATGGAATTGTTGAAAGCCCTGGACGTGCCAGTGTCTTAGTGAATAAACCTGATCCCTTTTCTCTTTCGTTCATGCATTTTAAAGATCATTAAAAGCTACAGCATAAAAGATCCAGGGAGTCCAACCTGTTGAAAACTTGATCTGGTTCTTTTAAGGGAGGCGAGGTAAAGTTAGTGGTTAGTGCAGTAGATTGTGAGGAGACTTGGATCCCATACTCCACTGTTGCTTATTTGCTCCATGAACTTGGGCATTTTTCTGTGCTTTAGTTTTCCTAGCTATGTAAAATCCTTTGGGATTCTCTCAAGAAAGGTACTCCATAAGTAAAAAATTATTATTCTGCAAGCCTTAAAGCCTTCAACTGCATCTCGGAGTTCAGTCTCTCTAACACTCGATACTCTTCCTGGCTATGGTTATTTACTCTAGAATATCTTCAGAAGTAGGGACCTTACAGTGGAATTACAACATTGCGTCTTCCTCACAGACCAAACTATGTCTAGGACTCCACGGGATTTCTATATTTGTTTTAAAAAAAATCTGAGTAGTCTCTTTTATTAACCACAGGAGACATCTCTTCCACATGCATATACACAGTTCACAAAAAGTAAATAATTGGTGAGCTGGCTACTCAGCATATGGTCAAAATAACATAGAATGAGAGATCAAAGTTCTTCCAAATGCCAGACTCTTCTCATGTCCTCTTCTTTCTGGCAGTAAAAGAGAAGAAAACTACCAAATCTTCAGTAAGCAAATGGCTAAACTTTTACATATTTGAGGCACAGAAAACTTATTTTGGTTGATTTTAAGGCCCCTCTGTAATGGTCACATCTATAATGTGAGCAAAAAAGACATAGACCTGTGTTTTCAAGGCATTATAATCTGAGTGTGAAGTTTTTGATGATCCTTCTGGCAAAAGAATGCTTCATGCCGAAGTACCTGAATAATCTTATTCTAGATTTGAATCTTTTTCTGTACATATATTTTAACTAAATATATAATTCTCCTTCAGAGTTCCACTGCAATTAAGATTTCATTGTTCTCACTGATAGTCCTGGATGTAATAGAGAGAAGAAATGGCATATTTTGCTTTCCTTTATATCTACATCCACCAAACTATTTCCTCCCATCTTTGGGTATTGACTTATTCTTTGTGTTGAAGAGAGACTAATCACTAACTTTCTTACAGATCATGGCAAGTAATTTAAAAGAACATTGTTAATATCCCCTTACATTCCCTGTGCATGTGAAGATATGGTACAGTTCTGATCCACACTTTTTGCCCTTCAGGGAGGCAGACTGATGCTTTTCTTATAGTAAATAGCTTTAATTCTTTCCCACTGCCTCCAGGGAAAGGGCTTAGTAGGTTCATAGGGTTAGTGGCTCTATATATTCAGTGTAAAACACTAACTTTTGTTTTCCATATCAATCTTTTCATCTAATGTTCTTAAACATGTTCTGAGGATTCAAGAATGTCAAATTAATTTGCCACCTTGTGGTGCAATAACCATTTTTTTTTAATAAGTGTGTGCTGAATGTCCTTTCTTATTCAGAGCAGATTCTCTGTGTGCGAACACAATTTTGGATGGGGAGTATGTGATAGCACTGAGCAATACATATGTCTCACAAATATGGTAGGTAATCGCTGAGCATGTTCTGACATCATGACATACGATTCTATTGCTGCTACTGTTTAAACTCTTGTACTTCTTCCTACTATTCATATTTGTTCAAAGTCCAAATAATATGGTTACAGAAGAGGTTTATGGGGGTAGAGCATATTCTAGAAGAGGATGCCCTCACTTAGCTTTGGAAAAGCAGTAGAATTTGCATCAATATGTTTTGCTTTATCTCTGAATTAAGGGCCTGGAACAGTAGAAGTATGTTCAACTTGTATGTTACTGTGAGGGACCCCTGAAAAGCAGCACATGCAGTGTGGTAGTTGGCGATACATACTACTACTGAATGAGAGCCACAAAAACAGAGCCCATCTAGTTTTGGTACCCTGATGTCAGTATGGACTCCTTTTTCTAGAAAGGTATAGTTTTGATCTTGCTAATGAGTCCAATAGGCAGCTAGGAGGTGACATTAAGATGAGTCCTCACACTGCAGAAGGCACAGACACAATGGAAGAAAAGAGATTAGAGTCCTATTACAATGGAACCCCACAATACTGCGACAATCGGGGTCCAAAAGTATCGATCGCAATAAACGCGGGGTCGCGGTATTGCGGGTTTCCGCCACATCAAAGCAGTGCCCGCTGCCGCCATCGGGAGCCCCGCGCACCCCACGTTATAAGTGGACTCAAGCTATCACGGGGCATGGTGTTGCGGGGTTCCACTGTACTTAGAAGAGTGTCTATCAGACAAGAGAAGATAATCAAATTTGTAAAGTAAATGCTTATTCCTGTAGTAGTCAGCACTTGAATGACAGTACAGTGCTAAATGCTATCTAAATATTTGTATGATATGAGTACATGGGTGAAGTTTTCATTTCCTCCTGCATAATAATTATATGATGATTTAGTCTCATTTGAAGGAGTTAGACCGCCCTTTAGGGTCACTGTGAGAATAAAGGTTACATTCGGTTTTTAATGTATGTCATATATTAATCCATTTTTGTTCTGTTGTGCCTAGCCCATTCCCATCACGAGGTGACTGTGTTTTCCTTTTTGAGAAGGGAATGCTGGTATTTAACTTTCACTAAGGTGTGCCATCAGACTGTTTTGCAGCAACTTCTTAAATATGATTCCTGATGATTTTATTTTATGTTGAATCACAGTAGCTTCTTGAATTGTGTTATCAGATCAACATTCATAGTGAGGCTGTGTCAGTGGTTGTAATGTTCAGGTCAGCTAGTGATGTGTGAGGTGACCAAAATTTGTGCCATTTGATTTATTTCAGGTACTCTCTTAATTATGATCTTGCATTACATTTTTTTCTTTATTTGCTTTGTAAATTAAAATATGTGTTCACACGCCACCTTCACTGTTGGTTTAAATGTGAGCACCTACCCTCTTAAAGGGTTATGTAAAGATTTACTAGCATAAAAAGCATTGACCATCACATTTGCACCCTGTGCACCAGTTTAAAAACTTGGAGGAAATGGTCTGATGTGAAACAGAGAGAGCTTCAATTGTAACTATTTCCAAGGCTATCATCCATTTCTTCTTCTTCGTACGGCTGATGTAAATGTAGAGCAACAACTATAATTTTATGTTCAGATGTTTAAGCTAGATAATTGCCTCTGGAATAGCAGGGTGTATTAGTGATGCCTCCTTCATGTTTGTGAGTTATTTATTCCATGGTCTGTTCTGAGTGACCACAGTTGCATATTGGAGAGTCTTTAATTTTCTATTTGTGCAGAAGCTTCTGCATCTACCACGGTTTGTTTGGATATGGTTTAGGGTAGCTCATGAGCTTCATGGGAGACAAAAACCAGGGATCTTCTGCATCAGGTCTCTCATAAGACATTTATTTGTGACTTCTTGTGAACTACATTTGGCTTTCCAAGCTTCATTGAGGTTGAAGTTGCAGTATTGAACCTTAAATGTGTAGTTCCAAAAGGGCTTATGCGACTTCAAGTGGTGGTGAAGGAGGATGTTAAAGTCCTAGTGGATGAGAAGACACACATTTTCCATGACCCTCTGGAATTCCCAGGGGATTGTGGCATCGCAACAAATGAGGGATGAGGAAGCAATGTGCGACACCACTGGCAACCCAGGTGTTGGAGTCAACCCCGGGTTTTAGTCATTGCACTGTTTAGTTTGACATCAGCAAATTGAGTATGGCTACTTCTGGTTTCTTTGTGGTGCACGGTTCGCAGCTATGGAGTACACAAGGGCCATCGCTGATGTCCATAAAACTGATGCTGATGGTCCCCAGCTTGTGCTTGCCAGTTTCTGGACCACAATTCTGTTGAATGGAAGAATAGTGTAAATCTGTAGCCTGTGATGACTCTTATACAGAGTATTTGTAGGATGAGATAAGCATAGAGATTCATCCTGAAAAATGATTTATCTCAGTTTTTATTTAAACCAGATCTTTTAAATTTTATTTTAATATGTATTTTCCCATAAAATGACCTTTCTCTATTTAACTTAGATTTTAAAATGGTGATTGCTTATGTGGCTTGACATGTTGACTGCTCCAGAGGATCTGTTTGAGAATATCCTCATACTGCAAATTTACACAATGCTGTTTTGTCAGTCAAAACTGCATCTTTAGTGGCAAAATGAAAACTAAACTTTTTAAATCTATCTGAAATTGTCCAGGTATTTGGAGGTATGTGATGAGGTATTGAAGAGCACCTTTGGGCTCAGGCAGTCCTGCACTTGCAAGGCATGCCAATCTTGGCAGAGGAGCTCAGTTCATCAGGGACGCAGCCTGGGGAGGTGGATGGACGGACCTCTCATCTTCAGCTCCCAGAAAGGAGCACTGCACAGACTCAAACTGCCATTGATTGCCTGTGAATAAGGCTAAGTTTTTTTTGTCATGGATATTTTTAGTAAAAGTCAAGGACAGGTCACTGGCAATAATGAAAAATTCGCAGAAGCATGTGACCTGTCCTTGATTTTTACTAAAAATACCTGTGACAAAATGGGTAGCCTGGGCAACTGTAGTGGGGAGGGGAGCTCTAGGGTCCCCTTTCGATGGCAGCTCCAAGCTGCGGGGTCCCTCCTACCACCAGCCAGAAGTAGCGGGGATTCCCCCTACTGCCATATCCCCCAGGCTGCCCAGGGCAGTGGAGAGCAGTGGGGGTCCCCTTTGCCGGTTGGGAGTAGTGGATTCCCTTGCTGCTGGCAATGGCCGGGAGCAGTGTTAGGGAGCTGCAGGGCTCCCGGCCTCCAGCCATGGTGTCCGGGAGCGGCAGCAGGGTGCTGCGGGGCTCCCTGCTTCCACAGGGGCAGGGGACCCAGCAGTTCCAAGCTGGTGCTGGCTAAAGTCCCAGAGGTCTTTGGAAGTCACAGATTCCGTGACTTCCATGACTAAATCGCAGTCTTACCTATGAGCACAGAGTGATAGGAAGTAGTCCATGGAAGAAGGAAGATGTCTGACCAGAGACTTCAACTACTTGCTACAAGGGTAGCTGGGTCAGAGCCTGGAGTAAAGGCGAGGGACTGGGTTTCCCTACAGCATCACTTGGCAAACTAATTGGAAGACCTCTGACACAAAGAGCTAGAAGGACTGTTGGGCCTTGATCCTGGCCATCAACCTGGTCTGAGATACTAAGACTATTGCCTGGCTATTTTACCTAAAAGGGATGAGACCAAAAGTGACCTCTCTGGAGGGCCAAGTCACAAGGGAACCATCAGTGGATCAGGACAACAGGTGTATGTGGGTCGGGGCAGAACCTGTCCATGCTGCACCTAGCCACAATGCAGTGCACAAGCTGATGAGTCACTTTATACTACTCACTGTTGTTATTAGCCACCACTTGCAAAGGCATTTTTTGACTTGATAATGGATTCAGACATGTTCCTTTTAAAAAGTATATGCCAGTTAGCTGCAGTATTTCTGTCAAGAGAGACTCTGCAATACAAGTCAGTCAGAATGTATCTACCTTATAGTTCTTTAAATTGTTTATCTTTAATTTTGCATTGCTAAAATTGAGGGCTAGGACTCTCCTAATCTCTCTACTTTTAGTATTTCTTCTGTATTAGAGAGAGGCTCTAAGCACAGATGTTTTTCATTCAAGTGCATTCTGTCAGCTGAAATACTGAGGAGTTAATGTGTAATGGTCTTTATGGTTTTCATCAGTACAGAGAAAATGAAGTGTAAATGGAGTTCTGTTTTAGGTTTTTTAAGCAATGTCAGGCAAAGCTGATCATGCCAATCGAAGTGTCCAAAACTTGGCTTCCCAGTAATAAAAATGACGCTGAATAGAGTTTTCTTTAAAAATAGATGCCAGGGCTGGTCTTAGGACACTGGATAAGGTAAAGAGCAGATATAAGTTTTGCAAATCTGCAAAAAACAACTGGTTGAGCCACTGTTTGCCCCAACTGAAGGCAAGAAGCTGGACTGTGGCCATCACAGAAAAGGAAGCAATTTTTATTTTGATGTAAATAGCAGCCAACTAAAGTACAAATGAACGTGCGCGCTAAATCATTGAAGACCATGCAGGAGTCCTCCATTTTTATTAAGAATCAGAGAGGTAGCCGTGTTAGTCTGGAATTGCAGAAGTGACAGAGAGTCCTGTGGCACCTTAAAGACTAACTAAAGTATTGGAGCATAAACTTTCGTGGGCTAATACCCACTTCGTCGGATGCGCTTGCAACATCCGATGAAGTGGGTATTAGCCCACGAAAGCTTATGCTCTAATACTTTAGTTAGTCTTTAAGGTGCCACAGGACTTTTCGTCATTCCATTTTTATTAACTTTTTTGCAGATTTTGGCTGCAGGCAGTTATGCAGGTCCTGTTCTTTAAACTGAATACACCATTGTCATTACTGTTTAGTTTTCAATAAAATCTTTAATTCACACACACATTGAGTCATAATATATTACTAACTAAGAGAACAGCAGAGCTGTGGAAGTATGAATCCAACCTGTATTTAATGCAGCACAGTGGCTTCAAGTTGTAATAATAGTTGCTCTGCAAAATTCTGATCTTCTTTGTGAAGGAGGCAGCACTTGTTCTGATATCTATAATTAGTAGATGGACAGAAGTGCTTAATTTGCTTTTTGTGTACTTGTTTGTTACGGTATTTGGGTATCGTGGAGAATACAATAATAGATTTTGTGATTAATGTACATTTACATTAATTTTACATTAACTGGATTAATGTACTTGGGTCCCATTAGTGTGTATCTCCTCATGCAGTTAGCATTTGTTACATTTTCAAATATATTAATTTGTTTTCAGAATAGTAATTCACCTTGTTGCAGTTGAGAACTATTTCTTTAGTCATTTTAAAAAGTCATGCTTACTAGTATGCAATGTTTTGCCCGTGTAATATTAAAATAAGTTTGATTTTGAAGCCTTCCTTTGTATTGCACTTGTCACATGATATTTGTGTATCAAACTGGCACAATACAAATGAAACCAGAAAATTCAATTTGAAGTTGGGATATAGCAAGGAAATCAGTTGGAAAAACTGATGAAAGTAAACATAGAATTTTTCAATTAGAGTTCCTGTTAAGTAACTAGTTGTAATTTCTTTTGTGACTAACGTGGTAAGGTTTTTCATATTTTCATTCTTCAAAACAGTATCTTTTGAAAGAATTCCAGATCAGAAGTTGTAGAGAGAGATTAGTTCAGCAACCTCTCTCTTGAAAGTACATAGTCTTTTCTTGTACTGGCAATGTCTGGTTTTCCACAACAGTGCCCTGCCAAGGGTATTTGTAGATCCAGTGGCATCAACTAACTCTGTGTCTGCTGCTAAATTGCTTTCCTTTTAGTTTCTATCCTTCCATTCCTTTAGAAATCTGCAAGGAAGATTCTTCCATTTTCTGCAGCATATATAGTTGCCTATAACTTGATTGCTTTGTTCTTTCCATTTCAGATTCTATCCATGCAAGCAGTATTTGCAGTAGACCCATTTTTAGTGACCATTCAGTGGACCTTCAAAAATAGGTAACTTAATGGATAATAAAGGTGAAGCACACTTGTGTGTGTTTTTAAGATGCTTTAGAGCAGGGGTCTTCAAACTTTTCCCCCCGCGGCCCCTTTCCACAGAGGGAAAAGTCTGGCGTGTCCTGGGAGTATGTCTGCCGAAATGCCGCCGCAGAAAGCGGAAGCTTCTGCTTTCCATGGCAGCATTTCAGCGGGATCAAAATAGCCCACCTGGGAGTTCAGTGGTTTTGGCGGCGGCGCCAGGGTCTCGCACACCCCGTGGGGTGGGCTCGTGCACCCCTGGGGGTGTGTGCACCCCAGTTTGAAGACCACTGCTTTAGAGTAGACTCCTAAATCAGGGCTTGTCTCTTGTACGGATTTTGCTGTATTAAATATTAGTGGATAGGATCTATTTTAAACAGTCACTCTGCAAAAATGCCATTGTGGGAACCCATGTTGGTACATCAACTTTCCTATCAAATATATTTGATTTACAGGTAGGTAGATTATTTTTTTTCCTCCCAAACTGCCAGCCCTCTAAACTCTGCCTTGACTGAGGGATAAACTGGGTTCTTTACATTTTACTCACCATGGCCAGAAATAAAATTTCTGTAGATGAGATTTTTGTCCTCAGTTATGTGTGCTACTCGATTGTCTTCTTTACCTTAAATACGTTTTCATAGGTTTAACTGAATGGATCTTGTAAACAGTTCTGTTGATGCATGAGCGTAGTGGGGTAGCTGCCCCTTTCCAGCAGAAAAGGGGTTAAAGTCAGCCCTGAGAGAAGCCTGGGGCTGAGAGCTGCTAAGCTGGGCTGATTGGGGAAGTGTCTGCAGCTGGGCCTTGCTCCAATCAGGCCACAGCTGCTATGTATAAAAAGGCTGTGAGCCAAGAGCTCAGGCAGTCTCTCTCTCTGGTCTTGGAGGAAGCAGGGCCTGGCTCCCTGCAGAAAGGGTACTGGGAGTGAAGCAGGGCTGGGGAAAGGCCAGAGGAGCTGGGGGGCTTGAGGCTGGCAACTCCTCAGGCTGCAGGGCTTCATCCAAGGCCCACCAAGGTACTGGGTTGCAAGAAAGGCAGCAGGCCAAAACCCCCTTGCCTATGATGACTGGCTCTTACACTACAGTCTGCCCCAGGGAACGGGGACTCGTTGCTGACTGGCAGTAGCCGCAGACCGAGGCAAGGTGGGGATAGTGGGTTGGGGGTTCCTCAGGAAGGGGAGTCCCAGGCAGAGTGTGGGGTATTGCCAGGGTGCAACACCCCAGGTAAAAGGGGACCGGGGTTTGTGAGGGCCCCTGAAGAAGGCACTCTGAGGGCTAGTGAGCTAATTCCCAGATGGCCAGCAGGAGGCGCCACAGGGGTGAATTGTTGCACTGCTACAATGAGACAACAGAAACTATGTAGCACACTCAATTTTAGCTCTGTTGACTCTTTATTTGTAATAAAAACAGTAACAACTTTTTGTTACTATAGTTAGCAGATAAGACTCTGATAACAGATCTGCTTTCAGGATTTGAGTGCAGTTTTTACATATGTACTCTTCAGAATGAAACTACTCTTTAATGTTTTGGAGTATAGTTATAAGGTATTAGAAGTGATGCATGGATGTAAATGCCAATAATAAAGATCACATAAAAATCAACATTTCAGTTGGAAAGGGCCTCTAGTGTGTGGTCTTGCCCATCTTCTGCATTGTCTGGATTAACTTAATTTAGAACAGCTGATAGTTGGATGTCTAGTGTAATATTAATAGCTCCATTTTAGTACTAATGACTGCAGTTTCACAGCTTGCCTTTGCAGGTTGAAAACATTCCAGAAACTGGGGATTTAAAACCCTAGAGCCAATTTTTCTGCTGGTGTGACTTTATCCTCTTTGCTTGCCCTTCTGGTTTCAGTAGGGCCCCAGAAATAGATTAATTCATTGACTGGTGCTTAAACCATCGTATGGGACACTAGAAGTTCCAAAACTTTACATCAATTGCTCTTAAAGAAAAAACTGTCAATTTCAAACTGCATTGTACAAAACTGCAAGGAGAACTAATAATGAAAATTATATTTTATATTTATTTCCTATAGTCAGTTTGCATGAATTTCTTTGACATGTTTGATTTGAAAACCATTATTCATCTTCCATAATTCCTATACTTTTCCTTCACATGTTAGAAGAGCAACATGATAAAATAGATTATAAAGAAGCAGTGCTCCAACTTCTAATATGCAGTTATGGAACTTTTGGTAAGGTGCTAGCAGCTGGAGGAAAAATTGCACCAAATATTTTGTTGTATAGTACTTTATGTTCTGACCTCTCTCCTGAATTCAGTGTTGCTGCCTTTCATGAAATGAGTTGCAGAAGTATGTTCCTGAAAAAGGCAAGGCCAGAGCTCTATTAATTTTTTTAAAATTTTTTTTTTACAGAGAACTCTTTGTTAATCTGTTTGTGTGTGTGTTTTAGTCTCTGCTGTCTTGAGAGCTGTTGGTTCAGGGGGCCTAATACATCTATTTTGGAATTTAAACACTGGTAGTTTTGGCAACCCATTTTTGCCTTTCACAAGTATGAGAGTTCAGAAACACTGCTTTGTATGTAATTTCTTAGTAAGAAATGTATAACCCTCATCATTTGTGTATGATCTGGTTTTTCTCTCAGCCTAAGTTGATGTCTGCTTAAGTTTAAGCTATCCCTTGTACTGCTTATCTTTATAAGCAGGACATGGGCCAAACTGCTGCTCCTAAGAATGATGCTATTTTGCACTTCCATCCAAGGTAAAGACTTCTGTCTTGGCTTAGGCTTACTCCAATAGTGACAGTCAATGTCACCAATTTTGGGGGCATATGACTGCTTGCCTGGGCCGGCCTTAGGGAAAATTGGCATCCTGGGCGAACGTGCATTTTGGTGCCCCTGTGGGCATGGTGACTGGCTCCATTGCCCCTGGCCCCCATGGACTCCCAAGGCTCCCCTTCCTCCCTTCGCCCCACATCCCTGCAGCCCCTTCATTCCTAACCTCTGAATCTTCTTCTGAATCCATTGGGGAAAATTGACCTGGATGCATGAAGCAGCTGGTATTGCTGCTCGCCACCCCTTTCCCCCGACTGCTGCTCCTCTGCCTTGCCACATCTCTAGGGGTCTGTGATGGGCGGGGAGTGAGGAACAACATCCAGGTCACTTTCTATGCCTGGGCTGTGTAAGGCGAAGGCACAAGAGCAGCAGCTCCTGATGCCTCACAGCACAGTCCCCAGTGGGAAAGTGACCTGGATGCGGGGAACCCTGGTATGTGTGTTCAGGGAGGTCTGGGTGAGTAAGAGAGTTTGTGGGTAAAAATAGCTAACAAAAGCCAAATCTGGTCAGAACATCAGCCATGTGCTGGTCCCACTAAAAGGGAACCATCACACTATCTCATCCTTCACATTTCTCATATGAACTACCAGGGCTTCAATTAAATTTTTGAGCCTTCACCACCTAACTCCAATTAATAAGTGTAACTTAATTTAAAAAGAAACTACTGTTAGTAGGGATGGGAGGAAAGAAGACTTCCAACAAATCTGATCTACCTTGCTCCTTAAAGAAAAGGTAAAAAGCTGAGGTGATCATTATGACACTGCACTCCATATTCACCATAGTAAGATTATTATAATATGATGTTGGCATAATTATGATGCATTCTGTACAAGATACATCATGTGAGATGTCCTTGGAAAAATTATGATTTGCTGAATTTGATTACCTGAGTAACGCCCACTAGACAAGAGGCTTTCAGTCTAGATAGCTGGTTGGGAAGGGCCTATTTAGGGAGCCATTAGGAAAGACAATAGACCTTAGAGAAGAAGCTTCTCTCCCATCTGGTGAGCCTTCCTGAAAACCTTCTAGACAGTCTGTAAGTAATGGCAGCTTTGACTCCACAAGAACATGACCAGGCCACATGATTCTGTACTCCATCTTGGGATGTCAGTATGTTTCCACAAACCAGTCTGGGAACCAAGTTTTGAAACCAAGGATTCCTGCCATATATAGCTTTAGCATAAGGCAGGGAGTAACATCAGTTGTTCACTCCTACATAAGAAGACTCCTGGAAGCACTTGAGGAACACAGACTGAACTGGGGGAAAGTGCTGGTCCCAGGCAGGAAAGGAGGAGGCCTGCCTGAAAAAGCTAACCTGCTTGTACTATCTAAGTGGCTGAGACAGTATTTGAATCAAGCAGTAACTAGTATATTAGGCTTACATTGTGGTTTGTTTTATTATTTATGGTTATCTATTTTGAGCTGTTTGCTATCACTTATAATCACTTAAAAGCTATCATTCTGTGGTTAATAAATCTACTTTAAATTTTAGCTAAAACACTGTATGTTGTTTGAAGTGCAAAGTGGAAAAATCTCAGCTTATGATCAAGAATCAGAGAGGTAGTCGTGTTAGTCTGGATCTGCAGAAGTGGCAGAGTCCTGTGGCACCTTCTGTTAGTCTTTAAGGTGCCAGAGGGCTCTTTGTAGCTCATGATTAAGAGTGGTGCACATCCACTTTCCTTTGCAAAAGTGGCAAACTGGGGAATAAAGTCCTACTGATTGGGTTTTGACCATGGCAGGACAGTACAGCTTTGGTGTCTTAGGCTGGTGACTGCATTGGCTGTAGCCTTTCTGTTGTTGGTTCACATGCAATGGCTGGTCAGAGAGCCTGTATGTAACTGCAGCTGGGTGTGTCCCTACCTGTGTGTATGCTGGTGAAACTGGAAGACTGGGAGCATGTCTGCAGCTTATCACAGCAGCACTGAGTGAGAGGGAGCCCAGGCTGGAGGGTGATAGGGCTCAGCGGTACCCCAGTTCCAAGTGGCAGCCCGGGAGAAATCCATCGCAGTCAGTATTAGGGATGTATGTATATTAATATGTTGAGGGTAGTAGTTAAATGGAGCAAAGGGACTTTGACATTCCTCTGGTGTTCATCTGGATCGGTGATCTGCTAGGTCACTCCAGTCCTTGACTCTGGGAGCCAGCCTTACCCTGCTCTGCTGTGAGAACCCCTAGTCCTGAGCTGTTCATGCACAGCTTTTGTCATGTAAGCTGTTTGGATTGTGCAACCAAATGACACTAGCCAATGTCTCCAGTCCCAGACATAACCCTAGGAACCTCTGTCTTGCAGTGTCCAGTCATGCCTGCTTTCCGCTTTTCTTATCAAGAAATAGTTGAGGTTTATTCTCTGTGCTGTTTCTGGTCTGCAGAACAACAAACTTTTCATAGCTCAACCTGGTAACTTACATCTGAACTTAAATGCAGTATGGTTTTGAAAAATCAATGAACTAAGCCAATTTTTTTGTTTGTTTGCAGCATATAATGACTTCACTGTCGTTTTTCACATGGAACATGTATCTTAACATGAACATTCCTTATGTAGTTCACCATATAAAAAGTGTATATCTAGTGGTGATAAGCAAATTATTACTTTTGTTTTAAATACACTTTTTGTTCTTAATCTCTTTTCATTAGCATTACTATTGTATGAGTAATTTAACGGTGGTATCCCCATGGTTGGGGGAAACCTTCAAAACCTCTCTGAGAGGTGCTGAAAGGCTTCTGAAACTTATCTCCTCTTTCAGGCTTGGTTAAGGGGCTTGGACAGAGGGTTAAGTGTCCAGTGAGCAGCGTTGTCATCAAGCTGCAGAAAGTGATGACAAGGGAGAAGCTTGAAAGACCAAGAAGGAGATGACAGTTATGGGGGAGGGGAAGGTGTTTCTAATAATAGGAAACTTAGTATTAAATTAAATAACAATTTTGAGAGAACAGATGAACTGGGTGCACATATTGTTTGGCTCACCAACATGCCTAGGCTAGCCTGAGTGTAATAATTATAACTGAGTTAATATACGTTTTTTTACTTTTATTACTCACTGATTTGTTCGAAGTCTTAGTTCTTTGTATACAGTTTTTCCAAAAATCAGACGGAAGTGTGTGTGTGCTTCTTTCCCCTCCTCAGGAGACACAACAGCAGTGATGTAGACTAGTCATTTTACTGATATATAATATATCCTCTTCAAAAAGCTCTGTATAAAAACACTCATCATTCAGTTATTTTTAATAAAAGCTACACATAACCATTGTTTTTTTTCCCCTGGCTTCTTACATACTTTTTTCCTCCTCTTGTCACAGGAGGAGAATAATATACAAATGGCCCTAAAAACTGTGTTTATTTCCAAAATTATTTTAGTTTAGGATAGCTGCTCTTGTTCAGACTTGCTTTTTCAAGGCATAAATTGACTCCAAAATTTTATTTTTATACTTATGTTTAATGTGTTGTGTGTGTTTCATCTCTGGTATTCAGGAGTTCTTAAGCACCAAAGTATTCCAATGTTTCCACAGTTTATTTCTGTTTGACAGACTATCAGATGTAATTTTTTGCTATAGTCAGGGATTTAGACATGCAACTATCATAATGAATTGATGTGTTATGGTTATATCTCTGGGTGTAATAGAAAAAATATATCCTGTAAATGGAACAATGGATTATCAGCAATTTGACACATCTGTTGCATTAAGATACTGTTATTTTTTGCACTCTTTGTATTGATTAGCAATAGTTTAAAGTAGTGACTACATCAGGATATATAGTGAATTTATGTGCTGATCATGGGTTATATTTGCTTCTTAGAGTGGTGGATAAGGTAGCCATAATGGAGATGCCTTACAAGTAGGTGTTATAGGCAGCCAGGAAATAAAATTAGCATGGGCAGCCCAAAGTGTATTGAATAAAATTGTGATGATTTTTAAATTTTACATTACTGTGTATCTATCTCTTTTCATTAGTGATATGCCCTGTTACCAGTGAGTGGTGGTGTACTCAGGATGGATTGACTTAAATCACTAATTTTGATCAATATTCAAATCACCAAAGGGGAACCTTGATTTGCATTAGTATCTAAAAAGTACCTTCCTAAAGAGAAGTTGGTTGACCATTAAAACATGTCGATTTGCAATCAAATATAGCTTTTATGCTAAATTTGATGGTACTTACTGTATCCTGTTGGTTAGCAAAATCTATGCACATTTATTTAAGCAATTAAAAAGCTTAACAGTTATTCAGATTCTTAATTCTTTTTGTTACATAAGAAATGCATTATCCACTATTTTCTAATTTGCAAGAATAACTTTTTACTGGTGATTGCCTCAAGCTGCATTTGAATGTAAATTAAAAATGCATATAAACAGCATTTTATTTTTTAAAAAAATTGTTTTAAACTACTACAACAACCACCTACCTTAAATATTCTGTATGCATAAGGAGAGAGAGTAAGTTTATCAAAACATGCTTTGCATTTAAAATAACGTTATCTTTGTTTAATAAATAATTATAGTTAGTGAATAGATAATTCTTGTCAACTTGTCCTTTGGGATTTTAGAACTATTGTAGTAAATCTTATCCTCTCACATCTAGTTTCTGTTCATCAAGTGGAAGAGGAAAATAAGCTTTCCTTCTTTTTCAACTACCATTGGTTTCTTAACTTTGAGCTAGTCATTGAACTAAATTAGTAGAATAAGCTGAAATGAAGAAAACGCCCTTTGCACCTACAAAAGAGGCTTCTGCTGTCAAAAAGAAGGTTTAGCACAACAACAAATTCATAATTCTAAGTGCTTATCCGGTGACTTTGACCAGCTCAGCACTTTGGCTATTTTTGTAACTTCAGCAGCAAACATGACTGCTAGAATGTATTTAAATTAAAATGATTTAAATAGTTTATAGTAAGTTTAGGCATTAACATCAGTTGTCAAACTTAGCATTTAAACAGATTTATTTAAAAAAAAAATACTACAAGTATTTTGATATTTTTAAAATTAATTTTTATCCACCCCATTGTGCATCTATAGGGAGAGAGTAACCGCTGTATCTTGATTTTAATCCACATAAAGTGTAAAATTCCAGTTTGATGGTTTAGTCTCTTGCAGGAGGAACACTGACAATTGCATATCTCCGTTTATCTAAAAGTTCTTGAATTGAAATATTACCATGTAATTCCAATAAAATGCATATGAAACATTAATATTTTTTCAGCAAACCTAAAGGGAGAGTCTCAAGAAACCAGATTTGAATGGAAATCTTGGTATACTTTAAGCAATGCAGTCTGAAACGGGATACTTTTTAAACTATCCAATGCAATAGCTTTTACAAGGAAAACAGCATGTTAAACTTCAACAGTAACTTCAGTGGAAACTTTTCCTGCTTTCTAGTAATCTTTATCTGTTACAATTTAAAATAAAATGTTAATACATTTCCAACTTTCTTGGTGCATGAACATATTCTCTTATAATTCCATTTCCTGTTTATTTTCCTCTTACCACCTTTCTCTAGACATAAAGGAAGAAAGTGATTTGAGTACTTCTCAGGCCCGAGGCAGCCATCTTTCCCTTTTTTTTTCTGTCTTTCCCCAAGTACCTCACATTCTTACAGGGTAATAACTCCAGCAAAGGAGAGTGGTGGGATGTTGCTTCCCCTTGTCTAAGGGCAGCCTTGTATCGCCCTCTAGTGGCATTTTCCCCTCTGCAGATAATAAGAATAGTGCATTCTTAATTTGTATTTGGAAGCAGTTGGCTGTGAAACTCAGATTAACTTCAGAAGTTTGGCCAAATGGACACAAGAGTTTTAAAATATAGAAGCCAGATAAAAACGTGTGTGCATATTCAGCCATCTAAAGACTCTAATTTTAAAAGTCACCTTTGCCCTTCAGTTTGTGACTACTTAGCATCTGCTTTATTTGCCTCTCCTAATGTGACTCAATTCATCACTTGATTAAAAATGGATGTCTCATACTACTTGTACTTTTTATATAGTTATCTTATAACGTGGTACATTAGAGTAGTAGTAATGTTTAACATGTATATAGTGCTTTACATCCATAGATCTCAAAGCAATTTCCAAAGAGGTGGTAAATGGCGACACTTTCAAGAGGGGGACGTTGAGGTGCAGAGAAGTAAAATGCCTTGCCTAGGTGGCAGAGCGAGTCTCTGGAAGAGCTGGGAATAGCACACAGATTGTTGCTGTGTGTTATTTGTATTACCATAGTGCCTAAGAGCTGGTCATATGCTAGGTACTGCATGCGCACGCATTCTCTGTCTCTCTCTCCCCCTTCCCCCCCCCCCCCGAGCTTACAATCTAGGTATAACACAAGCAACAACAAGTGGAGATGGAAAAACCAAGGAAGCACGCGGATCAATGAGACAATATTGGTTAACTAGACGGCTGAGACCATGGGCTAACTGTTGTGAAAGATCTGAAGCGGGATTTGAAGATGGATCATTAGATAGCTTTGCAGATGTTCATGGGGAGCGCCTCCTAAATCCGTGGGGCAGCATGAAACAAAACATGAGGTGACTGTCTGAAAATCTAACAAGTGGACAATGGAACCTTGCATTTTGGGCCAATCAGAGATGAGCATTGACTGCTTCATAGTGAATGAGAGATGATAGGGTAGGAATTGGCTGTGAAGGGCCTTGAAAGTAAAATCAGGTTTTCTGACTGCCAGTGCAGTGTTCTATCAACTGGACAACGCTGCCTGCTTCCCCTGTTATTTTAATTATGCTGTCTGTCCTGATCTCTCACCACGGATCGGATTGTCTAATTGTCTTCATTATGGTTGCATTCGTTGTCAGTTGCATTGCACAATATTGACTACTCTCCCTCCAAGCAACCACCGGGTTCATCCTTGTCGTGTTTTATCCAAAAGGTATACACTAAAACTGTATCTTTTGATTGTCTTCATTGTTTACAGATAGACACACATGCACACCCCCGCACCGCATGTTAATTTCCTGCTCCCTCAGGCTCTCCTTACCTTGCGTAATGAAAACATACATTTCATCAGATTAACTTTAATCTCACAGTAAATAGATCCTACTAGCTTCCCATGTTGTCTTTCTGCTCTTTTCTATTTTCTACCCCTACCCGGTGTTTTCATTATTATTGTTTTAAAGATCCAGAAAATACAGTACAAACTTCTCATCCCTTTTTAAAATGTGTTTAATTGCTGCTGCTACTTTTTCCCTACCATATTTTAATTATGTAGTGACAAAATCATAATTCTGTAAAATGTGAATATTTTACATTTACAAATGGGGTAGTAGTGTCAGAACATTTGCTGGCTCTTTACTAACTTGGTAGCCTCCAAACATTTAAGCAAGTCTTCTTTTGTCTCCACAACTTCTGCCTTTTTTAAGGAAAGCTTCCTATAATTATTAATGGATCTCCTAGCATTTTGTAGCAGTGTACTTTATTTCTCTGCATCAGGCCATGCTGAGTATTGGTGAGAGAAGACTTCAATATCTTCTTTTCAGTTCCCAGGCAAAAAAAAGCTCCAGTAAATTGGAGTTAGGATTGAGAGTACAAGATGGTAATTGAAGGATAAAGCTTCTTACAGGGATGTTTTAGTTACCCTAAAACTAAGCATAACGAATCCAGGAAATTTAGCGTTAACATAAAAACAAAAAAATCTGCATAATGTTAAAGTATGAAATAGAATTAAGGCATTCAAACCACCTTAACTTGACCCTGTGTGATGCTGTGCAATTGCTATATGATTATGATTTAAGCATTTTAGTGTTTGTGGTCCCAAATCAGACTGAACTACTTTAAGAACACATTAGGGTTTTACGTATTTCCTCTTATGGTTTTAAAGATTAAATCCTAATAAATCTGCAGTTCCTTATTTTAAAACAAAAAAGTGATTTAAATTAGACTGGTTTTAATTTTCCCATTCCCAGCTAATAAAGAAATCACTTTAAACACATAAACAAGGGGTTGAGCAAGACATGACATGTTTGACGATATTTTGTAATGCTTACTTCCTCCAATTCCACCTCTCATTGGTTCCAGCTAATTTTTTTATCTAAGTTCCGTTGATTTACTTGCATTCTATTTGTATTAATTTATATTCTTGTTTCTCTTTAGTGACTTTCATTTTAATTTAACTGTTGGTATTCTTTTCTGCTTCACTAAACTGTATTTTGATCTGTGACAAAGAGTCCTGTGGCACCTTAAAGACTAACTAAAGTATTAGAGCATAAGCTTTTGTGGGCTAATATCCACTTCATCAATGCATGCAGTGGAAGTATCCAGGGGCAGGTATAAATAGGTAGGCAAGAACCAGGTTAAAGATAACAGGGTGGGTCCAATGAGACTGAACCAGCTGTTATCGCTAATCAGGGAGGGTGAGGTATTCCTCTAGCAGCTGAACTGGAGGTGTGAACAGCGAAAGAAGAGAAACTGCTCTTGTAGTTAGCTAGCCATTCAAAATCTCTATTCAGTCTCAAATTGATGGTGTCAAATTTGCAAATGAATTGCAACTCTGCAGTTTCTCTTTGCCAGCTCTGCCCACATATCTACAACTTCAATACCATCACAGGACCTAACCAGATCAGCCATACCATTACTGGTTCATTCACCTGCACATCTACCAATGTAATATGTTCCATTATGTGCCAGCAATGCCCCTCTGCTATGTACAACGGTCAAACTGGACAGTCCCTACGAAAAAGGATAAATGGACACAAATCAGATATCAGGAATGGCAATATACAAAAACCTGTAGAAGAAAACTTCAATCTCCTTGCACACACCATGAAAGACTAAAAGGTCAGCATTTTGCAGCAAAAAAGCTTTAAGATCAGACTGCAAAGAGAAACTGCAGATTTGCAATTCATTTGCAAATTTGACACCATCAATTTGGGACTGAATAGAGATTTTGAATGGCTAGCTAACTACAAGAGCAGTTTCTCTTCTCTCGCTGTTCACACCTTCAGTTCAGCTGCCAGAGGAATACCTCACCCTCCCTGATTAGAGATAACAGCTGGTTCAGTCTCATTGGACCCACCCTGTTATCTTTAACCTGGTTCTTGCCTACCTATTTATACCTGCCTCTGAATACTTCCACTGCATGCATCCGACGAAGTGGGTATTAGCCCACGAAAGCTTATGCTCTGATACTTTAGTCTTTAAGGTGCCACAGGACTCTTTGTCACTTCTGCAATTCCAGACTAACACAGCTACCCCTCTGATTCTATATTTGATCTGTTTTTATTGTAAACTCTCACCAGCAAAGAAATCAGATATTATATTTTTAAAAGTATATGTAGTAAAAGTGCTGAATTTAGAGTCCTAGAAAATAAGTTTATTTGTATAGCATCAACTGTATGTTTGGTGCTTTATTAGAAAGGCATAAGAAACAGTTCTCACTTATGAAAAGTGTGCAGTCTGGGTAGGTGGGGCTTGGAAGTGACATAGAACAGTGATGTTATAAAAGGAAGAAGCAATCTAGGATGCAGAAAATCTTGATTAAGTTTAGTCTTTGTTAGCTTTTGGAGGCAGTGTTCTATATTTATCTCAAAGCAGCCTAAAGTCCCTGATGTTGCAATGAGTTCCCCTGTGGAAGAGTTACCGCAAAGAATTAGATAAACAATACCAGTTATATCAGATAAATTCTGAAATATTTTCTTCTTGGTTTTCTGCACATTTAAATACTGTGCCATTTATACCCTGACAACTTGTTTTGCTTTTTTTGATTTGTCTTGGTTTTTTTACTGTAACCTAATAGACGGATGTCTGTTCATTTGTTTTCAGAGCTTATATATTTAATGAACTGAAGCAATATTTCTTTTTCTGATGTGTAGTTTCTTTTTAAGGAAGACTAGATAGACCTGCTAACATGAGGAGTCCAGCTTTTTCCATATTTTCCCTCTTGAACGTGATTAATATCTGGACCTATCTGTTGTATGCTATTGCTCTTTATAACTGCAACCTCTAGGGCAGCTATAATTAAGGTGGCGTCAGGGTTTATAAATCAAACTTTAAATCCAGGCTACTTACTTTGAGCAGAAACTTGATTTTCAAGGTCTCAGTCTTAAAGTGACCTTTTTCTGCAAAACCTCTAGATTTATTTATTTACTGCTGTGGTTATACCAAACTACATGTGACATGTTAATTTTTAGGGTATAATAAGCTTCCTGTTGAAAAATGACCCTATTCATATAAAATGGCTAGTACACATTTGCAGTGAGTACTTCTTGTAAGGCGTGTAGAAGTGGGAACAGTAGCAAGCTTCAAAGTTGGAGTTTGAAATGAAACAATGTAATTTTATTTTAATTCATTTTTTAACAAAGCTTTTGAAGGTAGTCTGTGGCTAGTGGTGAATTTTGCTGGAATGACTGCCCTGTACCTTTAAGCAGGGAGTGGGGAGGCATTTGGCTGGCTGGTGGAATGAAGGGAACTGTGCTTTATGGAAAGTGGGAGAGGGAAGACGGAAAGGGATGTAAAAAGGATCAATGTGGTGGCTGACTAATCCCCCTGGGAATGAGGCATTTAGAAGGGGCAGCCTTGTACCTTAACCCTTCATTCTGCATGGAGCAGGCTGAGACTGCATCCTCCCTCTCCTTTAGGTAGTAAAATACCAGATTTGGTCTAGACCTGCTGTGGGCATTACGCTAACTGCCCCTTTGTTTTGGGGGGCTGGAAGGAGTTATTCTCTTGCCACCATATTAACCCAGGTGGCATTGGGATTTTTTTGCCTTCAACACAGCAGGCTCAAGAAGAGCTCAGTTCATGCATGGCAAGAAGGGTGGTAGGCTATATGTCACAACTCTTTATTTAAGTATAGGGTGGTGTAGGTACTGCATAGGAAAGATATGTAGTGCATGACTGCCCTGCACCTTTAAGCAGGGGATGGGGAACTATTTGTCTGGCAGATGGAATGAATGGTTAGGGAACTGTGCTTTGGCATACATACTTGAGATATGGCAATATGTTTGCCCAGATGTCAATGACGTGCTTTTTGCCATACCCAAGAAAATCTACCCTGATTTGATCAAGTTATAAGAATCTGAAAAAAAGATCAGTTTTCACATTCTTAGTACGAGTTTTTAAGAGGCTGACAGTAAGATTCTCAGAGATCCCATTTGAACTGAGCACGAGCAGCTGCACATTACCAATGCTGCCCCAGGGACTGAGCACATTCTGGGGCTGAGCAAGATTTGTCCTGCAATTGTTCCACCTGACAGCTGGGGACTACTGTGGTTCCAAGCACAGGTGCTCTCTGATAGCACCCAGGACACATGGAGGGGAAGGAGGAAACAGCCTAAGTTGAATGCAAAAGGGTAAGATAGGGTTGCCACCTGTCTAGCTTTTCCCAGGAAATCTGTGAGGGCGCCCAGTGCACATTGTCTAGCTGTATGGGCTCGGGATCATATGTGTCCCTGGATGTCCCTTTTTTAGTACATCAGAGGTGGCAGCCATAAGTGAAGAACAGAGTGGTGAGAAGGGTCAGGAATAGTCAGGGAGTTATAGGAGCATAAGGGGTAGAAAGAATAGGAGCTAGGAGTGAAGGCATGGTCAGAGTCAGAAATGGGGGGTGAGCAGTAGGGTCTGTGACCACTAGAGCATGCTCCACTATAGAACCTGAAAGTGAACTAGTGTTCATGACTCTTGGCATTCCTCTGCTATCGATTCAATATCACTGGCAAAATGTCTTATGCCTGAATAGAGGATAACAGGCTGAGGCCATGTCTACACTACAGATTTGTTGACTCAAATAATTTTGATACACAGCTGCTGAAGTAGTATATCACTTGTGTGCATGCATGCTTGGCTCTTTGTGTCAATGAAGTGTGTACTCACCAGAAGTGCTTGTGTTGATGCAGAGTGCAATTGCGCCATGGACAGGTATCCCACCGTACAACTTGCCACCGTCTAGCACGCTGTCTTTTGGCAATCCATGATGGGACCAAAATGAGTCATGCAGGAGTGACTGGAAGCATGGTGTCAGCTTCCCATAATGCATTGTTCTCCATCCCATAATTTTACCTGCATTCTCTTCTTTTCAAAATCCCCCAAAACTGCATGGCCCTCGTCATTGCCCACCATTTCTGACAGAAGCATGGTGCTTGCACTATTGTCTTCAACATTGTAAGCAAATAGTGCATGACTATACAGTCTTTGCAGAGCTGCTAGAATAGACACGGTGAACATGATGATTCCTTGGAGAACAGATTGCTGTGGAACATATTGAGAAACAATTCAAGTTTGTTGGTGGCATTCACAGAGCAGTTGCAGATTGTGAAGTGCCAGTTCTAGGCCTAAGAAACAAGCACTGACTCGTGGCATTGCGTTGTAATATGGCTTGAGAGGACGAGCAGTGGACGGGGTGTTGATGATGTGGTTCAACATGATAAAATTTCAATTTTGTCAGTTTGCTTTTAAAAAAACCAAACTTTAAAAAATGTATTTTATTTATATTGAGTGTTAAAATTGCATACAGAAGCAATCGAGTTGGGAAATACAGTATGTGCCACTAAATAGCAACTCTAATATTGTTAACATCCGGTTACTAGCAACACTAGTGATCACAAGATTCTGCTGGGGGTGTTTTCTTTTCATCAGTAGGTGAGATGCAAATCCAGAGGATGCTGCATTGGTTAGTTGTGATTGTTTCAAGAAGGTAATAACTTCTAATTGAGAGGAGTGCTTGATTAAGCCACTGGCTGCATTGAATTTCTCAGAGGTAGTAGACAAGTCCAGGAATTGTAGGCCCCTTTTTACCCAGGCCCATACACCGGTCATCTCAGATATTATCAAGCTGTAATTAGTTATTTTAGTGCCTGAAGAAAGCAAGTATATTTGCACCCCCAGAGGTTATATCCTCCCCCACCAATTTCTGCCTTCCGGTTTCCAAACTGCAGGGCGTGTCAGCGGATCAGCCACTATCCATGCTGTGGGAGCTGGCACACTGGCTGTGTGCCCGGCAGCTGTCCTTACCATGTTCTCCAAGCCACCTCTGCACAGCATTGCAGTTGGCACATCTCCAAACTTTGCCCCTAAGGTGCCCTTGCCTGTCCCCTGAAGGAGCCCCGTGACAGCCCCTGGAGCTGGCCCCTGCCCAAGAAGCCTGGCTACCGTTAGGTGCTTGCCTTCAAGGGGTGTCGCTGGCCAGCACAAGGATCCTTTGTGGGAAAGGAAGGAACACATCTGTCCCACCTAGGGAGCTCTGGGCTGCCTCTGCATGGCTGGGCCATCCCCACTTGGGGAGCAGGGCAAGGAGGGCTGCTGAGCAGCCAGTCAGCACCCTGGCTCTCACAGTGTGGAGAGCCAGGGGCAGGAGAGGTTCCCACCAGCTTCCAACCTGCCAACTCGTGGCTGGAGATGACTGTTTGAAAAACTCTGTGCTAAATGGAAGGCAGAAATCTGTGGTGCACATGACCGCTCGTGTCACCTAGGGTGACTAGATAGCAAGTGTAAAAAATCGGGACGGGGTAGAGGATAATAGGTGCCTGTAGAAGAAAAAGCCCCTAAAATTGGGACTGTCTCTATAAAATTGGGACATCTGGTCACCCTAGTGCCGCCTCACGTTGCCCCATTTGTCTGCTTCTGCGCCTTTATGATTGTATGTCTTTTTGTGCAATACAAGTCACAGCACCCGAGGGTAAATTCTTGTGCAGTCGCTTTGTTTGAGCTCCAAGGGAGGTGGGAAGGGTTGGAAACCCTGTAACCTGCTTTGTATAATAGTATCCTGTTCCATATAAATCATATTGAATCCAGTGCAGCTATGTAGCCATGAATAGACAAGCTGGCATTGTGGAGGATGCTGAATTCTCTGATATCTGTTCGTTGCATTTTGCATCACTTAGTCAGTTGTGTGCAGGTTCATCAGTGTTGTAAAGGAAAAACAAATGAACTGAAGTTTAGCAGTCAACACAATGTTAGTGTGTATTGAAGCAGATGGTAATATAGAATACTGTAATGTATCTGCACCTTCTGTAAGTATTTAAAAAACTTGCAAAGACCAACTCCCTTACCATTAGTTCATGCCTGCCTGAAAATCTCACTTATGTTTCACTCCCCCTTATTGACCACCCTGTTTGAAAGTTGTTGGAGGTACATGACTAGCCAGTTGACATCCACAGCATTCCTGATCTTAGCAGCCAGCCAAAGTGAATGAAGTAAATGCAATTTGTTGTCATCTTTTTAATATGCAGGCTCCACTTTGAATGGAACTGACAGCACACACAACATGTATATATTGTATGCATTCCACTTTCCAACTGCAAACAAGAACTAGTGGCAGAACTGCAGAATGCTTAAGGTTCTGCCAGTTTTCTTTAATGAATTTTGAGGTTATAGTGTATGTAGAAAGAATTAATTGCATGTTTTCCATTTTTTTCCTCATTGACATTGAGTTGTTTTGTGCTTTTAAATATTTGCCTTATTTTTGAGAACAAGATACATAGTCCTTTGGCAAAATTGCTACTATAGTGCAAGCTTGCCTTCTGAGCTACTTCACACAGAACATTTGTATTCTTCATAGCTTTTTTTTTCTCATTATTTTTCTGTAAGTGTTTTTCTGATTCTCCTTGGGTGGAAGAAAACACTTAAAATCTTTTATAAGTGAAATTCTGAATTACATTAATTTAAACTTGAAATTGGTGCCTGTGATAAATTTTTGAAACATTGTACTCTTGCAGATTCTATACTAAAACAATTGAAATACTTGGTGTGTAGACAAAAGAGAATCTCTGTCATTTGTCAGTTATTCATTCTGGTGGCTTAGTGCTAATTGCACTATCTGGAAAAATCCTTTGTTGCAAATATTTTTTTGTTGTTGCTGTGAACCAAGGAAATCCTAACATACAAAACTCAATAATTTCAATTTTTACATTACTGGAGATGGTGCTTAATAGCTTACCACTAATGACATTTGGATATGAAGCAGTAACTCCACTGCTAACTTTTACCAGACTTTTTCAGTATATCATACTTTAGACAACTGTTTTTTCAGCCGTAGATGTTCAGAAAAAGGTCTGTATGCAATTATATGTACATGATTTGTGTGTTTTTTCTTTATGCTTTTGAATGTGCCAAATCAATTTCTATTTGAGGTTTCTCATTTAATTCTGTTTTTTCCTATATAACATCTCCAGAAAGTAAGAGTGTCTCATCATCATCTATCCTATGTACTGAATAAGGCAAGGGTCTTCTGGATAAAATGCTATATGCCCATGTAATTCAAGACTTTATCAGTTTTGCTCCATTGTGCATACACACTGAGGTTGTGCAGAAAATCTTAATTTTGGTATTTCCTGATTTCTGACTTCTTGACTTTGCAGTCTTAACATTTTAAATGTAGTTTATGTGTAAGCATGTAGATTGCTTTGCTTTTTTTTTTTTTAAAAAAAAAATTCTGTTATTTGCAACTGTAATCTTCACAGTTCACCCTCACATCATAAATACCATCCAGGTACCTTAGACCTTCAGTACTTCAATACAAACCTCTATCGCTGAGGTTAAAGTAGTAACTCCATTAGCTAGCAGCAGAAGACTATTATCCTATACGCACTAGGTATTATTAGTGGAGCACATGTAACACGCTGAAACAGTATGCAGAATGTGCTACATTTGAGGCAGGTTCTGTGTTCTATTCTCAGCCATACAAGTTTTTAGTGGGGCATTAGATCTCAGTTAATAATAAAGGTTACAACTACACAGAATCACACTTCTACTGATCAGTGTTATCTAGACATCAGTTTTCTAGTTACTAACTCTATGCACCACCACCTTGGGCACAGGGTATGTTGATGGGGGGAAAGCATCATGATTTGCCTTTGTTTGCTCCAAAGGCTTAGTGCTCTGAGTTGCCAGCGCACAAGACTGGAATGGTGCATGACCAATACTGATGGAATTTTAATGCTTTTGGCAACAAGCCAGGAAGAAGTTTGTAGTGAGCAAAACACAAAGTAAAAAGTGATATTTTTTTTAACAATTTATAACTTGGCCAGATATGATTGGATTGTCACTGGGCCTTTCTGGTGCCAGTACTGCAGCTTTTCAAAAAATGTTTGCCAATCCGTTACCCAGGGGTAATTACTGCTATCCCTATAGTATCTGTGATAAATATTCAGTGTCTGTAGTGTGATTTTTGAGCTGTATAATTCTGTGTAAGTGCCAAACTCTTTTTAATATAACCTTCTTTCAGTAGTTAGCTCAGTAGTAGATGCATGGATATACTATTAAAAGATAAATAAAACCTTCTCTGATAACTTTCATGAATTCTAAATCCTTCTTTTTTGTCTTTTGGCAGCAGAAAATATCCTATCAGTTTAATTTATTGTCTAAGAGTATACCAGACTCTGTTGTCAGACCATTCACACTGGGAAGACTAAGATTATTTTTGTGGGGAGAAAGGAAAAGACAATCCTGTTTTTTTAAATAAGACATTTATAATGTTGTAGTGAGATTAAGAACTCCTATTTTTTACAATCTCTTATCAATTAACAGTCCATATGTTTCTTTGTGAAATAACTACTGTTTTTCTCTTGTCAACTTTTTGAAGGAACAGCCATGTCATGAGGTTGTGGTAGTAAACTGACTTACGGTACAAAGTGTCACTTTAAGACTAGTCGTGGGTGCTCTATGAAACCTTTAGGTGTCAAATTAAGTTAGACAAGAATAAGATAAGAACTAATTGTGGCTATCTTGTTGTGATGAAAGTTTTCTGCACTATAGCTGACTCAAATTAGGAAGTAATTTTGACTGAACAGTCAAACAGTGTTGTTTGGAGTGCCTAAAGGGTTAAAACAGATAGGAATTGCTGTAATGGTCAGATCAGCTGTCTATGTACTGTATCAGATACTTCAGAAAATGGTACACTAAAACATTAGTGGACAAATATTGAATGACTTTGTCCACAGGGAAAACTTCTTTTTGCCCTCAAGCAATTAGTAGTTGGCTTATGCCAGACTTCTTAACTTGTCTAAACCTTCCATATAATTGATTCTGTCCATTTAAATGATCTTTGCTTGCATCTTTTCCTCAATTTTCTGTGGCAGGGAGTTCCACAGGTAATTCCATATTGTTAAAATTATTTTTTCAGCCTTAATTTAGTTTCCTTTCAATTTAATGTCCTCTTATTTTTGTATTAAATAGGATTGTTTTGTTTTCCTTCTCCATACCATTCTTTATTTTATACCTTTCTAGAGCATTCTCTCTTATTCACATCCTTTCTAACCTAAACAGCCCCAATATTTTGAGCTGTCCTTGCATGGAATTCTTTCCATTCTTCTAGTCATTATAGTTGCCCATCATTGGCTCTTTTTGCTTTCTGCTATATCTCTTCTGAGATGAAGTGACAGAAGCTGAACACATTATTTGAGGTGATGTTCCACCGATATATTGCATATGATAGTGTTATAATATTTTGGCCTAAGTTCTGTCCACTGAAGAACCTCTTTAATAGTTTCTCTAATCTTAAACTGCAGTAGTATGGTCAGACTGTTACTGGAGAGCATAAGAAGACTAGAATTTCCTTCCAAAAGAATGCTAAAATAATCTTTTAAATACTAATTTAAACATGGCTCTGCATTTCTACACTGACTGGTCTGATTAGCCTGCCAGTCTTGAGGTGCTCCAGCAGCTTTTTCCATTTCCTCACTACTCTGTAACTCAATGTGAGATAGTGGAAAGGGCAAAAGATAAAAAGTAACTAGCAAGTAATGTTTTTCCTACAGTTCTGCAAGGCACCAAAGAGGAGGAGTTCTTAGTTTAGTTTAGACTTGAAATTAAATGTAGGTTTCTAACCATCAGAAATTCTGGAACAGCCTTTCAAGGGGAGCAGTGGGGGCAAAAGACCTCTCTGGCTTCAAGATTAAGCTTAATAAGTTTATGGAGAAGATGGTATGATGGGATAATATGATTTTGGCATTTAATTGATCTTTGACTATTCATGGTAGATGAGCCCAGTAGCCTGTGATGGGATGTTGGATGGGATCTGAGTTACTACAGAGAATTCTTTTCTGGATATCTGGCTGGTGAGTCTTGCCCACATGCTCAGGGTTCTGCTGATTGCCGTATTTGGGATTGGAAAGGAATTTTCCTCCAGGGCAGAATGGCAGAGGCCTTGGGGGTTTTTCACCTTTCTCTGCAGGGTGGGGCACAGGTCACTTGCTGGAGGTTTTTCTGCATCTTGAAGTCTTTAAACCATGATTTGAGGACTTCAATAGCTCAGACATAGGTGAGAGGTTTATTGCAGGAGTGTGTGGATGAGATTCTGTGGCCTGCGTTGTGCAGGAGATTAGATTAGATCGGGGTGGGCAAACTTTTTGTTCCGAGAGCCACATCGGGGTTGAAAACTTGTACAGAGGGCTGAGTCAGGAAAGACTAGACTTCCCCAAAAAGCCTGGCCCTGCTCCCTGTCCAGCCTCCTTCCGCTTCCCACCCCCTGACTGCCCCCTCAGAATCCCAGACCCATCCAACCCTCCTGCTCCTTGTTCCCTGACTGCCCCCTCCAGAGACCCCCTGCCCCTAACCACCCTCTAGAACTCCACGCCCCACCCCTAACTGCCCCCATAGGACCCCACCCCCTCCTCACCCACCTCTGTCCCCTGACTGCCCCAACCCCTGTACACCCCCCACCCCCATTCCCCATCCCCTGACCTCTGCCCCATCCAATAGCCCCCCGTACCCTGACTGCTCCCCTGGGACTGCCTGCCCCTTTTCCCTGGGCTCCTTATCACTCTGCTGGCGGCCCGGCTGGAGCCAGACACGCTGTACCGTTCTCCTGGAGGAGCGCACAGACCTGCCCCCTAGACCGCTGCCTGTGGATGCACGGAGGCTCCAGGAGAGCAGGGAAGGCATCAGAAGCAGCCTACCCCACCGGGAGCTCAGGTGTGCTGAAGCTCCAGGAAGGTGGGGAAGGGGCTGGGAGCAGCGTCCCCACCAGGAGCTGAGGTGGGCCGGATGGGGCCTGCGGGCTGTAGTTTGCCCACCCCTGGACTAGATGTTCATAATGGTCCCTTTTGACTTGACTCTTGAGGAGAGAATAATACTTCTTACTCATTAAGAAGTAAGTCTAGGTTTCACTTTTTGTGGTTCTGTTCAGCCTTACCAATATGAAAGCCTTAAAGTCCTCCTGTGAGCATAGAGAGGGTCACAAGAACTTTACAACTGCAATAATACCTCATTGTCCTTTGGAATTATTTCTCTGCCATTCCCTTGCCACTTTGAGACTTCCTCAGCTAAATTTTTGTGAAAAGTGTAAGTAATAGTTTTTGAACGTCATTATGATGGGTCTGAACTTATATTCTAAATAAAAACTACAAGAATTAAGTGTCTGATCTTCATTTTGAAATGGCTTTGTGATTTATAACCCTTCTGGTTATTATATAAGCATGTTTTATAATTGACTACATTGGTAATAATACAAGCACCAAATTTCAAAGCTATTTAGGACCTCCTGTTCACAACCATCAAGTGTTTTATAATATTCATTTTACTAATTTTTTGTTACATACAACAGTTATTCCTTAATAGCATTGTCAGTTTTGGTCGGCCAGGAGTTGAATGCTACTGCCAACATGATAGTGAAGCTGCAGTAATCCAGCTCCAGTTCCTGATTAATGAGGTTAGTAAAGAGTTTAATCTTTACTGTAATTCAAAAAGAATTTACATCCTATATTTAAGGCTCTGTTTTTAAAGCATTTGAATACAAATAAGGCATTTGAATACAAATAAGAATATAGATTACTGTTTCATATAGTTATCAAATAGTAATAATATATGAGGACAAAGAAGTGTTTCTTGTTCTGTTCCAAGAAAAAAATACAGGTGTCCAAAAATAAATTATTACTACAGTAATTTTCTCTTTGGGGTACTTTATCACGGTAAACAAGATAAGTGTTAATTTTTCTTGGAAAAAGTATGGTCAAACATTGCAGAATGAATAAGCTCAAAAGCTTGTCTCTCTCTTACCATCAGAAGTTGGTCCTGTAAAAGATATTACCTCACTCACGTCTCTTTCTAAATATTACCAAAGCTATTTAGTCTGACATTTATTAAAAACCATTGTGAATTGAGTAGCTACACATGGAATTTAAGGGGACACCATTAATATGAAAGGGGGGTCATTTAAAAGAGATTAATTATCTACACCTGTTCCAGAAACACCTAGCCAATTTTTGCTTCACAATTCTGAGTTTTAATTATTTTTTGCTGTCTACTGTTGCTTAGCTCAAACAGAGGAAACTAACAAAAATATTGCCATATGCAAGAAGTAAACAAGCTGGAAAAATGCATTTGTTTTCCTGTAGGCTCTTAAATGTACTCTGACGTGTAATTTGTAAGAGTTAATGGGTGTAAACGTTTTTAGATGGAGCTATTAGTTTTAAAAAACTTTAAATTTATAAATTTTGTGATAGTTTCAAGAATATTCATAAAACATGACACAGTAGTTCTGGGATCTTATGGAACAAACTACTGTTTTCTTAAAACATTGATGTAAAATCTCTAACAGTTATAAGGGATATATCGAAAAAACTAAATTGTTTTCTAAAACAAAGTGGTAAATATTTTTCTAAATACTGTACTCCATCAGGAATATCATCAAAAGCTTCATTACTTTCTACAAAGCAGTATGTGACTTGTTCAGAATTAGGCATTTTTTCTGTGGTGACATACATATAGTATATTGAATTTAATGTGATCCAGTGGCTTAAAATATGTACCTTCTCAATAAATAAAACTGGTACTCATTTCCATGTTTTATTAATGTTCGTATTACACTTACCCCAAAGTAAATGTTTAAAGTTTAAGCTGTTCCTTTTAGTAGTAGTATAAATTTGCGATAGCACTTTTCAGTTTGAATAATGGTCTTGCTATAAAATTTCTTCAAACTGATGTTGGTAGACAAGTCTGTGGAAACTAAATATTACACAAGTGAAAGATAGTATAAACTTTAAATGTAGATGAACATCTGAATGATCCTTTTTCTTAAGGGAGCTCTTGTGAGTGCCTTGGCTGATGACACCTTACACCTATGGAATTTGCGTCAGAAGAGACCTGCTATACTTCATTCACTCAAATTTAATAGGGAAAGGTAAGAATTGGGTCATAATCACCTGCATAAGTATATTTTTAAAAGTGTATGGAGTATGTGTGTGTAGGTGTATGTAATATGTTTTAAAGAACAGATTGATGAGCAGCAAACCATCTCAAGAATATTTTACCTAAACTGCTACAGATTAAGGTTCTGTTCCTGCAACTGACTGTGTGGGCTTGAGTCCCAGGATAATTGGGACCTGAGTTAGCTGAATCAAGTAGAAACACTAATGTATTTAAATACCCTTTTGTTTTCTGCAGTTACTTACAACTCAGTTGTCTGACAAGAAGTCATGGAAAGTCATGGAATCTGTGACCTCCATGACACACTTGCAGCCTGATTTATAATAAAATTATAATGGAATCTGATAGTTAAAACTATCTCTTTACATTCAAACTTCACTATTTAGTGAGAATCATAACAAAAATAAACATCAGTATCTAAACACATTAAAATTATTCAAATGCTAGACACTGGAAGCCAGGTGGAGATTTTAAGAGTGGTTTTATGGATTGTGGATATTGACTGTAGAGTCATTAGCATAAGTGTGAGCTTTCTGATAACTGTGTGGATCGTCCACAGCGAAAAAAGACACATTCCGTATTATACTTGTGAATTTAAGCAGGATAAAAGCAAAGTAGATAACCAAATGTGAGCAATCTAGCAAGAGCTGCAAAGACAAATTTTGCTGGTTCTCTGGCAGTGCACAGTTGTTTGTGTGTCATTATCAAAATTATTTTATTTACACAACTGAATTAATTTCATAGTCTCTAAAGTAGACATCATAGGTCTGCAAAAAACATGGCCTCATGACATATGAAGTGGTCAGAGTACTCTCTAGCAAATGCCTCCTACACTACATTCCTATCTGGTATTGTGGGATACGTTTTACCAACTTCCTTCAATGTTCAGGGTTTTTTTGACCATATCATTTATAAAACGGGACAGAAAGGTGAAGGAGAATTTTATTATAATTATTACTGGGGTCTGTAGGTAAATTGAAGGCAAATAATTCTAAATCCTCATTCATGGAGTGTAAAGTAGTCCTAGAGGATGTATATTGAATTTGTTTTTAACTAGATGAGATAAGTACGCTTAGTAAGGTTTGTATTTGTATTTACAAGTTGATATTTTTCATTATTTTGAAGTAGATACTTTGCAATGCCTTTGCTTGTATCAGCTAATTTCTTTGTGTTTTTTTAACAATAAGTGAAGTTTACCCATGAAAAATTCCCTGTGAGCAGAGTTGGCTGACTTGTGAATTGAGGGCAACCTGTGACAACCTAATAATGAAAAAACTTCAAAATGTTACTGATATTTTTACTTGTGCTAGGATTATTTTCTTACAACTATCACTAATATCTCAAACATCAAATACTAAAATTTACCCTTGCACTAATCTCCTATGTAGTTATCCAAGTGCTACATTATGTTGCTTCAGTAGAAAACTCACTTAAAAACATTTAACCATTATTTAATATCTACACAATTACAATTCAGATGCAAGTGTACATAAATTATCCAAAATGAGGAACATCATAGAAAAAGCTGCATCACCCTTCCTTGCCCTTGCATGGGAGCACAAGAATGCACAGCCCCAAAGTATACTGCTATGCCAGAGAATCCAATACTGAGCCTTTTGGGCACTTGAAAGCAGCACATGTGTGTGTCCTCCTACAGTGGAATCCATACTGAAAGCAACTCTTAAAGAATGACAGATGCTGTAGGATAAATAAGCATTCTTTCCCTAGATAAATTTTTCCAGTGATTAATTACACATGATGTTTCAAACTTGAAACAAAAAAAAAATAAAAAAATTTAACTTCCAGTTACTGGTTCTTATTAAACCATTGTTTGCTAAATTAGAGCCTTCCATGTTTGGGTATCATATACCCTGGTATATATGTATTTCTCTAAGAAATGGTATCTGAGAGAGAAAAATAATAAACTGCTATTCAGAGGCATGAAACACGAGAATCTCTCTTAAATATACAGAGTATGGGTACTGTGAATGATTGAAATACAGATGTTGAGGGAATTTATCATAGAGATGACTTCTACTGAAGCAGAGCGCAGCATCTCTTCAGATTGACTCTAAATTAATAACATGTTATATGACATCAAAAGTAATGGAACTATGGTATGTAAAGATAAAGAGTTGTACAGGATGCAAAATGTATATTGAGGAGTGTAGAAATAGTTTTGTATTGTATTTGAGATCACAGATGATCAGTAATACAACTGGGTTTTAGTGCATATGTAAGTAGTAACCTAAACTGGCATTTAATGATGATGGTTGGTGCTCAATCATTCAAGCTTTAGCTTATTTTTTTAGTAGTCTCACAGACTTCTCTACATAAGACACTAAACATGACAATTGTTTCCTTAACACTCATGACGATCAATTCAAAACCAAAACACCAAACATCAGCCTTTTTATTTTCAGATATTTGTGGTAAAGGAGACCAGAACTGTTCTGAAAAAGTTCTCTCTAGAGATTTTTGAGAATAAATTTTAGAAAAATGACAGTTGGTAATACTTTCTTATGCTTCATCCACCAAAGTAGTCTGCACAGTCATAATTTTTAACTAGTTGCAAATAGACCTAATTTTGTCAATACAGTATGTAGTGCATATGCTACATGTATTCTTTGTACATTACAGTAAATACATGGGAAATGTCTGTGTCGCAAGGAAAATATATACACTGCAGATCCAAGCTGGGCTAATGGATTCACTTGTAAAACTCACAGAGACAACTTCTGGAGACATGGCAGCTCAGGAAGAGCTCCCTGTATTCTCAGAGTTAGTGTGATGCACAGCGGATGATGACAGTTGGGTCAGATTCTGAAAGGGGCAAATACCCCAAAAAGCATATACAATTAGAATTTAATTAGCAATCAGCTGAAAATTGAAAAGCACCCTTAGGTTAAACTGTTTGATAGCACTGGTGCTACTTAATCTTTCCCTAGACATTTTCTAAGGAAATAGCTCTTGCCTTTCCCCACCGCAACCCCATATTCTGGAATTATCATAGGTGGAAATTGAAAAATAAGGAAAGGAGACATGATGGGGATAGAAATCAAGTAAACACAACATATGGTGAATTCTGATCTTTATGGACTGTATATTCACCAACAAAAAAAACTCTTAAAGGAGAGTTAAGTGCTTTGTACCTTTCCAGAGCATGGAAGCTTGAAGCTAAAATCAGAAGGCTCTGAGAACCGGTAAGAGCACCCACCCACACAAAAGCAGAGACATTAGGAAAAGCTGGGAACTTGACAGACAGTTAAAGTAAAAGTTGTGCTTCCTGAAAAATCAGCAAGAGCATTCTTAAATGGCCAATTTTAAAAATTAAATAGTTAATCAAAAACTCTCAAAACTCATTTTGCACTTCAAGTGCTGTAAATTGTAGAGGATATGCTATTTTTCATGTGTAACAAAGGTTTACTCTGTGCTCTATCTCAGTGCAACCTGAAGTATAGCGTAGAGCTC
Organism: Dermatemys mawii; assembly: GCA_007922305.1. Classification (NCBI taxonomy): domain Eukaryota; kingdom Metazoa; phylum Chordata; order Testudines; family Dermatemydidae; genus Dermatemys; species Dermatemys mawii. The sequence goes on from ML677333.1 coordinate 79,352,897, forward strand.
CTCTGTCATATCCATCATGAAATACAGGCATGTCGCGTTTTCCGTGCATTTAACTTGTGCAATTTCCGCTTTACGTGGTCGACCGGAAAAAAAAAAGCGGGGTGGGGGGGACTAAAAATATAAAAACTGTTTTTAGAGTGGGCGAATTCGCCCGCCATTGAAGTCAATGGGGTTTGGCTATACATGGTTTCAGCTTTACGCGGAAACCACAGAACCGAACCCTCGCATAAAACGCGATATGCCTGTATGTAAGACCTCATAGGGTGTGCTGATATCTTGTTTTCTCAAGAGGATGTTGTATATTGGAAGCAAATACCCTATAGTGTGTAGTGATTTTTTTTTATCATCTGTGCTTTATATTGGACCGGGTTGGGGCTGGTGGGGGGGGAGTCCTGCCAACAGGGAAAAGTAAAGGAAAAAGGTTTTACCAGCCCTGTTCTCAGCCATAGTTCTGGATGAGAAAGTAGATGACAGCACCAGATTCTGTGTGGAGTCATTTTAAAAGACTGATCCACACTGGATCTTAAAAATACATTTTGGCAAGTGGGATCGGATCCAAAATACAGAGGTAAAACTACTTTCACAGCAGGACAAGGCCTGCGACAACTTGAAGTAATTGTTTTGCTTGTGCAATGCACCAGCCACTTTTGAGAGACGTCTGGAGAAAGTATTACGCAGCAAGCCTCTTTCAGTTTGTTTGTTATATCTATATTATTTTTTGGTACGCACTAAAACCCTTGAATATGTATTGATTGACAAATGGTCTGTGGTAAATGGAATGTTTCCAGTCTGAAATTGGACCGCCAAAATGTGAATTGTTTCAAAATGGAGTGATTTATCTTGAGCACACAATCAGCATGGAGGGAATTTCCACTGATAAAAAGAAAAATTGAAGTTGTACAGATTGGCCAACTCCCAGGACATTCATAGATGTGTAGAGTTTTGTAGATCTCTGCTCCCGTTGCAGAAGATTTATTGGTGTGTTTGCCAGTGCTGTAATATTACTGCATACGTTGGTCAGCAAAGTGTGAAGAGACATTTTCAGAGTTGGAAAAGGGCTTTTGTGACTGCTCCTGTCTTTGCCTATCTGTGTTTCAGAGTGCTTTTTATATTGGACTAAGATGCTAATACTTTTATTTGGGATCAGTATTGACAGAAGAACACAAAGGACTGGAGAAGGTGGTGGCCTACTGCATCAAATGTCTTTTCCTGAGAGAAATTCTTGAAGTAACTGAAAGGAATTCCTGGCAGTGTTTAAATCTGTAAAATATTTTCATCATTATTTGTATGCAAGAAGTGAAAATGTTCCTGGTGTCGGAGCAGTAGACTCTAGAGCAACTAAAAGCTTTCCAAAGAAAGGATCTTGATGATAGAATAGCATGTGGTAGGAAAATCTGTTCTCAAACACAGCCATTCTGGAATGCAGTATCCCTTCACAATACCAAAATAAATGTTTTCTGGTCACAGTGGGAAAACCTGAAGTTAAAAAATGAAATATTGTATAGGAAATGGAAAAAACAAGCATGTGATGGGTAAAGGCATTAGCTATTTGTACCATATACATTGAGAAGGAAATTCTGAGGTTGTGATTATTTTAAAATTGCTGAACACTTTGAGGCTGCAAAAATCTTAGCCAAGCTGAGAGGTTTTCTGCTGGATAAAATGCAGGCAGGATGTAAAAAACTGGTGCAGGAAAACTGATGCTCACATTGCAAAGAAGGGCTCTCCTAAAACTTGGGAGAACCTTTCAGAAATAATAATTTGTGGGGGCAGCAGTGGAGTACATGCTGTTTATATGCTTGGGTCTTTGCATGAGACAAGGTAGTAATCAGTATTTTGTGGTAGCTATAGACTACTTCACAAAATGAGCTGAAGTTTACCCTGTAAGAAATCAAGGCCCTGTGACAGTGGCAAGCATCCTGGTGAATGAATTTGTCACCCAGTTGGGGTCCCAACTGATTTTCTCCTTTTGATCTCTCTAAGACGTAGAATCCAAAGTGTTTCAGCAGGGATTCACAAATCATGCAGTACCTCAGCTCGTCCGTAATCTAATGGAATAGTGGGGTTAGGCTCACTACCTTTTTATAGAACAGCACCTAATAGACTGGTAACAGAATATCTTGTTCCTTTTGATGGTTTATAGCAGTGGCTCTCAACCTTTCCAGACTACTGTACCCCTTTCAGAAGTCTAATTTTTCTTGTGTAGCCCCAAGTTCACCTCACTTAAAAACTACTTGCTTACTGAGTTAGGCATAGAAATAGAGAAGTGCACGGTACACTATTACTGAAACATTGTTTATGTTGTAAATTTTACCATATAATTATAAAACAAATCAAATGGAATATAATTATTGTACTTACACCTTAGTGTATAGAATATAAAGTAGTATAAACAAGTCATCGTCTATATCGGAATCGGCAACCTTTTGGAAATGGTGTGCCGAGTCTTCATTTATTCACTCTAATTTAAGGTTTCACGTGCCAGTAATACATTTTAATGTTTTTAGAATTTCTTTTTATAAGTCTTTAATATATAACTGAACTGTTGTTGTATGTAAAGTAAATAAGCTTTGTAAAATGTTTAAGAAGCTTCATTTAAAATTAAATTAAAATGCAGAGATCACCAGACCAGTGGCCAGGATCCAGGCAGCGTGAGTGCCACTGAAAATCAGCTCACGTTCTGCCTTCGTTACGCGTGCCATAGGTTGCCTACCCCTGATCTATAAGAAATTTTGTATGTACTTTCTTGGCTAGGTTTTTTTCTATAGCCTGTTGTAAAACTAGGCAAATACTTAGATGAGTTGATGTACCACTAGGAAGATCTCTGTGTACTCCCAGGGGTACACACACTCCTAGCAGAGAACTGCTGGTTTATAGAACAGCAGTCAGTGAGAGTACCACATATACCCAGGCATTCCTCATGTTTGGGCTTGCACTAAGGACAGCAACAGACTCTTGTATGGAGATCCTGAAGAGGAATAAAGGAATTTGGACTATGTAGAAACCCTACAATTCAAAATTCTCTTTCTAAGGCAGATATTCCTTTCTACTCCATAAAAGGAAAACTTACCCATTTATTTTGTAAAAATTCTGCTGCTGTAAACATGGTATTTCAGACCATGCAGAATTCTTGATGTCTCAGGTAGGATTTAGTTGGATAATTTGATAGAACTTTATAAATAGCAACATAACTTGCAAGAAGGCTTAGAAATAAACTAATATAACTCTACGTTGAACTGAGCTAATATCTTCAACCACTGTCTTAAAAAACAAGAAACTCTGTCAAGATCTCTGCTCTCTAGTTAATGCTGAAGAATCCTTCTTATACTTAAGTTCAGATTCCAAATTTTGTCCTGGCTATCAAATGAATTGGTTTTTGTTGAGATGAATTTACTTTATTATTAGGACTATAGTTGCCTCATATTCTAAATAAAAGATTGATGGAGACTTTTGAAAATTCAGTCTCTTTTTCCCATTGCAGCAAAGGATTCCTGCATGATACTTTACCACTTAGGAGTAATACAGGTATCTGAAATGATGATGATTGAAATTTAAGTATACCATATTTTCTTTCTACATATGTATATGTATAGGTGTATGTGTATATAATATACATGTGTGCACACATTTTTAAAGTCTATATGTAAGCAGTTAAAATGTTTAAAATATTTGTACATTGTACACAAAGATATTAAGTACATTTTTACTAGTTAGTATTGATGGACGTCAGACTTTTATATTAAAAGCAGCTGATTAGACTGTCATGAAAGCTAATTTGCATGTTAAATCATATTTTTGCTGTGTGTGTGTATATAAAAAACTTTTTACTATATCATGTGAAGTGTAAGCTTTTTATTGCAATGAATTTGAGAATAATCCCTTTACTCCGATCCAGTAATTATTGCTTAGCTCCTTAACTTTAATGTACTTATTCCCTTTTTATTTTACATATGCAAATGATGTGCTGAAAATGAACAGAAATTATGGGAAATAACCAAGCAAAATTTTTCATCTTGGCAATTCAGGATTAAAGAATTCAACCAATACAAAATCATTTACATTAGTATATTTGTAAACTTGAGCCAGTATTTTGTTGACATCGTTCAGACTACAGTGCACATGTGAATATCTAAAAAGCAACTTAATTACTGTTCAGTGTTTTTTTGAAAGATCAAAGGCATTTTACATGTAAATTGACAATGACCTAAATGTATGATGAAGTAATTACATGAGTTTAATGACTCTCTGCAGTTTCCAGTTTAGAAATGCATGTAGTTACTCTGACTAAAAAGCAGTCTTATAGATCAGTGTTCTCCTTTGATTAAAAATTTGTCACTGTGTCCTTCAACAAAGCAAGGGAGTAACTGATCAACAGAAGTTAGATTGGTTTGACAAGCAATTTAAATTCAGATATACTGTAGGGAAATTAAAGTTTAGTTTACAAGGATTCTTGTGTTTTTAATAAAAAAAAAAACTGTTAAAGAATAACAGTCTTATCTATTTGGTATTTTAAAAAAATTCCATAATATGCATAAAATAGAATTTTTAGAAAGCCTGTACACACATCCTTCTTTGAGACTTCCATAATAAAGTTCTTTTCAGTATCTGTCTTGTTGTAATTAGTGTTTTACGTCTTGTGGAGGGATCATGATAAACATTTTTCTTACATAACTTTGACAGTTCATCAGAGACATATGGTATGCAATTAGCAAAGGAAATCCTTGGAGCATGTTTGTAAATTTCTTCTCAAGTGATCCGCCCGTCACAGTTAATATATTCCCATATAAAATTATGCAAATTAGGTTTTAAAAATAATTAATGTAAAATAAGGAAAAAATAATATAGTAAGTTTATTTGGATCAGTGCTCTACTGTGTCAGTGGTGCATTAGTTTATTTTCTGGCTGCTATGTTTTTAAATGGCCAGAATTCAAATCTATCTTTATGGATATACAAGTATGCTTGGTCTTGACATAAACACAAATATGTAGATAACTTTTTATCTTTGTTTTCAGGGAAGGAAAGGCCTAGGATGTCCTTAAAGGTGTTAAGTGCGAACATATTTCAACTATCTTGATTTATCCAATGTAAAATATTACATTTTTAGTAATGATACAAAATTGAAACCTCTCACATCCCTACCTACCTTATAAATACCTGTATGTTTGGAAGATTTTTCTGGTCAGAAATTAAAAAACAGAAGGGGAAAAATAAATTGTGTTCTGTTGATTTGTGGCATGTTTTCAGGCAGATAGTTTTTCAGGTAAACAAAGAAACTGTTTTGTTTTAATGCACATATGCCTGTAGTGAGAGCTAAACATCAGAAGAAATGCTTGTCCATTGAAAATGTGCAGACTATGTGTTTAGCTAGAGTTGTTTCAGCTCTTCTATTGAGGCTAATATCTTAATCTCCCAAAATCCAGTTTAAGTGAGTTGAAATTTAGTGGTACGCAGGACAATTTAGTAGTCTGAAAAGATTGAGAGCCACTGATGTAGAACATGTTGTGATGACAAAGGCATAAATAACTAGAACACAGTCTGCGTCTGTATAAAAGTATCAGAGGGATAGCCGTGTTAGTCTGGATCTGCAAAAGTGACAGAGTCTTGTAGCACCTTATAAACTAACATGTTAGGGATCATAAGCTTTTGTGGGCTAAGACCCACTTCATCAGATGAATGTTGTGGAAATCTCTAGAGGCAGGTATAAATATGCACGCAAGATAGCAAGGTAAATTCAATCAGGGAGGCTGAGGCCCACTTCCAGCAGCTGATCTGGAGGTGTGAACACCCAGAGAGGAGAAACTGCTTTTGTAACTGGCGAGCCATTCACAGTCTGTTTAGTCCTGTCCTGATGGTATCAAATTTGCAGATGAACTAGAGCTCAGCAGTTTCTCTTTGAAATCTGGTCTTGAAGTTTTTTTGCTGCAGGATGGCTGTCTTTAGGTCTGGTATTGTATGTCCAGGGAGGTTGAAGTGTTCTCCTACAGGCTTTTGTATATTGCCGTTCCTAATATCCGATTAGTATCCATTTATCCTTTTACGTAGGGATTGTTCAGTTTGGTGTACATAGCAGAGGGGCATTGCTGGCACATGATGGCGAGGAGTATATTGGTAGATGTGCATGTGAATGAACCAGTGATGGTGTGGCTGATCTGGTTAGGTCCGGTGATGGTGTTGCTGGTGTAGATATGTGGGCAGAGTTGGCATCGAGGTTTGTTGCATGGATTGGTTCCTGAGTTATAGTTACTATAGTGCGGTGTATAGTTGCTGGTGAGAATCTGCTTCAGGTTGGCAGGTTTTCTGTGGGTGAGGACTGGCCTGCCTCCCCAGGCCTGTGAAAGTGAGGGATCGTTGTCCAGGATGGGTTGTAGATCACTGATGATGTGTTGGCGAGGTTTTAACTGAGGACTGTAGGTGATGGTCAGTGGTGTTCTGTTGGTTTCTTTCTTGGGTTTGTCTTGCAGCAGAAGGCTTCTGGGTACACCTCTGGCCCTGTTTATCTGTTTCCTTACTTTCCTGTATGCATATTGTAGTTTTAAGAATTCTTGGGAAGATCTTGTAGGTGTTAGTCTCTGTCTGAGGGGTTGGAGCAAATGCAGTTGTACCTCAGTGCTTGGCTATAGACAATGGATCATGTGGTGTGTCTGGGATGGATGCTGGAAGTATGAATATAGACAAAGCGGTTGGTAGGTTTTCGGTATAGGGTAGTGTTTATGTGACCATCACTTGTTTGTACTATGGTGTCCAGGAAGTGGACCTCTCGTGTAGACTGGTCCCAGGCTGAGGTTGATGGTGGGGTGGAAGCTGTTGAAATAGTGGTGCAATTCTTCTAGAGTTTCTTTCCCATGGGTCCAGATGATGAAGATGTGATCAATGCAGCATAGGTAGAGAAGGGGTGTGAGTGGGGGAGAGCTGAGGAAGCATTGTTCCAGGTCAGCCATAAAAATGTTGGCATATTGTGGGGCCATGTGAGTGCCCATAGCAGTGCCACTGGTCTGGAGGTATATATTGTCACCAAATTTGAAATAATTGTGCATGAGGATAAAGTCCCTCTGCTATGTACATTAGCCAAACTGAACAATCTCTACATAAAAGGATAAATGGACACAAATCAGATATTAGGAACAGCAATATACAAAAGCCCGTAGGAGAACACTTCAACCTCCCTAGACATACAATAGCAGATCTAATGACAACCATCCTGCAGCAGAAAAACTTCAAGACCAGATTTCAAAGAGAAACTGCTGAGCTCTAGTTCATCTGCAAATTTGACACCATCAGGTCAGGACTAAACAAAGACTGTGAATGGCTCGCCAGTTACAAAAAGCAGTTTCTCCTCTCTGGGTGTTCACACCTCCAGATCAGCTGCTGGAAGTGGGCCTCACTCTCCCTGATTGAATTTACCTTGCTATCTTGCGTGCATATTTATACCTGCCTCTAGAGATTTCCACAACATTCATCTGATGAAGTGGGTCTTAGCCCATGAAAGCTTATGATCCCTAACATGTTAGTCTATAAGGTGCTACAACACTCTTTGTCGCATCTGTATAAAAGGTTTGTGATGGTTTTTTTGCAGGTGCTAAATTGTAAGAGCAGTATTACTCAAGGACCAACCAAACCCCCACAAATTACATAAAAGCAATAAAATGTGGGGTGTTCTCCTCCTATAGTCACTGGTGGTGATACAATCTACACCATTTCTTTTGCTTGCTTTTCCAAGTGCTAGTTTGTATTTCATTTAGCCCATATCCAAGCCCAAATCTCATTCTGAAATGAAGCAAGCCTTTGCATTGTGCTGTTTGAGATGAATTTTAGGTCTTTAGAGAGTTCACCAACTAACACACAGCAGCGCGACATTCCAGCATGCTGTGATGCTACAACTGCTGAAATTCAGTGGAGCTAACCCATGGGGTATAAAACCAGCATTGTGTATTCTACCAGCATGTGTGTTTTATGAGGTGCTAGGTTGTAACAATGTGTTACCAGACTACCTGCTAGTTCCTGTTCATTCTGATACATTGTGACGTTTTCCACTGTGATATGTTACCTTATTTCTCTCTGATAAGTATCAGAGGGGTAGCCGTGTTAGTCTGGATCTGTAAAAGCGACAGAGTCTTGAAGCACCTTATAGACTAACAGATTTTAGGAATCATGATCTTTCGTGAGCTAAAACCCACTTCATCAGACGAATGTTGTGGAAATCTCCAGAGGCAGGTATAAATGCTATTTATACCCTAAAATCTGTTAGTCTATAAGGTGCTACAAGAATCTTTGTTGCTTTTGCAGAACCAGACTAACACGGCTACCCCTGATACTTATAAAAGTGAAATAAGGTAACATATCACAGTGGAAAATGTCACAATGTATCAGAATGAACAGGAACTAGCAGGTAGTCTGGTAACACATCTGGTAACACATATAAATAGCATTTATACCTGCCTCTGGAGATTTCCACAACATTCATCTGATGAAGTGGGTCTTAGCCCACGAAAGCTCATGATCCCTAAAATTTGTTAGTCTATAAGGTGCTGCAAGACTCTTTGTCACTTTTATAAGTATTTCTTATAAAGCACAAGACTCAGATTTTCAGCCAAGTTGTGTAGTATCTGTAGAACTGAGTTTTTTAAACAAAAGTTAAAGGCTACCTGAAGAAATCACTAGAAAAAAATAAACTCTCCAACAAATGTTAGATTATTCTATTAAAAGTTTATTGTATTAAACCACTCCCTATAAATAGTACAGGAAAACAAATATACTTATCCTAGAATTGCCAAAAAAATCTTCCTTTCAATAGAGTTAAAAGGTTTGGAGTTTCTTTAGATTCATTAAAAGTGGAAGGTGAGCTTTCTAATAACGTAAAGGAGAACACGGAAGCAAGCTACTTTATTTGTTGTGTAAATTTTAATTTAATATATTCTGTGTGCACAGATGTGTATATGAAGATGGCCTTTCACTTGTATCCTTTTATTCTGTGGAGTCCTAAACTACATTACATGATATACAGGGATACATAAATTCCGCTACAGGAGTAGCCTACTTGTGAATTAAAAACAATGATCGCTTATAAGTGAACAATAATCCTACACAGCAGTTAAAGAACTTTGACCAAATTGCTCATTGTTTGCACAGGTGACCAGAAATAGCCGATGTTGGTGATCCCTCGAGGGCGAGTACAATCTTTCACAGGTTTTATTTTTCATGGGTCCTTTGACAAAGAGTCCGATTCTTGAGCTCTGGGAGGAGTAGTTGTTGCTGATATTACTTTAGTTCTGGCATGGAGACGACAAAGGTTGAAGACATTGCCGTAAGTCCAATATTGGAAGCAGTCTTGGGTTAGTGTTCTCATAGCTGCTAAGAAAATGCAGAAAAGGGTGGGTGCCAGTACGCAGCCTTGTTTTATGCCAATTCGGAAGACAAAGGGCTTAGAGGTAGAGCCACTTCACAGGATGGAGGCAGTTATCTAGTCATGAAGGAGTCTTATAATAGAGATAAATTTGACCTGACTTTCCACAGAGCCTCACAGTTGACAGGGTCCGAGATCAGATCGATAAAGGCCATATACAGTTCCTGGTGGTGGTGACATTTTCTTGGATCTTCCTGGCTGTGAAAATCTGCCAACACAACACATCCCAGTGGAAGACCTCAATGACAGAACAGGTGGATGAAGCAGGATCATCTCTCGATGGCTGCAAGGCAGACAAAGGCTGCAATGGAGGAGGAAACCCCTGGTAGTCTTGGACCTCCTTGCCGCCAGACACAGGTTCTTCCTCCACCAAAATTTGTGTGGCTAGGGGTGCGCATCAGCTCCCACACTTTAAACTACTCACATGCAGGCTTTTTTCATGGGAAGAACATTTTCCTCACCCATAAGAGTCTTGTGGAGATGGGCAAGTGGTGACAGGGACAGGTGAGCATCGCCATCAGGACTGGTTTGACAACAAAAACAGTGAGATTACAGCTATTTTGGACCAGAAGAGAGAAGCTTTCTGTGACTGGCAGAGCCAACCACTGTACAATCAGAAGCAGAGCTCTTTCCATCAGCTCAAAGCTGAAGTTCAAAGGAGGCTCTGAGAAATCAAAAAGAAATTGGTGGGAGAACAAAGCAAAAGAAATCCAAACATTCACTGACAGACATGATATGCAAAGCTTTTTTTTGAGAGACGAAGACCCTGTATGGACCAAGGTAATGTGGCCTCACACCTCTGCAATCCAAAGATCTAGTACCCTTCTTAAAGATAAGAACATAATAATGGCCATACTAGGTCAGACCAAAGGTCCATCCAGCCCAGTATCCTGTCCACCGACAGTGGCCAATGCTAGCTTCCCTGGAGTGAGTGAACCTAACAGGTAATGATCAAGTGATCTCTTTCCTGCCGTCTGTCACCCACCTCTGACAAACAGAGGCTTAGAGACGCCATTCCTTACCCATCCTGGCTATTAGCCATTAATGGTCTTACCTCCTTGAATTTATCCAGTTCTCTTTTAAACCCTGTTATATTCCTAGCCTTCACAGCCTCCTCAGGCAAGGAGTTCCACAGGTTTACTGTGTCCTGTGTGAAGAACTTCCATTTATTTGTTTTCAACCTTCTGCCCCTTAATTTCATTTGGTGGCCCCTAGTTCTTATGGGAACAAGTAAATAACTTTTTCTTATTCACTTTCTTCACACCACTCATAATTTTATATACCTCTATCATGTTCCCCCCTCTTCGTTTCCTCTTTTCAAAGCTGAAAAGTCCTAGCCTCTTTAATCTATCCTCATATGGGATCTGTTCCAACCCCCAACCATTTTAGTTGACCTTCTCTGAACCTTTTCTAATGCTAGTATATCCTTTTTGAGATGAGGAGACCACATTTGTAGGCAGTATTCAAGATGTGGGCGCACCATGGATTCATATAAGGGCAATAAGATATTCTCTGTCTTATTCTCTATCCTTTTTTGATGATTCCTAACATCCTGTTTATTTTTTTGACTGCTACTGCACACTGCATGGATGTCTTTAGAGAACTATCCACGATGTAGTTGTAGCTAAGTTAGCCCCCATCATATTGTATGCATAGTTGGGGTTATTTTTTTCCAATGTGCATTATTTTACTTTTATCCACATTAAATTTCATTTGCCATTTTGTTACCCAATCACTTAGTTTTGTGAGATCTTTTTGAAGTTTTTCACAGTCTGCTTTGGTCTTAACTATTTTGAACAGTTTAGTATCACCTGCAATCTTTGCCACCTCATTGTTTACCCCTTCCTCCAAATAAGTTGAGTAGGATTGTGGAACACCACTAGTTACCCCTCTCTATTCAGAATATTTACCATTTATTTCTATCCTTTGTTCCCTGTCTTTTAACCAGTTCTCAGTCCATGAAAGGATCTTCCCTCTTGTCTCACAGCAACTTAAGTTACCTATAAAGATAAGGAATCCATCAAGGAGCGCTGGAAGGAACACTACCAAAGGCTTCTAAATTGAGAATTGAGTGTGACTGATGACAGCATCGACTCCATCCCTTAGCACCCAATCTGGGAAATGCTTGCCAGCCCACCAACACCTGAGGAGGTCTGCAGAGCAATTAAACAAATGAAAAACAATAAAGCTCCAGGTTCTGATGGCATACCATCTGAAGTACTGAAAGTGGGGTGAGAAACACTGACTAACAAGCTCCTCAAAATCTGGCACACCAAAGAAATCCCTGCCAATTGTACTTAATGCTACCATAGTCACCATTTTCAAAAAGAGAGATGTCAATTGTAGCAACTATTGAGTCATTACTCTCCTCTCCATTGCTGGGAAGATTCTTGCTAAATCTTACTGAATTGCCTTCTCCCTCTTGCAGAGGAAGTACTTTGGCATCCCAATGCACCTTCAAACCAGAAATAGCGTGCCCACTCTTAATGGGAGTGGTTGGAATTGGGACCTTAAGGGTTGCAAATGGTCAATAGAAAGATAATGACTTGGAATCCTTTTCTTTCCCTTCCATAACTAGCTTCTGTTTTTTAGCTTCTGTTGCCCTACTGTGTCTGCCACCATCGCATCTATAAGTGTACAAAACAAGAGGTATGTCTTCACTACCCACCGGATCGGTGGGTAGCCATCAATCTTTTGGTGATCGATTTATTGCGTCTTGTTAAGACTCCACCATATCGTTACACTGTTTCCAGCAAAAGTAGTCTTTGGCTAAAACTTTTAATTAAAAGACATATTGAGACACAGACTTCCAGTAGAATGGCTGTTTTTATCTACAATTGTAGTCTTCACATGCTCTTTTCCCACTCCTTCAAAGTAGCTAGAGGTGCTCCAATTGCATTGTATCCTTCTCCCCTCTTCCTTGTCCTCACTCCAAAAACTATATAGTTTTTCCTCTGAACCAAGGAATTCCTCTAACAAATGCATGAGATACACTTACTTGAGTTTGGTGCTCTGGTCCAATTCCCTTTGAAGAATCCATTGCACCAAGATGAGCATGAAAAACAATGTGCTATTGAGCATTCTACTTTTCTACTCTTCATGTCACCAGAGCAATTCTTGGCACTGAACTTTGGATTTGAAAGCACTAATCATCTCTGTATCGCTAAACATTTTTCTGCAGTTTTGGCAACACTTGTTATAATACATGATTTAGCTGTGGCAACAAGCTTTAGTTTTATAGCATCATTTATGGTGCTCGTCTATCTTGCAGGAAAAGAAAACAGGTTGAACTGATGAGTGGAGAATAAATCTGAATGGATGAATATTAGGATTAGGGGATCAGTTCTTAAATTGGGCACCTGTTAACTGTACTCCTAACAAAGTATCAATATTATGCCCCAGGAAGAAAGTGCACCAGTGAGTAGTTTTCTAATGGGAAATTCAAAATATTTTTAGTCCACATCAGTGTCCTGTGACATCATTTATCTTGGCACTTGGAAGGTAGCATACCATCTTACTTTCTTTGAGCCACAGAGGTCTTTTTCCAGACTTTTTACTATGATGGCATTGATTAGTTAGTACCTGTTACTTCCTTGTGATGGCTCCCATTTTCTTTAGTGCTTAGCTCATGATTAATAGTTAGGCTGCTGACCTCTCTTGAGTCCTGTTCTTTCTCCAGTTCTTGAAGGCAACTTATTAATGAAAAATTGCTCTATAATGGTTTCTTTTTTGGTCTTCCTACTAGTTACAGTTCCATGTTATCTTTTCTCCATCTTTCAACATGTACTGTCTTTATCTCATGTGTACTATGGACTTTTCTGTAGTGCTCAAAGGGAACAAGATTTCTTGTGCACCTATAAATGCCTGCTCAATCTAGTATGCCTTGTTTTTCATTCATCTGATAGTGCATCTGCTAGGCAATTTGTTGCTTTTCTGTGAAAATGTCCACTTGCACTTAATAAATGTCTGTCATAGCCTTCTTTCATGTACTGGATATTTTACAAATCAGCTTACCTTGGATCCTGCAGTAGCTTTCCTTTGTAGTAGTTTCTACTTATTTCAGGATATTTGGAACCTGTCAAGCTGCTCTGTTCACTTAGGATTTTTTTTTTAACTACTTACTACCAATATGTGAAAACATTCTCCACGAGAGAAAATATGATGACTGTTGTGCTTTACTTGCATACCTTGATACACGATCCTTGTGTTAAATTAATAATGCAGGCCAAACTTCTTGATGGGAGAAGAATTCCTTCTCTCCCCCCCACCCCGCTCCTCCAAACGCCACCTCTATCTCCAAGAAATATTTATGCTTTTTTTAAGAGGATCAATTTAATTGTACTGATGATGACTTGACTTTTGAAATGGACATAGGCACCTTATCTGCATGTACAAAAATATGTATCTACCTTGCCATATATAAATAAGAAATTTGCACATGCAGGTATGGTGTTATCACATGTAAATCGAGCTTTTTACACATTTGTGCACACCCATCCATGAAAATAAGACCCTGTAGGAAATAGCATGTGTTATGCATGCGGTGATATACCACCTGATGTTTGTCATATAGTTCAATTGGCAATTTCATTGTCTCAAATTGATAATCTTACTCGCAATCTAACTTTGCAAATTTTTTACATTGCACTTATCTCTATGTTCAAGTTGACTGGAACAGCATCACGTTGCTGGCACGTAAATATGTATAGTTGTGTGGAAGATCAGATGTTTATTATGAATGCTTGCATGCCAGATTTTCAAACGTATTTTTGGTGAAGGCTGCAGCATATCCAAGAAATTTTTTCAGTGAAAAATACTGAAGTCGTCATAACTAATTCAAACAGTTAAATACATTCAGGTTTGGGAACTGCAAGCTTATTATAGCACCTATATTGTAAAATGTACAAGATCTGCAATATAGCCAAGTGAACATTGCTGTTAGAACTTTAATTTCTGCCTTTTCTACTTCAATGTTAACTGTGCAGCCTTAATGTTGATTTGACGTAAGTTTTTGCATTTAATAATATTAGAGTTCATAACTAGCATAGAATTGTTGCTCTTTGATATCAGCCCTCGAGGATTTTGTTGCTTGAAGGGAAAAAAATGTACATAAATTGAATACATTCCTTTTTCTGTGTGACACTAGTATAGTTGAAATATTTTAGATTTGAACTCTTGCCACCGTAGTACCAATATTTAATTGCCATTCATTGCTTTTAAATCTGTTCAAGAAATAAAAGAAAAATTCTTGACAATGTAACAGCTCATCTCCTGCATTCAACACAAAACTGAAACAGAGTAACTGATTATTTTATGTGGTTGTAGTATGATTAGTACAGTGAATTTATATTTTATATGGCATTTTTCCAATTTTTGGATTTTCGTTCCTTTAAAGTTGTTAGTTGTACAGGTATATTCTGAGCATTTTTTGTGATGTAAGGATTTTAAAAGTACACTTTGAGTAAATAATAAGGCTCAGATTCCTGATATTTTATATGTTAACTCTGATCCATACAGGAATATATTTATTAATTTATAAAAATTACAAAAATATTTTAAGGTTGCGAAATCAACTCCAAAGTTGGGAAGTGCCAGAATTATTTTTTCTGATCAATCTTAGTTTAACCTGCTTTGTGTCTGTATGCACTGTGATAATTATATTTAACTGCCTGATCATATACTAACTTCCACAGAAACCTTCCGGTCTTATTCAGTGCACAAGGAGGATGGTTAATGAGACAGCGCTATGTGGTGAATGACATGGGGTTTTAGGTCTGAAAATGAAGGTTTTCTTATGTCTCCAGGTCCTGATAATGAAAATTATTTGTATTATTGCAGTGCGTAGAGGTTTTAGTAACGGACCAGACCCCATTGTGATAGGCACTATACATCTCACAAGAAAAGACAATTCCTCTCAAAGGATTTACAATCTAAATACAAGACAATAGATGGCGGGGGGCAGTAAAAGTCAACAGTGAGACAGTATTGGTCACCTGATAAGCAGTGGTCTTAGCACATCAACAGCGCAACTGTTGTTAAATCATTTTTGTGGGCACCACAGCAAAGGAGAGTTTCATGCTTGTCTAGCTGTAGTGACTTTAATGAAAATAACAAGAACACAAAATAACAGAAATGAGATAAATGAAATGCTTGTTTGCAAGCTACATGCAACTTCATTCTTGAGGTCAGACTGCATTCAACTTCAGCCTGTCAAGTGAAGTTGTTTTTTTAACTCTGGAACATAGAATATTTCAAACCTTATAGTTAAGGCTCCATATCTGCAATGGAGATCACAGAAGTCCCAGATTCTGTAGCTTTCCACAACCTGTGTGACTTCTGCAGAGGGTCACTACTGGAGCAGCCTTGCAGACAGCTATACTGACCGCTGTTTGGCCATGGAAAGTGGTCCCTGGGTAGGCTGCCGGAGCAGCCACAGCTCCCAGCAGCAGTGCCTGGCCGGGCAGCAGCCCCTGGCCATCCAGCCAGAGCAGCTGCATTCTGTGGCCCCAAGCAGCAGTCCCCAGCAGCTGGTACACTCCTAGCACCCGTCCCCACCCCCTCCAAGATATTTAGTCACAAGTATTTTTAGTATGTCATGGACAGGTCACGGCTGTCAATTTTACTTTATTGCTGTGAGTTTTACTAAAAATACCTGACTAAAATGTGAGCTTACTTCTAAATGAAGTAGCCACATAATCCCTACACTTATTATAGCTCCCTGCATTTTAGACGCCTACCCATTAAAGTTGTTAGTGAGTGAAACAATATTGACTGCCTTTGGATAGACCACATAGGCCATCTTTCTTTAGGAAGGAAATACTGATGTGGAGGTTACCATTCTATTAGCTTAACAGCTCAAATAAAAGCAGACCTGAGTGTAAGTCTTGTAAGTGTTTTAGCGTGTATATTACATTATAATGCCAGTCCTCAAACCCACCAAAAATGAATAGGCTCAATAAAGAGGGAGGACAAGGTTGCAATGAAGCTCAGTTTTACTTTATTACAGAAGATGTTGGGGAAAATTTCTCTCACAAGGGCGTTTGTTATTGAGGTGTCTTAGTGTAGAATTAAGATGCCATCCATAGTGTAGCTGTTAAGGCCTCTAGAAACTTATAGGGTGGTAAATTCACATGTCTGAATGATATGTATCTTTGAATCCAAAGAACCTAAAGTGCAAGATTCTGCTGACAGTTATGTTAAGAGGGGGATTGGGAAGGACTGGACACTTTGTCCACAGAGTTTTAGAGAGATTTATTGGCTGCAAAGGAAGGACAATTCTAGGAAATCTTGGATTTAATTCCAGAGTGAAGAAATGTGCACTCAAATGAAGAAATCTTCTTTAATCCGTTCCCTTTTAGAGCCTGACTTTTTGCTGTGTCCTCTCCAATCTGTCCCTATCCCAGGCCTTGCTATTCAACTTCCCTTGCCCTAATCGCATTCTCCTTGCCTATCCAGTCTTCACTTCTCATGCTTCTCAGTCCAGTCTCCTTGCCCAAAGCAAGTTCTATGTAAAAACTCTGTTTTCTACATACTTGCAGTCTCTTATGAAGCAGTTTTGTTCAGGTATAAGTGACCATTAGCTTTTCCCATGTTTATGTAGGTCTTTGAGACAGAAATACAGGAGCCAGTGAAAAAAAATCTGGTTGTAAAATTCTAACGTTTAGGAGGGGAATACTGGCGCAATTTCAGTACCTAAAATTATTTTTAAATAACTTTTCTTGAAATTGTTTATAATTCAATATTGCATTATTAAAAAATTTTTTGGAACAACACTTTTGGTATAAAATTAAAATTGTGTGTCACAATTGATATGTATTGTGTGTGATTTATTGTATTTGATTTGTTAACCTGGTGTCTCTTGAAACCAATATATAAAACCGAAAGCAACATCTAAAATGCATTGTGTCCTTGAAACTGGAAAAAAAGTAGTAATATGGTGAGATTAATTTTAAAAAGCAGTTGGAAACTCACTCTAATTGTGCACTATCTTAAAATAAATCCCAAATAAGTTATTCAAATTTTAAATGAAGATGTATCATTTGTTCTTGTATCTTGCAGGATAACATTTTGCCATCTGCCTTTCCAAAGTAAGTGGCTATATGTGGGTACTGAAAGAGGAAACATTCACATTGTAAATGTGGAGTCCTTTACACTCTCAGGCTATGTCATCATGTGGAATAAAGCCATTGAACTGTGAGTTTGGTTAAGTATTACTTAGCTGAAAACAAAAAAAGTTGTCCTGGATACCATTGTTAATTTTAGAAATGTCATTTGTGTTAACTAACAAATTTAAATAGAAATAATATGAACACATTTTATCTCCCAGAAATCTGAAACATATATTTTTGTTCTGGTTTAAAATTCTTTTCTAAAGGAGTGTTAAGAATAAACAAAACAAAATTAAATCTTTTATGTGATGTGATAAGCATTGCCAGGATGGATAGATGATGTTGTTGAAGTACAGTATGGATTTCATTCATCTGATTTCTGAAATTTAGAATACATAATTTTATTTTATAGTTCAGTGAAATTACAGCTGCCAGACTTCCTTAATAGAAAAGTATCCTTAAAGTACAGTACAATTCACTTTGGATGTAAATCTCTCTGAATTATCTACAGTACGTAGAGTTCTCTATATTATATTCTCATCTGCATGTTTCTAGAACAGGGATTCTCAAACTTCATTGCACCACAACACCCTTCTGACAACAAAAATTACTACATGACCCCAGGAGGCAGAGACTGAAGCCTAAATTCCCCTGATTCCCAACTGGTGTTTTGGTATTAAAGGATTTGACTATAGGATTGTACTGTTCAAAAAATGTTAATTTATCTCATCCATCTGACTTCGGTAGCATTTGTTGTAGTCCAATGTCGGATGACATCATCATAATGCTAATTTAATTAAAGGTTTCCAGGGCTCTTTTTAGTTCAGATCTTTTACAGAACAGCCATTGCAACAGAACATTTATTGTAACTTTAACTTGGGGACACAACTTTTGGACCCATGCATGCACTTTGTCAAAAATGCCATTGCAGTGAGCTGCAGGATGGGCCCATAGACAATAAAACTCATTAGTCATTAACTACAATCCAGCAGGATTATTTTTGTGCTCACAATAAATGTTTAGTCTTAAATAACATTGGTTAAAATAAATAAATTGAATTTTATTGATTCTGGAATATTTCATTACAGAACTAACAGTTGTCACATAGTAAGTATAGCTAGGAGTAAAACATTTATCTGAAATTCTTTAATAAATGATACTGATATTTAGGTTAAACTGAAAGGAATGGATGATGATAGTGTATTAACAGAAATGCAAAATAAATCCAAAAATAGTGGGTGTTTTAGCCAACTCTTCAGCATAGAGCAGACCAATTAATATTTGTAAATTATTTTCAAAGCTTTCTTATCTGATGATTGATATACTACAAACAGAGAATGCAGTACTCTGTTTCACACAAAGGTCCTTTCAGTAAATGTGTAAAGTTTTGTTTTTTTTCCCAATAATAAAATGCAAATTACCCCAAAAATTAGATATGACTGAGGCTAATGATTTGTAAAGATATAGAGTTCTGTGTTCTCTGGCACTTTGTGATTTGCTAAAAAATTAATTAGTGATAGTATACGCTTTTGCACATAGTTTTACACATACTGAATGGTCAATATAAAGGCTACTTTTTCTACTATGGGATAAAATAATAAAGGTTGCTGTATCACTGCTTCTCAATTAAACAAATCAAAATGCAGGTAAATTTAAAATAAATGTAACATAGTAACAAATGCACTATAGTTGCAGCAATTACAATACGTAGCTGTTCACAACATTTTTGTCAGTGGCCTGGAAGAAAACATAAAATTATCACTGGTAGAGTATGTCGATGACACACAAATTGGGGCAATGGTAAATAATGAATAAGACAGGTCACTGATTTAGATCAATATGATTTCTTTAGTAAACTGGGTGCAAGCAATATATGCCTTAGTATGGCTAACTGTAATTGTATACATATAGGAACAAAGAATGTAGGGCTATACTTACCAGACCAGGAACGGGGGGTGTCTAACTTGGAAAGCAATGACTCTGTAAAAAATTTAGTAGTCATGGTGGATAATCAGCTGAGCATAAGCTCACAGTATGACATCAAAAGAACTAATATGAACCTGGGATGCATAAACAAGATCTCATCTCAATAGGAACTAGTTGTAATATATTCGGGGGCGACGCAGGGGAGGAGAATGCATTTCTTTTACTTAAGATGGAAATGTTTTCCCCTTCAGGTCATCCAAATCTCATCCAGGACCTGTTGTCCATATTAGTGACAATCCAATGGATGAAGGAAAGGTATGTTGAATTTTGAGATTTTTTATTAATACAATTTTCAAGAACAAGATTGAGAGATGTGAACATGTATTTATCTTTTTTAAAAAGAAAGAAACCAAAGACAACCCAATATAAGTGCTATGGATTTTGAGGAAGTACTCAAGAAATGAGGAAACACTCCTATTGGAAAGGATACATCAAGGATATCCAGGGCTAGGTGAAGCCCAGAAATATTGAGAGAGGCATATTAAAATGGCATGAAGGGTTTGATCAGATGAGCTGTTGGGGCTAAACAGAGTGAGTGTGTGTGCTGAAGCAAGGATGAAAGCAGAGATAGAAGAAAGATTAGCTGTGAAGATCTTAGAACAGGGTTGGCAAACTATGGCCTGCAGGCCCCTCCTAACCAGCCATTGAACTCCTGGCTGGGGAGGCTCCCCCGGCCCCTCCCCCGCTGCCCTCTTCTGGGCAGTGCTGCGGTGGCATGGTTGGCTCCAGTGGTGCTGTGTGCTCCTGGGGGGCAGCATGACTGGCTCCGGTGGGCTGTGCGGTTGCCAGACACGCTGCCCTGAGCGGCATGGTAAGGGGGCCGGGTTAGGGCAGGGGGGTTGGATAAGGGGCAGGAAGTTCCAGGGGGCAATCAGGGGACTGAGTTTCTGGGATGGTGGTCGGGGGACAAGGAACAGGGGGTTGGATAGGGCATGGGAGTCCCGGAGGTCTGTCGGGGGTGGCAGTGTGGATAGCAATTGCGGCAATCAGGACAGGCAGCAGGGAGGGTTGGGTAGTGGGTGGTCAGGGGGCAAGGAGCAGGGGGGATTGGATGGATCAGGGTTCTGAGGGGGGTAGTCAGGGAGCGGGAAGTGGGGAGGGGGGTCAGATGGGGGCAGGGGCCAGGCTGTTTGGGGAGGCATAGTCTTTCCTATCCGGCCCTCTGTACAATTTTGCAATCCCACTGTGGCCCTCGGGCCAGAATGTTTGCCCATGGCTGTCCTAGAAGATATAAATGAGGAAGGAGTTTACTGTGATGGGCAATAGGGAGATAGTGAAAGAAAATGTAGAGGCTGAAACCAGTCAGAGGCAAGATAAACTTTAGCATGTGCTTTTCGGGGCTGCTGTCATCAGTGACTGTGAGATTTTATAAAATGTTTAGTGGTTTTGGAACTACTAAAAGCAGCTGGTGCCTTTGGATAATACAGGTAACAAATGTCCGTTCATTCAGTAAACCCTCCCTCCCCATGCTGTAGGAACAGCGCAGAGGCATTGAGTAACTTGTTTGTCTTCCTCCTTACTGATCAGTGCTTCTCACCTTCTGCTGTCCTCAACAATATTTCTCCTTGCAGGACCTCCATCCTTTGTAGGATTAGTTAGTGCTGTCCTTTTTGGTAGCAGCCAGAAGGGAGTGTCACAATTCTGCTACCACTAGGATACAGAAGATTGCATCATCTTTTGTGTGCCTATAGAGAGGAAATGAAAAGTAACAGGGACAGAGAATGGTGTGTGTGGGTGTGTTTTTTAATATATATATATATGTGTGTGTGTGTGTGTGTGTGTATGTATGTATGTATGTGTGTATATATATATATATATATATATGTATGTATATAACAAAAACACACACACCCACAGCTATCTGAAAGTGAATAGAAGTAGAGAGTATTCCTTACAGCAGGGGTGGGCAAACTGCGGCCTGCGGGCCACATGTGGCCCGCCAGCCATTTTTATCTGGCCTGCAAAGGGCCGGGGAGTGGAGCCAGTGGTCCCTGCGCTCCTGTCTCAGGGGTTGGGCGAGCGCTGCAAACTGCGGGGCCTGCACTCACAGGCGGAGGGTCGAGCTGAGAGCCGCGAGGCCCCGCGCTCCCTTCCGGGATGCCAGGCCGAGAGCAGATAGCCATGGGGCCCGGCACTACCGGCTCAGGGTGCCTGGCCAAGCGCGGCGAGCTGCCCAGCTGAGTATGGTAAGTAAGAACTGGGGGATGGGGATGGCTTAGGTGGTGGGATCCCGGGGGTGGTGGTTAGGGTCGGGGGTCTCAGAGGAGGCAGTCAGGGAACAAAGAGCAGGGGGGCTTAGATAGGGTGAGGTCCCAGGGGTGGTGGTTAAGATGGGTGGATGTGTGTTGGGAGGAGGCAGTTAGGGAACAAAGAGCAGGAGGGCTTAAATAGGGGGTGGGGTCCTTGGAGGTGGTGGTTAGGGTAAGTGGGGCAGTCAGGGAACAAAGAGCATGGGGGCTTAAAGTTGGGTCTCTGGGAGTGGTGGCTAGGGTGGGTGGGTCTCGGGAGGGGGCAGTAATGAACAAAGAGCAGGGGGCTTGGATGAGGTTCTGGGGGGGACAGTTAGAGTGGGGGATCTCCGGAGAGGGCGATCAAGGGACAAGGAAGGGGTGGGGGTGGGTCAGGAGTTCGGGGGGGGGGCAGGAAGTGGGTGGGGATGGGGGCGCGGCCAGGCTCTTTGGGGAGGCACAGCCTTCCCTACCTGGCCCTCCGCACAATTTCAAACCCCAGTGTGGCCCTCGGGCCAAAAAGTTTGCCCACCTCTACCTTACAAGATATATTTCAATATCTGCTTCTTTCTAATCACTGATATAGTTCTGCATGACATGCTCGGGGAGAAGTTTGACTGTCAGTAATCTGCCATTTCAGTTCTGTACAGTGTTTTTTTAAACTAATATCTTAGAACAAGGAATTTCAGTTATCTTTCAACATTAAAGTTAATTAATGCATTAATTCACTCCAAAGTGGTTCTGAGAGAATTGAGGGGACAGTAGCAAGTGATGCCTCAAGTGAGAGAGAGAGAGAGAGAGAGAGCTTATCTGTGTGGGGTGAACTTAGGGTGACCAGACAGCAAGTGTAAAAAATGGGACAGGCATTGAAGGGTAATAGGAGCCTATGTAAGAAAAAGCACTAAAAATCAGGTCTGTCCCTACAAAATCAGGACATCTTGTCACCCTAGGTGAACTCCTATAGAACAAAAGACCATCACAAATCTCACCACCTTCTGCTCCCAGGGCAAGATGCACTTTTTTGACCTTGCATGTTTTTTTTCCAACCTTGGTTCTGTATCAAACATGTAGAAGTCTGTACATTTTAAAAACATTCTCCCAAAATTAAACTCTCTGAAAATGCTGGAGAGCATACACAAATATACCTCCTGGGGAGAACATGAGAAAGAGAAAACAAACCACACGTGACAGATATGTATTTTGCAACATGGCTGATTACTAGAAGATATACCTGTAAAGAGGAGATTGACATTTCTGCCTCTTCTGGACCTGTCTATACAGAGCAAGCTATCATGCTTAAGAAAAGTTTAGATGTATTTTTGATAGAATTGGTTGTTTGGGAAGGAACTTTACTTTAAAAGTGAGCAAAGTGGTTGCCAGCAGTCCTTTAAATTTAATTTTGAGAAAATGCATGCTGACCAGAGAGAGAAGCAGGAATCAAGAAAAATCATTCAGCACCATACAAATTTTATTAAAATTATCTATTTTCAATTACATACAATCACTGTTAATTAGTTAATGGAATAAATAAAAAAGGACAGTTAAAAACTTCTTCCTGTATTAGCTAAGGCCATTGTACTCCAAAATGTAAGTGTAAAAATTTGTCTTCCATCACAATATTAATGTACACATGTTTAATTATGAAACCTTGGCTTGAACATGGTTTGGTAATGTAGTACTCTGGTATTAAATGTGAATATTTTGTGATTACAGAAATTTGGGTGGTGCAATAGACGTTAGATAGCCCAAGAGTTATCTTTTGAGACCATGTACCTGCTGTGTAATAGTGAAGTCGTTTTAATAGTTTTAGAACTTTGTTATGGAGTTATTGCGGGACAAGTGTGCCTCATCCTCTCTTGGGCTGGGGTGGGATAATAAACTTCCCCATGGTTGCATCCTTATGACCACTCTTTGTCTTGGGGTGGTGATGACTAATGGTTAAAGTCAATATGTCAGTCTCTCCTCTCAAGGATGTGTGGCCCAATGGCCAGAGTCAGGGTGACGGCTGCTTCCCACAGGGTTGTAGGGCCCAATTGCCCAAATCAAAATGGTTTTCTTGTTCAGGCAGGGTATATCACCTAGTGATCAAAGTCGGTGTGGCCAGTTGGCTCAGCAAGGCAGAATAGCCTAGCAATAAGAATCATAGGGCCACCATATCTCAGGGCTCCATGGCTCAATGGACAAAATCAATAGGGCCACGCCCTCTTGGAGCCACCTGGCCTACTGGTCAGAGTCAGGGTGGCTGCCTGGCTCAGTAAGACAGTGTGGCTTACTGGCAGGAGTCAGTAGGGCTGCCCCTCTCCCAGAGTCAGTCTAACTGCGCACGTCAATAGGGCTGTAAGGCCTAGCGGATAGAGTCTGTATGACTTCCCAGTTCAGAAGAGCTGTATGGCCTAGGAGTCGGATTCAGCAGGGCTGCCCTTTCTCAGGATTGTATGGCCTAGAAGTCAGAATGAATGTAACTGCCCCTTCCACGGGGCTGCATGACATAGTCACAAGTGTTCTGGGGATTCTGCCTGTAATCTGCTGACTCCCTCAGCACCATAACTGGTCTCCCTGAGCTACTTCCTATCTGGTTCCTGATACCGGGGTTCTAGTGTCACCGTGGGCTCTGGGCTCCTTGGTCAAGGCAGCTCCCAACAGCTCTGCCACTCCTTGAGCATCCTCTGGAGCAGGCCTGCACAACTCGGAAAGCAGCGAGGGCCATATTACTGCAAAAAAACCAGCTGCGGGCCAAAAAGTCCCCGCCTCTCCCCACCCCATTGCTTGGCTTGCCCCACGCCTACTCACCCCCCGCGGGCCGCATAGTGAGCCTGTGAGGGCCGCATGCTGTGCAGGCGTGCTCTGGAGTCTCAGCGTCCCTAGCTCCATCTGTCTGGGACTTCTGTGATTCCTGGGCTGGTGCTTGCAGCATGCGTTCTCTTTCTTTGGCAGTCTGCACTGAATGAGCTGAGCTGCTCCCTTTTTTACCTATTCTGCAGCCAGAGCATGCCCAGCAGGGCTGCAGGGACATGGGCTCCTCAGCCCAGAGAGTGAGGTTAACCCTCACAGTACCAGTATGGGGCAAGTGCACCTCATCACAGGGAGGATTCCTTGTCACGGGTAGGAATAAAGATACAAGAGGGTGGCTCTAATGTTACTGCTGTATCTGTCTCATAGAATGAGAATTACAGGTATTTCAAGTAACTCTCTTTTCTTCAACGTTCTTTACTGTGATTATTGCAGCTTCTGATTGGCTATGAGTCTGGAACAGTAGTATTATGGGACCTCAAGTCAAAGAAGGCAGATTACAGATACACACACGATGAGGTAATGAGGTTATTCTTCAGCTGACTGATTTCCAGTTATGTTGCAATGTTTTTGTTTGTTTTTTGTTTTTTCCTATTGTGATTTAGTCATTAAATATTGACAGTTTTGTATGTTTGAACACTAATGTTTAGAAGTGAATACTCGTAACTGTTTAATACCTGTGTAAGTGAATCTGTACTGTCAATTGCAAGGATACCATTTGCTTCTAAACATTTTGCTATATTAATTTCTTTATTCTTTTGCTGTGGTTTGGTAAATATAACTCGTGTTTAAAATGCTTAAAATATTTTCAAATTCTTTAAATTGCCTGCAACTGAAATTTTTTGTTGCAGAAAAAATAAGAAAAAATAGCCCATAATTCTGTGCAGCTATGAAAATTTAAATGTATAAAAACAACTTAAAAATAGATATTCATATATATAGTAATGTATGATCTAAAATAAAATCACTGTTAATTGTGCCAAGTCCAAAAAAGATGGTACAGGGGTGTGAACTACTCTTTCCTGTGTCCGCTAAGGCCATTGTACTCCAGGCCACAAAGGAGTTTTTCTTCCATTCTCTCCTGGGGTTTGCATCAGGGAGACTGTGTTTCAATATCCTGTATTTATTGACAAAAATTAAACGAATAGGTGCTGATTTTGTGCAGTTTAAAATCATCCAGGCAATGCTTACTTATTGGGACTGTGCCTCACATTTTCATGTCTGCATAGTACCCATGCAGCCCCCATTCAGGTGGATTTGTGACTAGTTTGCACATCCTGCTATGTGATTTTAGTCACCAAAGCCTTCCAACATAGTTAGTTTGTAGTGATATATAAGCAGGCAGAAAACTTGATCCATTGCATGTCTCTTGCACATACCGGTAAGAATAAAGCAACAGTCTTACACCTCTCTCATATTTAACTAAAAAGAGAAAAGCAGGGACAAATATTTATATTTCTCAGATTTTCTTCTCCCAGATTCAGTAGAAGGGCCAGGCTGCAGGAGTGCAGCTACTGCCTGCCTCTCCTGTTATGTCTATACTGCAATTGGGAGGTGCGATTGCAGTACAGGTAGACATATGTAGGCTAGCTTTGATCTAACTATATCAAGTTTTGAACTAACGCTAATTTGAGTAATAATAGCAATGAAACCACAGAAGCATAGCTCATCCTCTCATGTACCCAGCATTTGCGAGAAGCAATGCTGTCACATTTTCACTGCTATTGTTGTTTAAGGTAGCTTTGACCTAGTTAGATCTAGCTAGCTTGGGTATGTCTACACGTGCGGCAATCATACCTCTCAGTTGCAGTATAGACATGCTCTCAGACCTGCTGGTATGTACCATGGGGAAGCTAGGGTAATGCTTCCCCTAAGATGCTCTTCTGGTTTGGAAATAAGAGTTGGGTCAGGCAACAGATGGAGAAGCAAATTTGTCTATCTCACACTTCTAGTTGGCTGTAGAAAAGTGGGGGCTCATTTGGAACTCCATCTAAGATACTTTTCAGGTTAGGAAGGAGGCTTAGCCAAATTGCGGGTAAAGAAGCAACCCAAGCTCCCATCTCCCATATAACATAGCGCCTTCACATATTGTTTAAACATCACTCCTTTGAGGGATTGTAATTGATATTGAAATATTTATCCTATTTTATAGATGAGAAAAGTGAGAGAGAGAAATTACTTGCCCAAGTTCATATGGCTATTGTTTTGCAGGGCTGATACCGGAACTCAGGAGTTCCTGACTTCCAGTTATGCATTCATATTCCTAGAACATGGACTGCCCCTGGAGCTATTAGTTAAGCTATTAGTTTGGACTTCTCATGACCTAGTCATGACCATAAAAACCTTAGTATCTTTCAGCTTTTGTAAAAGTTGTGGTAGATATATATTTTTAGTCTAGTGCTATAACAAATGAGTCGAATCTATATGTGAATCTAAAATTGACATTCTAACAGCTTACTCGTTTAGAATCACAGTATAAATTTGTAGGTATGAAAATATAATTAAATTATAAAAATATCTTCATATTTTTCATGTAAGAAAATTGTGAACTAGAGAGAATTAAAAGTTTGTTTATACTTTCACAATCTTTGTTTTCTATACTGTACATTACCACAAAGCAAAGAGGGACAGAAAAAATGGAAAATTTTTGTATTGAGAGAGCTCAATACATTTTAAAATATTCACTATAAAAAGAGTGAAAACAAATTTACAGTAAGGCAGGTAGAATTCCTTCCTCTACAAAGTTTCCATGTAACTTGTTAAATTAAATCACTTGTCCCGATAGCACATTATGCTTGCTCAGCTAGTGAACTTTCTGCATCGTTCTCTGTTTTCAGGTCATGTGACTTAGTGATTGATGTGAATTGAGCCCAATTGAGAATCTAGCTTCGAGGCAAGCTATTAAGTGATTGACATGAATGTCTTGAGTGTATTTATAATCATGCCTTAAGGAGTTACAGGTCCCACTTAGCTGTGTAACCATTTTTCTTTTGATTCATTGTTTTTTGCATATTTTAGGTTTTGTTCTATGATGAAATTTTTAATTTTTTGGTAAAATGTGATATTTGTTCTGAGACTTCATGTTGTAGCTTGATAATTCAATCCAAAATGATATAATAGATATAGTATTTTTTTGTTAAAAGCTATACTAAGTTCATCTTTGCTTCAACTGTTTTTTCTGCATATAAAAGCCAGGGCCAATGTTAGGGGGTAGCAAGCAGGGCAGTTGCCTGGGGTCTCCATGAAGTTAAGTTGCTCAGGCTTTAGCTTCAGCCCCAAGTGGCAAGGCTCATGACACTGGCTTTCAGCCCCCTACAGCATGGCTTTGGCTTTTTTTCCCTGGACTCCTGCAAGACTAACACTGGGCCTGTTTGGCAGACTCCCTGAAATCTGCTCACAGCCCCACATGGGGCCCCAGAGTCCTGGTTGAGAACCACTGATCTAGTTAACACTGCAGGCTAAAAACAGTGTGGAATACAGTTATTTTCGGGCTGAGATGGCAAGTGTATTATTTGCTTTGGAGAGAACTGTGATGCAATGGGTGTTCAAGATCTCTTCTACAATCAAGAACTTGTAGGAAAATCCCTTTTGTGAGTTAAGGTCGGCAGCAATGTAAATCTGCAGGATAGAAAATTATGATCTCTAGCCTCTTTTAGTTTGTGTAAAATATTACCTTATTCTGAGGACTCTCATTCCAATAATTTTATGCAGACAAGTGTAAACATCATAACCGCCTAAGTACTATAACTAGTATTAGCTAAGTTAATAGATTAGATACTCAACTTCAGTATAGCATTGTCCAGAGGTGCCCATGTAGTAAAAAAAAGAGCATGGCTTTTAGGGTAGATTGTGTAGCAATGACTTTTTGGAGAAGGTGTTTTAAAATGACTGAACAAAAGAATTCTAGATCTTGGCTATACCTCAGCTGTGGGAGAGGAGGGTTTGTATCTATATGACCTCGTGAGCTCCCTTCCAGCCCTACATTTTTATAATTGTATGTAAGATAGATATATTCTAATGTTTTAAAATAAAGACAGTAGTTTGTCTGGGTAGGTTTTGGGTCCATTCCAGCAACTGTTTCTTCCCCTGAGAAGAGGAAAAAATAGGTAATACAGCAATTTGTTAGCTCGTTCCTTCTTGTGCAATACTAGTTGGATACCTTTTCCTCCATGGACAAGGTGCTTGTATGTCATGTTTTAAGGACAGTGATTCCTTCAGTTTATAATTTGGTTTCAGTATTGCTAATCAGATTTGTTTTGGATATGGGGAAGCCTGAATATGCAAAAAAGAAATTTAATGCTTTTGTACATATTGCGTCAACAAATTTAGAACAGCCTATGCAGAAGTGAATGGTGGAGAGGAAGCTTCTCTTGATTTAACTGCAGTCAGAGTAAGTTAAATATTGCACTGGATTGATGATTTTTAGATAATCTGAATCAAAGAGTTTAAGATTCAAAAGGAGAGTAACTGGTTGATGATTTGATGTGTCTTATATTGGTGTTGTATCTACAGTTTTTTCTGAATTATTTTTATTGTGAGCTATTTGAGTGTTTCTTGCCGATGCTTACTTTTTCCTTTCCTTTTTCAAAACCTCGATTTTCAAGTTAGCTGCTAGAATAGGAAAATATTAACTCCAGCAAATGGCAAATCATTGAGAGTGTAAATATGGAACCTCACAATGTCATTTTGCTACTCTTTTTCAAACCAGCCATCTGTAACAGTCTATATAAAAGTGCTTTTGTTTGTGCTTTTTGTTAGTAATGACATTGTTTCTAATAAGGTCAATAATACATTAATGTATGTGGCTGAAACTATTTTTTATTTGACAGTATTTGTTTGTCAATGTGTATAAGTGGTCTCTCTAAAAAACATAACTGCACCAAATCTGCTCAGCACACTTTGAAAGTTTATGCAGTAGTTTTCATCATGTGTAGATTGTGGGTCATACATCTAACTTCTTTTTCGAGAGATGTCCCTGTGGGTGCTACACATCAAGGTGTATCCCAGCACCTTTGGAGATTTGTACAGCAGTACCCCTATGGGCTGCGCACGCGCTGTGCCTGCCTCTCGAGCTGCCAGTGTTTGAATAGTGCTTGCACAGCCTGGGCTCCTCAGTTCCTTCTCTACCGTCCCCGGCTAGAGGAAGAGTTCAGAGTCTCAGACTAGATAGTTACTTTTGTTTCTTAGTTTAGTTACATAGTTTTAGACATTAGTGTTACCAGTTAGACAAGTTACTTTAATTGTTACATTTATTTCTTTGAAGGAGAGGGGAGGGAAAATAAAACAATAACAAAAAACCTCCACGGTTGGTTATGCCTGGCTCCCCAGGCTTCAAGACATGCACCTCCTATAGGGATGTGATCCCCATTTTGGATGGGCATTCACAGTATCTATGCTGTTTGTGGGAGTCTCATGTACCCCAAAAATACATCCACTCTAAAAAGTTGAACGCGAGGACATGCAAGGTCTGGAAGCTCAGGCTTAAAATGCTGCTTCTAGAATACTCACTCAGACCAGCATCTGACCGTGGCCTGCAAACCTCTTTGACACCCTCCAGAGGTAAAGGAAAGACAAAAAATGGCCACCTTCCTCTCCACTCAGGGGAAGACCGGAGACAGAGTTAAAACAAGCTCTTATCTTCAGCAGCTGCGGCTTTGCCACTCAGCTCACTACAGGCAGCAAGCACCTGAGGCACTGACCCTGGGTCAGCAGCCCCTCTCCACAGTGCTGAGGCTCAGGGCTTTCAATTGCCTGCCTCTGTCAGTTCTCCTTCAGCCATCTCTGTCAGCAGCGTGCCCAGAGCTGCTACAGTGCCGACAGCACAAGTGACGGCACCATCCTTTGATCTTGTGGTACCGCTTCTACAGCCGCCACTCTCCGCACCAAGCCCCCTGAGGTCTTCAGCCTCCTCTGAAGTGCCTACCTCAGGGACTCCTACTACCCAGAGCCAGCTTGTGCCCCTGGGACACCCTTTGGTACACCAGCAGATGCCGCAGCAGACTCTGCCTCCACCAGCTCCACTGACTCTTAGTCGGTCAGCACCACTGCAGTTTTTACAGCCAGAGGAATTAAGGGTGTCCCGTGCTCCTGACACTCCTCTTTATGGCACCAGTCTGTCACTGAGACCTTTAGCACCCTATCTTCAGTACTCCCCTACTACTTCAAGCTCCTCCAATGAAGTATGGGAGGATGAAGATGAGGAATACAAAGGGGAAGATGATTTCTCTCAATACTCTCCTCATATTCAGTTACCTACAACTGAGAGATGCCCTGCAGCACGATCCCCATTTCCTCAAGGCTATCCACACTGATATGGCAATCCCTGGATGGGACCACCAATCTCTCCTCCCCGCTCCATGGCAATGGCCACACTGGAGTCCATGGACCTACACCACACCACACTCGGGTGTTCCACGGGCTGCCCAAAGGAAAGCTGTCAGACCCTCCCACTACTGGCCTACACTGAACCCCGGATAAGACCTGAAGTGGCAGCCCTCCCTACAGGGGACACTGCCCTGCACACCTCTTCTACAGCAATAACATCTCAAGATGCCATGGTACCCCCACCACCTCCTACTATTGATGACCTTGCTCATTTTCAAGAGCTGTTTCAGAGAGTAGCAGAAGAGCTCAAGATCACCCAGGACGTACCTAGAACACATGGTGTCCACGAAAGCTTATGCTCCAAAGTATCTGTTAGTATATAACAGTGCTACAAGAGTCTTTGTCACTTTTGCAGATCCAGACTAACACTACCCCTCTGATAGTGTCTATGATGATGCTTTGTCACTTTAACTTTGCAACAAAAAACTTTATGCCTCTCATCAAAGTGGTTTTATTTTGATGGCTAAACAGCAGTTTGGCTGCCAAAAGTTACTTCTGTAGTGTGTATACCTCTACTGTTTTGTGGGCAAAAGCTGCTTTTTGCAGCCAAAACTGTGTAGTGTAGACAAGGCTTAAGCATTTCAGTCAATAGTGAGAAGTAGAGAACAGAATACTTAGGACACTAAGTTTGTCCTACTAGTTTGAAAATAGTCATTGACCAAAATTGTTTGGAGGATGTCAAGTCAGTTATTGCATCTTCTGCACTACCAAGTTTTACATTGGAAGCAGTGAGGATGAAAGTGCAGGTTTCCACAGGCAGAAATTAAATAAGATTTTATAGATTCCTTTAATTTAACAGTAAAGATACCTGAAATTTTCCAATATAATCCTTGCCTTTACATTTTCACTATAGTTACAAACACCTAAAATTAAACCTGTTTGCCAGGAAATTTCCTCTCTTTGCAAGGTGAAGTCTGTAGAATGACACTCAATATGTATTTAAAAAACTGCTCCCTTCATGCAAGACAAGTTGAATTTTAAAACTGTAGTATTGTATGCTTTATTGTAAGAATAGTGATCCATGGTTTATTAGACAGAGAATTATCTGAAAGAATACAAAATCTGAAAGCATTCATATTTAACAGAGCTAGGAAAAACAGTTTGTCTGGAATGTGATAGCTGTATAGACCTGTGGTTATAAATTAACTTTTTAGAGCAGTTATTTATAATGCCTATCAAACCATCCTGTACAGTTAGTTTCTTATCATTGTCTTGCAAGATGTTTATGCATAGTGAAATGATAGAATGGAAAATGTTAGCTTTCTTTGGGTTTCTTTGTATTGAAAGGCTCTGAAGTTCAAATATAGCTATTGCATGAAAATGATTTTTAATTACCTTATCCATACAATACAAACACAATTTTATGCTGTAAACATTCATTTTCTGCTGTTTTGTGGACATGAAAACAATGAAACAAAGATGAGTAGCATGATTTTTAAATGCTTTTTAAATAAATGTTTGGAAATGTTGTAAATCTGTCATTTAAAATTGTCAGGTTTTAAATAAAAAAAATATTTTGCCTGCTCTGTTTTAAACTGAACTTGAATAGCATTAATTTAGAAAATGTATTATAGATTACTATTTTTAGGTTCAGTCTTCTGATCAGTGGGTAAATATCAGAACTTATCCCTGCGTTTTGTAGAGGATGTACCAAAATAGCTCAAGGGGTTGCCATTTAGTCAACAAAGTAGCTACCAAGCAATTTATTTATGACAAAAGACACAAACTTTCCCTCTGCCACTCTTTCTCAGGCACATAATAATGGAAATGGTATTTTTAGAAAGGTCAGAAATGCCTGCAACTTAGCCATACAAAATGAGCTAACAAGTAGATCTGTTTCTACCAAAGACAGTGGAACACTAGAGTATGGCACAGTGTTATCAGTTAGTTTTGCAATTCTTTATTATACACTTGGTACCTAGATGTCACATTGAGTGGTGCATTAGAAATACCTCAACAGGATACTATTGGATTTTAAATGCTTTCAGATATTGTTTACGTTTTTATCAAATAAGAATTGTTGAAACAGAATAACTTTAATCATACTATTGTAACGTTGTTCAGTCTCCAATTTTTCTCCCAAAATAGTAGTATATGAGCATACACCTTGCCTTAAAATAAATTTGAAAGTATCCTGCTTGCTTGTACATTCAAACAAGAACTAGTGCCCTACTCTGTTGCACAGAATCAAAGTGGGTCACTTTTTCATAAGAGCAGGTATGGGTAAAATAGCAGCTTCTACTGAAAAATGTTCATGTATAGAGATAGTTAATCACATTTCTACATGCTGTTTTAAAAATTGACTTATTCTATAGAATATCACTTACAAAAGTTCATAAAGACCATTATTTAGATTGCAAAGTGAAGCATTAGAAGTCAGTGCCAAATTTAGTTACCCTGCCATCTTAACTCTCTCTGCTCTTTTATGAGGCCATTCTGTGCACAGAATGAGTCATGTAGCTTGGGGAAACTGGTGAAGGAGGAGAAATAGTACATGCTCCTGTAATTAAAGATTGTTTCGTAGTGTACATACACAAGGGATCAGAATTAAGATTGCACTGACAACCGTAAATGTGGCATTTTCTAACTTTTAAGTGGTTGACTTGGCAACCTAAATTATAACATGTATAGAGTTCCAAGCCAGAAGGGACCACTAGGTTCAACTATTGTAACATGTCTATCACTGATCCTTAAATTTTACCCAATATTGAGCCCAATAACTTGTATTTGATGAAAGCCTATCTTCCTGAAGGCCATCCAGTCTTGATTTGATCAAGAGATGGAACATCTACCATTCCTCTTGGTAGTTTGTGCTGATGGCTAATCAGCCTCACATTTTTTTTAAAAAAAAACACAACAGTATTTTATGTCAAATTTGAATTTATCTGGCTTCAGCTTCCAGCTATTGGTTCTTGTTATGCCTTTTTCCGCTAAATTAAAGAGCACTTTCATCCAGGTTTTTTCTCCTTCTGAACATACTTATGCTGTAATCAAGTTACTTCTGAATTTTCTTTTCAGTAAACTAAACAGATTGAGTTCTATTGTGGCTGTCTGCTAAACTCCCATCCTTTTTAAATTGTGGACACCAGATTTGTATGCAATATTGCATTGTCCATGTCACAAATGCCTTACACTTACTACTCCCCTGTTTATACATCCAAGCATTACATTAGCCCTTTTAGCATCACACTTGGAGTTCATGTTGGGTTGCTTGTCCAGTGACACCTTAATCCTTCTCAGAGTTGCTGCTTTCAGGATACACTCCCCCATTTTGTACATATAGCCTGCATTCCTTGTTCCTAGATATGTAATTTTTCATTTGTATGTAGTAAAACACATTTTGTTTGCATAGGCCCAGCTTAGCAAAGCATCCAGGTGCTCTGCGTGACTGCCCTGTTCTTATCATTATTTATCATTTGCCAGTTCTGTGACAACATGCAAATGTTATCAGCAGTGTGTTTATATTTACTTCCAGATTATGGATAAAAATATTGAACAGCACTTAGTTTAGTCCTTTCAGAGCCCCACTATAAACATCTCCATTTGATTATGGTTCCCATTGATGACTACTTTCTGAACTTTCAGTTAGCCAATTCTTAATCAGTTTAACATGTGCTCTACTGATATTGTCTGCTAATTTTTTTTATTAGAACATAACATGATATAAAGTCAATGCCTTACACTTAGACTTTTGGATTACATCTAGGGTATTATCTTGGTCATCCAAACTTGTAATCTTATCAAAGAATGAAATCAGGTTTGTTTGAAAAGACTTTTTTCTATAAAAGCATGTTTACTACTATTAATTATATTCCTATCCTTTCATTCTTTATCAGTTGAATACTATACTGACTTTTCCTTTTTTTTTTTCCCCAGGATTGATGTCAGGCTAATCAGTGTTACCTGAGTTATCCTGTTTGCTCTTTTCCTACAATCTTCTCTAATTTCTCCAGTACACCAAAACTTATTAAAAATGAATGTCAATAGGCCAGAGATCTACTGAGCCAGCTTTTTTAGGACTCTTGAGTGCAGATTTGCCAGACCTGCTGACTTAACTGTTTGTCCCTAATAGATGTTTGTTTAATTCTTTGAGTGATGGTCCCTGTGGTATTTCACATGAGTCCACAGCCACTGAATTTGAAAGTCATTCTGTTGGGTCCGCACATGTGCCTTTGCTTCGTCTCATGATTTGTCCTAGATGATAGAGGGTGGGATGGGCTGACAGCATCTCCAGTTCCTTCTCACTGCATGATCAGAGTTGGAGCTACTAGTGTCTTCTGCCTCTGATGCACTTGAAAAAAGTTTAAATTTTTACATAGTTTTTCTTCTAGTCTTTACTGTTTTTTACATAGTTTTAGCCTTTAATAATAGTTTCAATTGAACTTAGACTTTGGGGGAATTTATTTATTGATTCCTTGCCATCCCAGGACCCATGCACAGGTATTGGACTATGCTGAAGATGCCAAGATTTAAAATCTGCACCTCCTGCCTGCGTTCTTTCTTGGTCAACGAGCACCAGCACTACCTCTATAGCTTGGAAGAAGCCCACACTTCATCCAGGTGTAGTATCTGCCAGTCCTTCCCAAACCATACCTGGGAAGTCTGGGCTCTCTGCCTTAAGAACCACCTCATGGAAGTCACCATGAGGCCTCAGTGAGATCCCCACCCTCTTCGTATATCAGTCTAAGACATCCAGGAGTGCACCTCAGGCCTCAGAGATAGTCTGGTTCTGATGGTACTACTGCTTCAAGCCTAGTACCATGCCCTAGTCAGAAGGCAAGGAAGCATGTGCATAAACATGGCAGTACCTTCCTCTAGGCCGAAGGAGGACAATGCATCTTCTACAAGTTTCAGCCATGGATGCTCAAGCATGAGAAGAAACCATGCATAATGGTGAACCCTCCAGTACAAAGCTGAGCACACCTTCAGTGTCTGCCTCCCTTAAACCAAGGGACCCATCAGTCTGGGACAGTCTTCCATTCTGGTGCCAGTTCTGGCTATGGAATGAGTACCATTAATGCCATGCAGATTAGAGAAAGTACTGGAGTCATATAAACAGTTCACCTTAGGAGAACTCAGATCTCCATGCCACCTTCTGCCATCCACACGTAGGAAGATCTGATTACCTACCACAGTGAAGTCGCACCTCAATTCATCATCCTTTGATTTACACACTCCTACCTGCTCTGATGGTACAGCCACTGGAACCAGGATCTGAATTATCTAAGGATTCCAATGGAATACAAGGGCTGCCTATTCCCTGTTGCCACTCTCAGTATCCAAAGGCACCACCTGAGTACCCTCCTATCCAGCAGCAGGGAAGTCACTGATTTCCCATATCATTGAGCCCTCCACAGCATCGGCTGGATCCATTTTGCTAGCCCTATTGGGGATCTGGCCTCAGTACCCACCCTCGGAACCTGCCCATTCATCAAGGGAAACTTCGCTACTATCCCTGCTTAGGGTGTCCTCGAACAAGTGCTCTGAACCAGTTATGGAGGATGAACCATTCTGTCAGAGTCACTGTTTGAGATGGTTGGAGAATGGCATTATTGATCAGTAGAGATAGTGATGAATAAAGGATGTCCTCTCCAGATGCTGCAGTGAATTGGGCTGCTCTTTCACCTTCAGATGACTTTCAGCAGTTCCAAGAACTTCTGCAAAGGATGGCAGACAACCTTCATATTCCACTGGAGGAAATACAAGACAAGTAGCATCAGCTCCTGGACATCCTTCATTCCTCGATACTGAGCAGTGTTGCTCTACTGATCAACTATGCTCATCTCCAAGCAGTTCAAACAGTGACTTGGACTAAGTGGTTCATCTTCCATAACTGGTTTGGAGCAGTTTGGCATACCCTGGCCACTTGCACGCCTACCCCCAAGGGGGCAGAGAAGAGGTACTACATACTGGCTAAGGGGTCTGAGTTTCTTTTCTCACACACTCCCACCCAGTTCCTTTGTGGTGTAAGCAGCAATGGAATGGTTCAGATAGCATTACCAGCACTCCACCCTAACAGAAAGAAGGGCAAATGCATAGACCTGCTGGGAGACAAGGTTTTCTCATCAGCTAATCTCCAATTTTGAACTACCAAGCCTTGTTGGCCAAACATGACTTTATCAACTATGGCAATTTGGGGAACTTTACTGAAAAAACTGCCTCGGCAAGATGGAGCCTGTTTCCAGTTTGTCCTGGAGGAGGGCAAGCTGCTGGTGAGGACAGCACTTCAGTCCACTGTAGATGTGGTGAATAGTTCACACTTTATGGCTGCAGGTATTGTCACATGGAGGGAATTGTGGCTTCACTCATCCAGTTTCCCCAGGGAGGTGCAAAATACCATCGAGGATCCCCCATTCAATGAATTGCACCTGTTTAATCAAAAGACCGGTGATTCCCTCTACTTCCTCAAGGATTCCAGAGCCACACTTGGATTGCTGAGTACCACACTACCTCATCCACATCCTCCCCTCCCCAATCCGTCTTGAGGGACCACTCTCACAATATCCTTGCCCTGACCACAAAGGGGAGCAATAGTGTGTGTTCCTCTGAAATATCAAGACAAGGGTTTAATTCAACTTACTTCCTGGTATCCCAGAAGAAGGGCAGACGGAGACCCGTCCTGGATCTCACCAAAGTTTTCTCTGTCATAGTAGCCCATCTCAGGTGTTTATGGGCTCTTTATAGTCCCTTATCTTGACAACTAGATACTGGCAGTGTAATCCAAAGGTGTAGCTCAAATCTTAACCCCATGTTGCTTAGACTCCTTGCCTCCCTGGGAGTCCGTGAAAATGTGAAAAATCAATTTTTGGTTTCCACACGGTCACTAGACTTCATAGGGGCCTCCACCCACTTGAGCACAGCCACCAAAGGACAGATTCCAGACTGTGCAGGAACTTGTCGCCTGGGTAGTCAACAGTCTATCCCAGTCAAGATTTGTCTAGCCCTCTTTGGCCACATGGCAGACTGGACGTATATCACCACCTTCATGCACCTCCACCTTCACTGTCTACAAATGTGGCTGACAGTCTCTCCTGATGTGCTCTTTTCCCTCTAGTGGTGGATGGATCTGCAGCAAGTTTGTGCAGAGATCCCCTTTCTCTCATCCTTCCTGAACAGGATGATCATCACAGACACATTCTTTGAAGATGGGAAGCGCACATTACTTTAGCGAGAAAGGTGGGTGAACTTGGGGCCATGATGGTAAACACCCTTTTCACCTCATTCCACAAGGACAAAGTCTCCTTGCGCCTACATCCCAAGTTTCTACTAAAGCTAGTATCTCAGTTTCATCATGAATTTGCTTCAGTGCTTGTCTATAGTACATGGTGGTTCTCTGTCCAAAACTAATGTAGTTGGCTTCTATATCTCCCCTAGGCAGCTTCTGGTGCATAGAAATGCATCAGAGGTGGAGGTTGGGGAATGGATGAACTGTCTGTCATCTAGCTATACCCAGCGGGCATTTGATTCTTAGTGAACTTTCACCAACAGGCTGAAGTTAAAGCAGGCTTTAACCTGGTTTGAGACTGAAAATCAGGTGACTGTAATTGGTGGTTGGTTTTCAGCTTTTCCTGTTCTCCTGGGTGGCTGTGTGAAGGAAAGGATCCGTTCTTTTCTAGGTGCATGCAAAGCCAGTTAGAGCATATCTACGCTACAGCTGAGAGTGAGCCTCCAAGCCCAGGGGCTCATGCTAGCATGCTAAAAAAATATCTATAGTGTGGACACTGGAACTTGGACTGCACCTCAGGCTCTCAGGCCTAGGGGGTTGGATGGGTTTGCTCAGACTGCTTCTGGCTCGTAGCAGAGTTACCAAGTGAGGCTACCAAAAGGGTGGTGGGAGGCAGTTTGAGAGAGGCAGCTGGGGAGGTTGTGCCCCTATCTCTTCACCTACCACAGTAGGATTGATTCAAACCCTTAATTTTAAAAGTTGCGGTTCTTGACTCAGGAAATACTTTTAAATTCATAATCAAATATACATTTTCTTTACAATGCCTGGTCACCATTCAGGTGCCATATGTTGCATGCCACTGGACTAAGTTTTGCCATTGCAAAATTTCCAGTACGTTATAGCTGTGGACTAAATAATGTCATATTCCACTGCAAATGCCTATGATGTATAACTGCAACTGATGCCAACGTACTATGGTGATTGATGCCTTTAAAAAATATAAAATAGACTGAAACCTACTCACAATTTTCTGACCAAAAATACCCCAATTTTCTAAAACCCACCTGGAGACACACTGAAGTTTTAGAAACTGCTAGAGAACTGTGATGTAAATCAACTGAAGAGCTCTCTGGTTTTTTGGTTATGTAAGTATGTTGGTGAGTTTATAATTTGTTTATTTTTTAACTTCAAAACAGTCATAAATAATTTTGCTATAGTCTTTTTAGATTGCAGCTGATCCTGTGTCATAAATGTCACTTCAGATTTTCATTTCTATTACAAAAGATTTGGACTAGCAATTCTAGTATAAAAATGGCATCAGCACTCCAGAAGGACGTATATAGTGACCCAGGTGGTGATGAATATTGGTCTGGTGCACCAGAGCAATTCCCATTTTTCAGTAAACTAGGTTTTATACAGTTTTGTTGCTCCAGTGAAACTCTTTATGATGATGATTGACCACTAGGAGCTAGAAGTGTGACTGTATGTTACAGTTCTAATTTGCCAGGCAATATCAAGTAATAATCAGTATCCAAGATACACAGTTTGTTCTTAAGAGGTTATTCCACAAATAATTTTAGGCCCTTGACT
Source organism: Dermatemys mawii (assembly GCA_007922305.1). Classification (NCBI taxonomy): domain Eukaryota; kingdom Metazoa; phylum Chordata; order Testudines; family Dermatemydidae; genus Dermatemys; species Dermatemys mawii. The sequence goes on from ML677333.1 coordinate 79,392,549, forward strand.
TTGTTTCTGAAACGTCAAAGGTTGTGGATTATATAACAGTATAATATGAGGCTGTATAATACAGACTAGCATATCCTTTAAAGAGAAAAATATTAGGTATAATTTTTTCAGAATGTGTTGAATTATTTTAAAGGGATGTAAAGCTGGCTTTTCTCAAGGCTTGATACAACTCTAGTATACGGGTGTGTATAACTACATATTTGATAACCATTTGATATACACCCTTATGTAGCTGAAGATCTCATCGCCTAGGTAACCAATAAGTTTCTGAAAACTATTTAAAAAATTGTCTTGTAATGTATGATTTGAATATATCTAATAAAAGCTGCTGCACAGGTGTTAATGTTCAAATAATACAACTTAGTGTCTTATAACAGTACCAGGCATTCTCTTCTAAATGTTTGCTTAAAAAGGGAGATTGATTCTCTTCAGACTTCTTATTGTAGCTTTTTGATTGTCAAATAGAATTTTCTTTAATTTTATGCAAACACTAATACTTCATAAGGATATTTTTTCTCATCAGAACTTTTTGACACAAATAATGTTGTAACCTCTTCAAATGAGAAACGTCTCAAAAGATTACTTAAGTGTATCTGAAAAATTAAAAAAATGTATACTTGTTTTGATATTTCATGGCTTAATACTTTATCTAACACTAAAATTGTGTGATCTTTAAGAAGGGAGAATTGAGACCACAAGGCTTGGTCTACCCTACAGAGTTAAGTTGACATAAGGCTGCTTACATCGACCTAACTCTGTCAGCATCTACACTACAGTGTAGCTGCCACCAGTGTAAGTCGCCCACTACACCAACCTAATAACCATTTCCACGAGAGGTGTAGTGCTTAGGTAGATGTAGTTAAGTCAGTGCAGTGTCTATGTAGACACTGTGTTGCTTACATCCCATATTGCTATTTTTGACAGCCAGAGTCCCGAGCTGTGAGCCCCCCATAATTTTCCACTTAAGTCAGTGCAAATGCTCCTTGTGAGGACATGCACCATTGGCAGAAGGAGTGTAGTGTGGACATGAACAGCTAATTAAATTGCGGTGGCTGTAGGTCGACTTAACTTAAGTCGACTTAATTTTGTAGTGTAGACATGTCCCAAGTTGCTGGCTTTCTCCTGAAAACTCTAAATTCTTTTTTCTTCTTTATGCAGGCTATCCACTCTGTTGCTTGGCACCATGAAGGAAAACAGTTCATTTGTAGCCATTCAGATGGTACCTTGACCATATGGAATATAAAATCCCCTGCCAAGCCACTTCAGACGATCACTCCACATGGTAAGAAAAGAATGAACACAGGGTCAGGTAGTTCTTACACTGAAAATGTCATTAAACCTTTCTATAAAATCGTGTTTTGTTTAATTGCAGAGTTTAACTACTACTCCCCTAGCAAAAGGAGTTTCTTCTTAGGCATATGATGATAACTTCTGCAAAATCCAAGCTATTGTTTACAGTAAAGTCTCAAGCCCTTATGAAAATAAACTTCTGACTGTGAATAGTGTAAATCAGTGCCTTCCTAAGTGTGCAGAAACATCTCCAGTGCATTTCTTGTAAATAGCTACACAGATAAATGAACATAGGGTTTGCATTGTTCTTTAATGTTGCAATCCATGTAGTGTTGAAAATATTTCTGTGAATAAACAAGGATCTGTGTGTATAAATGTGTACATTGTATGAATTGCTGGAAAATCAAAATTGTGCTATTAAATTCTAGAATTTTAAAGCAAATATGCCCATTACCAAACTAGTAGCCCAATGAAAGGTATATTGAATGTTCAAATAAATAAAATAGTTTTTATTGTTATTTTGTAGGAAATCAAGATATAAGTGTGGTTCATCACTGAGAATAGGTTATGTAAAAATGACAATTTTATTTGCTAGATCAGGTCCCTTTGTTTATTCCAGTGTGCTTTTTAATCAGTATTCAGAGTACAACTACTTTTATAAGGGAAAACTTTTTTTGGTTTCTGCAATACTGCTTTTTGAACACTCTCCCAAACAAACATTCTATGTTTACATGATGAGTGGAAATATTAATTGTACCTTTGCATTATTATGAAGCTAAAATATAGTTTGTGACAATGTAATAAATTTTAATATTACATATTTTAATTTATAATTTATTTAAAAGAATGATTTCAGCACATTACAGAATTGTTTTTACATTTAATATATGAAAATATATATTTGTTTAGGAAAGCAGCTAAAAGATGGGAAGAAGCCAGAACCTTGCAAACCTATCCTGAAAGTGGAATACAAAACAGCTAGAGCTGGGTAAGACTTTGCTTATAAGCTCTTTATTAGCTTTGCTTATAGGACTCTTAACATGTATTTGTAGTCTTTGAGAATGTCCTTTGTATCTTCTCATTTGTGGGATATGTACCCAGTGTCACTGAACTTGGGAACCTGTGGAAAGCAGAAGTAAGTGATGAAGTATAGAGAGTCTTGTAGCACCTTATAGACTAACAGATCTTAGGGATTATGAGCTTTCGTGGGCTAAAACCCACTTAAGTAGGCTAAGACCCACGAAAGCTCATGATCCCTAAGATCTGTTAGTCTATAAGGTGCTATAAGACTCTTTGTATCTTTTGCAGATCCAGACTAACACGGCTACCCTCTGATGAATTATAGTTACTGTTTAGGTAAAACATAGCCATTATTCTAAAATATGTGTGACTAGAATAGGTAAAAATGACATGTTGATGAATGCTCCATATCTATATGGTCCTTCTTTAAAAGCAAAGGGCTAGCAAAAATATAAAAATGTGATAAAATAGTATTTGTTGCTGTTCTTAAATCTTCATGATTTCACGCCACCTTTTAGCAGTATTAGGGAAAAATTGATAAATTGGCAGCATATTAAGTACATTTTCAGTTGTACTAAGTTTTAAGGGAAATCTGTTTCTTTGAAGAAATAAACTAGTAATGAGACCATCACTAACTTTTCTTAGTAAAGCAATATGATTTTGGAGTATGGCTGAATTCTCTTCATATGTTGCAGTAATTTATGCAGTCATGCATAATTATGTATATTTGTGTATACATAATAAAGCTGTAATTCCAACAAGAGGCTCTGATGGAATTAGATGCATATTGAGTAGCATGTTCTTGTCACTCGAACTTAATGAAAGACTTTCATATACAACGTGAGGTTTCTTATTTACAGTTGTAAAGCATTTTGATATGCTTGGGTTCTATTTAAAATCATAATATTCATGGAAATCCTTGGAGCCATTTGCAGATATTCATTTTTCAAATGTTCATTTCGTTTCTGTTGATTTATTTGTTGTACTTTTTAGTACTTTTTGGCTTTCTGTATTGCTTGAAAGTTTTCAAAGTAAATAAGGTTACTGAAAATTGTTGATAGTTTAACAAATGCTTCCATATATATTCATGTGCTCTACAATTAGTTTTAATGATTATATGAACCATTTTTCTTTATCTAAAAGTCAGTTAAATGGAGGTTTAAGGTTTTGAAGCCAATTCCCAATTTTTTTAGAAGCCAGAACTCAGTCAGGAACAATTGTTAGATTGCACTGTTTGCAGCAGTCTACATCTGTCCAGGTATTTCCTTTCCACGGGGAGTAAAAACACTAAATAATCATGAAGTCACGATATGTTAAATTAACAACTCAACTGTTGTGTCCAAGCTTCTGACCCAAATTATGCTATAAATAACTGAAAAGCAGCCTCAAACATGCAGCAAGATAAAAATTCTGCAATTTGAAGCATTCACACTGCAAACACTCATTTGAGAATTGTCATATGAAATCTCCACAATGTAACAATTTTTTTTTACAGCATTTAAATTTTAACTGGTTTTTGACATGGTTTTAATAAAATAAAAGTTGCAATAAAACAAGCTTACGCACAACCTCTCTTGTTAGTACAGCTTTCCAACTGTGTTTGTTTTTTCAAGATTATTTTGCTTTTTGCATCATATATGCTCTCCAACTTGTGCAAGCATTCCGTTCCAGGACACCTTGCGTAAGTTGAATTTTACATACTTCAGAAATGTATCTCTGAACATTACACACACACACACACACACACACACACACACACACACACACACCCTGCTATTTTTAGCTTATGGAACTTATGGAAAAAAGTGTGGATTTGCATAAGTCGAGTTTTGCGTAACTTGCGGGGGGTGGGGGGTGGGTATCTGTATTTTGTTTCATTGTTGAGTCTTTACTTGTTCCCTACCTGCTTTTTATTTCTTACCTTAAAACTGTCCTTTTATGCTAGTTCCCATGCTTGATGGTGTTCAGAACACTGTCAGATTTATTATTATTTGAAAACAGAGTGGATTTGATTTAAATCAAATTGATTTAAATCACTAGTCAGACTCAATTTAATCAGGATTTCTACTTAAAAGTGCATTCTTGTTGGTTGTTATAACCTTAATACATATTCTTCACCACTTGGAGATAGAGGTAGGTTTCATTTTTAAAAGGTACATACTATACATTTTTTAAGTGATTTATTTTGAAGATTCTTCAGATTAATTTTACAGCTATATCAGAAAATGAATGATTGTTTGATTCCATTTACCAAAGGTAAATTGAAGCAGATATTTATGAAGTCATTGGGAGGTGAACAATCTCCAATTCAACAGATTAATTGTTCATATTTGGAGAATTTTCTTGCCATGCTGTATTAGGAGGAGAACACCACCAGACAGACATTTAAATTGTTTTTGTTTTATTTAACCAAAACAACGTTATGTATTCTGGATTTTTTTCTTCAACAGCAAACATATAATATTTTAACAAAATAAGCATATGCATTTTTTAATTTAATTAAACATTGAAGTTGTTTAAAATCAGGTTTGTTTTTGTTAAACAATTTTAACTAAAATAGTTAAGTGAAATATATTTTAAAAAAGTAAAGAGACTGTCAACCAGGTCACATGAGAAACTTAAAATATTAGCTTTTGCAGGTAATTGTCATCTTCATTTTCCTGTTCATAATCTGGAAAAGAAACATTTTCCTGCTTTTTCAGATCCCAAATGATTTCTCAATGTGGTCCAAAGGAAGAAAATATTCTTTCCACACTTGCAGAAGAAACTACTGCTGTTAAAAGTGATATTATCACTTCAGCAGGCTCTGAATCCAAGTGCTTAAGTAGCTTCCACCAGTTCACTGGTGTGACTTTCTTTAAAACATCATCTGCAAACTTATATTTCTTGAATGGTTCACCCTTAGCTCTGAAGTTTACTATAGTTGGTATTATGGAGGGATGATTGCTGGATGTCCATGTCACAGCCAACTCCAGCAGTTAAGATTTGACCCTGGTACTGGGTATTGAGAATGTTTGCAGGAAAATGAGCTGGAGGTAGTGCTTGTCCCATTCATATATATATTTTTTTTAATGCTTGTAATTTAATTCTGTCATTGCATGTTTGTCTTTTTAAGATCTCACTCAGTTCCTTCCAAATTTCAACAGTGTCATCAGTAAAACAGCCATTTCCCTGCATTTTGTTCAAGGCTACAGAAATAGACTCTGGGGTACTCAGCATGTGTTCAACATTTCTTTTAAGCCCAATGTTGAACTTTGGCTGTGACAATGCCATTTGTTTTTTCACAATTTTGTTCACAAACTGTTATCAGATTAGGCCAGTTCTTGATATTATGCTCAAACAGTCAACTGCTGAGTTCCTTAACACATCTTGTGGGAGAGATAGTTACTTCTACTTTTTTCAGAGCAGCTGCTGCAAAGTGATTGTTACTGAAGTATTTTGCAATTTCAACAATATTAGCCTTTATTCCTGGAACACTGAAGTCTTTGGCTAGGAATACATCAAATGAATGCTGCAATTGCACGTTATTAGCTTGGGACTCTCTTCTAAATAATTTCTTCTCATTTTGGATTCATTTGCAGCATTGTCCTGTGACCAAGCTGCGTACTAGACATTTGAATATTTTTCCAGTTGTTATAGCTTTTTTTGCTGCTACTTATAAGTATGCTGCCTGTGTGCATTTCCTGATGTATCAATTGTTTCTATAAGGAAGATATTCCCTTCTCCTGCTATCACACAGGCACATACAACAGGATCATTGTGGACATTGCTCCACCCGTCAAGACTCAGGTTAACGATTTTATCTTCTAGACCTTTTGCATACTGCTCAATTTCTCTTTCATACACTTAATCCAACAGTTTGCCTGTGACATCTGTTCTGTTGGGTGGACTGTATCCTGGTCTTAATGACTGAACCATGTTAATGAAAGTGTGCGTTCTCAATCATAGGGAAAGGAGACTTTGTTGCATAAACAAACCAGACAATTTTTTCATCAATTACCTCTTTTTGTAACCTGATGCTTCTTATCACAAACATATCTATAGTTGTTTCTGGATGACGGACATTTTTTCTCCTGTTAGCCACAGAATATCACCTGTAGCAATGTGACATACATGATGTGACTAAAACACTATCACTGGCAGATATTCTGACACTATAGAATATCATGGTGATCTTGAAGGTGAATAGTCTTCAGAATCCTGTATGTTGAGGATGGATTCTCCTAAACAATATAGATCAATGCAGTTATTTAATTATTACCATACTGATCATTTAGTGTTACTCATTGCATGCATTGACACTCAGTACTGCTTTAAAGGTGAAATTGTGAAAGGAACACTTGCCTATTTCAGCTATTTATTTTTTTCTCAGAACTGCATTTAAAATGTTAGTACCATGGATTAACAACTATGTTTTTTTGCTCAAACCTGAGAATTGAAGAATAGTCCAGAAAGAATACTGGCAGTCCTTAAGAAAGAAGTATGAAATAAAAGTTTACCAACCTGAAGATTCTGCATGTTCAAACATGTTCCTTTCATCGTCTTCAACACAGCTTCCTCCTGAGAAGGAACATTTCTCATGATAATGTTTCATATATCTGAAAACATAGCCCCTTATAGCCACACTGCCCAGCTTTCCCTCCAGGGTTTGTCTGTGCAGGGATTTTTCAGCCCAGTAATTTCCAACAGATTCAGCTTCACTGTTGATGTTTGTGAAAGCTGTAGTGTTGAAAAGGTGCATACTGGTCCAGGTATAGTTACTGCTATGAAATCTAATTTTACTGACAAGATGGTAAAATTGCCTGAGCCTGTCTGCGCTGTAGCCTCCATTGGTGGAGCTGCATGCATTAGGAATTATAGATCCAAACTCTTAGTCTAGTCACAAACTAACATTGCTGGGAGAATTCTGGCTGCAATCAGTCTAGCTATCATGGCTAACTGCCCAGAAGGAGTTCTTGGTAAAATTGTGTTGGGATCCTGCACTGGATTACCCAGAAGTTCTGGTTATATAGGAGTGGCAGGGCAGGAGTAATAGTCAGAAGGCCAGCAGAAATGTAGAAGTTAGTGATCTCCCAGTCTAGCTGAAGGATCTGTATTTGATGCTCTAGACTGGGAGAAACTTAGAAGTTCTTTTCATTCCCCTTTAAACAATCCATAAAGTAATAAATCGTATCAACTAATATCTGTATTGAAATTCTATTGTGCAGTCTACTTTGAGTCATCACACTGACCTGCTTGTGTCTCTCATATAGTAATAAGCTATGAGGATGTTCAGTAGGTTGTTGGAGAACTCCTTAGGACCTTGTGACTTTAACCACCAGAGAAATGCAGGAATAGTCTACTAATGCGCATTCCACTGTGGCTTATAGTTGTTACTGTGGTCCTCTGCATTTGTGTATGGAGTAATGTATACAGATGTTACAATATCCAGATACAATATACATGTAGAGAATCCAGCACACAAATCTGGGCTTAACCCAACTTTTCTTTTCACTTTGCCATTCACCTTTTATCCTCTCAGGACCTCAGTAATTTTTTTTTAAGTACAAACACTGTATTTGGCGCTACAAAAATCACCCCTCCTCCCCCCAGGAAGATATAATTTAAGATTAGAAGATTTGGGAAGTACAGAGTTTGAGGTAACAAGTTTATTTTTTGACTTTTTAACCATTGCAGAAGTATTTTAGGAGAGGGCCTTTCCTCCACATTTTTTCCAAAAAATTGAAAATGCTTCCAAGACTGAAAGGTGAATTATACAGTGGTAATGGCCTGGTACCTCACAAAATCCAGTCCTTCACCCATCTACATGTTCACTGAGGTTTCGACCTAAGTCTTTGATTGCGTTATTTTTGTAGTGGGTTTACTTGTTACTGCTTCACTACTCCGCAGCAGAAACACCCTATCGGTCTAGGTTACTCAATGATCTCAGTCATGCTGTTGTATTCTTGCGCCAAACTGCATGATAGTCTAGATTACTTTTTAATAGTTTTCTTTAAGTATTTAATGTATTGTATAATTCTATAGGTTTATATAGTGATTTATAGCAAAAAATGCCCCAAAGTCATTTGTAAAATTAAATGTGTAAATTTATAAGGAACCACTTCAACTGTCTCTAAAGTAGAACCACTTCTGAGGTAAACCACAGATTTCTAACAGCTCCCAGTAATCCTGAATAGCAGTGATTCCACAAAGTGAAAAACTTATTTCTAATTGAAACTATAAGAGAAAATTAGGTATGCAGAATGTAATTCCCAACCTGGTTCACAGGCTTCTAAAATAATTTCCAAAATGGTTCATAAAAGGTTGTTTACAGCAATCATGCATCTCAATTATGTAATCCTATATTTGATTTTTCTATTATTGCATATCTCAATTTCATGTTGTTCTAAGTGCATAATTAGCAAACATAATTATATTACACTGGCATTTCAATATTAGGACCAACTGTTAGAAGTAAACTTTGATTTATTTCATTCACTAAAATATGCGAAGTAATGCAACACAAACCTGGAATAGTCTTACTTCAACACAATTCTTTTTCTGATTTCAACATTTTATTGTGACTTCCTTTTCCTTATATTGGAGCTACTATGCCATCCTTTCCAACTGACATTTAAATACCTTAAATCCATTGCTTCCCACCCCCCCTCTGGTTGAGTCAATTGTGTGATAGAAATATATTTTGTGGATTTCCTGGATACTGTTGTCAACTGCATAATTATTTTGGTTTACAAGAAACCCTGGCAAGAAGCCTGGTTACCCTCAAATTTACCTCAGAAGTGAAATCTGCAGAAACTGCAGGCACCAACGTGCAACATTCATTATAATACAATAGGTTATGACACTCAAATAAATATCTAATATTGTATGTTGAGGTATGTAGTCTCTGTGGGTAGCAGTACAACAGTAAAACATCCATTTGAAATTGGTCATTTTCAACAAACCAATTAATTCCAATATGGTGAAGTTTCCTGACTGTGTAATTTTTTTTTTTCATTTCCTTTTTAGTGGTATGTAAACTAAGGCTACATCTACACTAGGACTTTTCTCAGTCAGGGGGTTGGAAAAAACACCCCACTGACTGACCTAAGTTTCACCGACAGATGCGCCGGTGTGGATAGCACTATGTTGTCAGGAGACGCACTCTCCCGTTGGCATAGAGCGGCTACACGGGAGACCTTACAAAGGTGCAGCTGCAACAGTACAGTTGTGCTGCTGTAAGGTCTGTAGTATAGACATAGTGTAACACAGGTAAATGTTCATGTGCATAGCAGAAGTTGTCAGGCTCAAACACAAGCTCAAAGCCTCTCTGCTCTGCCAGCTACACAAGTTCACAGCGAGATACTCCACTTACCAAGCAGCTCTCATATTTTTCACCAGCTTCAGTTTCTGGATGGCTTTAAGGTATAGCCTCAAATAGAGCACGTTGTATTGGTTTTGTCACATCAAGATTTGTCACCGCAAGTTTTGTCAAAGCTTATGGGGCCTCTGTTTGACCTTTTAGCATCATGTTCCTTGCTAGATCTATCAATGAAGGTGGCTCTTTTGGTAGTCATCACTTCAGCCAGAGCATGGTTGAGCTGCGTGCTTTGATATCCGAACCCCCTTCTACAATTGCCTTTAAGGACTTAGTATATCTGCACCATAATCCAAGAATTCTCCCTAAAATATCTATTTTTTGTATTAAGCTGTCCATTTACTTGCCTACAGCTTACCCGATGCTACACTTCAACAGAGATGAACAAGGAAGAAGGACTTTGGCATCCTACATAGACAGGGCTAAAGAATTCCCTGTATCAGCTCAACTATTGCTGTCCATCACAGACAAGAATAAAAGTTCTCCCACACTCTTCACAGAAAATTTTGTTGCAGATAGCATCCTGTGTTTGTGTATGTTATGAACTGGCTGGCATTTTCCCATCAAGCAAAGTACAATATCATAGGCAGCCTCAGTAGTGTTTGTTGCGAAAGACCCTATCCAGGATGTTTGTAGAGTGGCATCTTGGTTTGCAGTCTACACATTTGCATCCTGTTATGCCATCACTCAGCACTCTAGAAACATTGCTAAATTGTGTACACAGATGCCGAATCCTCCACCTGCTTTATGGCTTGAGAGTCACCAAGAGCAGAGTGGGCACGTGCAATCACTCAAAGAAGAAAAAGTGGTTAGTGACCTGCTGTAACTGTTCTTCTAGATGTGTTGCAAGTGTCCATTCCATGACCTCCTCTCCTCTCCTACCTTTTGTTATCCATCAAGAAGGAGCAGAGTGCATTCTGGGGCATCTGGGCCCTTTATAATGGGACAAAGTGCTGCACAGTAGCACTGGGTGCTCAAGCAGCCCCAACAGGTACAACTGCTGGAAAAATTTCTGACTGCATAGGTTGCACATGCCAAGCATGAAAGAAACGTACATCACATCAAAGACCAATAGTTACAGAAGTGTAGTAACTGTTTTTTACATATGATACCTTACAAGACACCTTTTATATACATGTTATGACAACAGGGTGAGGGGTAGTGTGTGTGTCAGGCCAGATGCGTGTTACAGTCGGCCCTCAGCCAGTGGGCATTGCAGGGCTTGTAAGGTCACAACTTTTTAAGAAGAAAAATATTTAGTCACACACACACAGTTCTGCCCCAGAGAGAGGATGAGAAACAGAATGAACCACATGTGAGATGTTAGTCATATTACTAAATGAGTGCTGTTGGATGATGATTCGTTTCTATGACAATGAGCCTGGTAAAAGAACGTATTTAGAATAAAACAGAACATCAGATCAGTACTGCCTATATGAAGCATCATTCATCTAGCTGTCGTCTTTACCAATTTCGTCCGGACACAGTGTGTGTCTGTTAACTATTTTGGCCAGGTCAGATGAAATGTAGACATAAAGCTGAATGTCATCAGCATAACAGGGTAACGTGTTTCAGCTGTGTGGCCTCATCTGTTAGGCATGCTCAGAAGTGGACTATAGGAGCATCCTCTCTCTGTCTCTAGCCCAATTAATATGTAATTGTTCAATATAAAATGGAATGGCATCAGCAGGAGAGATACCTATATCAGAATATTCCATAGTCCAGTGGTTTTGGCACTCACTTCAGAGATGAGAAACCCATGTTTAAATCCTTTTTCCTCATCAGACGAAGATGGGGGGAGTTCAACTGGGGTCTCCCATATCCTGGGTGAGTACTCTAATCACTGGGCTAACGGTTATAAAGAAGGCCATTTCTGCCACCTATCCCCACCCTGGTAGTTTTGTGTGAAGGGAGTCAGACATCTAAGCTGTTTTTGCAAGAATGGGATAGGCGTCTGCCTCCGAGAGAGAGGATTCCTGGCTGTGGATCCCAAATTAACCTATGCAGCATCCCACCTGGCTTGCTGTTTTTTGTGGATCCAATTTTCAGGTGTCTATCTCTACCTATACATTGTGTACGGAGCCTAGACCCTAACCCAGCGTTTTTGGATTTCAGTGACTTTTCAGAGTGTCTAAAAGTTGCATGTTGCAATGCCTTTCTCTTTGTGGATCCAAGCACATGCCAAGCTGTGGCTTCTTGAACAGTGGTCATATTGAAGTAAGAGAAGCCATCAATCAACCTTCCTTCAAGAAAGTGTTGACCATCTATTGTGATTCAATTTTTCCCAGGGATATATTGTATCCAGTGTTAAAATTACTGCTAATTTTGAGGATGGTTGAATAAGAAAGGAAGTATCCCATTTTCTAGATATATTCAGCTGTGTTTCAGTCTTGCAATTTTATTGAAGGAAATGTAAACTTGTGTTTATTTGCTTTGAAAAGATTGTGTGTGTGTATAAAAATATGAAATTTTGTACTATAGATGAAAACACTTTCTAGTAATTTAATGGAAAGTCCATAATCTGCTTTCCCAAGGGGAAGGGGCAAATGTTTCCATGAAGCAGAACTAATTTGTCTTTGTCTTGTTCAGTCATATAAAGAAGTTAATTAAACAGTAGAAATTTAATTTACATTAAATGATAGTGACACCATCTCCAGATAAGTATAAAACTAATTTATGGCTAGAATTAGATCAGGTGCGCTGCCTCTGTTTCAAAAAGCCTAGGTTATTCATTTTTAGCTATTCATTTTTATTATAAGCAATCAAACAATCCTCAAAGACTGAATCATCAACTTGAGAGCATTAGTAGATTTATTTAGTTATTGAGTGTTTTTACAGTAATCAAGTTTTTGTTGTGGGCCTTTATTTAAAGGGACATTGTCAACTCAAAAGTTGACTGTTGTGACAAAACTCCAAGTCTGTACTTGTAGGTCCCGTGCTTTCTGGCAGATTTAGTGGCTCAGAAACTCATCTAGGCCCCAGAGTGACCTCATCACATCATCAAGGCCCCAGAGTGACCCAGTATAATTGACAAGAGTCACCATCTAGTGAATTTACCTAGTGTCACAGGCCAGTATGGGAGGTGGAAAGGGGAGGAATACCCCCACAGTCTTTGTTGCTCCGTAGAGCTCAGTAAGCACAATTCGGCCTCCTGAATGAACTGAGCCTCACTTCTCCTCTCAAGAAGATTTCTGTAGAGTATGGAGGGAGATGGTGGGAACCCAGGCCCCCCCTCTACTCCGGGTTCCAGCCCAGGGACCCTAATGGTAGCAGCTGTTGGTGGCGTTCCTTCCACCACTAATGCTGCTTTGATTCCCTGGGCCACTTCCCCAAGGTTCCCTCTTCCTAGCTTCACCCTTACCTCAGGTTGCAGCAAAGCTTCCTCTCTTCCAGCCCCTCTGCTCTTGGCTCCCCCTGAGGGAACTGGAAAGGGGAGCTTTTAAACAGTCTGAGTGAGACCTTGATAGGCTAATGGAGACAGGTGGAGCCAAACAGCCTTAATTGCCCTTTTGCCAGTTAATTGGGATCAGGTGTCTTGATTGCCCTGGAGTAGCCTTTGTTTGACTATGCAGGGAACAGGGACCTGCTCATCCTTGAGGTCTGACTCCGTCATACCACTTAAGAAATAGCTTACAAGTAGTTTCTGGTATATACTTCCTCTTAAGTCTTGCTGCCATTTTTGTGGTTTTATAATCATACTTTATCTTTAAAATATTTTTCTTCTGTAGATGTGTGGAAAGCCCAAACAAGTAAAACACTGAAACTTGGCTAAACATCATACTGTCTAATACACCGAGAAAACAAATTGAGAAGTAGTGTTTTACAGTATAGTTAACTTAGATGTTCATAGTAAGTTTTTAAAAAGTGTGATTTTTAAATTGATAGTGTCATTTCAAATATCATATAAACAATTGGAGAAATAGATTTACTTTATTTCTATAATTCAAGACCACTTTGCATATTTGTTAATAATTAACTGTATTATTTTAAAGAAGAAAATAACAAAGACCAGCCAAATGGATTTTAATCACCTATGTAATTGTTATAATGAAGCAATAAAAAAACCCTAAAATTGAAATTAGTGGTGTTGCCAGTATTTTTATGGATTAGCATACCTAACAATATGTTCATGTCACTGAATTATGAATGGTTGGACAATATTCTGTCCTCAGATACAGGTGGAAAGCTTCTGCTGAAGTTAGTTGTCAGCATTTTTAAGGGAAAAATTGTTCTCATTGTGTATGAAAATCCTAAATATCTGTGATTTTACTTTCAAAATCACTCTGACATATTTATGCATTACATTTTAAAATGTTTAATATTTTTATTTTCTATTTGTTACAAACTCTTTGTTGCCAGCTTCGGCCTGTTCAGTAAATGTAATTTACTCTAATCTGAATGTAGTGTGTATAACGTTGCCTCAAGTAATACAGTTTACATATTCACTTACTATGTAGTCAGTCCATTTCCATTTCAATCAAAATGAAGTTCTTTAACTTTCTATCACCTACATTAAGCACCTGATGTTCCATAATTGTAAGAACATTGCTGTTCTATTTCCATTCTACAGCATGGAAAAAAAAAACAAGTATTTTCTCTTTCTTAAGTTATATTGCTATACTTTTAATACTTTGAATATAAGCTAGCAACATCACCATACCATACTAGATCATCAGTATTTCAGGTACAGTGTCCTGCCTCTTGCAGACCCCCATATATGATATTAAGGGCTGATCTACACTAGGGGGAGGGATCGACTGAAGATACGCAACTTCAGCTATGTGAATAATGTAGCTGAAGTCAGCATATCTTCAGCCGACTTACCTGCCGTCCTCATGGCGGTGGTGGTCGGCGGCGTGCTCTCCTGTCAACTCCAGCTTGTGCCTTGCGGCAAGCTGGAGTTCCAGAGTCAATGGGGGCACCATTGTTGATTGATTTATCATGTCTTAATGAAAGGCGATAAATCAATCACCAAAAGTTCGATTACTACCCGCTGATCCAGCGGGTAGTGAAGACCTACCCTTAGGAAGAAGGAAAACTTAAAGCACTTAGCTCTACAGTTCAACACATGATGCCATAAGGAAGGGAGAAAAATCTCTTTTTAACCACTGGCATGGTCAGCAGTAAATCATATGGTTTGAGATTTGATTGTTGTTTGTTAATTTTGAGGGACTAACCCAGAGAGCTAAAGGTGTTAATGTGACTTTGTCACCGCACAACATTAAACAGTTAAAGAAGGCTTTGGGTATTGGGGGAATACAGTGACTTCAGCCCTATGGCAATCACGTTGTTAAAAAAAAATTTAACTGCGTATTAAAGATAGAGAAAAAGAAAGAAAAGCTTTTGAAAATTAAGGTATGAAGCAAAGCTTTTATTTTCACAATATTATACCCTTTTGCTGTAGATGAAGGAAGAAAAAACCTTTTCTAACAAGTTTTTTTAACTGGTATTAAGTATGTTGATAACTGGCCTTTTGGGGTAAGAGAAGTTAGTTAAGGTGGACAGGAGCTTTTGCTGCTGCTGCTACTGTTAGTCTGATCCCACTCCTAGAAAACAAAACAAGAGAAGCTTAATGAAAACGGGGAGAGGGACAGAGGGAGAGCAACAAAATGGAGCTTCCATCTCTGTGGCTGATTGACTTCTCAGCCTCACTGCTGGAGAAATACAGGCCCCCCATTCACTCTGATCAGCCACTCCAAGTCCTGGCAAACTAGTACCTGCATCTGGCTGTTTTAGAGCATTGTCTTGAATTGCTTCTTTGGTCACAGGTTCACAGCAATGTTGCAAAATGTGCAGTCTTTACTAGCTAAGCCGGACTCTTACTAAACAGAAGATGGAAAGCGATAGGAAAGAGACTAAAAAGGTAGGGAAGGAAAATGACACAGTAGGGAAGGGGGCAGGATGGTGCAGGAACCAAAGTCTTACATCCCAGGTGGTGGACGGGATCTAGCCAGAGACAGTGAAGGTGGCAGTGTCCTCTGGATTTCTTTCTCTGACTTTTTGTCTCATCTGAACATCTCTCAGGATTAGGACAACGAAGGGCTAACTGCCATAGTGGATCCTGGGGTCCCAGGAGAGGGTGTGTTGTGCAGCCTTGATGGTGAAGCTTGCCTATTCTGGTTCACTCATCTCTCAGCTAACAGTGGTTAGATTTTTCTCCCCCAAAGTCTTTAAGATGGATGGAATAGCTCATTTGCTCATTATTTTGCCCACCAATTAATCTTAATTTCCAACATACCAACTTTGATTAATTGATTTCCTGTCCCACACTTGACTTGTTTACCAAACATAATTTTAACATCATCCTTGAGTTATATTAGTAGATCTTTCTATTTGGATTAATTCAGTTTTGTATCTCATTGGTACCTATTAATCTCTGTTGTTATAAGTCAGGGGTCAGCAACCTTTCAGAAGTGGTGTGCCAAGTCTTCATTTATTCACTGTAATTTAAGGTTTTGCATACCAGTAATACCTTTTAACCTCTCTTTCTATGTCTTTAATATATAACTAAACTATTGTTGTATGTAAAGTAAATAAGGTTTTAAAAGTGTTTAAGGAACTTCATTTAAAATTAAATTAAAATGCAGAGCCCCCCAGACCTGTGGCCAGGATCTGGGCAGAGTGAGTGCCACTGAAAATCAGCTCACATGCCACCTTCGGCACCCATGCCATAGGTTGCCTACCCCTGTTATAAGTGATTGGAACATTTTATAAATGTTTATTCACTTTTCCACAATTAGGCTTGCAATTGGGGTAGGTTTATGAGACCCTCAGTATTACAACACTTCCTTTTTCCTAAAGTTGACTTAAAAACAGGGTGGGAGAAGCTGCTATGTTTGTGTTTTTCTATTTTTAATTTTTAACAGGATTCAAAAAAGAACTAGATAAGCTCATGAAGGATAGATCCATCAATGACTATTAGCCATGATGGGCGCGGATGGCGTCCCTACCCTAGTCTGTTTTCCCATTCCCAGCTTCTGGCAAAGGATAGATGGCTTGATGATTACCTGTTCTGTTCATTTCCTTTGGGGCACTCGATATTGGCCACCGTCGGAAGACAGGATAAAGGGTTAGATAAATCTTTGGTCTGACCCAATATGACCATTCTTGTGATATTATGAGGAAATTATTAATGATATCAAATTTTTGCTGGCAAGTTAAAAAAACTGGAGTGCAAGTATTCTTAGTCCATCTTCCCCAAGCAGTGCTGGTTCTAGCAAACCTGGGGCTCCATGCATAATTATTAGATCAGGGTCCTGAACTATGAAAGCGCTAATAAGATTCAATGTGAAACTTTCTCTCTGATTCCTAACCCAAATCCATATACTATTTCTGATTTTTATGCGATGTGCTATCGGACAGAATCGATAAAGCACTCAGAATAGGTGAGTGTTCATACAGATTTAGTAGGGGTACATTAGATTAAGGTTTTCTGTTAACTGGAAAGAAGGGGACATCTGTGAATTATGTCAGGCAGGCTAGTTATAAAAGAGGAAACATCCTGTTACTCCAAAGGGCTCAAGCTGTTATGACCACTGAGCTTTGTAATCACAAAGTAGTTCATACTCCAAATTACACAATAAGGAGACGTAAGCAGCAAACATCATAGTACTGTTTGAACCCATCTCTGATAGGATCTTCTGATTTGGGGTGTCCGTGCAGCTGGATGTTTGACAACCCATCTGAACTTGCTCTGCCATTAACCGAGAGGACATAGACAATGTCTTTTGCAAAGAATTCTTTTCCCAAGCTTGTGTCAGGAAGTAAAGTTTTGTATGTATTAACAAAACCAAAAAAATGCTAGTCTCTGATAATCCATTCCCCTTCAGTTGCTCAGGTTGTAGCATTTAACTCTGACCTCCATCAGTAGTCAAAGCTACAGATCAAGTACATGCTGTGTGGATAGCTATTTCCAGTTACTTTAAATGTATCTACCATTAGTTGTGTCCTCTTGAACCCATATTATGGGTCACTCTTTCCTTTTCAGTATACCTTTCATAGTCATTAATGCCTGTTTTATTTCCAGGGAGCCTTTCATCATTCTGTCAGGAGGCTTGTCATATGATACTGTAGGAAGAAGACCCTGTTTAACAGTCATGCATGGGAAAAGCACTGCTGTGTTAGAAATGGATTATCCTATTGTTGATTTTCTAACCCTCTGTGAAACTCCGTACCCCAATGGTAGGTTCTGTAAAGATTATATTTTTACCCATTCTCTTTGTAACTTTACTCTGCTAGAATACTCCTTACTGCTTCTGTCTCACTGTTATCTCTTTGAGGGACAGGACTGGCACAATAACATCTGTTGTTGCTATTGTCTATCAGGTTTTATTTCAGCATTCTTTTAAAGGTGAAAAAGTTTCATAATAAACCCCAACCGCAATTATAATGTTCTGGAAAAGAATTAGTAATTTACATGTGTTTTTCTCCTTTTTAAAAAATACAATTTATTAAAATGGGCATGCGTACAAGCATTTATAAAATACATCTGTATACATTAGAATGCAAAGACACCTATAAAGAATATTAATAATAATTAGCACTTACCCAGGCCTTTTAATCTACAGTGAATGTGTAAATATTTACTAATTATTGTAACATTCCTGTGAGGTTGGTAAATTATCCATGTGTTTTACAGGCAGGAAACTTCCATCAGAGATTAAAGTAGTTTGCCCAAATTGACTGAGAAAGCACAATGTTTCATCTGGGATTAGAAATTGGTTTCTGATACTGTGTTCTGTGCTCAGGCCTTTAGAATGCATCTTTTTATTGTCTATTAGAAATGCAGTGTACCCATTGAAGAAATACCTTTTGTAGTTCATTAAAATCGTATGTCAGTACATCTAATGTGTAATTTTCAGTGTTGAAATGTTAGATATATCACATGCTCAGAATAGAGATCACTAAAAATGAGCTGTTGAAGCATGTCGGCAATATATTCAAACCGATGTTTTAAATGAAAGCATTACATTATTTTTGTGCCTGTTCCAGTGCTTGCAATTGGACAAAGAAATGAAATTTCATGAGGGAGAAAAGTTTTTGTGCTCATCCCCACTCTAGGAAATCACCTGCCATATCTCAAGACCCAGAGTTATTCAAAACAATAAAACCTTCAGGGTCTGTCCGTCATCCACAGATTTAAATGTTCTAAACCGTGGTTACAAAAAACCCCTGTCACGTATCCTTCTGTAGTGCTTCTATTTCCATTAACTGGAGCAACCACACCGAACTTGGTGGTTCATTTTTGTTTGCTAGTTGGTTAATTAAATAAAAATAGCTGTTAGTATAATTATTACTGGATGCGGGTTTGGAGTTGTGATAGGCTGATACTGAACTACTGTGAACTCTTAGCCATAAATTTGGGTATAGGTGTACCTCGGAGATCCCAATGGTGGACATTTAGACAAGTCAAGGCTCATTTAAGAGTACTTTTTGTACTAGCAATATATTTGTAGCAGACCAGTATTTTCAATGTCTTGGTGGTAGGACTTGCATCTTTCCACTCAGTCTTACCTGTAAACTTTTTGGCCAAGGTTGAAAGGATAGTGGTACAGTTGACCATCCAGGAAGAACAAGATCTGTCCAAACGAGTGTTGCACACTTCTCATGTCTCCAGCATTGTGGTTCATTTGTTCTCCACAGAAATTCTAGTTTGTAGGCATTTGTGGCTCAGAATGGCTGGCCTACTCCAAGTTAAAATTCTGGAATTGCCTTTTAATGCTCCAAATTCTGGTACTACAGTGGAGTCCTTTCAGATGGACAGTCCTTCAGTTCTTTTTGTAAATTAGGTCAACTACTGTTTCCTAATCTCACACAGTGAAGATCTGAAGAAGCTATTCTGTGAGGGGAAATAAGGTTACTGTTAGTAACTGGCATTCTCTGAAAATATTGCTTGTGAAGATCAAAATGCGTTTCTATTCACTTTTTCTTAGTGTTTTGAAATGGATTTAATTGAGAGGGAGAGGAAATGAAGATAAGTTGATGAGGTCTTTATAATCTCAATTTTGAACATATAGATTTGTGAACCTGTGCATGCTCTAATGGTGTTACTGTTTATGGCTAGTGAAGTGTGCGGTACACAATCTCCTGCAGTGCAGACTGCTGAGCCTATATGTTAGGAGAATTAAAATGACTAATATGAAACCTTTCTTTTTGTCTGTTTTTAGATTTTCAGGAACCATATGCTGTGGTGGTTCTTCTAGAAAAGGATTTAGTACTTATAGACCTTGCACAAAATGGGTAAGAATCTAGGGTGTAATGCAGGGTATAAAGAGTGTCTACTTAATGACACGTCACTGTGTATCCATTTGATGTCACCTATCAGTGCTCCACTTGCAGATGAAAATAATTTTTAATGAGACTTACTGGAACTATTTTTGAGATTATTGCCTTACTAAAACTCTCAAGTGGACCCCTGCTTTTTAAATAGCGTATAATTTTCTGTTCTACATTTTGGTTTTAAGGACTAGATTTTATTTTAAAAATTTCTACGTCCTTGTTTTTATAATCACAAAGAACTTCTGAGTATGGCCTACTCTCTGGCAGGCAGGTGTAACACGGCATTCATTTATGATTGAGTACCATATTGTTTTATTTCTGCCAAGTTTATTGGCTTCTAGCTAATGAGAGAGAACTTTTAGTGATTTCATTCATGCTAAGCCCATCAGGAGAAAGTCCTTTGATGCTCTGCACCTAGCAGCCAGTGGTCTGCTAGTATGTTAGTATTTTGCTAAGATTGTAAACTCTTTGTACAAGGATTGCCTTTTTCTTCTAATTTTGTATAATGTCTTGCAAAGCAGAGTTCTGGTCCATGTATGTGCTATAATAATATTAAATAATTAATATTAATAGTTTATCTTAAGTAGGGTTGCCAACTTTCTACTCGCACGAAACCGAACACCCTTGCCCTGCCCCACCCCTCTCCTCCTCTGAGGCTTCACCCGCTGCTCACTTCATTTCCTCCCCCTATCCTCCGTCCTTCACTCTCCCCACCCTCACTCACTTGCTCATTTTTCACCAGGCTGGCTCAGGGGGTTGGAGTGTGGGAGGGGTTGAGGACTCCAGCTGGGGGTGCAGGCTCTAGATGGGGCCAGGGATGAGGGGCTTGGAGTAGAGGATGGGACTCCAGGCTGGGGGTGGGGGAAATGGAGCTGAGGGGTTCAGAGTAGGAGAGGGGGCTCTGGGCTGAGGCAGGCAGTTGGAATGTGGGAAGGGGATACAGGTCTGGGCTAAGGGTACAGGTGCTGGGGCGGGCCAGAAGTGGGGGGTTCAGGGTGTGTGAGGGGGTAAGGGCTTGGACTGAGGGGTTTGGAGTGTGGGAAGGGCTCTGGGTTGAGGCAGGGGGTTGGGTTGTGGGGAGGCAGTGAGGGCTCCAGCTGGGGCTGCAGACTCTGGGGTGGGGGTGAGGGGTTTGAGGTCTAGAAGAGGTACTCCAGGTTGGGACCAAGGAGTTCGGAGGGTGGGGGATATGGGCTGAGGCACAGGAGAGGGTCAGAGGTGCAGGCTCTCGGCGACCCTTACCTCAAACAGCTCCTGGAAGCAGCCACATGTCCCCCCTCTGGCTCCTATGTGGAGGTGCAACCTGGCAGCTTTCCCCACTGCCCTGTCCGCAGGCTGCCCCCACAGCTCCCATTGGCCACAGTTCCTGGCCAATGGGAACTGCACAGCTGGCACTTGGAATGGGGGTAGCGCATGGAGCCCCTTGGCTGCTCCTGCGCTAGGAGCTAGAGTGGGGACATGCTGCAGCTTCTGGGAGCCACACAGAGCTGCAGCAGGCAGGGAGCCTGCCTTAGCCCTGCTGTGCCACCAACCAGACTTTTAACAGTTAGCAGTGCTGACTGGAGCCACCAGGCCACCTGGCAACCCTAATGTTTAAAGTCAGCATCCTTAGTCCACACGTTGAAATAATTTTCTTTATTTAGAGGAATTGATTTGTGTGTGTCTGTTTAGAAAAATTGGGCAAAACCTGCTGGGTAATGAAGGGTGAGTGAGGCAGTCTAAGATACCTGACTGAAAAGAGCAAGATTTTAAAAAAGGAAAGTTGAGGCTTCATACCTTCCTCCTGGAAACATAGACCCAAGAGTCAGTAATCAACTTTCATCTGCACAAGAACTGGAGCTCAGTAACTTACTTTTTCATTTCTGCTGCTACAGAACCATTAAGTAGGAGTCTCTACAGTGACGATGTAAAAAACTTACATTACAAGGATAAGTAACAAAGAGTCCTTTGGCACCTTAAAGGCTAACTAAAGTATTAGAGCATAAGCTTTCGTGGACTAATGCCCACTTCGTCGGATGCATGCAGTGGAAGTATCCAGGGGCAGGTATAAATAGGTAGGCAAGAACCAGGTTGGAAATAACAGGGTTAGTCCAATGAGACTGAACCAGCTTATTATCTCTAATCAGGGAGGGTGAGTTATTCCTCTAGCAGCTGAATTGGAGGTGTAAACAGCAAGAGAAGAGAAACTGTTCTTGTAGTTAGCTAGCCATTCATAATCCTTATTCAGTCCTGAGTTGATTGTATCAAATTTGCAAATGAATTGCAGCTCTGCAGTTTCTCTTTGCAGTCTGGTCTTAAAGGGTTTTTTTTGCTGCAATACAGTGACTTTTTAAATCTGTAATTGTGTGTGCAGGGAGATTGAAGTGTTATCCTACAGGTTTTTGTATATTGCCATTCCTGATATCTGATTTGTGTCCATTTATCCTTTCTCATAGGGGCTGTCCAGTTTGGTCAATGTACATAGCAGAGGGACATTGCTGGCACATAATGGCATATATTACATTGGTAGATGTGCAGGTGAATGAACCAGTGATAGTGTGGCTGATCTGGTTAGGTCCTGTGATGGTGTTGCTGGTGTAGATATGTGGGCAGAGTTGGCATCGAGGTTTGTTGCATGGATTGGTTCCTGAGTTAGAGTTGTTATGGAGCAGTTATAAGGATAGTAAATATCCTTTTCAACATCTTCATCAGCTGAGTGAGCAACCTTTGCAGAGTGCAGTAGCTGCATTTAATTGTTTTGCTCTGTAGGCACATTTTTTATTTGTTGCTTATGCATAATGCTACCCAGAGTTTGCTAAATACTTTTCAAACAGACTAGAAGGCATGGTTCCTGCCCTAAGAAGCAGACAGTCTAATCTGTACTATTTCTGTAACTTACTTGGCAGATAGTAAAGTTATACAAATATTTTTTTAAGTAAATTGACAGGCT
The DNA here is from genome assembly GCA_007922305.1 of Dermatemys mawii. Taxonomy (NCBI): domain Eukaryota; kingdom Metazoa; phylum Chordata; order Testudines; family Dermatemydidae; genus Dermatemys; species Dermatemys mawii. The sequence continues at coordinate 79,415,423 of ML677333.1, forward strand.
TCAATGCTTCATTTACAGTCTGAATTAAATTGATCACTTTTCTTTTGTTGAATTAACAATTTTTCCCTTTCCTCCAATAAAGGTATCCTATATTTGAGAATCCCTATCCTTTGAATATCCATGAATCTCCTGTTACCTGTTGTGAATATTTTGCTGATTGTCCTGTGGACCTCATTCCTGCACTTTATTCAGTTGGGGCTCGACAGAAACGTCAAGGTTACAGTAAAAAGGTATGGTATAGTGTGCTTATACTTATTTGATAATGCCATTGTAAAGGGTGATTTATTTCAATCTGTTGTTATTAACCTTCTAGGAATGGCCTATCAGTGGAGGCAACTGGGGTTTGGTCGCTCAGAGCTACCCAGAGATGATAATTACAGGGTAAGTGATAATATATTAACTAACTTAAAATAAGTAGAGTCCATTTTTATAGTTCATATTCACATAACCTGTAGAAAACAAAATAATTTGTATGGGGGAGGTGAATAATTAATGGAATGCACAGAAAACTCATCTTAAAAAAACCTACAAGTAATAAATTTTGAATAATACGGTTAATATGTATCAAGTACGTTGGGTGGTGATATTCTGTCTGTGTAACTCAAACAAAGTGTTTGGAGTTAAAACAAAACGAAGCCAACTGTATGTTGAAAAAAGAACCTCATGCAGAAGCAGGTTGGGAGCAGAGTCATTGTTACCAACTTGCTTTTGTGAGAGATACTCATCTCATTGTCAGATCATTTGTAACCAGTTACTAAAGTACCTGATATATTACTGCATATTGCATAATATATCTAGAAACAACATTACTTATGCTCTTTATATGAAACCATACTTTTCCTTCCTGGATTCCTTCATTGTACTTTCTTGTCGCTAGTATCCATCATTGTTACAATAACAGAATAATTGAATTGTAGGGTGGAAGATGACATGTCATCTAGTCCATCCCCTCATGCTAAGGCAGGACCAACCATACATAGACCAACTCTGAGAAGTGTTTGTATTACTTGTTCTTAAAAACCTCCCAGCAAGGATTCCACAATCTCTTTAGCTAACCAGATTATAACTATAATATAACTCCAGTCAAGAGATGTATTTGCTAGAATAAGATCCCTCCTTCAAATATATTGCATTTGCCTACTGTCACTAATTCTTAGATATATTTTCCTTTTCTATTTATAGCTCTTTGATAATGTATAAACTATTTTAATTGACATCATAGGCTTTCTTGAAACACTGCTTTTTAAATATATGTTCATATTTAGAGAGCTATTGAGTTCAGTAATCAAAGGATTACCCAATTGTCAGTCTTTTTCTTTTAAATGAGAATGAGTCCCAGTAACTCCACTCTAAAGGAGTAGCAAGAAAAACAGTCAAAAGGGATTCTGAAAGACCAGGCAGGACAGCATTGGAAGAACATGAGCAGAACTAAACATTTATTATTGTATATTTTTTCAGTACCCAAAGGCACCAATCAGAATTAGGAACCCATTGAGTAGGCATTGCACAGAAATTCAGAAGGATGCTGTCCCTGCCTACAAGTTCTTAGTCTGTGACTTTATGCAATGTTTCTGTAGAACAGGGGTAGGCAACCTATGGCACGGGTGCCAAAGGCAGCACACGAGCTGATTTTCAATGGCACTCACGCTACCTGGGTCCTGGCCTCCTGTCTGGGGCGGGTCTTCATATTAATTTAATTTTAAATTAAGCTTCTTAAACGTTTTTAAAAACCTTATTTACTTTACGTACAAGACTTATAGAAAGGGGCCTTCTAAAAATGTTAGAATGTATTTCTGGCACGCGAACCCTTAGATTAGAGTGAATAAATTAAGACTCGGCACACCACTCCAGGAGGGTTGCCAACCACTGCTGTAGAAGAACATGCTGGTCCCAGCATATTAGAGAGAGAAGGTGGGTGAGGTAATATCTTTTATTGGATCAACTTCTGTTGGTGGAAAAAGACATGGTTTCGAGCTTTGTACAATAAAAGCTACTACTTCACCCATCTTGTCTCCCTATTAGTCTGTGATTGACATTTTCAGAGAGGCCTAAGCAAATTAAGTGCCTATTGAATTTCAGTTGATTTGGGCACACAACTCTTAGAAAAATTCAGAACTCTTAAAATGTCTCAACGGTGTACCAGGAATTGAAGTACCTGAAATCACTAAGCACTTCTTAAAATCTTTGTCGTGGTACCTACTGGTAGTGCAACAGAGTCATAATGCCAATCAGAATATGCTAACTCTGTGGTTTATGCTAAATCATTAATGTAATCTAGTCTAAATATCCCCTACTCATTGCTAACCCCCTTATTTTTTTCCAGGAACATGTTTTTTAATTTTTCATTTTTCTTTATTTCATAGGCATGCTGACGGGTCAATCAAGTTTTGGGATGCCTCTGCAAGTAAGTAGTTTTGAATAATTATAGTGACTTAGCTGAAGAGTTCCCTAAACTTGCATGCTTCTGTAGTATAATTGCTGGGAAGCTGTTCTCATGTTATCTGCTTCAAATGCTGTCAGTGCCTTATGTTAATCTTTGAATTGTAATAAAATTAATAGACCTAAGTTAAGTCTTTTTGGATAGTTTAGTGTTTGACTGATTTTACTCCCCAAAAGAAAACAAATTATTAGAGCAGGCAGAAACAAGAAATGGTAGTTTCAACATTCTTAAAACCTGTCTTATTTTCCTGGCATTCTCTTCTCTTGGCACATTGATAATGAGAGAGGAGAAGGGCAGGAAAACAGTGGAATTTTAGTGAGGCACTTCTAAGTCTAGATTTTGTTCTTTCTAATGCAAAAAGTAACAAGTGTATATTTACAAAATATAAGCTCGTGATAAATAATAGTAGCCAGAAATAGTTGTTTCCCACAATTCTTGCTAGCAAATCATAGAAAAGAATTATGTGCATCCATAATTCTGTGGTTCTAAGCTTAGAGAGCAAATCATTTCTGATACAGTTTTGAATTAGAAGAGCATTGTTGACACTAGTATGCAAATAAGTACATACACATACTTAGGGTCATGTTGTGTCATTGGTATTCAAGCACAACTCAAAAGGAAGAAGTTTATCCTTTATATGTTGTAGGAGTACTACATTTCCTGGTGCATGGATATCCTGTTTTGTAATTCTTCCATCTTCACCTGATTTCTTTCGAGGAGAAATTAACTGATTTTAGCCAAGATTAATGACGTTTTTTCCTTTTTAAATGTCTAAATTTGGTTTATATTTTCATGAAAGAACTGAGAATGTTAACACTGTGTAACCCTGCTTCTGTGCTTCCTCTTGCTGAAAATTGTTTGGTTATCTTTGTAATGGGGAAAAAGTACCAAAAAGGAGAAATGAATTAGAGGAAAATATCTGTTTAAATTGAAAACTAACTTTGTTATACATTTTATTTATTCCTAGTAACACTGCAAGTACTTTACAAGCTAAAAACAGCTAAAGTATTCGAAAAATCACGAAATAAGGATGACAGGCCAAACACAGATATAGTAGATGAAGATCCATATGCCATTCAGATCATCTCGTGGTGTCCAGAAAGTAGGATGCTGTGCATAGCAGGAGTTTCTGCACACGTCATTATTTACAGGTTCAGCAAACAGGAAGTGACAACAGAAGTCATTCCGGTAATAGTATCACTTCTTTAATTGTATGGATTTCAGCTGTAATAGAAATATATTGATGGTTTGGATTTTTGCCATAATTGATCCTGTTGGTTAAATTCTCATGCATAGGCAATGTTCAAAACTAGGAGCAGCTTCTTGCCAAAAAAACCCCAACAAACCCTTGAATAAAAATTTTTTTTCCCTATTTATATCTTTTTATAGTAGTTGGATGTGCATTCTTTATAGTTGGATATGCATGGGCCTTTAATAGGCCCAATTCAGCAAAGCACTAAAGCACCTGCTTAACTTTAACTTCATTGGCACTTAAGCATGTTCTTAAGTTCCTCTACTTTGTCCTACTCAGGTTCCTAGACCAGTTAAAGATTTTGGTTCTAATTTTAAAAGCAATTGATGGACCAAGCCCAAACTGCATCAAAGGTCAAATTTTAATCCGTGAACCACTGCTCTTGGTGAGAGCAGGAGACAGAGTATTTTCAAGAGGATCTAGCAATAGAACAGTCTTTCAGAAGAGATCTGATAAGTCCAGTCTGTCTGTCTTTGGGAAATGTTGCAAGGAAATCCTTTGCACCATAAATGACTCTCACCATTTTATTCCACTCTTAACCTCCCTCCTTCCTTCCCCCGCACCAAGAACAAATCTACCTGAAGCAGAGTTATGCTCCGTAGATGGAGAGCTGCCAGAGACACCATGAAGGCTATTAGAGATTTTGCTATTGTTATTGATCTTACATGGAAGGCTTTCAGGTACTAGGGTGATGCATGGCAGTACAAAAACTCAAAGATAAATCTAGGTGAGAGCTTTATTGAATTAATGTCGTACTGAATGCAGCATACCCATAAACAAAGAACTGTTAAAAGATGATAAATTATTTTGAACTCTAACAAATATGACATCATTAGTTTTTAAATTTTTTATAATGTATCCTGTACAATGTACAATGCAGTTCTTCTAGTTTTAATATTATTTATTGGGTAAAATCTCTGAGGATTTAAACATGGTTTCTTTTATTTATCTTTTGACGTTACCTATGTATAACAATGGGTAATTAACACAGAGGTTATTTTAGCAGGCACATGCTTCTAAATGATTGTTTAAGAAGTTCTCAGATAGTGAAACTGTTCTTCTAGAAAGTATAGTTTTACAAATTACTGGTTGACACCTTGCTATGTATTAGCATATGTGTTAAGTTCTGGTTGATAGATGACAAAAATACTTGATTGAGGGGAAAAAATAGGAAAAAGGGGAGATCTACCCTCCAAAAACTGCTAAAACGATATTAAAGCTATAATAGAGGAAAAGAACTAAACAAGATAAATTTGAATTAAGGGTGAAACCTGTCTAATGGTTTCTGAAGTGTAGAGATCAGCATGGTGGGACGACTCAAAGTGTTTTGATGTATCCAGTTCTGGTACGAGTTAAGGTATGGTACGGTTCACCCTTAACTTTGAGTTCATAGAATTATAGAATACCAGGGTTGGAAGGGACCTCAGCAGGTCATCTAGTCCAACCCCCCTGCTTAAAGCAGGACTAACCCCAGCTAAATGATCCCAGCCAGGGCTTTGTCAAGCCTGACCTTAAAAACCTGTAAGGAAGGAGATTCCACCACCTCCCTGGTGCTTCAACACCCTTCTAGTGAAAAGGTTTTTCCTAATATCCATCGTAAACTTCTCCCACTGCAATTTGAGGCCATTACTCCTTGTTCTATCATCTGGTACCACGGAGAACAGTCTAGATCCAACTTCTTTGGAACCCCCTTTCAGAGAGTTGAAAGCAGCTATCAAATCCCCCCTCAGTCTTCTCTTCTGTAGACTAAACAATCCCAGTTCCCTCAGCCTCTCCTCATATGTCATGTGCTCCAGGCCACTAATCATTTTTGTTGCCCTCTTCTGGACTCTTTCCAATTTTACCGCATCCTTCTTGTAGAGTGGGCCCCAAAATTGGACACAATACTCCAGATGAGGCCTCACCAATGTCGAATAGAGGGAAACAATCACATCCCTCGATCTGCCAGCATTGCCCCTACTTATACAGCCCAAAATGCCGTTTGCCTTCTTGGAAACAAGGGCACACTGGTGACTCTCATCCAGCTTCTTGTCCACTGTAACCCCTGGATCCTTTTCTGCAGAACTGCTGCCTAGCCATTCCGTTGCTAGTCTGTAGCAGTGCATGGGATTCTTCTGTCCTAAGTGCAGGACTGTGCACTTGTCCTTTTATACATCAGATTTCTTTTGGCCCAATCCTCTAATTTGTCTAGGTCCCTCTGTATCCTATCCCTACCCTCCAGTATATCTACCACTCCTCCCAATTTAGTGTCGTCTGCAAACTTGCTGAGGGTGCAGTCCACGCCATCCTCCAGATCATTGATAAAGATATTGAATAAAACCGGCCCCAGGACTGACCCTTGGGGCGCTCTGCTTGATACTGGCTGCCAACTAGACGTGAAGCCATTGATCAGTACCCGATGATCCAGCCAGCTTTCTATCCACCTTATGCTCCATTCATCCAGCCCATACTACTTTAACTTGCTGGCAAGAATATTGTGGGGACAGTGTCAAAAGCTTTGCTAAACTCACGAAATAGCTCATCCACAGAGCCAGTTATCTCATCATAGAAGGTAATTAGGTCAGTCAGGCATGACATGCGCTTGGTGAATCCATGCTGACTGTTCCTGATCACTTTCCTCTCCTCCAAGTGCTTCAGAATTGATTCCTTGAGGAAATCAAGTTCTTTTTTCTTTTTCACCTGAAAGAGATTGCGGTAACTACATAAAGAAAATGCTGTTTCATGACTGAGAAATTTTACTGTTGACATAGTATGAGAATAACACATGGGCCCTGATTTTTAAAGGTATTTAGGTATTGCTGCATGCTCAGTGTCGCAACACCTAGCTGATTTAGGAGCCTAAATCTGTTTCATAAGGGATTTAGGCACTTAAGAGTCAAAATCCCATCAACTGTTAAGGGATTTTGGCTTCTAAGTACCTAAATCCGATCTGAAAATGAGAATTAGGCATTATGACACTGAGTGACGCAACACCTAAATATCTTTAAAAATCTGAGCCTTAGCTCTTATGTATGTAGTACAGTGGAACGTGACAAATGGGGTCCAAGAAATCTGATCACGGTAAATGCGGGGTCGCATTATAGCGGAGTTACCATTTCAAGCCTCTCAGAGGCTGAGCGCCGGGGACAGAGGCAAGAACCCCGAGGGTGTGCCAGGGCTGCAGGATTGGCCCGGGATGAGCAGGAGCTGAGTGCTGGGGACTCTCTTATGATTCCGGGCCAACTCTGCAACCTCAGTGCGCGCCGCAGCAGCGACTCTCCTGAGAGTCCATGGCACTCAGCTCCTGCACCCTTGGGGTTCTCGCCTCTGTCCCCTGCACTCAACCTCTGACCAGCTTGAAATGGTATCCCTGATATAATGCGACCCCGCATTTTCCGCGATCCAATTTTTTAGTGTCCGGGAGCCAGTGTCCCCAGACTCAAAAAGGGGAAACTACTAATGGTCGCGTTATCGCAGGGCGTGGTTCCACTGTATTTCATTTTTGTTCAGCAAAGAGCTTCAAAAAGTGATGATATTTTTGAACTGCTTTTCTGTATAAAAGCTGGCCTGACATATTGATCATCCATTTGAGTTTTTATTAGCACTTTACTTAATTCACATACACATTTCTGTGGCTTTCAAGAGGCAAATGTGGGAATTAAAGGAGAGTGGTTTTCATAGAGAAGAAAGATAGTGTATTTTATTGTTGCTTTTGCTTTGGTTTAATTTACAGATGCTTGAGGTACGGCTTTTGTATGAAATAAATGATGTAGAATCTCCGGATGGTGAGCAAGCGCCACCATTGCCAACTCCAGGCACAAGTTCCAATCCTCAGTCCATTGCCCCCCAGTCACATCCATCTACGAGCAGCAGCTCATCTGATGGCCTCCGTGATAATGTCCCATGTTTAAAGTAAGTGCAAGAACATGGAAAGTTTATGGTGCACTTTTGTTTATAATATTGTATCTTATTTTCATTGATCATAACTTTGACAAGACTACACGGACATACGTGCTTGTGTGCATTCATATTACTACAGAAAATCCATCATAGCCTTTGGACAATCCTATATGACTAAGACAACATTTTGCAAGCTTGTGAAAGTTGAACCCCATTTCAGAAATCTGAAACCTATCAAGAGCACAAGAATACCCCACCCCCCACGCGCACATGCTCATATACAGTAATCCTGCCATCTGTTGTTTAAGGGTGCCTATTGTAATTTTACATACCCTGTTTCAAGTTAGTCTTTAATGCCCCCTCAGTGGCCTTGCTTCACACGTGAAAATGCTGGTATAAATCATAATATACAGGCTCTCCTTTCTAAAATGTTTTGATGAGAAAATAGTTAAGTGTTGACACTTGAAGCATCTGATTTCACATCCATTGAAATGAATGGGGCGGTTCACACTTCAGAACTGTTATCTAAGGCTCTCTGCAACTTATGGGAGACATGTCTATCTTGGTTACACTTGCTTCATGTTTTTAAAGTTTTATTTGCAAACATACTAATTAGTTTAAATTGGATACAAATAAGTCTCTGAGACTCTGGAGAACAATTGAGACACTTCATTTTGCACAGGTGCACGCATACACCACTTGCTCTTCAAGCCTCTTTAGGTGTTGTGACCCAAACTTTGGGAAACATTGGTCTGAAATGGATTTTCTAATGGATCTTCTCAAATTTCTGTTAGAAGTGATTATAGATCTATTGTCTGTTCTATCATTTAATTATAAATACTGTAACAAATGATTTTTTGTGTGAGTTCATTTGAGAGCATGGTGATTCTGGTTTCACCTGCATGTGAACTTAAAGCAGCACTTGATCCTGGCAGAATAACAGATGCAAAATCTGCAGACCTACCTCCACAGCTATGATGATCATACCCCCGATAAGACATTTCAAGATCCATTGTTCCTACCCATGCCTCGCATAACATGTGATATTCCTCGTCTAGTCCACTACATTCCCTAAGAACAAATATGGTACTGAAACCAGACAATCACTATGCCTTGATTGAAGTCACCCCAAAAAAATGACAAAACCATCATATCACTTCTGGGGGAACACTTTTCACACAGCAATCATTCTATATCTGACCTCTCAGTCCTCATCCTCAGAGGAAATCTGCACAAAGACTTCAATCGATCTCTAAGAAAATCTGCATGATGCCTTCAAGAGACAAGCATGGAGCTTAAATTCAGAACTTTTCTAGATATGAAAAATCATAGACTCGGTAAAGACATATTTATGACTCATTACAAAAATCTATAATCCACTAACCCTCCCCTCCACACCGCAGCTGCCGTTTTCCCCCCTATGACTTGAGAGGTGTTAACAGGCCACTTAGAATTGTAGTGTTAGAAGAGACAGCAAGGGTCATCTAGTCTAACCCAATGCCAAATGCAGGACTTGTTGTGGCTAAATCATGCAAAACAGATGGCTATCCAGTCTCTCTTTGAAAACCTCCAGTGAAGCAGTTTCCACATCCTCCCTAGGCAGTCTGTTCCATTGTCCTACTGTTCTTACAGTTAGGAAAAATTTTCTGAGATTTAATCGAAATCTGCTATTCTGTAGCTTGAACCCACTGCCTCTTGTCCTGCCCTTTGTGGCAAGAGAACAATTTTTCTTTAACTTTTCTACTCTTCACCTTGCATTGTCCTTTGAAGTGTGTTAACTACTTACGCTTATCTGTTCCACCTTGTATTTAGTTGTGACATTCTGAGTATATTTCCCAGACCTGAAGAAGAGCTCTGTGCAAGCTCAAAAGCTTGTCTTTGTCACCAACAGAAGTTGGTCCAATAAAAGATATTGCCTCACCCACTTTGTCTCTCTAATACCAGATCCTGGTATATGAGAAGGGGTATGCATAGAACTCCTGGCAGGGGGATGGAGGAACCCTAAAGCTGGGGAGAAAAGAAAGAATGGAGGGCACATACACAGCCTGTGTCTTGTGGAGAAGTGTGGGACCCTTGAATGGGAGGGTATTCAAAACCTCTGCTGCTAGCAATTCTCCAAATTTGTTTCATGCAAGTTTATCTGTCTAAAAATCCAGTTTCTCACCTTGCACTCTTGTGCCCTTCTGTCATACCAGCAACCTTGGCCTGAAAGCCCCTGCCTACCTCAGTTAGCCATGCGTACAGACTGTATTCAGATCCCTTCTCAATATAAGCATCTTCCATTAAAATTACAATTCCTAATTCTCCCCTTTTAGAAACACAGAATCTGTGACATATTTTCTCTACTAAAGCCATCATGTGATACTAGTGCTGTTTACCCTTGTCCTGCACTTTCCCATCTCTCAGTGTTTGGAATCATTACTCAGATTGTTTTAAGTAGTAAATCTAAGTATCACCACAAATAATGGGAATTAAGGTGAAATGAACACTTTTGGTGCATAATTCTTAATTTATATTGTGTGCATACTTCTGGATTTCAAAATTCAATAATTCTCAGTCTCCATGACTTGTACAAGTTAATGAGATCCTATTGTATCAAAATAGAGAGATAAATATAAAAACATTGTATTTATATTGCAGAATAAAAAGCTCTCCCCTCAAACAGTCTGCAGGCTATCAGATTGAATTGGTTATTCAGCTGGTATGGGTGAGTGGAGAACCTCCGCAACAGATAACCAGTTTGGCAGTGAATTCTGCCTATGGCCTGTAAGTATATTCTGTACTTTTTACTAGTTTTCTAATAAATTTCACCAGAGTGTCTGCCATTTAAAAAGTCAACATTTGTTTATACTCCCTATGTAGGAATACTGGAGATGCCATCACTTTTCCCCTATACTTAAATAGCTGCAATACTTGTATAGTAACTGGTGGTATCTTTTGGCACATTTTGACTTTTTACTGGTAGCCATAGTAATCAGTCATTTAAAGTATGTTTATAAACCTGAATTTATAAACTGTTACTGAATACACTGGTCTACAATTTTTTAGAAGTCGTCTGCTTCAGAGACAAAATATGGTATTTATTATGTATTTTGATGTGCTGAATTCAAATATGACAATTAAAAGAACTGATTGGCTACTGTTTCTAAGATATTTAAGTTTTTACATTTTATGTCTATGTATATTGTGTAGATAGAGTTTTAATCATAAATTGTAAACCTAGGTCTTTTCATGTGTTTATGGTTGCTTTACATGATAATATTTCACCTGTCCCATTTATGTAACACTTTAAAAATCAGCAAAAGGGTTATATAAATAAAATGTATTATGAAACAAAAGGCAAAAAACTATTATGTACATAGTTTAGTCCTATTCAGTGTCTACTTGGCGCTGCTTGGCTTGTCTCTTGTATTCATTAAATGGAGCATCTCTTGTCATTGTCCAGCAATAGTCTGCAAGCATTGATGGGCTCCATTTGCCCTGATAGCGTTTCTCCATTGTTGCAATGTCCTGGTGAAATCGCTCACCGTGCTCGTCGCTCACTGCTCCGCAGTTCGGTGGAAAAAAATCTAGATGAGAGTGCAAAAAATGTATCTTTAGTGATATGTTGCAACCAAGGCTTTTGTATGCCTTGAGGAGGTTTTCCACCAACAACCTATAGTTGTCTGCCTTGTTGTTTCTGAGAAAATGTATTGCCACTGACTGGAAGGCTTTCCGTGCCGTCTTTTCCTTGCCACGCAGTGCATGGTCAAATGCATCATCTCGAAGAAGTTCACGAATCTGAGGACCAACAAAGACACCTTCCTTTATCTTAGCTTCACTTAACCTTGGAAATTTTCCACGGAGGTACTTGAAAGCTGCTTGTGTTTTGTCAATGGCCTTGACAAAGTTCTTCATCAGACGCAGCTTGATGTGTAAGGGTGGTAACAAAATCTTCCTTGATTCAACAAGTGGTGGATGCTGAACACTGTTCCTTCCATGCTCCAATTACTGTCGGAGTGGCCGATCTTTCTTGATGTAGTGGGAATCTCTTGCACGACTATCCCATTCGCAGAGAAAACAGCAGTACTTTGTGTATCCAGTCTGCAGACCAAGCAAGAGAGCAACAACCTTCAAATCGCCACAAAGCTGCCACTGATGTTGGGCATAGTTTATGCACCTCAGAAGTTGTTTCATGTTGTCATAGGTTTCCTTCATATGGACTGCATGACCAACTGGAATTGATGGCAACACATTGCCATTATGCAGCAAAACAGCTTTAAGACTTATCTTTGATGAATCAATGAAGAGTCTCCACTCATCTGAATTGTGAACGATGTTGAGGGCTGCCATCACACCATCGATGTTGTTGCAGGCTACAAGATCACCTTCCATGAAGAAGAATGGGACAAGATCCTTTTGACGGTCACGGAACATGGAAACCCTAACATCACCTGCCAGGAGATTCCACTGCTGTAGTCTGGAGCCCAACAGTTCTGCCTTACTCTGGGGTAGTTCCAAATCCCTGACAAGGTCATTCAGTTCAGCTTGTGTTATGAGGTGTGGCTCAGAGGAGGAGGATGGGAGAAAATGTGGGTCCTGTGATATTGATGGTTCAAGACCAGAAGTTTCATCCTCTTCCTCGTCTGACTCAAGTGAGAATGATTCTGGTGCATCAGGAACCGGCAGTCCTTCTCCGTGGGGTATTGGGCATATAGCTGATGGAATGTTTGGATAATGCACAGTCCACTTTGTCTTCTTTGACACACCTTTCCCAACTGGAGGCACCATGCAGAAGTAACAATTGCTGGTATGATCCGTTGGCTCTCTCCAAATCATTGGCACTGCAAAAGGCATAGATTTCCTTTTCCTGTTCAACCACTGGTGAAGATTTGTTGCACAAGTGTTGCAGCATATGTGTGGGGCCCACCTCTTGTCCTGATCTCCAATTTTACAGCCAAAAGAAAGGTGATAGGCTTTCTTAACCATAATGGTTATACTGCGCTTTTGTGATGCAAAAGTCACTTCACCACAAACATAGCAGAAGTTATCTGCACCGTTCACACAAGTACGAGGCATCTCTGCTCACTTTGACTAAACAGAAATGTGTCCCTTTGCAAAATCAAACACTGACAAATAAGAGAGCACGACACTGTATGATTTCTACAGCCGATATAGGGCAATTTGTTCAGCAGAGTGATGTAAGCTTCGTTATGATTGCATCATCCATGACTTCTAGGAATACCATGATGCAATTCATATCATGTATGATGCAATACCAGCTTCAGATTGCATCATTCATTGTTTTGCCTAAAAAGCAAGTACTGTCCAAACCCAGTCACAGATTTATTCATAGATCCAGTCAAAGATGTATTTTAGTCATTTCTGGTTTAAATTGAGATCCCTTCCCTTTATAACTCACTTATCCTCCGCCATTCCCATGTCAAGGGTCGAACCCAATAGCATATCTTGAAAACTAGAGCCAATCAACAATTTTAAGCATCATTTTCATTCTCAGTGACCAGAATTAGTAAAGTTTGACTACATTTATTTCAGAAGCATTTTGTCTGTAGAGCAGTGATATCCAAACTAATGTATTTGAATTTATATAAAAAAGCACACGCAAGCATTAAAATTCTTCTATAAACAGAACTTTAAAGTTATATGCACAAAAAGACATGTAAAGTCTAAATGTTTTTACTTATATGAACAGGAAATTTCAGATTTTTTTATGCACTAACAATATTAAAATGAGCAGAGTTGTGAGTTGGTGTGTTATATATTTAAAGGAATCTTGTCCAGCTGCCCTGTTTTAGCTGAGAGCAAGTTATAAGTTCATTAAAATAGAGATTTATAATAAGAACTTTATTGGACCTTTTCCTCATTGTAATGGTAGTGATTGTCATTAAAATAATAAAGTAAGTGACCAAAAGGGATTGTACTGGCAGCATTAGAGATACCACATTTTGAATCTATTATAGTAAAGGGGACAGTCTCAGGGGTTGGAGTGAGGCTTCTTTAAGAGAATCTTTCATTAGGCAATTTGCCCAATTATTTGGCCTATGGTCATTATATCTATTTATATAACACCATAAATGTATATTGAACGTCCAAAAAAAAAGGTACAGGGAATTGCAAATTCCAGAGATGAAACTTAACTGTGGGGAAAAAAGCATCTGCTGTAAAAAATGGATTTTATAAAATGAGTTGTAGAAACTCTTACTGATCAAATTTGCTCATTTTGCAAATAAAATGATTGTTCTGCTAAATGCCATCTCTATGAACCCAACTTACAATCTGAATATTATTGGAGATTCCTTTAGAGTCTCACGTCACCAGTTTCTACAATTACAGCTTAGTTAGCAATTGTGGTGTAGATGAACAAGTCATAATTAAATCCAGTTAATTCTCTCACAGCTATGTTGGCTCTGCAGAGTCAAACAGGAGTAAAAGCTAGTCAAATTATCTCTTTAGTACAGGAGTGGGCAAACTTTTTGTCCTGAGGCCCAAACTGGGGTGTGAAACTGTATGGAGGGCTGGGTAGAGAAGACTGTCTCTCCTCAAACAGCCTGGCCCCCACCCCCTCCCACTTTCCACCCCCTGACTGCCCCCGTCAGAACCCTTGACGCATCCAGCCCACACCCTATCCAACTCCCCTGTTCCCAATCCCCTGACCACCACCACCCCAGCCTCTGCCCCATCCAACCACCCTCTGCTTCTTGATTGCCCACCCCGAACTTCCTACTCCTTATCCAACACTGCCCTGCCACTGCCCCTTTACCATGCTGCTCAGAGCATCAGGGGCTTGCAGCCCCGCCGGGGCCAGTCATGCGCCCTGTGTGGCTGCGGGGAAGGAAGGACAGCGGGGAAGGGGCCGGGTGCTACCTTCCCCGGCCAGGAGCTCAAGAGCCAGGCAAGACAGTCCCACAGGCTGGATGTGGCCCCCGGGCCATAGTTTGCCCACCTCTGCTTTAGTAAGTGAACTCTATAGCTACAAGAAGCTGCTTTATTGAGGAGGAAGTACTATTTTTAGTCACTTTCTAGAGCAGTGAACTGCACTTTAAAATACTAGTTCACATAAGTATTTTTTTAATCCTTTTTCAGGTCTATTTAAAAGATTAATTTAAAATTGTGTTTTTATAATTGTGAAGTACAGTACTACGTACAAGAATAAAAACCATAGCAACATTTGACTTATTAGCAAATTTATTGGAGCCTTAATCTTTCCTCCTACTCTTCTTCATTCAGAGCAGTTTTTGGCAATTGTAATGGTATTGCAATGGTGGATTACCTGCAGAAAACAGTGCTCTTGAACCTTGGCACCATCGAATTGTATGGCTCTAATGATCCCTATCGTAGAGAACCTCGATCTCCGCGCAAATCTCGGCAACCATCACAAGGTAAGAATTGCTGGATGTTGCTTTTCAACAACGGTACCTTTCTCCACAACTGCTAGTTGTGCTGTCAGTCACTATTTTGAATATAAGCACATTAGCAACACAAAATGTATATTTTTATATGAATATTATATGTCTGATCTTTGAGAATAATTAATAGAACATCAGTTTGAATCTCATACATGATGATTCTTCACAATCCAGTATCTTGAATCAGAAGTATCTGAGAGGCTCTATGCTAGCTTCCTCCTGATTAAGTACAATACTTCATTTTTGTTCCATCCTTTCTGACTTAGCCCAGATTTCATTTTTCTCTTGTTGTTAAGTTGTATTTGTGATATGAGACTAAGTTTGCTGTAGACTGAGCTTGATGGTGGGGAGGTACTTGCTGTTTTTATTGTGATCAGTAGTGTTTTCAATTTGTGTTAAAAGCACATTAAGCAACAGACAGGCAAGCATTCATAGAACTATAAATGAAATACAAAAATACGAACTTTAAAAGATCTTAAATAGCCAACATAGCTTTATAATTGTCAGAGTTTTGTAAATATGCCTAGACAGTATCCTGCGATTTCCCTGACACATCTGCTCTCCCCACAAATCTTCTCACACTGAGATATACCCCTTTTCTGAGCATAAGAGGGACATGACAACTGGCTACCTTTGCCTTCTGCTGCTATTAGTTTTAACATTTCTCATCACTAGGAATGTCCATAATTATCTGGCTTCATAGAATATCATGCCCTTCTTAGAGGGGAAACCTCAGTTTATGAAATATAAATGGATATTTTAAATTTGCAAATCCAAACTTGTAAAATAGAGCGGGTTAAAAAACTAATTATGGAAAAGAGGAGTTGAAATTGCTGTTCTGTTTTTCTTAAATTACTGAGACCTTTTGTTCAAATTCTTCATTTATAATTTCTGAAATAAAAACATCTAATATTTTTGAATAACAATATTTTGTTCAGCATAGTTATGGTAGAATTTTTAAATGAAAAAATGTTATTTTGAAAATGAGAAATTGTAAAGTGTGCATGAAAAAATTACCTCAAAATGGCCATTTTTCAATGAAAAGGAAATTTATTTGAAAAATTTCATCCAGTGATAGTTTTGGTTCAGATTAAGTGGGCCAGGAGAAGAGTCAGGGATGTTCTTATTTTATCTCCCATGATTCATGCTGTGACAGGATCCCTGGGGTACAACCTGGAATTATGGGATCGCTGTGCCCCCTTAATTCTCCACCCTAGGGTGTCTCTCAAAGCTATGCAAGTGATAAGTAGCAAAACCCCTCCAGACACTGTGATCACTGAGCCATCACTATGTGGAACCACACACCCAGATAAATTGCATGAATAATCCCTGAGTCACTCATGAATCTTACAGAGAGAGGCACCAGCACGTCCTCCCAGCCTGGTACCCCAGAAATATACTCAGTATGCAGACTGGACTCCCTTCTAGCCTGGGTCTAATCTCCCTAATTTTCATGTCTTTGTCTTCTAGATGATCTTGCAGGTGTTGATTCGGGTTGGGGAGAGAGAGACAAGTATTGATGTCACTGTCCCTTTTTTATATTTTCTTCCTGCAGCTAGAAGATTCCTTGCTGTGACATGGGGATCAGGCAGTCCCCATTGCAAAACTGCCTTCTCTGAGATGATAGGTTCTTCTTAATAAGCCATTAACACCCATGAAAGTTGCTTCTTTGTTGCAACTGAAAGCTGTGGGTGTTTTTCATAACATACAGGAAAACTTCATAACTTCACAAACAATGATAGTATATTCAATCTTATGGGATATTAAGGTTCAAAAATGAATGCTTTTAAAATGATACCTCACAAGGCATACTTTGTACAAAACGTATCATAATCATATGACAATGGTGAATATGGGAGACCGAGATTGCTATCTTGAGGTATAGTGTCACATATGCACCATTTTTATTTTTACTTCAGATTTATAGATGCTGTACCTGAGATAGGTATTTCTTGATAGTAAATCATTGGTTTGAGAAACATCAAAATAATTACAAAATGAAGTTCAGTAGTTGAACTGTGAACACAAAACTAAAAAAAGCACCACTTTCTGCTTATATTACCTACTGTATTAAAAATCTTTGAAATGCTTTATAGTCTTTGATTTTCCTTAATGGATAAGTTTCATTTTAAAAGAACAGAAACTTCCCTCATCACCACCGTGGAATAGGATCAAAACAGGCAGTTTGATAGGCTTAATATTTTAGGTTCTTAGAGAAAAATGTTAGTAATCTTAAATACTGCTTTTATATAGTCAGATTGCAAGTCACTCTGGAAGATCTTAGAAACTCTTTGTTTAGTGCTATTGGTCTATGTCATGGTAACATCTTGTCAGCATGATTAACTGAACTCTTCTTTCATGTCTGTATACATGCTTATTAGATGAAATATTCAGTATGGCTCATAAAGATAATGAAAAGAAAAACTTCGCTTGCGTGAATTTTAATTAGTATGAATTCAGATATTCAGATTTATTTTTTTTCCAGACTTTAGTTGCACTTACTAACAGTTTGCCTGCCTGCAAAAGCATTATATAATCCTGATTATTCAAGTTATTCAGTAGGTTTTTCTGTCTCAAACATACTATGTTGGTGTCTCGTCTTTCCTTTTTTCATTGCTTCATTAAGGTATGCTGACTGTGGCTTCTTGCATGTGTGGCCTTTCTAACTTATATTCAGAGTCTGTGAAAAAACTTCTCACCTCTCATATAAGTAAGTCATTTAATGGCAATAAAATATTTTTGAACATCTGAATTTGATGTAAATAACTTGCTGTTCGCTCACCATGAATTTTTTGTTAATCCATTTAAATAACTATTAAGTTTTAGAAAGTGGTAGTGTAGCTGTGTCAGTCCCAGGATATTAGAGACAAAAGGTGGACGAGGTATCATATCTCTTCTCACCCACAAGCTGGTCCAATAAAGGATATTACCTCAACAACCTTATGTCTTTAGTTTTAGAAACTGACTTTGGCATGATTTGTTCAATCATATATGTTACCATATATTTTACTTGTGGCGCCACCAAAATATGTTTGGTTGAAGGCATGGGAGGATTCCCCAGATACAGGAACTGTGAAAGACATTTGAAAGACCTGCCCCCTGAGGACTCCCCAGTGAGCCTAAGCATAGTGGCTAGAGATCACAGTACATCTAGGGAAGATCATAGCACGTAGCACTGCAGAGATTTAAGGCAGCGCTACAGCACACAGGGCACCCCCAGGACAGACCCACAGAACTGAATAAAATGTTAGACCCGCTCCAGCCCCTAGAATACTCCATAATCAAGAGCATGCAATGCAAACATAAAACCCTTCCCCATAGCAGCTTATTCTGTGCTGCACTTCAAAAAGGCACAACACAGAATCTCATTCTTGTCTTTTATTTTTTAAACAAGGAGAATAACTGACCACATAGAAGACTTTGTTGTCTTATGAGAAGAAAGAGATGTACTTTAATTTAATTTAACTTCTTAAAAACTTTCCTTGCTGAAATAATCTTTAGCTTCCACCAGTTGACGTGTATTTTTTTTGCCAGGAGAGAGGAAACTGTTCCAGCAACCATGCATTTACCTAATCTTTCGTATCCTCTACCATCATCTCTGATAAATCCATATGCCTTATTGTGGATAATTAATTGAAGCCAAATGTTTAATCTCTACTAGTGCAGATTTTATACAAGAATATTTTAAAGAATGGAAAAGATTTCCTTCAAACCATTAAGATGATGATGATGTTTTTTTGTGTGGTTTGTGGTCATCTCTAAGACAAACACAACGCATACCAGTATAGAGATTAGAACAACAAGGAATCCTTGTGGCACCTTAGAGACTAACAAATTTATTTGGGTACAAGTTTTCCTGGCCTAAAACCCCCTTCATCAGATTCAGCATAGAGATTTTTATATTAGTTTCTTATTACTTGCAAAATAATTACACAGCAATAGTGTTTCATAATTGGTGGTTTTATGTTTAAATAGAACTAACAAAGAAGTAAAATATCTTATAAAGTAGAGCTGTGTGAAGTTATCAGAATTTTTATTTGCAGCATCCCTGACTCAAGTATAATCTGGTTTAGTATTTTTTCAAAATGCAAACTATTAACATAGTATTTGAGCTTTGAAAGGGAGTATATCTTCTCCAACTTATTATTTATTTATTTGGAAAGTGGTTTTTTATGTGGAAATTTGATGTTTTTTTAAAAAAATCTAAAAATGTAGTACTTGCAATGCATTTTTATGCATAGCACATCTTCAGCGGCAATAGCATGCTGATAACCTCATAACAGACTTATGTTCTTAGTAGTCTTCCTCTTACCCATCTCTCAAATAACCACTCATGTAAATGCACTGATGCTATTGCAGTGGGAAGAGAAACTGAAAATACCTTGCTGTTCTTTGCAATGGGAGCACTAATTTCAAAACTTACTTTAAAATCATGCAAAAGCGACAGGGAGTCCAGTGGCACCTTAGACTAACAGATGTATTAGAGCATAAGCTTTCATGGGTGAATACCCACTTCGTTGGATGCACCGACAAAAGCTTATGCTCTAATACATCTGTTAGTCTATAAGGTGCCACCAGACTCCCTGTTGCTTTTGCAGATCCAGACTAACATGGCTACCCCTCTGATACTTTAAAATCATGACATCACATCATAGATGTGTGTACTTTGAGTATGTAGGCAAGAGGATTTCTGGCCTTTTATCTCCTTTAAGCAAACTCAGTTCAGTCAACATGGTGCTGTTGTGACAGCAAAACATACTGCTGTTGTATGTTAATCTATTTCTTCCAGGGCTGGTAGGGATGAGAACTGCTGACAGAAGAGAGAAATCCCTTGCATTTTCATCAACCTATTCCATTATGTTCTGACCAAATGAGGGAACAAAACTGACTATGAAAGAAAGGCGCTATAGCTGCCCTACTAGCAGTCTTATCTCTGTGGTGTTTGTTTATATGTTTTTGTAGAAAGAACATCAATATACTATGTAAAATGTATCAGTTAATGAATTAATAAAATAAACATTTTTCAGAATAATTTAAGAAGTTTGTGTAAAGTCAAAAGGCCTTGTGTTATGTGGCCTAGCATATGTCAGTCTGCATTTATGTGACACAGCTTGTCAGATTTCACCCACATCCATAATGAACCTGGCTAGAGTCCATCCATTCTCCTACAGAACATCTGGTGAGTATGAGTTGTGGTCCCACCATACTGTTCAGCGTTATCAGCATTACTGTCAGTGGTCCAATCAGCACTGACCTTGTGGTTAATCCCAAAAACATTTGGAGGCGGCTTCTCTACACTGCCTCCTACAGCTGCACTGATTCTGGATTTGTCTGGAACAAGTTGCTGGGCCCAGCTGAATCACCTCCAGATACATGGACTAGAGTCTGAAAAAGATGTGTCCCTTCACAAAACATGCCAGAGCTGCAACTGATCAGTTTAGCTTGCATAGCATTGCTGCCTGTACTACAGAATTCCACGCTGCAGCCCTTAACAGACAACCCATTTGCAATATACTACAGTGGAGTCCACTTAATAGCTACCTGGATATTGACAACATTTAGTTAATAACAATATTTTGCCAGGAACCTAGACTGTCCCATCACTTTAATGTAAATGGTATGTAGGTATTGGCAACAGCATGCCATTTATTGACATTTTTTGAGAAAAAAGGCCCCAGCTCTACAGGCAGGTTTGTGAGATGGCAGGCAGGAAGGAACTGCAGGGGCATGCCTTCCCCAGCTGCAGTCCCATAATCTTGCTTGTGACCAGTGCTTAGTCCCTCCCAGTGCTTTCTTGTGGGCTGCATTCCTATAAACCTGGCTTTTCATTCAGTTCCATAAAGCCCCACCTTACCAGCAGTCTCTGTATGCCATCCACTTCTTCAGTTATATTCAGTCTTCTCATGGCCCATAGTAATCAGATCCCTGAAAGGGTTACAGCATACTTACTCATGCATCCAAGAACCCTCCTACTTGGAATCTTAATATTGTTCTTGCAAACCCCATGGAGCCTTCTTTTCAAGCCACTTTCAGAATGCTTCTGACACAACCTCACTCTCAAGATGATATTCTTAGTCACTATCACATCTGCTACAGGATGTATTAGCAGGAGTACTGAAAGCAAGACATGAGAAGTAATTTTTCTGCTCTACTCCGTGCTTATTAAGCCTCAACTGGAATATTGTGTCCAGTTCTTTGTGCCACATTTCAGGAAAGATGTAGACAAATTGAAGAAAGTCCAGAGAAGAGCAACAAAAATGATTAAAGATCTAGAAAACATGATCTTTGAGGGAAGATTAAAAAAATTGGGTTTGCTTAGTCTGGAGAAGAGAAGGCTGAGAGAGGACATAAGTTTTCAAGTACATAAAAGGTTGCTATAAGGAGGAGGAGGGAGAAAATGTGTTGTTTTTAACCTCTGAGGATAGGACAAGAAGCAATGGGCTAAAATTGCAGCAAGGGCAGTTTAAGTTGGACATAGAAAAAAACTACCTGTCAGAAGTTAAGCACTGGAATAAATTGCCTAGGGAGGTTGTGGAATTACCATCATTTGGGATTTTGAAGAGCAGGTTGGACAAATACTTGTCAGGGATGGCCTAGATAATATGTAGTCCTGCTTTGAGTGCAGGGCACTGGACTAGATGACCTCTTGAGGTCCCTTACAGTGATTTCTGTGAGAACATGTATAGTGCAAGTGTAGCCCAATGGAAAATGCAATTCAAAAGATTCTGATTGCACACCTTGAGTGGCTTCCACATTGATGACATCATCTTGAAGAACCATAGTTACAGTAGGTCTAAGTAACTCCTCTTTCCCTCACAGGATAAGTCTTTGGTTTTGGCCTTCAGAAAATATTCTTTTATTAACCCAGACTCCAGAAGATAACAGCTAGTGCCCCAGAGTTTTGAAATAGAAAAACTGCTTCTTGTACCTGCTTTTGCCCTCTGTATCAACAGTGCCAACACACTGAAGTCGTCAGCAGAGTTGCACAGGTGCAAGTGGGTACAACTTGATTCTGTCTATTCTGACTTGGCATGTGTAGCCCACCCCATCTCCTCAAAAGTCTCAGCACAATTGTGTTTTTTCCTCAGAAGGTTCAGGTACTAAGAACTAAGATTGCACTGTGTTGAAAATCTTATTCGGCACATGCAGATACTTCTTTATTCTAACAAATTATTCAATTGTGTTTCATTTGTGCAATTAGTACTTGCATTTAGATTAGCACCATAACAGATCCAAAGAGAAAATTTAAGATTTTTTTAAAGAAATTCTTAAGAAAGAAACATTAATGAAAGCTTTTAATTTAAAAAAAAATTAAAAGGTCTAACTGGTAACTTGAAATTTCAACACATCCTTTGTCAAGTCATAAAGAAAATGGAGGATCAAAAACTCCATTTGGCAATATGCAACTTTCATATAACACTCAATATGACATCATCATCATACAAATCACAAGACTGTAGTGGGATACCTATGGTTTACTTCCTTCTTTGCATCTAATTCTGCATTCTTTAAGTGTGCAAAGTTTTATTTCTTTCAGTGAGAGAATCTTCTCACTACAGTCTTGTGATTTGTATGATGATGATGTCATATTGAGTGTTATATGAAAGTCTTCAACAGGAAAAAAATATTTCATTCCCCAGAAATAAACTGTAACCACCTTATATCATCAATCTGTTTCTTAGATGAAATCAATGAGTTCTGTTAAAAAACTGATGGTGCAGTATCACCTAAGTGTGGCTGCAGAGATATATTATAACTTCACTCAAAAGAGAAAAATAGAAATTATTTAAAAATTAACATGTGACCACTATTGTGTATCTTAAAGTATTTTATAGAATTCCTTAATATTGAAATCCTCTTATTTGTCTGATTTTTATCATAAACATAAATTAGTTTTCTTATTTCACTTAAATAAGATTTTAGGTCATACGTTACTGTCTCATTTTGGACAGTATGCATGTTTAATGCACATATCTACCTCTAATGAGATAAACAACTTTCTCTGATGATACAAGTCTATACTTTTTCTTAAACGTTTGCCAAATGTTACTTTTCTGATTAAATATTGATGAATTGATTAAGAAAATTAAGTGAAAAGTTTAAATATTCTGAGGTAATACTGTAATTCTTCTGTCAAACAGACTATTTTCGTGTTGCAATTGAGGTCAGCCTCTTAAGTGAAAGACATGTAAAAAAACCTCTTCTCCTCCTTACCCCCCTCAAGTGGGAGAAACACTTGCTTAGTGTAATATAGAGGCTGAAAATTCACTCAAGTTCTAGTTCAGGAAAGACTGTAAACAGCTATTTTATTTTTTTATTTTAAATTGTTCTTTGTATTTTTCAGCAGGTCTTTGTGATATTAATGAAGGGACTACAGTGCCAGAGGATCGCTGCAAGTCACCCACTTCGGGTAACTACAGTTTTTCAAATACTTTAACATTATAGTCGCACGGGATGTGACATGCATTGTTCTAAACTGTGCCAGAAATGCTTGCTAAGTAATTCTGTGGAAACTGTCGAAGGTAGCTTTTTTGTTTCCATCATGTTGTATTCATTTTGCCATTTAAGATTTCACTGACCATTACAGAATTCTGGTTTAAATGAAGGACAATTTATTTGACTTGGAAATATAAACCTAGTATCTAGTAAAGATGAGTCAAGTGGCATGTGTTAGTTTCAAATATTTATGCTTCAGGGAGACAGTACACAGGCAAAGATATTCTTAGATTGGAAATGCATGCTGTCTATGAGGCTGTGAGGAAAGTGATGTCATGCTACACTATATTTTCTTCTTCGAGTGATTGCTCATGTGTAGTCCATGGTAAGTGTGCATACTCACCACATGCACCGGTGGCAGAAAGTTTTTTCCCTTAGCAGTACCTGTAGGGGGAGCGCACCACCACGCAGCAACTCTCCAATTGGATCACGTCATTCATCCATACCTGTTATGACCTGGCAAGTGTCCCCCCCCACCGCCAGTTGTGAAGGCACACTCTACCCAGGCACAGGCCTCATCAGCAGCCTTCTTGGCCTATGTCCTATCCAGGACATTTGTAAGGCCGCTACATGGTCTTCGGTTCACACATTCACCTCGCACTACGCGATTGTCTCCCAAACCAGGGATGATGCTGGGTTTGGCAGGACGGTACTCCATCCTGGGAACTTGTGAACGTCTACATACCTCCAACAGATATAGCTTGGATTCAGCTACTGTGGAATACACATGAGCAATCAGTCGAAGAAAAAAAGTTACCTTTTGTAACTGGTGTTCTTCGCGATGTGTTGCTCATGTCTATTCCACATCCCACACTCCTTCCCCTCTGTCAGAGTGGTCTGACAAGAAGGAACTGAGGGTAGGGGAGCATGTGGGGCCCTTATAGCGCGCCAGGGCGGCACCGCTCCAGGGGTTGCCAGGGGGCACTCCCCCTACGGGTACTGCTAAGGTAAAAAACTTTCCGGCACCAGTGCACGGGGCGAGCACGCACTCCTACTGTGAAATAGACATGAGCAACACATCTCAAAGAACACCAGTTACGAAAGGTAACAGTGAGTTCTTTTCCTATTAATTTTGTCAAACCACTAATGTGTGTGTGATGTGTGTGTATGTACTACTACACAGCCAGGGGGGAAAAGCAATCTTAGCTAGAGATTGCAGTGTGGAGCTCCTGAGGTACCGGTAATATAACAGACTTGCAACTTCTGACTACAATAGTAGTTTAAGTAGTTTTCATTTCTGTGCAGATCACAAGTTCCACCTGGTACTTCTAAGGCTTTTCTGTTTTTAATAAGGTTTTACATGATAAAATATCTCCTTGATAAAGAGAAAAAATCCTGCATCCTTTTGGTGACTATTTTTGACTGAATTCTATAGTGTGAGTTTACTGCGATTTTCTCATTAGGGTGATTGCTGAAATTTTTTTATCAGACTCACAGAACTTTCTGGAAGCTAGCAGACTTCCAAAATAGAAGCTCCCCACTCCAAATAAGTTGGCTTTTCCATTATACTGGAGCTGTCATTTTTAAAGGAGAACTGTGGTGATTCACTCTGATCGCTCAAAAGTTTAATGAATAATAACTCAGTAGGGCCCCGCTCTTCCAAATACTAAAGAATGCACTCATAATGAATATATATAGTCTTAAAAATGAATTTTCATAAGTGTCTAGAAATATGTCACTGTTTCACTTTCCCATCACTTTGATCAGACTCTCAATGGGATCTATCATTTTCTCATTCTCTCGCAGAAGCTCTAGTCTGATGATGTAGATTAGGATTTAAAATTGCTGATTTATTTTTTCTAGATATTTTAAAAGTGCCTAAACGGACTCGGTGGAGACATATATGTTAAAATGAATTCATCTCATGAATAAACTAAAGCCATTATAAATGATCCTCAACACAACCGCCTATAAAGGATACTAAATACCAAAGTCTTTTGATTCTACTTATACCCTCGATAGCGTAATGCCCTTATTGAAAGCTTGACATTACCCAAGCTTATTAAAAGCTTGGGTAATGCCTTGGGAGATGCCTTTTAGGGATCCCAGAATGTCGTCAAACTCGTACTCTGCTCTACACCACAAACTTACGTTCATACAGCTAAATTGCTCTGGAGTGTGGAAAATTCAGGCCCCTGAACGACGGTTATACCCAGTGTACACAATGTGATGTCAATGAGACGGCTTCTCCTGTCAACATAGCTACCACCTCTTGTGGAGGTGGAGTACCTACACCAACAGGAGAAATTCTCCTGTCGGTGTAGGTAACATCTTCACTGAGCACTACAGATGCTCTGCTGCTGCGCTGTACGTGTACGTGGCCCTCCGTTGGACCAATGACGTATGAAAGTTCAAAAGTTGAATGCCATTAACTGAAAACACCTCCTCATTTCCCTCTCACACATAAACAAGAGAAGTGTCCTCTTTATCACCCATATGAATGTATAACAAAACAAAATATTAAAAAAAAAGGTATTTTATCAGGAAAACTTTTTATAAAGTATTAAACTTAATTTCTGAATTGGCAGTTTGAGTTGGCGATTTTGTTTTGACACACATTCAAACTATATTTAGAGTTTCAATGTACATCATCAGACTGTCAATCTGTCACCAGTTAAGATTTTCCTTTTCAGAAGGGCAAATTGAGAATGGAATTGGAATTTGGCCAGGACATCATGATTAGTAGATTAATTCTGCTTTACATTAAAAACAAACACAGGTATCATGATCCTCAGAAAAATCTTTATTTAGACATTGCAGGTGGATGGAATATAGTGAAGCTTAAACTAACTTTCCTTAGGAAGGAAGATGTTTCCTCAGGAGGCTTAAACTAACTTTCCTTAGGAAGAAAAACAAAGAAGATTGGGAAGGTGATAAAGAAGAAAAGAATAGGTTAGGTTTTTTTAATCAGTGTTTCCAGATGATCACCAGTCTTCAAAGACTTTGAGGGGAAAAAACACTGGATTCAACAGTGTACTTAAATTTGAAATTCAAAAATGTCAGTAAATTCATTTAACATAATCTCTTTCCCCTCTCACTCCATCATTTTTTTAAATCTGAATTAAGGGTCAGGTATAGTATTTAAATAAATTCAATTTGCATTCTGCCATAGAAGAACCAAAGAGTATGAATGCATAGTACAGAAATTTCACACACACTACTGGGTGGGTAACCATAAAATAAAAATAAAAATCTGGGTACATTTTGTCTTGAATCGGATTAAAATTCAGAAGTGGACTTTTCAAGATAATTTATAAATTAATTTGCAGTAATAGAAAATGGAGAAATGGGATCTATGGGGCTGGAGATAAGTTGTCGGCTTCACAGAGGGACTCTTAGGCCACATCTACATTTACCAGGGATCGACACAGCTGCGATCAATTTAGTGAGTCTAGTGAAGACCCACTATATCGACCGCAGGGCACTCTCTGGAACCCCCCTGGAACAAGAAGATTAAGTCAATTGAGAGTCTCCCATCAATTCAGCTTGGTTTAGACACTGCAGTAAGTCGACTTAAGCTACATCAACTGCAGCTACATTATTCACCTAAGCGTAACTTAGGTCTACTTACTGCAGTAGTGTAGGCAAGGCCTTAGAGAGGGCAACAAGACTGGGGAGGAGCCATGAGATGCTGGGAAAGTGGGAAATGGATATTGTCAGAACTTAGGAGCAGCAGGAAAAATCAGAGGATCAGACACTGGTGGACTAAAGCTGCAGAGAATGTGAGAAGGCAGATTTAGATAGTTGGAATTTGTCTAGTTAGGGAGAGACTAGCTATGGGGCAAGACTGCAATATCCAAATATAACTTTGTAATTAACTTTATTAAGCTTCGCATTTTTAAAAAATTCAGTGAATATGGTTTTGGAACTTACTATTATAATGCCCAACTAGAGCTTGATTTGGAGACTTGTTGTACGACAGTCTGGAAGATCAGTGTTTGGGACAGACAGTCTGAGACGTCTTAGGTCAGTTGAAGCTACAGCATGATTGGTGTGCCAATTTCAATTTTCCAAATGAACAGAGCTGTAACTTCAGTTACAGTCTAACTTCCTCCACTGAGTGGTGACACAGATTGACAGCTATAGAAAAGGCTCCATGCCCTTACTAGTTGGCAGAGCATCCTCTAGCTTTGAGAGACGGAGAACTAAATTACAGCAGAAATAAAATGAAAACCAAAACCAAGAGATTCTAAAATCTTTAAATTTTGTTCCCCTCATCCAGTGCCCTGGATAAAGTTGCATAACATATACAAGGTGCCATGCTTGGATACCTAAAATAGTAAAAAAAATAATACCCTTGTAACACTTTCTATCTTTTTATTGGTCATTTTTTTATAAAAACATGTTGCATTATATTATATTTTATATTATATTATATTGAAGATTAAAAAAGCCACTAAGTTAAATCTCTCTAAAACATTGGTTCACAAATTATAGCTCATTCACCATCAGTGGTCTTTAGAACCACTGCTTGCAGAATTAAGTTATCTATTGTGATGTTGGGATAGGAGGAGTTTGCAGAATAAAATTGCTGCTCAAAATCGATTTCTTTCTTTTAGAGACCAATGCATATTGCATTTGCTCTGTAGATCAAAATTTGGATAAATTTGTCCTCTTATTTACAGATCAAGATACTAGGTGTCCACATCTTAAAATGTTCATATTAAATAAAAGAAATGTCTCTAACCAAAATAACCCTGATGCCCTGTGTTGTGGTGGTATGTCTTGCTCTAATAAGTAGTTTTGCTTCAGATTACTTGCTTATTTTTGTGTTTGCTCCTTTATTGCAAAGAGTTTGGCATCTATAGTGCCATCACATAACAGAAAGCTTCACTAATCTTTTGATCTTTGATCAGTACTTTGATGCATCTTAGCTGTGAAATCAATGTGACAGTATTAAGTCTCATAAGACTTTTAAAATATAATGCATAGTCTGTCTGTCAAATCAGTATTGTACATGTATCTTGTTTTGTGAATGTCCATTTTGTATGTCTTCTATTTCATTCTGTCTTAACTCGTATAGGTTCTGGTTCTCCAAACAATTCTGATGAAGATGATGATCAAAAAATGAATAATTTTATAGAAAAGGGTACAATATTTTTATTTTAAAAGCATTTTCTTTTGTTCGTTTCATCTTTTTAGTACATTTATAGTTTTTGACATATTTTGTTAAAATATTATTTACAGTGAAGACCAAAGGCAGAAAATTTTCCAAGATGGTAGCCAATGATATAGGTAGGAACTAGAAAAATTCCCTTTTTTCCTAATCTAGTGCCTTTCTCTATGCAACACTAACCCATCAGCAAAAAATTTCAAATTGCATTATTTAGTTATTAATCTGTCTTTCCCTGTACTAAATGGTAATCCTTTGGGCTGCTTCTGTGCTAAATATATTGGACACAATGATTGATTAACAAAATCAAGGAGAAACAGTGTTTTAATACTTTAATTTATATGATGTGCACCTTCCTATTTATTTGGGAGAAGAGATTTTACTTTATTCTGAAATATTAGAAGGGTTCAGTCTATGCAAGTTGCAACATAATACTACATTTGTTGTGGTTCAGAATATTTTAGAAACTGTTGCTGATTTATTTCCTTCTAAATGTAACACCCATATCCATAAGTCCTAGTTTCTCATTTGTTCTCAGGATAGTTGTAGAGTTGCATTTTTCTTCATCATAAAAAGGAAGAACAGCTATATATATTCCTCTTGTCATTATCAATACTATAACCCAGAGCTGTATATGGTAGTGGTATTCAGCCACTATAAATTCTATAGATTATATAAATTCTTTTGCAAATTAATTGACAAAAATGGTTTGAATTATGTTGTATGCAAGCTATGAATTGAACCCTTTTATAGTCAGAATGGAAATATGATGGATTGATAATCTAACACATGGTCAATAAACAGGTTTTTGATGTATTCTGGGAAAAGGTTTCTTTGTTTTTCTAATTTATTCTTATTTCATCATTAGTACATTAAGGTTTTTTTGTTCTGTCTACATTGTATGATAGCAATAAGATTTAGTTTATATTCCTTTGGAGATATTTTATTCAAAAGATTTAACCTGTATTTTTATGAATAACAAGATTGTTTGGTATACCTCCAATGTCTTTAGAATATATAAGTATACTTCATAGAATAAATAATAAGGCTGGTCTACACTAGGGGGAGGGTTCGACCTAAGATATGCAACTTCAGCTACAAAAAGTCCTGTGGCACCTAAGGTCTTCAGGTGCCACAGGACTCTTTGTCGCTTCTGCAAATCCAGACTAACATGGCTGCCTCCTCTGATTCTTAACTAAAGCTATGTGAATAATGTAGCTGAAGTTGGCGCATCTCAGACCGACTTACCTGCCTTCCTCACGGCAGCAGCGGTCGGCAGTGGGCTCCCCCGTCGACTCCAGCTTGCGCCTCTCGGCGAGCTGGAGTTCCAGAGTTGGCAGGACTGCCTTTGGCAATTGATTTATTGCGTCTTGATGAGACACGATAAATCGATCGCCAATAGATAGATCACTGCCCGCTGATCGGCGGGGAGTGGAGACATACCCATAGTGTAGTAATACTGATTTACCAAAGATAAAGAAATTGTTGAGACAGTGAATGACAGTAAGTTTGAAAGTGACTGTTAGACAAAGTCAGCAGGTTCATAATGGATTTTCAGGAAAAGACACTCAGGGACACTAGTGGCAATCCAACAATTTGATTGATTTTTGTTATGGGGTGGGGAAGAGGGTAATTTTAACAACTAATTACAATAAGTGCCTATTGAACAATTTTATCAAATGTTAAGCAACTCCAACAAACAGGTTCCTTTCACAACACAAGATTTTCTTACTGACACAAGAGAAAATTATGAAACTGCTATTACTACCACAAAAAAAACAACCACTATTATTAGAACAAGTTTACTAAACAGATGAGTGTTAAAAAATTCTAATGAACAAGCCTCTTTCTGAAACAGGGCTAATATTGCTACCAAAGGGAAAAACAACTATTTACATGAGAGAGGAGATTTTTCAAAGACATATGCAATAAAGGAGGACCACTGTGAGGGAGAGGTTGCTCAAGTGACGCCTCAGACTCTGGAGAAAACACTCACAGAGACTGGAACACAAGTGACAATACAAATCCTGAGATAATAGTTCACAATGATGATGATAATTTAAAAAAAAAACACACAAATGACGATTCAGAACTTGGGGAGAACACTTACATAAAAGAAATACACAAACAGCATTGTGAATTCAACTCGACCGGCACACGTTTTGTGCTCGAGGGAGATTCGAGAGTGGAGAGAGTCGTCCGGAATGTGACACCCCTCTGGAAATTTTGGCGCCAAATCTCAGAAATAAAAGCTGAGGAGAAAAACACCTTCAGTGCCTGATTCGGCAGATGTAAATGAGGCCCTGTCACTAGGCAGATTTACAGTAGAGAGTTCTGTCACTAGGCAGAATTAGCCGCCTGCCTGGCCAGTGTACTTATCCAGGGCATAGGTGACGCCCTTGTGGCTCTGTTTCCACCAGAATGTCAGATTTTCTCAGCTTAGCTGACACAGCTGGAAAAAGGCGGGAAACACAGATCAGAGCAGCTGGGACAAACATGGAGTCAGACATGTGCAGGGGAGCCATATTTAACAGTGACAATCCAGAATGACGAGTCCAACTTCCACCATAGGATTTTGGTACCTAGCTATCACATTTACAATCTTTTCTGGACCTCTTTCATAAAGTAATATCCACAGACATACTACTGCAGAGACAAAAGTGGCTGGTGAGGAATTCTAATGCTTTTCTGGATGGCAAATTAGTAGCTATTGTAGTTTAATAAGTAATGAGTCTATCTGGGATTATACCTGTCTTAATTATGAGTGGTAAGCACTGAAAAGGTTAAACCCTATATACACAAGAATCTGTAGTTTGTGCCATGACCTCCATTGTAGAGGTATTTTATGAGTAGTCTACAAACAGCAGAATTTGCTAAATAAGGTATAAGACTAGGAGTTGAAATAATTGGATTTTTACTGGCTCTGATTTATTGTTTGACCTTTGGCAACTCACAACTTTTTCTGAACCTGAATGGAACAAAGGGAAAGCAACAAGTAATGACACTGGAACAATAAAGGGAAAAATGTAGCACTCAAAATTCAGAGTTGTATGAATGTTGTTTGTGAAGGCTGCTTACCCTATCCCACATGTGGAGAAAGTAAGAAAGGCCTCTCTACCTAGTAAAAATACTCTATACTGAAGACGACAAGGAAGGTGGAAAGAGGGTGTATTTTTGTCCCAGTCCTGATTGGAGAGTTGGCCACAGTACTAAAAGCATCAGATGTAACAGGTTCTCTCTGTTCTGAACATCCCCAGACTGAAATAAGAAGGGTGTTGAAAGTCAGTTTTATAACAGTGGTGGTAGAGTAGTCTGAGAAAGCTTGTAAAACTTTGCCTGATGTTTTACATATTATCTTTGCCTGGTAAAGAGGTAAATTGTTTTCCTCCTAAGTGTTTCAAAAGGAATGTTCTTTTCTGTATTTTAAAAAAATGACCAATATTATGCAAAAAAATTGCTTTTAGTTATGTTAATTGTTGACCAGGCTGACTGAGCTGTTCAACTTGACTCTGATGTTGTAATTTGTATCATCACTATATTGCAGCATTATTATATTAATAAAACAAATCTGTGATACTTATGAAAATTATAGACATCTGTTCCAGCCTAAAGTTGTTTTTTTCTTTCTAAAGAAATAGAATAGTATCCTGAATTTGCTTCACAGCTCAAATAATTTTCTAGAACAAGTGTGAGAAAGAATTGCATCTTTCAGGTAGAAAGTGATAGGCAGAGTTAAGTTGAGACTGATATTAACTATGTGTAATATATACATTAATTAAGGCCATGATTTTGTCACAAAGGTCACAGAAGTCATGAAATCCATGACTTCCAAAGACCTCCATGTCCTCAGCCCTGGTGGCTGGGAACTACAGGGTCATGCCGCCTTCCACAGCTGCAGGGAGCTGTGAGGTGTCCACGCTACCTGAGGCAACCAACCCTCAAGCTCCCAGCCACCGCAGACAATGGAGGTACACTGTGAATTTTCCTTTGTCCCTGACCTGGCTCTGATTTTTACTAAAAATATCCACGAGAAAATCTTAGCTTTACACACGGTCCGTGAACTCCACATTGTAACTGAAATTTCTGCTGCCAGTTTAATAAATTGTACAGATCTTAGAAGATTTTGAAAATGTTGTCATCTCACTCATAAGTATTTACTAGGGTTGTGAGTAGACCAGGGCCCTGAGCTCCCAGCCAGAGGGGGCTACCCCCATCCCCTCCCCTGTTGTCCACCCCTGCATGCAGCCTCAGCACACCGTGCCACCAGCGCTCTGGCCTGCTGCTCTTGGGCAGCTCTGCAATAGCATGGCTGTGCCGCTCCTGCGGGGCAGCATGTCTAGCTCCAGTGGACTGTGTGGTTGCAAGACACACTGCTCTGAGCAGCATGGTAAGGAGGCTGGGAGGATGGATAAGGGGCAGGGAGTCTCAGGAGGCAGTCAGGGGACAAGGAGTGATTAGATGGGGCAGAGGTTCTGGAGGGGATGGTCAGAAGACAAGGAGCAGGAGGGATTGCATAGACTGGGGGTTCTGAGGGGGACAGTCAGGGGAAAGGAAGGGGGGGCGCGGATAGGGAGCGGGGGCGGGCTTTTTGGGGAGGCAGAGCCTTCCCTACTGGCACTCCATACAATTTTGCAACCTGTGTGGCCCTCGGGCCAAAAAATTTGTCCACGCCTGGAGTAGGCAGATGTCCTACTAATAATGTATTTAATAGGAGCCCAGTGAATCTATGTAGAAGAATTAGAAAATACCAACTTTGTGGTTGCTGCTATTAATAGGATTGTTGTGTAATGTTCAATTTGAAATGTATTAAGGAGTGACCACTTGAAGTCGGTGAAAACAAAAATACTTTTTTGCATTGCCATTTAGTGTACATTGTATGTGGCATGTTCATGTTTCATGGCTGCTTTGTGAGATTATTGTGCTACTTTAATCTTTTCCTTACCTCTGTCATATTGCAGAATGTCCCAGTCTTGTCATTATTTGATGTTAATAATTCCATGTTTTATCACTTCATTGTTTCAAAAATGAATTGTGATCAGTTAGTTAGGGATTGGGATATTTTGTAAAACATGTGCCATCTATTGTTACCAATATTATTCATCTGTTGTAAAACAAATCATTTCACTTTATCAAATGTATAATCAGATGGGACTTGTCTTGTGGCATGAGTGCAGTTGATTGCATTGCCACACAAAGAAACCCTGAGTTCAGAAATAAGCTTCTGGAATTCTTTGTCCCCAACCTGTAGAGGATTTAGTCCATCAGAGAGGCCACTCTTGGTTATTAGATAAGGTGAAAGTACCCACACTTCCCATTCCTCTAACTTGTAAAGCATTATTTTCATAGGAAGGTATTAATCTTGTCCTTATGTTCAGTTACATACTGCCGTCATGCACTAATTAAGAATAAGAAGTTGTCACTCATGAAAGGATAATTGAAAATCTAGGTCTCACCTAACTGAAGAGAAAAATAGATACTATTCCAGTGACGGGACTAGTGACACTACTTTTATTTAAACTTTAATAATTATTCACATCTCTTACTTTGTGCTTTCCTGACTTGTTCAACATACTGTCCACACTATTAGATATTTTGAAATGTTATGCTGTGAACAGAATATATATTTTAAGCACCTTGTGATCTCTCCCTCAGCAATCATTTCTCCAATAATTATATTCCTTTTAAATGTTTTATCTACTTGTAGTATTAATAACATGAATACATTTTCATTCTATAGAGTAGATTCTTTTCCCTAATAAAGGAATGTTTAGCAGAATCATCATAAAACTTATTTTTATCAACCATGGTACAGAATTCTAGATTTTTAAAAAAGAGGAATGGGAATCTTAGAATCTAAGACCAATCGCATTTTCATGTACTCCGGGTCACCTATCAATTGCATTTTATCTCTTGTGCCAGTTTCAGCTTTTATTTTTAAACTCCTTGGAGCATTGCTATGAATTGTTTAGTGTTTCAGAATTCATATGCCTAGAGTGATATCTCTTATAGATGGAAAGAAAATTCTTCTTCGAGAGATGGCCCTGTGGGTGCTTCTCTCCAGGTCAAGGTGTGTTCCAGTGCCTTCGAGCAGAGATTTTTACAGCAGTACCCCTCCGGGCCACGTACACACAGTGCCTGCCTCGTGACATGTCCGTGTTTGAATAGCATGCCCACGGCCTGGGCCCCTCAGTTCCTTCTCTACCATCCCCGGCTAGAGATGGAGTTTAGCAGTCCTCCTATATTTCAGTTTCCTCTGAGATTTTGTCATAGTTAAATCTGTTCTCAGTTTAATTTAGATAGTTTAGTTTTTAGAGTTACTATTTATTTAAAAAAAAACAAAAAAAACCTTACACAGATACAGACATGCTTGGCACTCAGGGCTTTAAGAGATGTGCCTCCGAAGATGCCATCCCCATCTCGGATGGACATTCACAGTATGTACACTGTTTGGGAGAGTCTCATGTTATCCCCAAAATGTGTCCAGTGTACCAGTCTTAAAGTGCAGATCCGCAAGGACTGAGAGCTCAGACTTAAACTGCTCTTGCTAGAAAACTCGCTGAGACCTGCATCTGACCCTGGCCGGCAAAGCTTTCCAAAACCCTTAAGGGATAAGAATAAAACAAAACAAAACAAACGAAAAATGAACAGCTTCTTCCTCCCTCAGGGGCCACTCCTCAGCTAAGAGGTCTCAAACAGCTTCCGACTCGCCAGTGCCCACTGTGCCGTGGCTCAGCACTTCTGACTCTGCAGGCATCTCAGGCACAGACTGAGTTGGCTGCTCAGTTACCTGTGTCGAGGCTCAGGGCTTTCAGCTGCTTGCCTCATATAGCTCTCCATCAGTCACCATTGACAACACTGTGCTGAGAGCTGTTGCAGTGTCAAGAGCCAAGCGGATGCTGCTGCACTGCCATTTGAACTTACAGGGCCACTTTCTGACCCACTGCAGCAGATGCTCCCCTCACCGAGCCTCGTACTGTTGCCTGCTGCCCAACAGTGCTTATGTCTAGAGCATCCTGCGGCGCAGTATGCACACCCAGCGCAACCTTCGGGGCAGACATGTATGCAGCCTCCGCAGACTCTGCCTGCACCAACTGCTGCGGCACCAGCTCCATATCAGTCGTCCTTCACTCCTCTCGTGCCTTCCCATTTGGCACCTGGAGTCACTGCACCATCTCAGTTTTTACGTCAATGGGACTTAAGGATGTCCCATGCCCCATAGTCTCCACTACTGGGCACCAATATATCACTGGTACCTTCAGCACCCTGTCTGCAGTACCCCCCTACCACATGAAGCCTCTCAAGTGGCAAGGAGGAGGAGAATGGTGAAAATGTTTTCCACACAATATTCCTCCCAGGTTTGATTATCTGCAAATGGGAGATGCACTAAAGCATGATCCTGCTATCCTAACCCCTGGATGGGACCACAAGTACCCTTTTCTGGGGCATGGTCACACTGGGGACCATGGAACTACAACACGACACAGCCGAACATTCACTGTGCCTTCCATACAAAATATATCAGACCCTCCCCGATGCTTTCTTATACTGATACTGAGCCAGTGAGCTCAAGATTACCCTGGAGGAGGTACCAGAAACCCATGAGCTCACCAACACATTACAAGCTAGACAAGAACCCTCTTCAATGACCATCACTACAGATGCATCCCTCACAGGATGGGGAGCGTACTTTGGCCACCTCACCACTCAGGGGCTTCACATAAATCTATTAGAGCTCAGAGCTGTATGCAATGCCCACCTCCATTTCCCTCCCATTATCCAGAATCTGAATCATGATCGACAACATTGCATGTATGCTTTATGTCAACAGATGAGGGAGCCCGGTCCCACTCCCTCTGCACAGAGGCTGTAAAACTATGGAATTGATGCCTTCAACACA
This sequence comes from Dermatemys mawii, assembly GCA_007922305.1. NCBI lineage: Eukaryota > Metazoa > Chordata > Testudines > Dermatemydidae > Dermatemys > Dermatemys mawii. The sequence continues at coordinate 79,451,906 of ML677333.1, forward strand.
ATAGTCCTATCTTCGCCTCATACCTGCCTGATTCTCCGAATACCACTGCAGATGAACTCAGTCGATCCTTCCCCATACAACATGAGTGGGGACTCAATGACACCTTTCTATCCAGCATTTTCCAGAGCTAGGGCTATCCTCAACTGGATCCATTTGCCATATCTGCACAGAATAATACAGAAGATAAGAACAGACAGGATTTTGGTATTTTTTTTATTTCAACTATGACGACAAATTGGAATAAGCTCTTTTGCAGCAAAGGGAAGTCAGGAAGAAGAGGAGAGAATGTCTATATGCGTATTTATATGGCCTGTTTCATAGTAGTATCTGAGTGTGTTAAACATCTCTTCAGAGAGGGAAATACTATCCCTACTGAGTCAATGAGGGACAGAATATAGAATAACACTCCTCTTGTGGCAGATGTTTTCCAGAAATTCTGGGTTTCTGTTATGGAAAATCTACAACTCTCATGTGTGAAGATTTTCATGTCTTTGAAAAAGTTAAATTGAATTGCCATTTACCAAAGAGTAGGTGTAATTTCAGCTGAGAAAAGCTAAAAAATGCTTCTTCACAGTAGTTTTCTGACTATAATTTTCTCTCTCTTAAAAAACAAGATTCTGATTAATAGGGTATATCGGTATGCCAGGAAATAAGTGTCTGATTACAAACCTACAATTAACTAATATTTCAAAGAACAGATTCAAGAGATTTGAGTTGGATTTATTTTGCAACAAGTGTGAAACAATTGCCTCAATGTACTTTTATTTCAGATCTCTTAGCAAAAAAAAAATAAAATACAAAATTAAAAAGAAAATGTTAAATATTTTTCTTGCTTTTTTTCTCCCTATGCCGGATTTTTTATTTTCAAATTTTGATAATGTGACTGATAGAAACAAAAACATTGAGATGACTGGATGATCTGGATGTCAGAGTGGTGATGATTGGGACTTATACTAGAATATACTTAATTGTTAAATCTGAGACTTTTTTCATATGGAAAGAAAATTCAGAAGGATAAGACCGAAGTATGTTGCAAGAGTAGGGAGCTCACACATGCATCATTAGTGTAGGTCCAAGAAATGAACACTTATTTAACTTCAACAAAGATGACAAGTGAGAATGACCTGTTTTTCAGCAAAGGGAAGCTAGGGAATTGGGGGCGGAGAGGAAGAGTGTCTATCATAGTATCTGGGTATTCTAAACATTTCATTTAGGTAGGGGAGTATTATCCCTATCAAGAGCTTGTCTATGTGGTGCATTAATCTACAGTAACTGGAGTATAAATTGTAATGTGAAATATCATGATGTGCACTAATTGGTCCATGTGGACCCTATTGGCATGCACTAAAAGTTCCCCAGTATACACATTAATGCACACTAGGAAACTTTCAGTGCCCACCAGCAGGGTACACACTTCCAGTTAGTGCATGACATGCTAATGTGTATTAAAATTTACACGCCAGCTAGTGCAAACAAAGCCGTAAGTGATTTACCAAAGGTAACACATGAAGCTGGGAATTAAATCCAAATCTCCTGAGTCCCAGTCTTGTGCGTAAGACACAGCACCTTTCTGATAAGAAGAAAAGCAAAAGTGTGCTAGTTAATTGTTCTAGTAGTAGTTAGTTATAGCTTTATAAATGTAATCACTGTTTTCTATAAGTAAAATTTCACCATGTTGTTGATTTAATTTTCACTTCATTATTACAAGGCTGATAGTTCTGAACTATAGTAGAATAATTATAGTATAAAAATCAGGTTTTGTAATGTAGCTCTATGAATCCCTAAATGAGTGATTTTAAAAATCTGTCAGTTGTATTGCTTGTGGTGATGAGAGAGAATTAATGGTTGTCTTATTTCTTTAGAAGAAACTCTGTGAGAAGGAATTTATTTACTGTATATGGAACTGCAGGCTCTTTAGTTGCTCTGTGTTGTGTTTAAGGTTTTACAGTCTTTACAGTTGTAGGCTTTTAAATTGTTACATATGAAGACAATGTGTGTGAATGACTGTCAGAATTGGAGACAAGTTGAAGAATTGGACAGTTCATCTGTCACAAATGGTTGCACCTTTTTATTACTTTGTTTTACATTCCTGGTATCTTAATTTTGCAATTTTTCAGTGTCCAGAAAAAGAGCACTTTTCTGTCTACATATTGGTAGTGCACCACTCACTGTGACATCTAGCAATATCAACCTAACTGTTCCCCAAATTGAGTTTTAATGAGACTTGCTTTTTTAATATCAAAAAACCTTTTTTTTTAAAAAAAAAAAAAAAAGCTACCTTGTCTTCTACAAAGTAGCCCACAGTTGGATCCTAGATGTTAACTATGCTTAAGTTAGAAAAGCATCTTAATAAATGAAGTAATTTAAAGAACTCTCAAAGGCATTTCTTTAGGACTACTTTTAGGTTTTTCATAAATTTACAGTATTTAAATCTGTATTTAATGTAAGTAGCATATTTTCAAACCTGCATTTTATGTGACCAACACTAAATTTATAAAAATTTGAATGACTGACAGATTATCCAGCTATACTTGTTGCTCTTACTGTCACAGTAAAATCTTGCTAATAGATTACTCTTATAATTCATTCCAATCTTTGCTCTTATGTGGGGAAATGCCATTTTAAATACAAGGTGCTGTAGTGAGATGTCATTTTCCTTGGACTTAATTATTTTTTTTAACTTTTTTTTTTTTAAAAAAAGCAAAATTGACTATAATGTGTGTGCTACTATAGCTCTGATCACTTGGAATTCCTCCTATCCTACAGGAAGCAAGTGTCTATTCACCCCAAAGAGCAGAAGAGGATTAAAGTAGCTAAGACTACTTCTTATATAATTAAGATTAAAATAAATGATGAAAAATAAATGAACAAATTATATTGTACTGCATCGTGTTTTCCTTTTTAAATACTAATTTGCAAAACTCAGTATTTCCCAATGTTCCCCTCTGTTGGTGCAAATTATCAAAGTTCTAGTATATTTTACTTAAGAAAACATTGTGCATATTGTATATAGACAATATATTGCTGCATGTTTCTGTATTTCCATAAATTTGTTGCCTAAATTTCAGAATATTTAAGATGGCTTTTTAAAAAAATCTATACATAATTGTAAAGTTTTTTATCTTAATGTGGTATAATTATAAATTACGTCTTCTGCCTTTTATATATGTCACAATGATAATGACATCAAGAGAAAGTGGTGTTCACTAAAGTTGTGTAAAACTCAGGCGTGTGAACTGTGTTCATTGCAAGGGCTTTGTACGAACCTCCCCCGACATCAGTTTCGGTTTAAACTTGGGGTTTGAACAAAGCCAAAAATGCAAATAAAATCCATTAGTTTGTCAAGTTTCAGGCAAGATCTTAAGGATGGCATAAGCTTAAAAATTTGAGTCTGAATTTCAGTTCTCTCCTCTCCAAAAGTTAATGGGATTTTGGATCTGGGGATTTTGAGTCAGGCTCAACTCTAGTGGAAACACTACTTAACACAAAGTTTCAATCATAGAGAATTTGGATGAATTGCTTAGTACTGAAATTGTGATGTATTAAACATTTGGAAAATGGCAATCGGATGATAAAAAAGCCAGCACTATCATGTTTCTTTTAAAGATATATTTTATTTTTCAGCAAGGATGTCCAGAAAGTTAAGTTTGCCAACTGAGTTAAAACCTGATTTAGGTAAGTTCAATTTTTTGAGGCTGCTGTAACTTTTGTTGTCTGTTACCTTGTGGTATCAGGAATATTACAAGAGGAATATTATCAGAAAAAATTCATGTCTGTTTGGAACCACACAACAGGGGAAAAAATGGAAAATGAAGTTTTACAGACCTCACAGGAGATTTTAATTAAGGTCCCAGTCTGCAAATAGTTACACGTGTAGTTCGCTACAGCCAGGCTACTAACATGTTTAGGGCTAACCTGATGTATAACAATTATAAGAAAATATTATTTTAGGATTTTGTTTCTTGAGACATAGTACAGTAATTTTATAGTAAACATTCTGGTTGTATAGCTTGCGTATTAAAGTTTAGAAACACAAATAATCATTCTATTCCATAATTAAAGAAGCTTAAAATAAGCATATTTTTTCAGCACATCTTACTTGAATATTAAATCCACAAATACAGATTTAATTTTGTATTTGTCACAACAATCCTATTTTGCACAGAAAAAGAAACTAGTGCATTCTTATATAATGCAACAAGAAAGGTACATGCAAATCAGAAGCAAAGGGACAGAATTCAAGAAGTCATTTACAACCCCCAGTTTCAGTGAGTTACCAGAATTTTGATTAGCTTCTCTTACACTTGGTAATGGGTCAGTTCAATTTTTATCTTCAATATGCAGCTCAGTTGGGGAAAGTATAATTAAGGCACTTCTATAAAAAAACAGTTCATCAGCTTTTAAGCTGATTTTCCTGATTTTCAGATTCTTGTTAATGACAGAAAAAATGAATCTGTAGCTAATCATGTCTACAAATTACTAATTTGAGTGTTGCAGATATTTAAATGGAAAAACCCTTGATTTGTTTTCTTCCCCAGCAAATATTAAAATTTGAAGAAGCATTTTTTGAAGAGGGTGCCATGATGAGTAGCTGAAGTTAGCAGAGAAATGGTTCATAATGCAGAAAGTAATAACTTTTCAAATAAAGCCCAATTACCTAGGAGATTTTTCTCTCAATGGGGAAAACAATGTAGCCCATTAGGAAGTCTAGTATCAGAGGGTAGCTGTGTTAGTCTGGATTTACAAAAGCGACAAAGTCTTTTAGCACCTTATAGACTAAGATCTTGGGGATCATAAGCTTTCGTGGGCTAAGATCCACTTCATCAGATAAATGTTGTGGAAATCTCCAGAGGCAGGTATATATAAGCCTCACTCTCCCCGATTGAATTTACCTTGCTATCTTGCCTGCTTATTTATACTTGCCTCTGGAGATTTGCACAACATTCATCTGACGAAGTGGGTCTTAGCCCACAAAAGTTATGATACCTAAGATCTGTTCGTCTATAAGGTGCTACAAGACTCTTTGTCCCATTAATGAAATGGCTCATTATGCTGTGCAGTAATGCTTTAATGAATAAACTACATAAGAATATTCTGCTGGTTAAACCTCAATCCTGCTAGTGCATAGAGTTGCCAACTATATCTATGCACCAGTGAGGGCTTGAAACCAGCATAATCCAGGCCTAAACAAAGCCATAGCGTAAATTACACCACATTTTCAGTGATAAGCTTGGTTTGCCTTTTGGTAAAAGCATTGGGAGAAGCAAGCTGAAAGAGAATGATTTGTCAGGAATTTAAAAATCACATTGATGCCTGAGTACAAAAGAGAATCTCTAAAAATGTTGACCACTCTGATATTTACAATGCGTGCAGCTGATAGCACATGCAGATGCGGATGTTGGTAGAATTTCCATTATAATATCCAATTTTTAAGGAGCTGCACAGTAACTTTGAATTCAATTAAAACATTGCATTGTGCTTATGATTTGAATTCCCCTTTGTGGAGCTACTATGTGCTCAACCTTCTTTAAGTGCAGGGATGATGATGGGAAAAGCTTATCATTGTCACTTTCTATAGCTCTCCAGAAGAAAATCTTGAACTATCCAATTTCTTTGTTTCTGAACATCGCCACCAAAGACCTTTATGTTTAAATGACCTATGCAGAAGTTCAGGCTTATGTGAATAGCCAGTGAGTCCTCCTTCCATCAATCTCCTAAAGTCAGAGAACATGACAAGCTATCACCATTGTATGTGGGTCCCTCTACAAGTTTAAACTGAGATAAAAGGCTTCTACTGTTTAATAAATGACTGCTGTCTTTTGATCCCCCGCAAAAGATGAACACACACAATGACCATCCAGGGCAATTGTATAATGATGTACTCTGCAGTTGGAGATTGTTGCAATTAGAATACAGCATGGAAAATGGGGTCAGTGGGCAGGAAATGTAATTAGGGAAATATTTAGCAAAAGGAAGTAATCTATGGAGCGAAAGTTACTACATATTTGATTTTTAAAGAACTATCTTTACAAAATATGCTAACAAATCCAAAGTTTATTTTGAAACTTTATGCTGTATTTTGCGATGTTTTTTAATTAATGTAAACTTGTTTCAGAGGTCAGAGACAACCCTTTTAGTCGATCCCGGAGTTCCAGTGTAACTAGCATTGATAAGGAATCTCGAGAAGCAATTTCTGCTCTTCATTTCTGTGAGACTTTCACACGGAAAGCAGATACATCACCTTCTCCATGTTTATGGGTTGGGACTACTCTGGGTACAGTTCTAATCATTGTACTGAACCTACCCCCAGGAGGAGAACAAAGACTAATTCAGCCAGTAATTGTTTCTCCCAGTGGTATGTACAAGACAGGAGATCTGCTGCATAACGTGGCTAGTATTCTGCATTATTATTCTTGAGGGGTTTTTTATGTGATTTTGTTTTTTCTCAATTATATAATAATTCCATAAATAATTATACAATGCTCGCTGTTTAGGTCAGGAGAGTGTAGTGTTTTGGTATTCTAGGAAGTTACTATGTCACTTGTGCATTAGAGAGAACCTGAATAAGCCGTTTTGCAAATCAGTTAAGTCTGAACTGCAAGTTTACAACCTGGTATAGGAATATCTGGTAAATGGACTACTGTTTGTGTAGAAAGAACGACATCTGAGTAGCCCTACTGCAACACACACAGTGTTGACAGTATAACTAGAGGGAGGCAGCAAGAGAAGACTATTGTTAGATTCCACAGTTTTATTATTCACCTTGCGGTCAGCGAGTTCATATTAGATTTTCCCACTACAAAAAAGAATAAAAGTTGATTGACTATAGATTGAACTGGCTGGTACTATATACTAAGGACAACGTTCTTCTCTCAGATCCATGTGGCACATTTCAGCTCTAATATCCTGTTTCTCACAATGCATAGAAACGATCATGCTCCTTTCTGCGTGCACACCAGTGTCTTCAACACCAGTGTCTTCGGGTCACTAGTACAGCCCTTTTGTCTGTCTCAGCATTCTCTCAGAACACTTGCCTGTGAATATCTGGCCCTGCTGTTTTTCTTACCTCTATTTCAAGGGCCCTCTAGAGCTTCTATTTTAAAAAAAAAAAAAAAAAAAAAGTCTGATTATGCCTTCAATTTACAGGTTGTAAAAACCAAAAACTTGTATTTAATCTGAGTAAACATAACATAACAATAGCATTCAGTAACCATTATACTACTTTCACAGAAGGAAAACCTAATTTTATACGAGCCCAGCAGTGCTCCCCTTTCTGATCAGTCTTGCTCCCTGGCCTACTCTGTAGCCCTGCTCTCTCCCCCATCATGAGCCAACTCATCACCTTCAAATGCAGAACCCCAAAGTTCTGAAGGAGCAGTCTGGTTGGAACTTCTGTCCAGGAGTCCAAACTTCTGTATCTCTGGGCATCCTCTGACATATGTTCTTTTGGTCTTTGTCCGACAACATAACCTATCATATAGGTACACATGCAACACTTACTAGAACACCATCTTCCATCATACCATTTCAAGTTTACATAGTCCTTTCTCCACAGAAATCCAACTGATTTACTGGTAGTTACACACACATGCACCTGAGGACTTCTGCCAATAAGCATGTTAGAGAGAATATGGTTTATCATGTGCTATGCTGAATGTGGTTGGCCTGTGTTGACGGCTACATTGCTTCAGCCACTGTTCAGCTAACGTGATTGTTGGCAACCATATTCAAACAAAGTAAAAAAATTTTAATATAGACCAGACTGTAGTCTGAATACAGTGTGAGTCACTAGATCTGTGGTGTGGATCTAAGAGGCGAATTTTGACCTAAATAAGCTTTCTTCTGTAGATGGCAAATCAAAATGTATCTAACTATATGTAAATAAAAATGAACTTAGACAAAAGAAGCAGTGCAGCACAAGGATGCCTCAGTTTTAACACATGCAGGAGACCACAATTCAGTTAATAACAATGGTTAATAATTCAGTTAATTAACAGTTAATAACAATTCAATTCAGTTAATAACAATTCAGTTAATAACAATGGTGAGTGAAAATCCTCTTCCCTGCTAAACAGACCTTATTTTGTAATCCCCTTATCTCTAAGCCAACAGGGGAAGATGCAAGAGAGCCTGCTCACTTATACCTAAATGTGTCTAATTCAAAGAAGGAAACACAGGTTGACACTTCTGACAGTTAATAGTATTCGTCACAGATGGTCTTAAACACACAGTACAATTTATTGATACTGTGTTTAGAAAAGCATGAATGCCTATGAAGAAAAGAGTGAAAGCTGTATATTTTTAACATCTAAGTTTAAAACAAATGGGTTCCAGCTTGGTCCTCCTCTAAAAGCCTCAGCTGTTTCTTTGCGCTTTCTTGTCAGTCTCTCTGATTGAGGAAAACATCCCCATTTAGGAACATGGATGTGCTTAATTTCATGTATATGCTTAATTTCCATGATAGTCAATAGTGCAGATACACATGCTTGAACTTAAGTCCATGCTCAAATGCTTTCCTGAATAGGTATGGTCTTAAGCACAAGTTTAAATGGTTTTTAAAATTAAATTAACTAATATTTTGGCCACTCTGAGTTATACTATAGAAGAAACAGAAGGCAAATCTGAAGGTTTTGTTTGGAAGGATGTAGTTTGGAAGACAATTCAGGAGAATTATTTTAGATGTCATGTCAAATTCTGTATCCTAGGAACCATTTTGAGGCTAAAAGGGGCAATCCTGAGAATGGCTTTTCTGGACACCACAGGATCTTTAGTTCCACCAGCATATGAACCATGGAGAGAACACAATGTTCCTGACGACAAAGACGAAAAGGATAAATTGAAAAAACGGCGGCCTGTCTCAGTGTCCCCCTCTTCTTCTCAGGAAATCAGTGAAAACCAATATGCAGTGATATGTTCTGAAAAACAAGCAAAAGTTATCTCACTGCCATCACAGAACTGTATTCATAGACAAAACGTAACAGAGAATTCTTTTGTTCTTCGTGGAGATATAGTGGCATTGAGTAATAGTAGCTGCCTTGCATGTTTCTGTGCCAATGGACATATTATGACTTTTAGGTAAGATCTATTTAATCATTATTTAGACATTAAAAAGAGATCAATTATAGTTTCCTGCCATCTCCTACCCTTTCCCCAATGCACCCTGTTTCATCAATCCACAAATATATATATATTCAATCATGATGATAAACCTGTAGGAATAGTAACATCTTTGGGGTTGGGGGTAATTTGGCAGCTAGATAATATTGAACTTGAAATTTGTTTCTATACAAATTAGGTTCAAGCTATAGTTTAGAAGAACTGCTAACAAATGACTTAGGCTAAACTCCTCTAAAGTAAAATATGAATTTGTTATTTAAGTTTTCACATATGAAACCATAATTTCCTTTATTGATTTCATGATTTGTTACAAAACTTGTGTAAAAACATTACATATTGAAAGCAAAAACCTGCTCTTCCTTATCCCTGTCCCTTGTTTTGGTTTATTTTACATTAATTTTTCCCTCAGTTTGTTCACTTATGTATTGATTTCTTTTTTTTCCCTTTAATATTCTCAGGAATTATTTTCTTCCCAACAGTGATTGCAGAAACATGGACTATTTATCTGTCTAAAATATTGCACAAAAAGAGAAAAATGCCAAAAGAACATTATTAAGGTTGCAAAGTTAAGCACTCAAGTTAGGAAATGCCAGAATTGAGGTTGCTCTTGTTGCTTTAATTTAGTCCCCTGTGTATGTATGCATTATGATGCAGTCTTTAATCACATCTTTGATGACATTATTTATCTCGCTGTGTCTGTGCACACACAGCAAGTCACTTCCAATCCCTTTCTTTTTTTCCTTAAGGACTCCCAGTCCTCATACCCCAACATCCAGTCTTCATGCCTAGATAGTCTCTGTCTCTTATCACAATCCCAACTCCCAATTCCAGTTTCCTTACTCCCACTGTCCTACAGTTCTACCCTCCCCTCCCCTAAACTCCTTGTCCCAATCTACTGAGTACATTTACCCTCCCCCAGATTTGGTCCTTGCCCTCCTCAGCATGCAAATCCACCTGCCTGGGCCCTGCAGAAAAAGCATTGAGTGCACAAGAGAGACGGGCTTCCTGTTTTCAGTTCTGGTGCCCTGACCCAGTGTACCACTGAGCCACCAGCAGCTCAAGATATAGTTGTGGGGATAGTCCTGCTCAGTGCAGATAAAATCTTCATAGATCTTAGTGCAAGTCTCTGCTAAACATGTGACACAATTTTTAAAACACTTATAAATGGCTGATTTTTGGGTAGATTTATAATAGTCACTAATAATGTTTATTACAGGAGTGCGTAAAGGCCAACAAAGAGTTGGGCCTATTGTTCTAGACTCTGTGCTAGGCACTAGAGTGTCTCAAAGGGTACATCTGCACTGGATCTGGACATACCCATGCTAGTTCCAGTTGAACTAGCATACTAAAATTAACAGTGTATGCATAGCTGCACAGGCAACAGGATGGGTTAGCTGTCTTGAGTACAATCCCGTCCAAGACCCTAGGTGCAAATTTGAGACAGCTAGTACACCCTTCTGCCTGTGCAGCCATGGCTACACTACTACTTTTAGCGCTAGCTCCATCAGAACCTTGCATGGGTATGTCTGCCCAAGCTGGAGATTATATGTCCATCTCCAGTACAGACATACTCAGAGATGGCTGCCAGAATAATTTAACATGGGAAAAGAATGTTTTCTCTTAGCCCCATTCTCAGAAATTGTTGAACTATTTTGGCTGTACTGAAGAAACAAACAAAAAACCCAAAACCACAAGTCCTGAGGCAAACACTTGGCATAGAAAATTTCAGCTGAAATGCGTTAAAATTTGGCGAAGATATAAATCAGTGGTTCTCTGACCAGGGTACAGTTCCTCCTGGGTGTAGGCAGAGGTCTTCCAGGGGGTATTAAATTGATCTAGATCAGTGTTTCTCAACCCATGGGTTGCAGCTCCCTGTGGGCGTCACAGTATGGGTTAAGAGGGATCACAAGTGCAGGACTGGCATTAGGGTGGCAAGCACAGGAGCTGCCTGGGGCCCCACACCACAGAGGGCCCTGCGAAGCTGTTACATGCTTCGGCCCTGCCATCTGGCACTTGGGCTTCAGACAAGGCTCACAAATGAAAAACTAGCTCAAGTTTGACTCTGAAATGTAAGCACAATATTTATATTCCAATGAACTTATTTTAAAAAATGCTGTGACACTTTTTTGTATTTTTATGTCCGATTTTATAAGCAGGTAGTTTAAGTGAGGTGAAACTTGGGGTATGCAGACAAATCAGACTCCTGAAAGGAGTACAGTAATCTGGAAAAGTTAAGAACCACTAATACACGCAACTAAAAATAGAGTCTTGCAATGGGAAGCATTTGCAACCAGCCCTGCCTGTACAGCCAAACAGTTCTCATAAGTCCTTCTAGGACTCTATAGTATGAGGCAAATATTTCTTCAAGGACTTGTTAAAATAAGAATAAGGTAGATATGCTCTGTCAAAAATTCTTAACTCCTAGCCTACAAAACTATAAGAACAAAATATCGCTAGTCCTGCATGCTTTCAAAACATCCCTCAAGAGTGCTGGTCATTTTGTAAGAAGAGAATCACTAAGGAGAAGTTTATTCTGTTAATCTTATCTAGTCTTCTCCCAGTCACAAAATATAACTATTTCTAAATTAACAAATTCATCCAAAATCATGGCTAATTAAAATGTCAAAGTGATCATAAATATGCCATTTAACTTGAAATATTTAAAATAGATTGAAAAAAATCATTCAAAACCTAATAACTTGTGTGGAAACATGTTTCAAATACACAGATAGTAAATTATATAACTTTAATGTATTGAGCGCATAATAAAAAGGACACATTTTGTATTGATTCATATATCATTTTATATAAATCTAGTATGTAAAATAGGGGTGTCAAACATCTGTCTTGGATCCAGCACACTTGATGTATTTGTGTCTCACTTGAAATATGCAGATTGTGTTGCATCTAAGCCTTCATTTAAGAAGTGTTTAGTTCAAGGTTATAAGGAAGTTGTTCAAGATAGTAAATGATGCAGTGTTATCTCACTCAGTGTGCAGACAGCCTAAAAATATGGCTCTGAGATGTATGAACTTCCCTACTCCTGGTAACTCTGAAGCCCAATTATGGCACTTAAATGTCTGCATAATTACTGTATTTAGTTGCTAATCATTTTATTAGATGTAAAGGGAGAGCAGGCATGAGTGAAGCCCAGAGGTAGTGGAAATTAGGAGTTTTATTGAGAGGATAAAGAGGAAGGACAAAGGGAAGAACTGAAGACATAAGGAAACAGACTGATAAGAGGATGGGAAAGGAAGAGAAACAAAGGGCAGAAATAGGGATGGTCCTAAAGGTGAGCATATTTGTCAACTAAGTGATACTGAACATGACACCGAAGTATTGAAAAAATAATAAATAGCTTTAGTTACTACATCTCGACCATGTTCTACCTTCCTTTTTTGTGCAAACCCCACACTGACATCAGACGTAAATATCCCTACACTGGTAGCCTGGCCCATGGACAAAACTAAAATGTTACAGTTGAATGTCCTCTCCACAGAGGGAATGAAGTTCATCTCATATAAAATATATGGTCCTATTACATATGGTTTGGCTATGCAAATTGGTAAAAATCTAGTATAGTTTTACAGCTTCCGTGAATTGGCAGCACAGTTCTGTTTGTTGACATACAGCACAGTTCTTTACTTAATATTACTAATCTTACAACTTGAAAATCCTGAGGGGAATTATTATTTGATAATCATAATGACATAATAAAATTTTAAAAGACCCTTGTTTTCCTTACTCTCCCTCTTCTGCCTCCTCTCTCTGTCTCTCTCCCCTTCCTTAAAACTTCAATGAGATTGTGTGTTAAGGCATGAACATATAGCAATACATTTACAAGGTACTGTCCCCTCCATAATCAGTTTCTGAGCTGTTTGTTTACTTGCCTGCTAGTGTGTGTTCAATGCATTCAAGTAATTCTTGTTTTTTATTGTGTAGTTTTGTTATTTTGGAGTTGCTAATTTTTAGAAAAATGTATTTGTAAGTTTTCAGGCATTTCATACTTTGTTTAATCATGTCTGAACTTGAAAGTCCTAGAAAATAGTTTAGAATTTTGAGAAATTTGCCCTTAAAAATAGCTGGCTAGACTACTGTGGGCTATGCTTAGTGTTTGTTATTGAACAAGTCCATATACATTTCACCCCTCACCATTCCTAGTGCTAGAGAAAGAGAGTGCTTCCTCATTACTGAGAACTGGCATCAAGAAATAGATCAAGACTTCCGCTCATACATGAGTTTAAAATCTGCATTTGTGGGGTGTTAACGACCATGATGCCTATGATATTTATCATTTCCTCTTATGGAATGGAGGATGCCTTCAGTCCAGTCCATCATCAACCTGTGACAACAATTGATCATCAGTAAACTTACAAATCCAGTTCTTAGCACATTCTCCATTCCTCATCTTTCGAGACACACTAGAATATAGGCATATTCATGTCCAATCTGAAGTTTTCAGCCCTGAGTTGAAAGGAAAGTGAAAGTATTTCCTTTATCTTTTGGGGACAGCCTGTTCTTTGTTTAACATGGACATTGTACTCAGTACTGTACAGATTTACTGTAAATTGTCATGTGGTCCCTGCCCCAAATAGCTTAAATCCAAATTAAACATAGACAATAATCAAAATATCTGAGCACACTTATTTTAAATGAAACCATTCTACAGTGGGTTGTCATACAAAGGCCTCATTGAAGATGCAGACTTGAAGGAGAACAGGGAAGTCTTTGGAACAAGAGGATGGAGTTTCAAAAATAAGGCAATGCATGAAAGAAGGTCCCAAAATGCAAGTGAAGATTAAACCCAGAGGTCTAAGAGCATAAAGAGGAGGGAACTTGTGTAAATATAACCAAGGACAGATTTGTGCCAAGATTTTGAGATAAGGAATCTGAATTTGTGAAGGCAGTAAGCCAGTGAACAGAATTCCACTGTCTAATGCACTCTCCTCTTTATAAATGGATCCAGTTTTAGGTATTTTTCTGGTTATCTGTGGCATTAACTGCGTCATTCGCCATTCTGGAAAAGTATTTCTCAAGTAGGCAATATTTGGATTTTTTTTTTTAAAATGGCTTCTCATCAGTGAAGCACTTCAAGATTCTTCCAAAGCATCAATGTCTTATTTTTTTTTATTCATTTGTAAAGTTTGACTAAAATGTCAGACAGGCATTATCAGGTATCAAAATAGAGTGAGCTTTTTGTAAAATTCTTCTTGACCTCCTAGTATCAGTCACTGCCAGTGAGTTGTTCAGAAATGTACACACCTTCCATCCTACTCTAGACAAGATGTTTAGGAGTTTAGATAAACAGGGTAGAAACAGGCTACTCACAAATAGCTATTTTAATGAGGCTGGCAAACCACCAAGTTCTGATGGCTTATAGACCATCTGTTGTGAAGCAGGGTTTTCCTACATCTGCTTAAAATCAGTCTATAGTTAGGTTCACACAGTTTTTAATTGTTCTTGGTTCAGGTTGTTTTCAACACAACTGTACAAGTATAACAAGTATGTAGAAACTAAATGATGAGAACTACATTGTGCAGGGAGGTTAGCAAACTCTGCAGCAAGTCAGTCTTTTTCTCTCTACTCCTACTGAGACTTGAATTACTGTTTTCATTGCAGACCCAACTTGTGTCTCCATTTTGACAATCCCATTCTATTTCTCAGTGTTGGCCTTCACAGTACTACCACATCTGCTTCTGTTCTACCAATCTTAATTTTGACAGAATTTGAAGAATGCCTCTGTTTTTCTCTCCATTTTACTCTTATGTCTCCTTCACCAGTTCAGGGATTCACCTCTCAGCCACCAAGTGTCCAGCCAGAATTTGGAGACACTCCTTTCAGAGTTAGACCATTCTAAACAGGTCACTGAGGAGGTTACAGGTACTCCCTCCACTCAGAGTTCGCTATGCTATCAATGCAGTGTCTGCAGTGCTTGCTAATCTGCAAAGAATAAGCAACCAAATGTCCTACATGGCACTACAGAGCCTAGGGCTAAAAAGTACTGTCTACGCTAAGGAAGTTCCGTAAAAATGTTTCATTGTTGCTAACATTGGTTCAGCTCCACCAATGTTATCAATGTTCGGAACCTCAGTGTAGCTGAACTGATGATTTCTCCTGACATTTTCATGTAGCTCTGCTCTAAATCTAACTAAGAGTAGGCCTTCACTACCCACTGGATCAGCGGGTAGCCATCGATCGCCAATGGCGCCACTGTCGACTCCGGAACTCCAGCTCGCCGAGAGGTGCAAGCTGGAGATGACAGGGGAGCGCGCTGCTGACCGCTGCCGCCAGTTATTCATGTAGCTGAAGTTGCGCATCTTCGGTCAATCCCTCCCCCTAGCGTAGACCAGCCCTAATTGACACAATTTGGACTTTCTCTTTAAGCAAATCCCTTATTCAAACTAAACCTCTTGTTAAATTAGGAGCATGAGACTCTTCAATATTTTAGGACTGCTGACGTAAACACAGTAGGTAAATTTTTAAATATCAAAGA
Organism: Dermatemys mawii; assembly: GCA_007922305.1. Classification (NCBI taxonomy): domain Eukaryota; kingdom Metazoa; phylum Chordata; order Testudines; family Dermatemydidae; genus Dermatemys; species Dermatemys mawii. The sequence goes on from ML677333.1 coordinate 79,467,516, forward strand.
TCCAAGCAGTATGAGCTACTAGATGTGTTGACAGAGGAAATGGTGGTGGTTCTGTTCAGGATTTTTACTCCAGGATCTTAGCTCCTGAGCAAAAGACAAGTGAATCTGACAAAGCTCTTACTGTGTTTTGGTTCCCAAAGACAGTGGCAGTAGATACCACCATAAGCCCTGTTACTGGTCATTGCACACACCAACTTATCCACTGCCTTTGGGATCTTAAATTTTGTTCATTCTTGATCTTGATCAGCAAAGGAGCATCCCTGGGGTGCTGCACTCTTCCAGCCACCACTCCAACTCTTCCATCGTGCCTCAGTTTAGTGGTATTGTCTCATTTCTCTTTGTCCTCTTTGCTTTCCAGACATGTCTAATTTTTCATTGTTCAGTTTAGTTTTTCTGAAGCTCTTTTTCCACTGCAGGTCGGGGATGCTCTTGCTTATTAGTTTTGCTTTGTAATTTCAACAATTGTTGCTTTAGTCTCTTTTCCAAGGATTCTACTCCTATTCATTTTTACAGCTATTTGTTCTTTCAGGGAGCTGTTTGTTCCTTAGGAAGGAAGGACACGTCAGTTTCAAGGAATGATGCATCAGAAAGATGTCATTACTTCAGCAAATGTTCTGTATCCTTGGGAATTTTGTGGTGCAGGAGTCTTCTGCATCTTCAGATGTCACCATATGCACTCACTGTTATGGGGAACACCTCAAATTGCTCATTGAGGTATCTCATCTGGCACAGGTCAGAGTGCTTTGAAAGAGAAAATCTTCAAAGTATAAATATGAGTCAGTTTTGATTGCTAATCATGGAAATGAACACTCAGTGTTGGCACTGCCTGTGTCAACAGAGACCCAATTTACCTGTAGGGTCAGTGGCCTTGCTTCACCACCAAAGTGTCCTGCAACTTCCTGAAAGCTGGACTCCATCATAGGCTGAATCCACTGGCATCTAGGTGTTGGCAATTGATGTTAGTGGTAATGACTTAACTTGATAACTGATCAAAGAAGTTTTAGATGGCCACCCAGGGAGCCTTCATTCTCTTTTTAGAGGCAGAAGACTGGCAATGTGCTCTTGACCTGTAAACACTTGCATGCAGCTAGGAACACATGTCAGGAATTGAGCATCTCCAGTTCCTTTTATCTGATGAATACTATCAATTTTGTGTTATCTTTTAGGCTAGCATTGAAGTCACCTGGCTATATAAAATGCTCAGCAGTAATAGAAGTCTGTTTGCACAGGCTGACAGTGTAAGTGTTTTCCTACTTGAACAATTGGCTGTTCAGTGACACAGCTCTGGGGTTTCAAAGAATCAATCTCTTTTCACCACTGATTATGAACTACTCACTGTCCCAACTTGTCCCTAGCAATCAAATGGAATATGTGGAATTCAGCTGTATATGGTTTAACTCTCAAAGCATTCTTAGCCCAGGGCAGGATCTGGGACCGCTGATCTGGCAGAAAGGATATGCAAGAGCCAGCAAGAGACATCTTAGATGATGCTACAAATGTTTGGCCTTGTGAAACAGTTGCAGTGGACCTTAGAGCACGCAACACATGGCCTTTCACATCCCATTAGTATGACACAATATGATATCCTGGCCTCAATGACCAGGTAGCAGACCAGGCACAATCTTCTTTAGGGAACGGATTTCCAAATGCCACCTATTCACATTGTAGTACAGAAACTACTTGAACAATCTTCTCACCTGTCTGAGTCTAACCTAAAGTCAAGCTCCATCTAAATTCACTGGGTAGCTGCTTTGACTTATCATTCACTGGTCAAAGACAGATCAGTGCTTCCACAGCTCTTCGTCGTCTGGTTCATGCTAGGGCCTAGGGCTTGACATATTTTACCACCTTTTCCAATTAAAATGCATCCTGTGTCCTGGAAGATTAATATTGTCCTGACAAATTTTTATGTTCCTTTTAAAACACTCGCTGATTTTATTTTTTTTTGTGGCAGAGACTTGAGCTTATGGAATGCATGAACTTCAGACTCTAGTAACTGATCCTCCTAGGCCAAGCGTTACTAGGATAAGTTGTGCTGCAGAGTAGTGATGGAGCTCCACCTTACTGAGCATACTGGCAGGACAACATTTTTCTCATATTCACATGTCCTGGCGAAACCCTTCTATAGGGCCATAATGTTAAAAGTTCCTTCCGTTCTAATGGAGCAGACTAAACACCTCACACAAAGTCCACCCAGTATATTGCTTTATTTGATATCCATCACTAAGATAGCTGTGAATGACCTACTTTGCAGCTAGGAAAACATGTTGGCTCAATCAACCTTAGAGCAACTTCCTCTCTGTCTTCAGTTATTTCTATTTCAGATGTATGCAGGCCAGCTGCTTCATCCCTGTACCACATATTTACAAAGCAATACTGGTTGAATTCAGCCCCTATGGAGGAATCCTGCTTTGGTCTCTCTCCTGCAGAACCTGTTTCTGTAGCAGGGCAGCCCAAACTCTCCACCTCCTTAATATGTTTCTTAAGAGATGTCCCTTTAGTTGGCTGTGCTTTTGAAATTTTGTTTTCTACAGGCTATCAGGCTTGCTAAACTTGATATTTTGAAGAGATACCTCATATGAAGAAAAAACCTTCTTGTACATGTTGCTATTACCCTTTTTCTTCTTTGCTGCTTGTTAGAGTTCCATTTTTGCCTTTACATTTTTTAATCTCCCAGAGTTATAATCCTACACAGCTGGCATCTTTAGAGTAAGAGGAAACTACTTGGCAGGTAATTCTTCAGTTCTGAAGATAGCCTCTTGCATGACTTTTGATCTCTCACCCAAGTTTCTAAGATGAACTTCTAAGAAGAACTTTCAGATGGTGGTCTGTCTTTGTTTGCGTTGAGTAATTAATCTTTTCAATCATTTTATTTATGATTGGCTAACTTATTTCAGGGGTTTGGGATGTAGGAAAGTAATGTTTCCCAATAACATAAGAAGCTGACTGAAAAGTTCCAAGGATGATGTTTACAGCAAAGAGATTGTATGTGATCACTAGTATGGGCATGGTTTGTGGTCTTGCCCCCCATTTGTTGCCTTTGGAGAGTTCAGCGTGACTTTTTTTCTAGTTAGGCCAAGAAGTGAGAATCCTGCGTGGTTATTTTTTTTTTTTTTAAGTACAAGGTAGGTAAGCTTTGTTTTCTCTTGAAATGCAATCAAATTAGGGAAAAGGGGAGACTACTTCACACCAAGATGGTAGAAATCTTTTCTGAGAGTACCTTCCATGCCCATTTCCCTATGAACAGAATAGAGGCTCTAAAAAAAAAATTACACAATGAAATAAAGTTTCTTCTAGTGAAACTCTACTTCTTCCAGAAGTGACATTTCTTGATTTTATAGTGTAGATTTAAAAGTGTGTGTGTCTTTTTATGACTATGGAAGGGCAGTAAAATTTTGTGCTAGAAATTAATTGTTCAATGCTACTTTAAATTTTAGGCGATAGACTTTTGTACTATCGGAGGTGGGCGGTTAGGTCTAAAATCAAGGAACTACCTGGTTCACTACAAGTTGTCTTTATCATCACTGAAATTTCATGCCACCACTGAATTATACTTACTCAGGACTAGTCTGCTGCAGTGCTGATAGCAATGTGATTCAAAAGGATAAGAGGAAGAAGAGTGTACTATAGTTTGTAAATATAAGTTGAAAAACTGAGCAATAATAATAAAGGTAGTCGTCCTTAACTTAAATGATCTTTTAATTCTCTTCTCAAGTTTGCCAAGTTTAAGGCCGTTGTTGGATGTATGTTACCTGCCACTTACCAACATGCGGATAGCCAGAACATTCTGCTTCACCAACAATGGACAGGCATTGTATCTTGTCTCACCTACAGAAATCCAGAGAATTACTTATAGTCAAGAAACTTGTGAAAACCTACAGGTAAAGATTATACTGTTAATACTGTTGTTTCTTCATAAGTAGGTATCCTCTACAGGTCTCAGCTCTTAATTCTTGATAATCACATGGTAGATTAAAACCCCTTCTAAGAAAGCTATGGTGCACTGAGGGCTTTACAGTATATAACACATCATGATCTCTGATGTTTCAGTTCCCTTTCTCCTAAATGGTGGTGTGAAACATCTCTTGTATGTCTATGGCGCAGTCTTCTCCATTTTTTCTGTCAGTCATGTTCCATGTGAAACTTTCTTCATAATTTTTGCAGTTAAGGACTTCAGAATTCCTCCAGTCAAAATGGCAGTAATCAAAGATGCATGCTGCTAGAGGCAGGGAGCACAAACTCAAGACATTTTGATTGACACATTATGTTGCAGAAATTTCGTAGAGACAGCATTGAGATTCTCATCTCATTTTGGCCCCATGACAAATAAAAGGCCCAGAGCAGCATAAAGAGCCAGTTCTGGATGGGGAAGAATTCCCAGTGTTGAAATTGTGGAAGAAGAACATGCAACAAGCAACATGTTGCAAGATTAGGGCATTATTCTCTCTTTGGAAAAGTACTGTGGGATCTTCAACATTAGTGCATAGTTGGAAGTATGTAAGCATACACGCCTGATTCTTAGTCATCTGGTCTGGCTGTATAACTCTCATAAGAATAATTTAGATAAAAGTGTAACTGACCATTAAATACCAGGATGTTGCATATTGTATACTCTTTTCTCTGTCTGTCTGTGTCGGGGGGCTGTTACATGTGAATATCATGTAAGCATCTTGGGTGAGATTTTCAAAAGCAGTCAGCATTGTCCTGACTATGCTTCTGTCGGAGTTAGTGGAAGTTTAACTGCTAATTTCAGTGGGAGAATAGTTAAGGAGCACCAAGTGTTCCTGAAAATTCCATCTTTATGTCTACTTCCCACAAAAGGGATGGGACCAAAGAGTGGGGATTTAAAGAAGATCCAGTATCTCAGCACTTCAATCAAAAGTAAAGGTGTTTTCAGATACTTTTTATGCCATTAAGTACAAATTTTATTATCACTGTAGAAACAGGAATTCTGGGATAGAAAGAATAAGAAATCTATCCTCCGACATCCATCAGGAATGTGTGCACTGTACATATTATACTATTACATATATATCTGTTTTAGAGTTAAGTTCATGAGAACTGTTGCTCCCATGCTGTTGGATCAGTTCTTTTCCGTGCTAATTAGCCTTTGGGTGAAATCGAGAGCCAAATGAAAAAAATGGCCCTGAAAGGATAACATTTTGCAGGAGCCTTCAAGTAACACGATGGGGCGAAATCTTGGTCTCATTGAAGTCGATGACAAAACTCCCATTAACTTCAGTGCAGCCAGGATTTCACCCTAGAATTTCAAAAAATGAATCCATGAGTATCCAGTTGCTGTCCATCCTAATGTTAGCTCATTTTAAAAATTCCAGAACTAAGCAGCTTTTCAGCTACAGCTGTAGTCAAAAGAAAAGGAGCTGAGTGTTTGTTTTAATTGGACCTGATTTACATGTTCTTGAATTTGTATGTTTTGCATATTAGAAGTCAGAAAAAAAAGCATAAAGGCAGCTCGTTATATAATGAAGACCTGGTGCCACAATGAAATATTGGATAGGCACAGACTTGTGTATCAGAAGCTATGGAAATGACTTGATGTCTTGAAATTATCCAATATTTAAAAATGAAGCAGGATAACATGAACTACGTATAATTTTGGACCTAAACTGGACATGTTAGTGTTACAAATGTGGTAAATGTAGTTTCAGCAGGAAAAGGGTTAAAGTGTTGCCCAATATTTAGTTGAGGGAAGACATGGCTATTCTCAAATATTTCTTTTCAAGTAGTCTTTTATTACAAGCTGTCTAGTTTTAATGTCTGTAATTCAAGGATGCTCATTATTAGATTTCAGAATTTGGATATTAGAATTTAGAGAAGAACCACAAGAATGATTAAAGGTTTAGAAGACAACTTTATAGTGATAGACTCAAGGAGTTCAAATTATTTATATTAACACAGAGAAGATAAAGCTGAGAATTGATTACATTCTGTAAGTATGCAGCGTTTCCTGACCTGTTCTTGACATCTGTTCAGACATACTGCCAAACATAGAAGAGAAAATTGTTCTGAATATCTGCAAAGTTCTGTCCTAGTGTGAATGTTGCATTATGAAATTGCAGACCCTGAAGATAGATGGTTAAAGTGAAAGTGAACTACAGTAATCTTGTGTTTTTATAAGAGTTTTAAAAAAGGAAATATGTTGTTTCTAGCAATCTTTTTATTTTTTTTTCATTACAAAGGAAATGTTGGGTGAGCTCTTCACTCCAGTAGAAACACCAGAAGCCCCAAACCGAGGTTTCTTTAAAGGCCTGTTTGGAGGTGGTGCACAGTCACTCGACAGAGAAGAACTCTGTAAGTTCATTTTTTTAATTCTGAAAAGTATTTCCACATTAGGAAAGTGATGAACCATGCAGAATGTAGTTAAATATTCTGTACAAATTGTACATGAAAAGAAGATTCATGTTGCAAAGAGAAGCATTCAGAAACCAGAAAATACGATTTCCTGTGCAAACATAACTCTTGTTTATATGCAATATAATGAAATCCTTAAGTATGAGATCACATTATTATTTTCCACTGAATCTTCTGCCTCATTTATGCAAGGGTTGGATGGCACAATAACTAAAACAGCTGAGACATAATTATATTCATCATTGCCATTCATATGTGGTCTCATACTTGATTCACTGAGCACCATCCACCCACTGTACTGATGACTTAAACATGGGAGGAAGTGGTAAATAATGAAGAGGATAGGTCAGTAATACAGAAAGATCTGGATCACATTTTAATATAGTTAAATGTAAACTATAAATCTAAAAACAAAGAATGTTAGACCATACATACAAAATAGGTTACTTTATCCTGGGAAGCAATGACTCTGGGGGAGAAAAACGACCACCACCTGCGGATCTTAGTGGAGAATCAGCTGACCATGAGTTCCCAATGCAACGCTGATCATAAGGGCTAATGTGATCCTTAGATATATAGAAATGGGAACATTGAGTAGGGAAGGATATAGTCACATCTCTATTTGGCACTAATGCATTCACTACTGGAATTCTGTGTCAAGTTTTAATGTCTATAATTCAAGGATGCTGTTTATTAGATTTCAGAATTTGTATCTTACAATTCAGAGAAGAACCACAAGAATGGTTAAAGGTTTAGAAGACAGACCTTATAGTGATAGACTCAAGGAGTTCAAATTATTTATCTTAACACAGAGAAGGTTAAGCTGAGAATTGACTACATTCTCTAAGTACTTTCATGGGGAACAGAAATTTGGTAATGAGCTCTTCAGTCTAGCAGTCAAAAATGTAACAATATCCAATGGCTGGAAATTGAAACTAGACAAATTCAGGTAGAAATAAGGCATAAATTTTTAAACAGCAAGGACAGTATCCATTGAAACAGTTAACCAAAGGTCTTGGTGATTCTCATCACTGGAAATTTTTAAATCAAGATCGGATGTTTCTCTAAAAGATCTTCTATATTTCATACAGTAACTAATTCACAAAATCCTATGGCCTCTGTTTTACACCTTTTTCTTTCTGAGCCCACTCCTCCCACGCAATATGCTATAAAAACTCCATGGCCCATCTGTGCCACAACAACTGTTTTTCTGCATATGAAAACCAGAGTGGCATTAGGGGGTAGCAAGCAGGGCAATTGCCCAAAGTCCCATACCAAAGGGAGCACAGCAAACTTAAATTATTCAGGCTTTGGCTTTGGCCCTGGGTGGTGGGGCTTTGGGTTCTGGTCCCACGCAGTGGGGCTTCAGTTTTCTGCCCTGGGCCTAGCAAGTCTAACACTGGCCATGCTTGGTGTCCCCCCTGAAACCTCCTCGCAGCCCCCCAGGGGGCCCCAGATCCCTGGTTGAGAATCACTGTTGTACAGGGCATTGGACTAGAGGATCACAGTGTTCCCTTCTGGCTTTATAATCTGTGAATGGGGCTGAGGCCAGGACCACCTCTTCTTTATTCAGTCACACCATGTAACTTCTACTACAGTGAATGAAGCGGGAGTTCTCTGTGCTTCATTCATTACATAGCTCTGTCTCACCACTCAACTTGTTCACTGAAAGAGGCAGAGATAGTGTGGGACAGTGGAGGGGGAACCATGACCATGTAATTAAAACCTGTATTGTGATACATATGTACAAGGCTGTATAATTAAGAATGTGTGGGACAAATTATTTGTTGTTTCAGATTTTTTCCTCCAGTACTTCAGTGTTCAACCTTACTAATCCTTTACTGCAGTTTGTATATAGAATTTTAAGGGGGAGAAGGAGTGTAGTTGCTTGAAAAAAATCTAATTCCATCATGTACAACTGCTTGCTAGACAGCACCATATAATGGATAGGCAATCAGAGGCCGGAGTGTTTGTCTCTTTCCGTATGCACTGTTACTTGTCATATTGAATAAAGGCTCTTTGAGATTCCTACATTTTTATGAATTATCAAAGACCATTACCACATGTACCTATATCTTAAAAACTAAATTCATCTTAACTTTCTCATGCATGCATGAGCATATTTCATGTATTGAATGTTGAGAGACCATCATTTGGGTTGACACTTCCACTCATACTTATGTGTAGTCCCAGTAGAATGTTTGCAGATCACTTATCACATAACAAAATAACATATTTTCATAATGAACGTTTATTAAACCATTGTAACACAGCAAAGGAAAACTATTTTCACCAAGCCACAGAAGAGCATATTTGTAAGATAGGGATTACATCCCTGCCATATTTCACGTCTTTTCCATTTTCCACTGAAACTCTAGACCCATCTATAAAAAGGTCCACAAGTGTGTGTTATAACTGCAAAAGTCTGTGTTTTCGCTCACGCTTTTCTCAAAAACAGCAAACCTGTCTTGGCTCAAATTTCTGCATGAAACGTGAACAAAGTTATATAAGTATCCGAAAATGGCTCCAGAATGATAGTTTTTTACTATAGGCCTTACTACAGATTCCACTTGTAATCTAAATGAAACAATTCATGGATGCCATTCTTTATATAAGCACTCAGTAATATAATTTTGTATTGTTAAATGGAATGAGAACCATTTTGCTTGGAAAATAAAATCTGACCAGAAAATCTCAAGATATTGCAACAACCCTTTCAACCAGAAATGTGCATATTCTAATCACAGTAAGAGTAAATTGAAATGGAAATTTTAAAAAATAATGCTCCAGAAATCACTAGTAGTATTTTTCTTTTTGATATATGACACTATTTTGTTTTCTTAAGCTAAGACTTAAACAGATTATTACAAAAAAAATCATTTTCTCTGATGAAATAATGCATATGATTTTTAATTGTCTGCATTAGGTATTTGGTGTCCAAGTGAAAAATAATTTGGCCCCTCTTTTGGCTAATGAAAAAGTAGTCGTTTTACAGTAGCATATGATGTGAGTTTAATAGCATTTTTTAAAAAGTAGTATTTATTATTTTAGTCAAACAGAATGACAAAATGGATGATTATTTTGAGTTAAAGTCCTAGTTTTTTTCTGCTTTGAAGTTGGAGTTAAACAGTGTTTAATGTTCCCACTAGTCAGTTTATAGGAAGCCTTATTTTTCTGTTTTGGATATATTGTTCCTTGAATATCTGTAGTTGGAGAATCAGCATCTGGAAAGGCATCAAGAAGTCTTGCTCAGCATATCCCAGGGCCTGGTGGTATTGAAGGTGTTAAAGGAGCAGCATCTGGAGTAATTGGTGAACTAGCACGAGCCAGGATTGCACTAGACGAAAGAGGGCAGAAATTGGGAGAAATGGAGGAAAAAACAGCTGCTATGCTAAGTAGTGCTGATTCTTTCTCTAAACATGCTCATGAGGTGAGTCCTTCTAGTGCCTCAACATGGTACTATATCAGAGTTGTGGAAGATGTGCAATTAACTTTATATTTACTGAAAAAGAAAAAAGACGTGCAAAAAATGGGAATCAATATGATTAATACTTAACACTTCCTTTGTCTTTCTGTGGTGCATCACATTTTTCCCTAGTGGTTAAGCTGACAATATCTGCTATTAAAGTTACCAGCCTCACCGTATAGGAATTTTTTACAGAGCTGAACTGTGCCTATCTGGCATATGTCATGATGGATACTGCAGGTTAGTTTCCATTGTTAAAGGAATTCACGTCATGGAGTTGGGTATCTTTACTTTATTTACATTATGTACCTGTTTTATTTACAATATGCACACGAGCCCCAAGTACCTTAAATGCAGATAGACCAATCGCATACAAACAATTGCAGAAATCCCAGTTTGATCATTCTGAGCAGCCACCAGGAACAGATACCTCATTGCTGGCCTTCCAGATCCCTGCCTGTCCTGCTACCTGCCACTGAACTTTCCTGTCCTTGTTGAGCTGTCACCCTCACAATCAGGAGCCAGAAAGGCAGCAGCAGATTTACCCTTTGTAGATTTGTGATGGAATCTGCTGATATTACTGTTGAAGAAATTCATCACAATGTGGAAAACTTTGAGATAATGAAAAATAAAGAACTGATAGTCTTTTATGTAATTGTGTCTCTGCATGTCTGTGGCACTGTATGGAAATGTAATTGTATTTATAACTTTGCTTTTTTTTTTTTTTTTTAGATGATGATGAAGTACAAAGATAAGAAGTGGTACCACTTCTGACAACTTACATCCAAGTAGATCAATTTAACTTGAGGAGGGAAAATGTCCTTTTTTTCTTTTAATTACTTTCTGCAGGACCGTTGGAGTTGGAGGAGTATTCCACTGTCTATTGGATAGTGTTGTTTCCTAGCACAAATCATACACAGTTTTACCTCAGTCATATGGCTTTAACTGAGGAGCATTATATTTAAAACAGACACACACAAAAACTTGAGCGTTTGTCATAGGTGTGGGTTTACTCAGAGCTTGGGAACAGAGCAGGTGACACAGAACACTTGGAGAAGAGAGGCAAAGAGGAAAAGATGTAAGATGGGCAGTGGCAATGCAGGATCAATCCTGTGTTAAATATGTCATATGCCAAAAGTTTCTGTGTTGTAACTGCTGCCAGTGTTTCACCCTCCTGTGAGGAGAGGCAATAAATCAGGGGTCTAAGATCTGGAATAAAGTTGTGTTTGTCTTACTGAACTATAAATAGCTGACTTTCACCTACGCTCCCTTCCATTATTACTGAAGAAGAGTTGTACTCTGTTTGCTACCATCTCTTTGATCAGACAAGCTGGAAGTCTGAAGATCCATATTGAAAATGTATATACAGTTGACCTGTTCATAGTCTCTTCTTGGACCCTGATCTAATATTCTTGTGTTCACATACTCTGTCAAGTGCAAAACAAAAGGATAAAACATTTTTGCATTAAAAAAATCAAGTGAATAATATGATTGAATTGTGTTTCATGCTGGGAGTTTTCATTTGTGTTACGGCTGTGAAAAGTGAAAACGTCTCCATTGTGGTGAGAAGAATACTTCAGTGTCTTTTATGTATCTTCTTTCATTCAGCTAAATCTTTTCCACTTTCTCCTCCTCCCCCCAAAAAAACACCAACCAATTATTGCTTCAGTTTGTAAAATGTTTGGCATTGGCTATCGGTTTCATTCATCCTGTGAATTTTCATAAATATTTAACAGAATATCTTTTACAGCCATTTAATTAAAATTGTTGAGACGGTTGTAAGCAAAAACAGTAGCTAATTTATCTCCCCCTTTAGTTTTTATTACCAAATCAAATAACCATGGACTCAGGTTTGAAACAGTTTTAAACTCAGTGAAGATGCTGTTTCAAGGATAAGGGCAAGCATCTAATCTTAAGTAGCTATAAGTCTTTTAGTTTATTTCTTAAATTCTATCGTAGAGCTACTGTACAAGTCTGTATCTTAGATAGCTTCAGCCATTCAAGACCTACTTAAAAATTGGAGTTAGACTGCAAAACTATGTTTTCTGTAAATGGGTATGATACTGAAAATGAACAATAAAGCAGTTCTCAGTATTTCACAAAGTGGAGGACCACTCTTTAAATTTGAGCAGGAAAATATGTAAGCATTTGTGTTAAATCAAAGCAGCATATTGTGTTAGCGTATGACTTCTGCACCAAAGCCATAACTGTATGGATGGACAGAGTTAAAAAGAAAAAAAAATCCCTTAGAAGAAAATGTTTGCATTGTAAAAACTGAGTGATTTCATTATTTTAATCTCAAATTAGAAATAGTGACTAATTGCATTTTGCAAGGGGGAATAGTTAGAATTACAGTAGAGAAGTTTTCTGAAAATTTTCCCACATTGAATCACTAAGATAAACTCCTTCTAGCACTGTAACTCTATATGTTTGTCATACATTCCTCTTCAGGTATTCCCAGACCAAATTTTGTTATGTTATATCTAATTGAAAAATGGTGTCATGGGTACATAAGTTTACGGTAAACTTGGCTTATTTGAGAAATGCAAGACATGAAGGGTTAATCATTCTTAATACAGTACAGTTCAGAAATTGTAAGTTTTGTCCCAGAAAATGTGTTCAGAATTTGTATACAAACTGGTGAAATAACTTAATTTTATTTGGGGTTGAGAAAGTTAATGGAATTCACTGACTGCCTTTTGTTTTATCAGTACTTAAGGGTGTACCACACATCCTGCCATTCTGTGCTGTATCACACAAAATAACAAGTCTGACTATATATTTCAAATTTTTGTTAGGAAAAAAAGTGATGCACCAAAGAAAGCAACTATTGATGTTGACTTGAAAATGCTAACAAGAAGCATTCTGAATTCATGATCGTTTTCCATATAGATAAGGGTGGTGTTAGCTCTAGCTATTTTGACCACACATTTGTTCCATATCTTCTGTATGTTACCTATTTCATTTTTGCAGTGAGTTTGCCTACTGTATATTCAATATAAATTAATCTTGTATTTGCTTGCAGTCCAGCAACATAAAATCAGATAAATTTACATGAGATCAATTTAAAAAGAAATTCTGAAGTGGTGGTTTAATTTTTCCCTCACCCTTAAATTCAGATTAGTTCTGCTACTTTCACTCAGTGGAACTGCATTTCAGGGCAACAGGAATCTATTCAAGAAGCACTTTTGGCATCTTAGAGCCTAACCAATTTTATTTGAACGTAAGCTTTCATAGGCTATAGCCCACTTCATCGGATGCATAGAATGGAACAAATGGAAGTAAGGTGTATATATACTCACAGAAAACTTAAAAAGGTGGAAATTATCATACCAATTCTAAGAGGCTATTTAATTTAGATGAGCTATTGTCGTCAGGAGAAAAAAACCCACCTTTTGTAGTGATAATCAAGATGGTCTCTATCAGACAGTTAACAAGAAGGTGTGAGGATATTTAACATGGAAATAGATTCAATTTGTGTAATGACCCAGCCATTCTCAGTCTCTGTTTAACCCTAAGTTGATGGTATCCAATTTGCAAATTAATTCCAGTTCAGCAGCTGCTTGTTGGAGTCTGTTTTTGAAGTTTTTCTATTTTAAAATTGTCACCTTCAAATCTGTTATTGAGTAACCAGGGAGATTGAAGTATTCTCCTACTGGTTTTTGAATGTTATGATTCTTGATGTTAGATTTGTGTCCATTTATTCTTTTGCATAGAAACTGTCCGGTTTGGCCAGTGTACATAGCAGAGGGACATTACTGGCACATGATGGCATATATCACGTTGGTAGATGTGCAGGTGAATGAGCTCCTGATGGCATGGCTGATGTGATTAGTTCTAAGGTGCCACAAGTACTCCTCGTTTTTTTTATGAATACAGACTAACACAGCTGCTACTCTGAGACCTATCCAAGAAGCTACTCTGATCAGTTTTTGGGAGAGATGTTCTTAGCAGTGCTTATCAACAAGTCATGATGTCAGCTCCCATTGAATTAAGAGGGAAGTCTTGCTTAGTCTTCCCTGGAAAGAAGCATTTGACAGCCATCAGCAAGCAAAGAAAAATAGGAACAAATTAGAGAGCATATACTAGAAGATATCTGTTTTTTAGGCACAGAAGTCTCATATTTTCCTTAGCATCATTTCTGTTTCTCATGTGTCATGGTGTATAACTTAGTTTGAAAAATTAGTGAAATGATAGTTGCTTACAAAATGAACGTACAATGGCTCTTTAGTCAATTATAGGGACTACCTAGCCAATGTTAATTGCTTTTCAGTCTAAAATGTTGCTTGACGGTGTTTTTCCTTGGAAGGAAGCTTGTCATACAGAAACTATGTGGCATTTTATTTACTGCTATTGGACAAATTTTATACAGTGAACCCACCTTTCAAACAAACAGGGAGACATCACTTTTATCCTGTTGATTAGGTTTTCAGTCATTTGAGCCTTTTTTCCTGTGTTTAGAAAAAATCAGAATACAACTGAACTATTACACTTTTCTCTTTTTTGCAAGTGCAAGAAATGCAAGAAACTGCTGCTACTTGTGTTAAATGTTGTGTATCGCATTTAATTTCTTGAGTTTATAAATCCTGCCAAATTGTAATTTTTTCTGAATGTTATTTCATATAAACATAACCATATTCCAAATAAGTCTGAAGCTGTTACCCCACGTGCATCTCAAGAGAGATTTGTTCTTTGCAAAATGATCAGTTAGAAAGTATTACACTAATTTACAACTCTATTCTTTGTTTTTATACATATGTTTTGCTTGAGGTACTCTTTGCATGACAATTACATTAGAAAGCTATATCCAAAGATGATTTTTTTGGCAGTGAATTTTTTTCCCGGTTTAATAAATAGCACTGATGTGACCTGAACTTTAAACTTGAAATTATTTCCTGCACTTTAAAAGCTTAGTATTTTATTCCTCAATTTTACTTTCCATATTTCTGTAGTTCTGATTCATTATTTGTATATAAACACACTCATAAAATACAAAGTGCTCAGAACGGACTAGTCTTCACAGCTGATAATTACAGTTTAGAAAATGTGTGCTTTTTTTAAATCAGCAAACGTGTATATAAATATATACAATATAGAATCTAATGAAAGTCACTTACCCTGTGTCAGCGTCTATGGTTTTTAAATTACGAATACATTTTCAGATTTGTTTCAAGATCATACAGTGTCAATCTGTTATATTTATACATACTGTTATAAAATACTTTTAGTTTTAAAAGAAAATTTTATATATGTACACTTTTACCTTTAATTTAAAAAAAAAAACTTGTTTTAAAATTTAAGTCAAAGTACTTAAAAAGTATGTATATTATCCATACAAAAAGTTATGTTTTAAGCTTATAATAAGAAATACATTCATATCTCATATAGAGATACAATTACTAAACAAAAAAAGAGCCCATTTTCTTCTTCAGAAATATTCTGCAGAAATGAATCATACTTACTGTAACCTCCCTTTTGGAACATTCCAAAATAAAGGGAATGGAAAGTATTACCTTTCAAAAAACAAACCGTAATTGTAAAACCTCTCTCAATAGCTGCAGATTGCTGTTGGATGTTTACCATAGGTTTTTTGTTTTAAGATAGATATATAATAAAAACTACTAGTTTTTCAGGTATTTTTTTCAGCTTTTTTAATAAATCTCCAAATATTAAAAGGGAGTTTTATGTATTTTTGGCAATTAAAGTTTTCCTTTTGGAGTTCACTGATTTTGGTTCTTCATCAGTTTTGTACCACTGATCAATATTATTTGTTTTCAGAATGTGTTTTAAAAAGCATATTGTCGGTGTCTGTCTATCCTCTTTCTATTCATGGTTTGATTTACGTGGGTGGAAATTGGATTGCTATTGCAGTGCTGTGTTGGAATCGTGTGCAATGATTGCCTTCCTTTACAGAGTAATTTCTCAGTTGCACTTTTTCCTCATTCTAACCAGTTTCCTATGTAGTCTTATGTGAATTTTTTCCTGTGGATTGTAATGACTTTGCTGCCACTGCAAAAATTTCAAATACTTTGTAGACAGAAGTTAACTGAGAGAGTGAGGGGGTGAAGATAGTGAATAATGTATGTGGATTAGCTGAAGTAACTGATTTAACTTTATTTCCATTTTGACAGCTTAAAGCTGTTTAAATTATGACCATTTCTAGTCATCATGTGTCTTTTGTATAAATGTACTGTAAACCTTATATTTGGTTATAGTGTTTCAAGAGAGCAGTGTATTTCTGGAATGTTTTACACTTCAGGAGAAAATAATGAATTCAAGGCCCAGAGATCCAGATAGCAATTAAAGGTAGAGATGTAATCAGAAAATAATCAAATACAAGATGCAACTAAAATCAGTATTACTTTTAATTTTTCAAATTAAAGCATGTCAAAAACTATTTTAATTTTGTTATGCAACTGTAGTAATTTCTTTTGACAGCTGTATGCCTTTTATGAATACTTGTTACATATTACCAGTCAAGAGTGATTCATAGGCATTAGCTTAGTTTGTTCAAAACATGTAAGGAGTTGTATATGGAGTACCAATAATATTCAGCAACAGGCAATGCAAGAGGGGGGAACATATTTTACATATTCCCTTTTTAAAATGTAAATAAACAGTACTAAATTACACCTGAGCTCCATTGTGGTTCAGTGGTTAGAACTAGAAGAAACATGCTGCTTTCTAGTTATGCTACTGCTTCATTGTACCAGCACAATGGAAAAATGAAAAGCATCAGTAATTTTTTTCTAATATTGCCCACTTTTGGGGTAAGCATGCTAGTGGTACAGTTCTTGCTTTATGTATATCCTTGTACATGTGTATGGTGGGTTTTTATTTTAGTTTGGTTTCGTTTGTTTTTCGTTCATTGAAATTAATTTTTCAGTTAAGTCTTGCTGAGGCCCCCCCAAGCTCTTGAGAGTTATTACTGGGAAATGCATTTTAGACAGGGTTGCAAATCCATCTGTCTACAAATATAGTTTCATATGAACTGCAAATTGTACTGTTACAAACACAAATGTTAGATTGTGTAGAGTTATTTTACTTGTACTTGAATTAAACTGGCATCATAAGAAAAGTTAAAATTAAGTATGGAATATTTTTGTAAATAAAAAATACCTCTGCAGCTGGTATTTTAAATGAAAATTGTATTATATATTAATGTTTCAGAAAAATGTTCATATATGTGTATATGAATGTCTCATTATGCTGAAGGGCTCTGATTGGGCAAAATAAACTACTTAAATTTCTCCTGAAAGATATCAAACTGACTTTTTTTTAAATTAGTGGTTAATTTTCTACTGAATGTGATCTGTATGTCTTGTTTGTTGTATTATATAGTGCTCAGTTACTCTATTCAGAAAAGATGTTCTCCATCTGACAAGCATATTGTCTGAAAATTTTGTGCATAGTACTGTTAGAACATATTGGTCTCCGTACATTGTGTATTTGGCAGCAATTTGGGTATGTTAGTTCCTTTTTTATTGTTTTATAAGCGCCACAGACAGTGTGTACCAGTAACAGCAGCAGCCAGAGCAGACATGAAAGTGACAATGAACAGCAAGGAGCAGGCAAACGAACAGCAAGGAGCAGGTTGCAGTGCAGGAGGGGGTGTGGGATCTGGGTGGGAGATTGGGTGCAGGATGGGGCTTAGGGCTGGGGGGGTTGGGATGCAGGTTCTGGGAGGGAATTTGGATTTAGGAAGGGGGTTGGGGTGCGAGAGAGGGCTCAGGCAGGGGTTAGGATGCAGGAAGGGTGAAGAGTGTGGGCTCCAGCCAGGTGGCTCCTGGAAGCAACTGGCATGTTGGGCTCCCAAGATCAGGGGCAGCCAGGCAGTTCTGCATGCTACCTGTGCCTGCAGGCACCACCTCCGCAGATCCCATTGGCTGTGCTTCCTGGCCAATGGGAGCTGTGGAGTCGGCACTCAGGGTGGGATCAATATGCAGAGATCCCCCTGGCCACCCTTTTGGCTAGGAGCCAGCTGGCCACTTCTGGAAGCCATGCAGAGCCGGGGTAGGTAGGGAGTCTGCCTTAGCCCTGCTGCACTGCCAACCGGCCTTTTGGCATCCCATTAAAATCTCCCCAACTGGTTTCAGTAGATACCAGGAGATTGAATCCGGGAGACTTTCAGCCAATCTAGAAGGGTCGGGATCACTAGGAAGGGTGGACCTGAGCATATTGGACAAGGGATCCTAAAACCTAGCCAAAAGTTGCTTCTAAGCATAAATGGGGGACCAAAAAACTTATTAAAATTTGTAAATGTATTTTTGTACAAAAGAGTCAGGCTGCTTATCAGAAAGTTTCATGATGATATGTATTATTCCCACAATGTATTCTGGGTTTTGTCTCCTTCCTCTGGAGCATCAAAGATGGTCACAGCTGGAGAGATGACAGTCAATGCAGTCACCTTGGATTTTCCCCCCACCTTCCTTTGCAACATAGGGTATGGATCACATCCTAGGACAGAGGTGGGCAAACTACAGCCCGCATCCAGCCTGCGGGCCCATCCTGTCCAACCCCTGAGCTCCCAGTTGGGGAGGCTAGTTCCTCTTCCCACCCCTGCTGTCCTCCCTCCCCTGCAGTCTCAGCGCACCACATGTGCAGTGCTCTGGGCAGTGCTGCGTGCTCCAGCAGATCAGCATGGTAAGGGGGGTGGGGGGTTTGATAAGGGGCAGAGGGTCTTGGGGCAGGCGGTCAGGGGACACAGAGCTGAGAGGTGGATAACTGTGGGAGTCCCAGGCGGTCTGTCAGGGGACAGGGGTGTGGATAGCGGTCGGGGCGGTCAGGGGACAGAGAGCAGAGGGGTTGGATGGGGGAGTTGGGACAAAAAGTGTGGGGGTGTTGTCTGGGTCAGGAGTTCTGAAGGGGGCAGTCAGGGGGTGGGAAGTTGATGGGGGCAGGGCCAGGCTGTTTGGGGAGGCACAGCCTTCCTTACCCAGCCCTCCGTATACTTTTGCAACCCTGATCTAGCCCTCGGACCAGAAAGTTTGCCCACCCCTGTCCTAGGATCATCTGGGTATCTCTCATTTAATCATTTCCCTAGCATTGCAGAGGCCTCAAGCATTGGTGTACCTCACTCCCTCCTATTCTCTCCCTGTGGCATATACTAATAAATTCTCCTGAGGGCTATACTACTTGGTCTATTCTGTTCATTGGGCTTTTATGTGGTGGTTATGTGGTGTTCAGAGACCTGTGATATAAAGAGATATAGGAAGTCAGATTAGATGGTCTGGTTGTCTCTTCTGGCCTTAAATGCTATGACTCTAAGATCGCCCTGGGACTACCAATAGGCAGTTATGATCACTCATTTTGCAAAATAGACTTCATAAGGCAATTTTTTTCTCTACTGACATTTTAAGATTATTTAGTAAATCTCTAATCATTGAAAGATCAAATTAAATATTTTATTTTTTTCTCACTATACAGAAATAGACATTTGTGAACTTCCAGTGATGAAATCAGTGAACCATGTATGCTGTGATCTGTGCCTATTGAATCTGCAGCTGGTTGCCTCTAACTTTCAGTTATAAAATTGCTTCTGGACTTAACAGTTGTGATGAAAACCTTTCCAAGTGTAGACCAAGTGTAAGACTTAATGAAGTGATAGTTTTCTGAGTCTGGAGACAACTTGAAATCATAACTCCGAGATGTGCGAACTACCCCATTCATCTCAGTGTAGATTTTGAAACTGAATAATGTCAACTTTACTATCAACAGTAAATATTGCACTACTGGTTATTTTAACATCCATCTGCATTTTACATCTTCCCTAGGTGCTCAGTTCCCAAAACCTCCAGCTTCCCTCTTGTAGCTTCGATTATAATTATGCATTTTAAATACTAAATTCTGCAGTACACTCTAAGTTTTAAAGTAGTGACTAAATTAATTTACTATGAAATGAGGGGTATCCCATGACATAGTCAATTCAGTTTTAAAAAAAAAAAAAAAAAAACCCTAAAACACGTTCTTTGAAGCTATGGCAAAGCCTTCAGTGTTCTCCAATTGAATGATGCAGAATGCAGCAGCATGAAGCTAGAATATATTTTAGGGCAAGCTGTTGGCAACCCCTACAGTTAGAGCTTGACTGGCCACAAGTTGTACCACCAATTGAAATCAGCTTTTGTTGAGAGAGAAATTATTAACCCCTCTCTCTCTTGAATTTGTCAGGGAAGTTTTGGCACTGTGCTAAAATAACTAGTCACAAACATTCTAAAGCTGGGTTCGTGCAGCTGGGCGGGACTTAGAGCTGCCAGAGTAGCTGTAATGAGGAAGTAGGGGGAAAAAACAGGTTGTGCTTCCCTTGGACTTGGCCTCTCTGGGAATTCTAATGGGGCAGGGACAAGGCTAAGCTCCCTCCATCAAATACCCCGATTCCCATGTTCCAGTTTTCTGACCCCATCCACCTCCCTAGTATATTACACATGTAGGGCCAAATTCATGGTCCATTTTGGTCAATTTCACATTCACTGGATTTAAAAATAAATAAATTTAATGTTTTCAGCTATTTTAATCTGTAAAAATATTGTAATTGTTGGGATCCTGATCCAAAAAGTAGTTGCGGGGGGGAAGGGGGCAGTTGCAGTGTTAGTGTAAGGCAGGGGTTGTCAACCTTTCAGAAGTGGTGTGCTGAGTCTTCATTTATTCACTCTCATTTAAGGTTTTGTTTGCCAGTAATACATTTTAACGTGTTTAGAAGGTTTCTTTCTATAAGTCTATAATATAGAACTAAACTATTGTTGTATGTAAAGTAAGTAAGGTTTTAAAAATGTTTAAGAAGCTTCATTTAAAATTAAATTAAAATGCAGAGCCCCCCAGATTGGTGGCCAGGACCCGGGCACTGTGAGTGCCACTTAAAATCAGCTTGTGAGCTGCCTTTGGCACATGTGCCATAGGTTGCCTACCTCTGCTGTAAGGGGAGTTGTGGTACTGCTACCCTTACTTCTGCGTTGCTGCTGGCAGAGTGCCCCCTTCAGAGCTGGATGCCCGACCAACAGCTGCCATTCTCCTGAAATGCAGCTCTGAAGGCAGCACAGAAGGGTGGCAATACTCCGACCCCCTACCCCTCTTAAAATAGCCTTGCTTTTGGGTCAGGACCCCCATATTGAGAAATGCTGGTCTCCCCCGTGAAATCCGGATAGGGTAAAAACACACACAAAAAAGATTTCATGAGGAAACCAGATTTCATGGTCCGTGACATGTTTTTCATGGCCGTGAATTTGGTAGGGCCCTACACATTGGGCAGGCACATCTTTAACTTCAGCGGTAGGAGAGGAAAACAGACAAGCCAGGGTTGGCTCTCCTCACCATCCCTTTCAGCTGGCCACACCTGGGATCCAAAATCCAGTCCCTCTCTGGGATAACAGCTTTTGCAAGCTGTTGTTTTGTATATTATAATGTCGTTAGTTGTGTACCTCAAGTGGTAGCAGTTTGTGCTGTGGTGTTGAAGATGCAGAGTCCAGACTCTGCACTTTCAACACCACAGCACAAACTGCTACTTACAGCTACAGCCCTGGTGCTATCTGATGGGGGATTGCCACTTGCACATAAAAGAATGTTTAAGCTTTTTCTTTTAAAAAGACAGTGCCTCCCACTCGTGCAGAAAAAAATCTTAACACTATTTGGGCTGCAAAGTCAAGTACTTAAACTTTAAGAAGTGTCAGATTCAGGGCTGGATTACCCAATAGGCAGACTGCACATATGCTTAGGGTAACAGCAAATCAGGGGGCACCAAAAAAAGAGATTTTGTTTAATTTGATATTTAAAAAAAAGCATCAAATTAGTCATCATAGGAAAAATCAGAACTTTGTTAGACTTCCTTACACTCTGGTGGCAGTAAGTTTTTTCTCAACATTCCAGTTACTTTATACATTTTTCTCTGCCCCAACACATTGATGGGCAGCTCTTAAAACATATTTGGACAATGATGGTGTGTTGAAATCTCTTTCTAATATTCTGGGATGCACTTGCCGTGGCAACAAGTGCAATTTTGGAGTCCTACTCAAAAATTGTGGATGCATTAAAAAGTATAGCTGAAGACCAATCACAAAAGGGAGAAACTATACAAGAGGCAGAACACATTGCAAACAAGATGCAAGAACTAGAGTTTGTATTCGTGTTGACCATATGGAATGAAATTTTACAACACTTACCACACAAGTAAAGCTGTCCAAGAAAAAGAATTGGATTTGAAAACACGTGCAGACCTCTGTCAATTATTAGCAAACCACTTACACACTTGGAGGAATGATTTTGAAAGATTTGAAAACATATCAAAAGATATCTTGCCTGATACTAACTACAAAGAAGCCCAGTCCTGCAAGCGAATTGGGGGGAAAAAACAAGCAAGTGACAGCAGTGCAACAGATACAGCATTGAATCCTAGAGACAAATTGCACATATCTACTTACTACACTATAATTGATACACTTGAAGCTCATATGAAGAGGAGAGGTGAAGTGTACAAAGAAGTATCAAGTAGATTTTCTTTTCTAAACAATATGGACTTATCTGACAAACAATATTCACAAGGTTCCCAGAAGCTAATTGACTCATACCCTGTTGAATATGAATCTCTGTGGAGACATACGGCAGTTCCACTGTTATATGCACACAAAGTTTAATGGAACAGGAAACATGAAATTCAGTCTCATTGTTCTTCATGACACAATACTGAAAGACTGAATACAATGTGTATTTCCAAATGTAGAGATCACACTACGTATTTTTCTAACATTGATGATTACTACTCCGCAGCACACTCTTTTTCTCAACTGAAAAGAATAAAAAACCCTTAGAGAACAACGTGTCAGGACAGACTTGATTCACTTTCCCTATTGTATATGAAAGTGGACATGCTTCGTCGAGTCAGCTTCGATGAACTTACCCAGAATTTTGCAATCAGAAAATCTAGAAAGAAGCTATTTTAATTTCAGCATACACGTAAGTTTTGTGTCATTTCAAAAAATAAAATTTTATTTTACAATATAGTATTGTTTTTATTTTGAATTACGTATGCGGGGGGGCACCATAATTTTTTCAGTGCTTAGGGCCTCTAAAAGTCTTAATCCGGCCCTGGTCAGATTTACTGTTGCCCATGCAACCTCTGTACATTCTGATCACATTGTGTCCCACAGAACCCCTGCCTAATTCAGTGTAGAAGAGGCAGAACTGAAATGCACAGGAAGCCATAAATCTAGCATTTCCAAAAGTTTGTGTGTTTGACTTTATAATCTAAGTAATGCTCTTAACATGAGTGATGATGTGGACCAAAATCTTCTGATTTATAGGTCTCAAAATGTAATTGTAAATGGGGAATTGTCAGTGGCGGGGGGAAGTGTCTAGTAGGGTCCCACAAGAATTGGTTCTTAACCTTACACTATAATATTTTTATCAATAACCTGGAAGAAAACAAAATCAGTGATAATGTGCAAATCATACAAAAATTGGGGGAGTGGTAAATAATGAAGAGAATGTGTCACTGATATGGAGCAATCTGGATTATGTGAGAAATCTGAGCAAACACTATGCATTTTAATAAAGCAAAATGTAAAGGTATACATGTAGACACAAAGAATATAAGTCAGACATACACAATAGGGGGTTCTATCCTGAAAAGCAATGACTGAAAATGAGTTGGGGCAGATCATCAGCTCAACTTGAGCTCCCAGTAAAACACTGCAGTCAAAAGGGCTCACATGATCCTTAGATGTATAAACAGGATATTTTGAGTAGAAGTAGGGAGACTAAATTATCTGTGTACTTGGTTGCTACTGGAGGTGTCCAGTTTTGGTGTCCATAATTGAATAAGTTGATAAATTGGAGTGGGTTCAGAGAAGAGTCATTAGATTATTCATGAGAAAATATTCCTTATAATGAATCTCCAGGAGCTCAATGTATTTAGCTTAACAAAGAGAAAGTTAAGAGATCACTTGTTCACAATCTATAATACCTGCATAGAGGACAGAAAATTTATAGAGAGTTATTTAGTGTAGTAGACAAAGGTATTACAAGACATAACTACTGGAAGTTGAAGCTAGACCAATCCAGGCTGCAAATAAGGGGATGGTAATTAATGCTTGAAAAATGTGGTATTGGGTTCTCCATCACTGGCAATTTTAAAATCAAGATTGGATGTTTTTCACACAGACCTGTTCAGAAACAAATTAATTCAAGGGAATTACCTGTTGTGCAGATCAGAATTTATAATCACAATGGCCTCTGGCCTTATCTAGCAATAGTTTTGTATACATAGTAATCAGGCTAGTCAATTCTTTTTTGTCAAAGTCCAAATTTCTTGGTCAAAGTCCAGACTCCAGAGAAAATAAGTAAAACGATTTTGGGGTCTGTTCAAAAGCAGCTGGTGGTTCAGATTTGGCCTGTGGTTTTCCTATTGACTACCCCTGTGCTTAGTCCTGGTCACTTGTCATAAGCAAATACGGTTGATTGTGCATTCTGTTACCACAGGAGGGCAGTCCTAGCTAACATTTCTGTGTTGGCTAAAGGCAAAAATTACTGTACATCATCTCAAAGCAGTTGTGTTCTTAATGGAAAAAACAAGTCTTCACCTTCTTGTCAGACGGATAGATTTTTTGAACATTCATTTAACCTTAAACACCACATAAATACTCTAAGATGAAATAACTTTCCCCTTTCAGTTTTACCACACATCTTGGTCATCATTAAGATGTTAAGCTACAAAAGACAGCTAGCAATTGGGTTATGCTGTGATTTGTATAATAACAACTCCAAGTTTCTTAAACTCTTCACGAGAGCTGCAGGACACTGAGGCAAGAAAGGCAACAGCAACAAGTACATAACTGCTGGTTGACTTTAAAACTGCTGGAATGGGAGTCAGGAAGGATCGCTCCTGCAAATTCTCAGTCATGAGCCTGGTGAGATTTACAGTATCCTTTAGAGCAGTTGCCAGCCTCAAGTTCTGCATGTGACTTCACAGCATCCACAAGTGTTCTAAACGCTTCCCCTAGAAAATACTAGTCTTGCCCTGAAGCACCTTCACTCTGAGGCCTGATCCTGCCCAGGCAGTGATAAGTTTGCCAACTGCTCAGCCTGCTTAATAGATTGTAAAAGGAATTTTTATTCCAAAATGGTGTCTGTGGTGCAAGAGACTAACTGTAAACAAGCTGAAACACTTTCATACAATATGGAATAAAAAAACATTTGCAAATTTGAGAAAGAACTAGTAATTTCCCAGGCACATCCAAAAAATGAAAAGCAGCTTAAGTAGTATTTATTGGTATACCATTGTTTACATGGCAGAACACTACCTTGTGAATGTTACTTACATGCCAAGGTTACACAAAATGCAATATATGGTCACTTCTTCAGAAAGGGAACTGTCCACCTCATTTTTAGAAATATTTTCCCTTAGGAAAGGGGCAGACAAATTTAGCTAATAAAGGTCCCATCCTGGCATGGGACAACATAGGTGGCAAAAGTTGTTGTTACATTCATCTCTTTCTATCAATACACCTACCAGAAAACTTGTGGGGAATAACTTCATTTCATTGCTTTTTTCTTCATTTTAGGACATTTAAAAATCAATGTTAAAAGTGAACATAAAAGGCTTTGGAATTCTCATTTCTTCGCTCTCTTTGCTAAGGCCTAAAGCTTCATGTTTGGTTTCACGCTGACTGACTGCATCACCTGAGACAACATTTTGACCAAAGCCACTGATGAGAGAATTTTTTCTAGTCCATTATTCCACTAAAAAAACTCACCAGTTTCTCTCCTCAGAGCAATTAGTTTGACTCTAGAACTTGAGACATGCAATAGAAATGAAGGCAGCTCAAACAGCTGTGGTTAATATGTCTGCTTTAGTTTGACTAAAAATAATTTATATAATTTAAAAGTACCTTGTTTTTAAAGGAGAAACTAGTTCTAGAGGAGTTCCCTGCCGATCATCCAATCCTCCACCACCACCTGTATATGCTAATCCCAGAGATGAGAACAGTTTATGGGCTGCTGCCTAGCACCCTACTCCTCTTGTGCATGTAAATAAACTGTTAAAGATGTGCAATAGTACCACTGTACCTCCTGTCAGTATCCCAGATGTTAGGATAGATATGCCCAATTCTGCTCTCAGTGACACCCCTGGGAATCTGGAGACTTAGCACCGGATGGCCAGAGACTAGTAACTGCCTGGAAGGGGCAAGGGAGGTAAACAGAGCTGAATGTCCTGAGGATTAATGGTCTTTTGACTATTATGTGTACAGATTCTGCCTTTTCTTGCTGATTTGATTTGATTTGATTTGAACCATTGTTGGCTGGGTGCCAGGGGTAACCTCAATCAGCGGGGTTTATCACAGCTGCTAGGTGCCTACTGAGATTTAGAAAAGTGCCTTAGTGAGTTAAGTGACTAACTCCTATAGAAAGTCACTGATTTCAATGGCAGTTTAATGCTGAATCTGTTTAGGTGCTTTTGAAAATTGCACTAGGCACCTATTTGCATCATTAGGCACCTCCATGCCTTGGAAAATCTGCTTTGAAGTGGTGTAGGGCCATTTTCAAAAGTGACTTAAGCTCAGAAGGGCCCAAGTCCATTTTGGTTTCTAAATCACTTCACCACTACTGGCATTTTTACCCTATATCTCATTTCAAGAGCATATTTCAGTACTGCCCAGAGGCCTCTGCCAGGCCATGGT
The DNA here is from genome assembly GCA_007922305.1 of Dermatemys mawii. NCBI lineage: Eukaryota > Metazoa > Chordata > Testudines > Dermatemydidae > Dermatemys > Dermatemys mawii. The sequence continues at coordinate 79,494,015 of ML677333.1, forward strand.
TACACTTACAGGTTTATAGCGGTATTGGTTATAGCTGTCCTCATATACAGCTATAGGGATAGCCCTATAGCGTGGCCACACTGACACCTGCCAGCGTTATAGCGTGGCCACATTTGCGGCACTTCAGGAGGCATTGGGAGCAGCGCATTAGGGCAGGTATCCTAGCATTCAGCTGGGTGCAATGTGCTTTTCAAACAAGGGGGATGAGGGGGGACGTGTGTATGGGGAGGAGAGAGCGAGTGGTTTTTCCGTCCTTCTGAGAGCCCGTTAGCGCATGTCCATTCACAGAGAAGATTAGCAGGCTTTGTTTTCACACAGGCTCCCTCCTTAAACATTTGCATTGCTTATCTGCCGAGTTAAGAGAGAAACTCTAAAAAGGTACTTCCGCATTCCTCCAGCAGCGTTCAAAAGAAAGGGAAGAGACGTCAATTGCCTTAAATGGCTCCAGGCATCTGAAGAGATCACTTGTAGCGCAGTGGGTGTCCACATTCTCGTCGTAGCGCTACAGGGGGAGCGCTACAGCCCTTATTCCCCATGCGGAGGTGGATTACCAGGAGCGCTATAACTCCGAGGTTATAGCGCTCTACGTGCCTCACCAGTGGGGACGGGTAGTGAGTTATAGCGCTCCTGATGGCTTTATAGCACTATAAAGTGCCAGTGTAACCAGGGCCCCAGATCCCACCTATTGTGTTAGTGCTTGTGCACATGGAAGAGGACGTGCACTGTCTATGTAACTGCCCCTGTAACTAGCACAGGCCGGAGCTGTGATATTCTCTGTTTCCTGTAGGGATTGTCAAGAGAATAACTGCTGAGAAGTTCCCTGCTGCTAGCCTGAGTCTGACAATCACTGGACTTAGTGCAGGGAACAGTTTCTGGGCTCGTCCAGTGCATGTAGGTGAATTAGATGTATGTTTGAGCAGCCTGACTACCTGTCTCAGAGTATAGCAATATCTCTATTGTCAAAGGCCTGGGTGTAAGTTACTGACCATTTTAATCATCTGTAAAGCTGAAAATCTGTCTTGAGAACAAACTTCTCATCCTTTATGATACTGCTCTGCTGCCTAAACGTGTCACTAGCAAAGGAATTATGGAGTTTTGCTTTCAGTTCCAGCTTGATGTTTACTACATCAAAAAATTCCGGCTTTTTGTATGAGTTTAGAAAAGCATAAATCACTTAGCCTCTAATGACTGTTCCCAGCCACACACTGGAATGATAATTTTTTCATAGATTCCATATGAACATTGATTGTCTGTCAAATTCACAACACAATCACAAAATAAATAGCTGAACTGCTGTATGGTAGGCTTCACTACTCCATATGCTATCTGCAGAATCGGAGAAAAGCCAAGGGAATTTTAAAACACACCCCTGACTAAGTGCCAAGTTCTCCTGTGTGGGCTTTTCCTCAGGCATGGCAGCAAATTTAATATTGACTTCCTGACTATTATTCTGATAGGAAAGGACTTGACACCCAAAACTAACTAGTGGGTCTTCCAAGATGCACAGAGATCCTGCAGCCCCACTCTCTCTGTTCCTAAAGGGGGAAAAATAAGTCAACTCACTGCCAAACTCTCACAGTAGCAACTGCAGAAGCAATTCTATACATGTTAAAGGAGCTTAAATAGCATTATTCCCATATGAGGTTTCTCACTGGACATCTCAATGTGTAGATGGGAGCATTGGAGGCAGGACTACCAAAATGGAAATACAAATCTGTAAGAATAGAGAGGTTGATGCTGCCTGAGGGATGGAAGCAAGGAATTGCCTAGACTCTAAGGATAAAGGGGATCCCTCATATACAGACCTCCACTACATAAATTTTTTTCTTAGAGGCTTTTCTTTGCAAAGAGGGGAAGGGCAGGGATCAAGTTACCCTTAGGTTTTATGGTTTGATACAAATCTTCAGTGCTCCTTCTTTGAAGGCGTTTAGACCAAATCATGTTTCTCAGCTGCAGTCTTTCTAACTAAAACTATCAAACATTCCTTACAACACCTCAGTCGTAACCAAGGTTACATCCTTTTTCAGAATGTAGTATGAGAGTAATTAGCATAGAAAGTTAAAGGGAGGTAAGGTTTAGAATACAGCTCTTCTAATTTTGTATACCACTCTTAGGGATAATAAACAAACATGACTTTATGGCTAAGGAGGGGTTATGTTCCTAACAGTTGCTTGTCCCTAGGGTGGCAGAAAGCAGAAGCCTTCTGGAATTCCCTTGGTTAGCTTGAATATTTCATATAATTAAACAAATATGTGTACATTAAAGATGATAAATAAATAGCTCTTAAGCTTCAGTAAAGGCACAGGAAGGTTTATCATGACCTGGCATAAGAATAAGCTATAATGAGTTTATTAATATCATTTTTTCAAAATATTGATTTTTTCCATCACAAGGGCTTGGACATCTCAACCACCTGACTCCAGAAGAGGGGTGCAGGGTTGTGGATTGCAGACAGAGATTAAACGCTGCCCTGCTCACAGAGTTTGGAGCCTGGGACACAGCCCTCTCCTTGGCATCGCACAGAGGCTAATTTAAGCAGCTCCCTACCCAGTGTGTTGCCTTTTGTGGGCCCCATTTTTGGGTACTTTTCTCTCCCCGTGCATTGTATAGGGAGCCTAGGCATCTAACTCAAGGTTGATGGATTCCAGTTTTTTTTTTCAAGTCACCAAAGTTAGCTACTATGAGGCTGAGTATTGCCATCCTTAAGTCCTTATTGTGCATCCAGGCCCCTGTCCCTAGCCAGAACTGCAAACACAGAGCCACAAAAACCAAAGGACAGATTTATATAAAATGTTCTCTTTTGGCTCACAGCACTATGAAGAATTTTTTGAGCTAAATGCATGGCTTTTTAGGAGGACTGATTTCAAAAGAAATATCGAGAGAGAGATTAGCCATGAACCAGTGGATTTATATAGTACAGGGCTTTACTCCTGTGCACTTTTAAAATGTGATACTCAGTTTGGAAAGGGGTTAAAGAATATATGTGCTTAGAAGACAGACAGAGACTGAAAATGTTTCCAAGCATACATAATAAATTTTGTCGGGGGTGGGAGGGGAGGGAAGAGGGGAAAAAGTCAGCTTCCAACTTCAGGCTTGCTTGTTGAACCCAGATCACTCCCTAATGACCTGCAATTAAACAAGTGCAGGCTTGTAATGTCTTTCAGTAATCTCCAACCTGCAGAACAAGGACATTTTTCTAATCCACAAAAAGGAATGGTAATGGTGAGAAAAGCTACATGACCTATAATACTGATCAATTTGTCTTTTTTATGCCATGCTATTAGTCTTGCCCTTGAATAGCCATATAATATCTAAGAGTTCATAGATTCAACTACAGGGCACCTCAGCTGTGCCATCTACTAATAGAGAGATGGCAAAAGAATGCAGAATTCTCTTACTTCTAAAAGAGTATATTTAATTATACCCAGCCAAAACTTAACTCTTCACAACAGGCCCTTGGAGAAAAACTGCACCTGAGATATGTGTCAAAGGGAATTATCTTCAGACTTAAAAACCCAAGTCAAAACAGAAGAGGTATGACTAAATAGCAGCTGAGAAGCCAACAGCTGTAAGCAGAGGAATACTGTATGGAACTTCTCCCTCACATGAAATAGAGGTTATAGTTGCAAAACCACATGGAGAGATGTGGATGCATGCCAGCCCACTGGGGAAAGAGAAATATGTTCTGGATGAGACTCATTGCAAAAGATGCTGTCAGGTCAAATTTGTCCCCCATTAAAGTTTTTATGATGAAGTTTTTACAAAGCCCAAGGCTCTTTCGTCTTCACTGTGCTTGCTCTGGAGTCACCAGCTACAGAGTGGCTGCAGCAAGAGTCCTTTTTCTCCTCAGGTATAGCGCATATCGGCAGTCGGAGCTGGGGGGTGATTCTAGCTGGAGGAGACATACTCTCTCACAAACGCTGACTGAACCTAGAGTGCAGCTTCAGCAGCATGAGCAGAGAGAGGGATTAATAATCTCACCTGAGGTAATGGGCACAGTGTCTGGGCAGCTGGCTGCTATGCTGGAACAGCTATACCTTTTTAGCATGCTCTATCTATCGGGAGCTAGCATGAGTACATCTCCACAAGCTGGAATTACTCTCCCAGTTTGAAGTACAGGCATCCCCATGCTCCCTGCAGTTGCGCAATGAACTAACACTAGCTAACGTCTATGGTCCTAAATGTAGCATCCCTAAGTATGACGCTTCACCCCTGTTTGATCAACATGTACCCTACGAAGCAATGGCTTGCATTAGCTTTATTTTCTCAATGGAGCAAAAATGCTAGTAACAGAAAATGTGCTGAGCTACATGGAAACAGGGCAGTGGCTCGTGCTCATCCTGTGATTCAACGGCCAGGTGGTCTGGGTACCCACCTGGAAGCCCCTGCTCCAATGACTCTTTGATAATTTATCCCCGATGGAACATTTCAGCAGGAGAGATTGAGACCTACTGGATCCAGCCCAACAGGTGAGAGAGGCAGGGAAATGTCTAACTTCACTTGTACGGAGGGCTTAGGCATGCATTTAGCTTTAGAGTGAAGCAGAAGTGCTCATGCCCAGAGGCCTTGTAGATGCCTTGGGGATTTTTACAGCAGAATATAGATGCCATGTGAGTTTTGATGCTTACAGTGGTAGATGGGAGTCAAGCCAGGAGTCTATGGTTTGCAAAGGCACCTAAATCCGGTCCTTACATTCACAACACCCAAGCACTTAAATTGTGTTGTGGATCCGGGCCAGGATTTCTAGTTCAACCTTTCAGCGAAATACAGCCAGAGGTTTACTTCATATATGAGCCCACACCTAGATCTCTTCAAATTAATTTTAGAATCTGCTGGATTCTGCCTGTCCCAATTGGCTTCTTTGTTAAGTCATTACTGGAAAAATGTACCATTTTGTAATATCTCTGATTAGAGAAATAAACCCATGTTTTCTAAGTGACTGATAAACAAAAATCTACATTTGCTAGCTGAGGCCCAAATTGCTACTTCTAAGGTAGGAAGCATCGATCTGATTAATAAGACTCCTTTAGGATCACTCATTTCTAATTTAAAAACGACTCTGCTGTTCTCCCATTGACAAAATGTAATATAAGAATCACCCACTTGAAGTGTCTCAGGCCATGGTTACACTTACAGGATTATAGCGGCATTGGTTATAGCTGTCCTCATATACAGCTATAGGGATAGCGCTATAGCGTGGCCACACTGACACCCATGGAGACATAGCGTGAGACACAGCGTGGCCACATTTGCGACACTTCAGGAGGCATTGGGAGCAGTGCATTAGGGCAGGTATCCCAGCATTCAGCTGGGTGCAACATGTCTTTCAAACGAGGGGAGTGAGGGGGGACGTGTTGTGTGTATGGGGAGGGAGAGAGAGCGAGTGTTTTTTCTGTCCTTCTGAGAGCCTGTCAGCACGTGTCCATTCACAGAGAAGATTAGCAGGCTTTGTTTTCACACAGGCTCCCTTCTTAAACATTTGCATTGCTTATCTGCCGAGTTAAGAGAGAAACTCTAAAAAGGTACTTCCGCATTCCTCCAGCCGAGTTCAAAAGAAAGGGAAGAGACGTCAATTGTCTTAAATGGCTCCAGGCATCTCAAGCGATCACTTGTAGCGCAGTGGGTATCCACATTCTCGTCGTAGCGCTACAGGGGGAGCGCTACAGCCCTTATTCCCCATGCGGAGGTGGATTACCAGGAGCACTATAACTCCGAGGTTATAGCGCTCTACGTGCCTCACCAGTGGGGACGGGTAGTGAGTTATAGCGCTCCTGACAGCTTTATAGCGCTATAAAGTGCCAGTGTAACCAGGGACTTAGTCTTTTTCCTTGTGTTAAACTGTGGAATAGTCTGTCAAAGAAAACAACAGCAGCCATTATCTGAGTCATTTAAAACTTGACTGCAGCGAGCCCTCGGGAAAGTTGTTCACTATAATCACAGAGTGGTGGAGGGAAGAGGCTGGGATGAGCTATAAGTGGGTATTTTCCATCTCCAGCTTGTGTTTCCTGAAGATGTAATGTTGGTGAAACCTCACTAGAGCTCTAACAGAAGCCAAAATTGTGTGGCTAGTGCCTGACTGCAGTGTCCTCTGAATTGAGAAATGGAGAGAATGCATCATTTGCACAGTGACTCTGGTCCAGGCAGCAGCCAGTTCCTTTACCTCAGTCTAATTTAGTGAATCCCAGATAATTTGGTAATAATGATAAATTAGCATTTATGTTAACTAATCCACACAACAGCCTTGTGAAGGATAAGTTTTACAGATGGGGACCCTGCCCAGGGAGAGGTTAAATGACTTGCCCAGAATACCATTCAAGTGAGTCAAAGCCAGAACTGTGATTAGGATATAGGACTTTAGCTTTTGATTATACCACTAGATCATCTATTTTCTCAAGAGTGTGTTTTTCCCTCAAGAAAACCACCTTTTCTTACAGTAGGCTTCTATTATAAATTCACAGTGCATAAATTATAGGATCTTACTGGAGTTAAACAGTCAATCTTTTCCATATGAGTGCATAATTTTGGCTGGGAAAAGTATTATCTGAATATAATGATTTCCTTTCCAAGCCGAAAGTAAGTAGAGATAGCACATCCAACTGCTAAGAGAAATGACACATATTTCAGTTTGAAAAGCTGCTCTTTCTGACAGTGGTTTTACTGAAGACAGTGGTTTTGCTGAAGAGTTGCAATCTTCTTAAATAGAGTATAAATAATAGCTAAAAACTGGATTGGAAGCAGAGTAAACAGATGATTAATTCAACAAAAAAGCTAATTTTCACACTGATTACCCACCCTTGCTCACAATCATCACTTAATTACGTTAGGAGGCTGTTAGATAAGGAACACATCAAATAATTCAATTGATAAACTAAGTGACAATACAAATTTAGCTCATTTCAATCCACATGTAATTATTCTAGCAAGGCGCTCTTAGCTCTGTTACACAAAAATATTCCTCTTCCAGTTTAAACACAGCTTCAAAGACCTGTAAAGTAAACAGTGTGGGTGATATTTAAACCTCAATTCCTACAAGACATCAATTTCCAAATACGTATTTGGAAACTGTTCTAGGTTGACAAATATCCTACGGCTCTGTGCTACTCACCAAAATATTTCATTTCTATTCTCTCGCTGCAAACAAATCTTCACTATTGCTCATCGTCACTCTCATTCTCTTCATCCTCACTCCCCTCCAGGCACTTCCTGGAGCTGGTCAATACAAGTCAGTCCATAGTTAATTAATTGTTTTATTTTTCTTACTGTGTATTTCATACATTGATTCTACTCATCAGACATTCAGTGCTCTTCCAAGCAGAGGCTCATCCACAACATCTTCCTCAGGCAAACTGCCCCAATAGGACCTCACAAACAACCAATGGTACTTTATAGCTATATTTTACTTCATAATACTAACAGATAACTTTACCACAGTGCTGACCATATAAGACCTGGTCTTCTTCCCTCAAATAGCAGAGGGAATAGGCTCAAGCCCACAACAACGAACTGATTTATTGTGTGTGTTTAGAAACCAAATTTCATGGTTAAGAGATTTTTTTTCACTGAGCATCTAAAATAAAATGCACCTTTTCAACTCTACATCCAAGTTCATACACTGATGTGTCCTTTCCTGCATCACAGAAATACTCAAGTCATGGAAACAACTGCACTTAAACCGTTACTTCAAATATATTAATTTCTAATATAAAACAAAAAAAACCCCAAAAACTGCACAACTCCATTGCTGTTAGCTCACTCACCCATCTTATATTTTGACCCAGCTTTCATATTTATACTCTCTAGAAAGGCAAAAGTAGTATTCTCTAGGCAATGAAATTGATTTTCATTTACTAAAAGACCCTGCAGTGATGTTTCATTTACTAAAAGACCCTGCAGTGATGTTTCCTGGGAGTACCCAGGGTTGAGAAGCACCTTGCCATCACTTGCCCTTAATGATGAGGGACCTTTTTCTGAGCCTGCTACAGGTCAGTTCTCGAACGCCACCAGTCTCTGGCAACACAAGCACTGCTGTCCAGGCCTCCACAGACCCTGCTCCGTCTTTACTGGGTAATGATAGGTACTCTCCAAGCATCCCATGACATGCCCAGCACATGATCCACTCAACACTCACAGAATCCCCGTCTTCTCTGCTCCTAAAGTAACACATCATCCCAGTTTACCAGTTACACTTTAGATAACAGCTGCACTTAGGACAGAGCACTTAGATATGTTTACAGTAAAACCTATACATTTATTTAACAGATTTGAGACGACGCAAGTAGAATTAATGGAAAGAAATGGTTACAGATAAAATAGCATGCTTCCTAGACTTAATTAACAAGACATTCCCCTTTCATAAGGTTTAGCTCACCCAGTGTCACTCATCCAGCATTAAACAGCCAGACACATTGTGATCCTCTGTTCATAAGACAAGCCAGCTGGCAATTCGTCCCCTCAGTGAAGGATAACTGAATATATCTCCGTACCCACAGATACAATTCCAACAATATATTATTTTCACGTGTAAAAGGGCAAGATCTGCTGCTTGTTTTTTCCTGTCTAGAATCTCCCCCGGAGACATTGCAATCACTTGATTAGCATTTTGCTCAGACTGTAAATAGGCAATTATTGTGAAATATACAATCTTTAGTCTACATGTAGCCAGAGAGGTAGATAAGCATCTCCGGCTTGAAAGAAAAACAAGGTGGCCAAAGCCCCAGGCCCTTTAAATTGCCACCAGAGCCCCGCTGCTAGAGCCCCTGGATAGCAGAGGCAGCTCGGGTGGCAATTTAAAGGACCCGGGTCCCGACCACTGGTGGAGAGCCCCGGGGTAGCAGCATCGGCCGGGGGCTCCAGCAGCAATTTAAAGGGCCTGAGACAGTAGCACCGGTCGGAGTCTTGGACCTTTTAAATCGCCACCTGAGCCCTACTGCAGGAGCCCTGGGGTTGCGGCAGCAGGGCTTAGGAGGTGATTTAAAGAGCCAGGGGCTCCCAGACGCCACTACCGCAGTAGAGCTCTGGGCCCTTTAAATTTCTGCCAGAGCCCTGAGTACTAGGGTAGCAGTGGCAGACAGGAGACCCTGGGGCTCCATTGGCTATTTAAATGGCTGGGGGATTTAAAGGCCCCACCTCTTCTAGTTGAGGCCATGCCTCTTCTGGTTGCGGTCCCACCCCTTGCTCAGGACTCTGGCATACCGGTAAGTCCTTTATGTTACTTTCACTCCGGCCTGGAAAAAAATACTTCTAAGTCTTCTTGAAGAGCTCAGCTTCCAGTCATGGCATCGCGATGTTAGGAGCAGGACTTTATAATTATACTACAAAAATTGATGTAAACTTTATTTTGTCCTATCAGCCACCCTTTTTATCTTACCAGCCACCCTTTTTGAATAACTGAAAGGAATGACCCTTTGAGACTATAGGATCCTGTTTCCCATATGTATTACAATTAGGACCTGGTAGGCCCTTTTAGTTTTTGTTATAAAGTTTAGTTAGTAAGAGACAGGATTTTGTATTGTGTCTGTGATAAAGAGATTAAAGAAATGTTGAGAGCTGGAAGCCCCAGTGTGAATTGTCTTAGTTATAAGATTTAGCAAGTCTTGATTTACAATGCATTCTGCTGAATATCAAATACTGCTTTTTGTATACCTTTGAAGGTTTCTGTGAAAGACTGTTTGCGTGAATGAGGAATGCATGCATCAGGCAGAGATACGGTGTAAAGGCCATTGTCTGAGACAAATGGTCAAGGAAGAAGGAGTGAAGAGACTTACCATGCCAGAACCATCAACGTGCATCCATAATGAAGGAAGGGCAGATTGATGACCCTGAGGTGGAGGCTGGCAACCCTAAAGACAAGTGATGAAATCAATCCAGGACAGGATGACCCTCTTGGAGGTGTTTTGGAATGTTAACATCAAAAGATAACACCAATTAAGGAATAACCGGTCATGAACTGGCACCGCAAAATCCATAGACCTCAACAGAGAAAAAGGACTATAAGAACAGGGTGCTTTGCCATGGAACTTTGTGTTTGTCTTTCCACAACACCTCAAGAATCGGATCGTGACCAACAGAGCCCAGCTCCTCACTCATGCTCAATCTAACTGGCCATTAGATTGACTCGATCTACAACAGACTGGTAACTATAAAGGGGTGTGTGTGTGTAATTGAATGCATATGCTAACTGCTGTATTTTCAATAAATGCAGCATATTGCCTTTTTCCCCTGAAAAGATCCCGTGTGCTTTTTATAAGCATAACACAGTGAAGGTGAAGTAATGCATTGGAACTCGTACTCAGAAACTAAAAGACAAAGGCTGTTGAATGGAATGGGGCAAAATGTGGAGCATTATGTTAGAACCACGAAGCAATCTGTCCTGTCAGCTAAATTGTAGGAATCCATCACATTGCAATGAGGATTTCACAGGCAGTTAGGTAACTCTGTTTGATACAAAACTCAAAACAATAATGGTAGCGTAAAGCACAGAGAAAACAATTTACCCCATTTCTGACAATTATTCTTCCTGTATTATCGTATCCCCATTAGCCACCCATAGGCAATAGCAAAGCTTAGTATTTCAGCAAAGAATATGGATTGAACAACCTGGCAAGTCCTAAATCTATTAGCCAGCTGAAGCCAAAAAGCCCTTATCAAACATGCATAGAGTTCTAAAAGATGAGATCATTAAATCCAATATTGTTCCCAAAAAAGAATTTGAATTTTTATTAAGATTCGTAGCCAGCTATTGAGAATCACTTTGAGAATAAGTTGCTGTCATCTCAAGCGGCAGATATTGAGCATTTCTAATGTATTATCATTCACATAAATAACATGGAAACAATTCTTTACCATTTAGAATGGACAATGGAAAATAATTGTTTTCGGGTGCCAGACAAAATATGAAGATACATTTTTCCAGCTACTAACTCTGTATCAAGGATGCACACCCATCATTGCTTGCTCAAAATACCTTCTGCTGTTTTTCCAAATAAAGCCTTAATTTAATGGGCTTTGAAACCTGGCTGTGAAACTGAATAATCTCAATAGCCTCTGATAAAACTATTCTCAAATGATTTTTCTGAGAGAAGGGATCTGCTGGCATCCTATGTAAGAGATACTGACTGATGGATTTCTTCCATGCTCAGATACTGCAGGAGTTAACAAATCATATTTTGTCCCTCTTGAATTCTCATCATGTCTCATGTTTGCCTCAGTCTGCTCAGGCATTTTACTTGGCTTTCAATTCCAACTGTATTCCATGGCTTTAAAATAATACATATTTTATAATGTGGCAACATGCTGCTGGTAGTTTCTAGATTGGAAACAATTATAAATGAGTTTGAGCAGCTTCCTCTCAACTGAGGGGCAGGGAGTGAATGGATACATTGGGAAGAATTGTAAATAGGAAAAAGCCTCGATTCTGCAGGTATGCAATGCCAATAAAGCTGTGAGCTCTGCACAGCATGAATATTATTCTGAGACATACAAGCTAGTCTGTCAGTGTGGAATCTTGAGCAAGCATTAACACACAAACAATGGAACACACCAGTGTTCTGAAGAGCAGAGGACAGCAAAAGCTTAGGCTCCAACTCCATCTTAAAACTAAGTTAATGGGCCAGATTTTTTTTCAAGGTATTTAGTTGCCTGAAGATGCAAATAGACACCTACTGGGGTTTTCAAAAGCACCTAGGTGCCTAACTCACACTGAAAATCCCCATGGCATCTCGCTACATTTTGTACACGCCTAAATACCTTTAAAAATCTGGCCCGTGGTGCTGTGATCCTGTTAAATCACTAAAGCTAAACACTGTCAGCCCAAGTCAGTACTTAGACCACCTCTAAGGAACCACTGGTGATGTTGGTGTTAGGGGCCATGTGCTGCTAGAGGTGTTATTTTTAGGACTATTTTTGGTCTTTACAGCTACCATGGCATTTTCATAAGAGTTTTGGTGTCTTCCTAATCTATCCCCCTCCCCTAGAATTTCATAAATTAGATGGATTTTACATTCCAAAAACTATACTTTGCCTACTTATAATTGGTGCTACAGTTTTTATTACATATACTATTCTTCATTTTTAGTGTTCTTTAGCACTGAGGTGAAATGTTGGACTACTGATGCATTTAACCCCAGAAGTGGCAGCACGTCAGTGACAGAAGACACGATCCCTATATTTCCCCTTACTTTGCTTGCAGGAAGGTTCTGTGGTTTAATGTTCATAAAGAGCTTTTTTCAAAGAAAGGTGCTACAGAAATACAAGCTACAAGAGACAATCTAGCAGGAAGTATTTATCTAGAACTGAAAGCAAGAGAGAAACCATAAAAGCGTCAAGTTACTATACTGTGGGCCAATCTACCACTGAAGAAAGATTAATATCCCCACTGCTAGCACTGTAGAAGTGCTGCTGCCATAAATATAAATTACACTTAGCCATTGACATATCAGCAATCAAAGATTTAACCAAAGGTCTTCATAAAAATATCCTAGTTTTAACAACTTTCAGTGTGTGCTGATAACAGATAAATACTAATGTACTTTCTGTTTCCTTCCATGGCTTTTAGGCTATGAATTAGTCCTCAGTTCCAGCAACACCATTGCATTGGGAAACTGGTTTCAGAAAACATTTTACATTTTGTTTTAGTTCTTCCTGAGGCTTAGAAGGCGATTAGATGACCCAGTGGTAAAAATGCCTGTTCACTATCTACACTACAGTTTTTCCCCTTGGTAGCGCTGGGGCTGAAAAACTAATCTTTTTTTTCCTACTGTAGGCAACATTTATCAGTGCAATTCAGTCTCTAGCCACTTGTGCTGTTTGCTTTGCTAATTAATAGGCAACAGCAATAGTCCTAGAGTGTGTGGTTCTAGTTGTATTAATTCAAGAGTACAGGCATGTCGCGTCTTACACATATTTAACATACGAGATTTCAGCTTTACACGGTCCGCAAAAAGAAGGGGGGGTAATTTTCTTAAAAAAACTTCCTGCAGGGGGCACAATTTCACCTCCCATTGAAGTCAATGGGTTCTGGCTATATGCGGTTTCCACTTTACAAGGTAAACGTGGAACGGAACCCTCGCGCAAGACGCAACATGCCTGTAATTTTTCCTTGAGACATAGGTTCCCTTAAACTGTGTTCTGACCATGTCTTAAGGCAATTCTTTTTGCAGGCTGTTCTGTATTTCTTCAAGGGGAGATCCAGCCATTCTTGTATCTGGGTGTAATTCATTTCAGTCATTAGGATTCTCATCATGCACATCTGCAAAGTCTCTTCTGCTTCATGTCATGATCAAGTGTCCTGAAGTCCTATTGTTTTTTAGGCTTTAGTTTTTCTCTGATCTTATTCCACCTTGCAAACCAGCCTGTGTTCTACTTAGAGTGACCAATCCAGACATTAGCAGTTTATATTTCCTATACAGTAACTCCTCACTTAATGTTGTAGTTATGTTCCTGAAAAATGCGACTTTAAGCGAAACTATTTTAAGCGAATCCAATTTCCACATAAGAATTAATGTAAATGAGGGGGTTAGGTTCCAGGGAATTTTTTTAGTCTCAAAGGCCCCCTTTCCCATAAATCTCTATATTCCTTCTACACTTTCCTCCCTGCTCATTCCACCAGCTCAGTGTCTTTTCTGAATTCTTTCTTTTCTTCTAGCTCCACTCTCCATTCCCACACTATCCACCAACCCCCACTTTCCTCCACTCTCCTTAGCCTTTGCCCCCACTACTTCCTTTTATTCACCCAGTTGCCCTTTATCCCTCCTTGTGACTGCCTCACAATGCTATTCCAGCTCCCTCTGCCTTCAGCCTGTTGCTCCCCAGCTCCTTCTGCACCATCAGATTCTGCAGGTCCCCCTGGCCACCCTCAGCTTCTGTGCTCCCTAGCTGCCTTGTCCACAGGAATGTCTACACTTCAGTGGCACAGCTCTAGCACTAGAGCTACACCACTGTAGTATACACACTTTCTACAGTGATAGGAAAGGTTTTTCCATTGCTTTTGTAAACCCATCCCCTGGAGAGGCAGCACACAGGTCAACAGAAGAATTCTTCCATCTACTCAGTTGAATCTACAGTGTGGGTCAGGTTGAGATAACTGTGTCTCAAACAATGTGACATTTTTCACAGATCAACCTAGCTATATTGTGCTAAGTTTTAGGAGTAGACCAGGCCCATATTCAGTTTCCCCAGTCCCATAAATTTTAGTGATTCTTGTAACAGACCCCAAAAAGGATCATATGCAACCATTTTCTCCCTGTAACCAAATACTCCTAGATCAATGTTTGCTAAATTAAATACACATGATTAACAAAATGAGAATTCTCCCGCCCTTTCCCCCAGATCTGAGAGCATAGAAAGGAGCGAGCTGCTCTTAAAGCCCTGCACAGAGCAATACTTCACGGGTTGGAGGACTTGCTGTTGAGAAATACGAAATACTCCTTTTACACCCCAACCCTTCATCCCCTACATCTCTGCTCTAGGATCTAAGCCAATTGCCTATAGGAAAATCTGCTTTTTGTTCACCCTAATGAACTATCATTATTGCCCTGTCCAGTCAGTAATCAAGCCATAAAATTCTTTTTTGTTATGTTGTAAGGTTACCTTGAGTGCAACTTCAAGAGAGATTTCTGTGCTTTTTTTCGGCCACGTCATGCTATTTATTGATCAAGGTTCTTATAAGATGCTTATCACTGTGGCATAAAGTGTCTTTCAAAATTATTAAGTGTACCAGAGGTATATTTAGCTCTCTTCCCTTACTTCAGTCCACAGATCAAAGAAGTGAGCTTTGCATTTTCCTCTGAAGATACAGAGGTTTGTCGTCATTTTGGTATATTCCAAGTTCAGCGTTCCAAATTCCTGGACCACTTGCCAAGAAAGTTCTGACACACACACACACACACACACGTTTCAGTCTAAAGATTGGCACTTCCATTGTTCCACTGGACTGTATAATAGCTATAATAGGAGCTCATGATCACACAGGGTGAGGCAGTCTCTCAGATAATTTGAGCCAATTGGACAGAGGGTTTTGAAGATGAATGAAACCTTGTATTTGATTTGGTATTTTGAATGCAGGATTAGGAAAGAACACAGTGTTAGTAGCTGTTAGTTAGTAGCTAGGTTCCTACGCTCCCACTGATCTGAAACTTCAAAAGGCAGGCCTAGATCTTTCAAACAATGTGGAGGGACATGGCTCTCCATTCGGGAAAACTCCACGATGAGACTGCTTCCAAAGGTGAAAAATACCTTACGAACTTTTAGAAACAAATTAGAATAACTCTAATCATAATTTTCTCTCCATTCTACTCATCTATTGAGTATGATAGAGGCATGTCTTAGTTCAAAATGTCTTTAATTCGAATTATCTATCACAAATTGGTGAGTCTGGAATTCAGAAAAAAAAAAATTACCAAATGCAAACTTCTACTTTCTCCCTTGTATCCAGGTCTGCTGTCCCTACAGTATAGGATAATTACAGCAATGGAATTCATGGATGGGCTTTTCACATTCATTTAGAGTATGCACAGTATTTAGAAATTTTACTGAAGTACCATAATGTTAGGGCACAGTATTGGCGAAAGTTGAATAGATTACAATGATGGGGAAACTGCAGAAGATAAACAGATGATAGAATGTCAAAGAAAATAATGCAAATACACCCAAGATCAATCCGACCTAGAGGCTGATGGTGGGTCATTGTACACAGGGACTTGATCCAGGCTATGCTTACTAAAGGAATAAGATAAGGGCAGGAATGAATGGTGATGCTGCACTACTCCCTGTATCTGTAAAGATGCCCCAGGATGAAAAAAAGAGTAATGGGATAAACCAAGATTAAAAGCTAAAGTGTTGCCAGAGGCAAGTTTTCAAATATGAGAAAAATATTAAAATATGTTAATTTCTATAGAACTTCCAGGGATCTTTAATTATTATTACTATGGTTTGTATTGCAGTGATGCCAAAAGGTGCTGAGGCCATTCATAGCACTGCTAGGAGGGAGTAAGGGAGGAATTTTTCTGTAATCATGCCCTGCTTTTTGAGTCCCTCCATGGGCATCCTGTTCTCCAATACATCACATATAAGCTTTTCCTAATCCTCTTCGCTAAGGTCCTTCATGATTCAGCACTCTCCTCCCTAGAAAATCCATTGTTTTACTAGATTTTTTTTTTTTACTGCTAACTTTGGTCCACTAAAAAATAAAATCTTTGCAAACATTTAGTCCACTTATCCCACAAGGAAAGCATCTCCATGCATTCTTGCATGGCACGAACTCCTCTAAAACACCAGAAAGTCACTATTTTATCATTCTTCATATCTCTCTTGAAGACTTGGTTCTGTTGTGAGGCCTACAGAACTCTACCTGTTGATAAAAGGCTAGTGTGCTTCACCTAGAATGCTACATTGTTTGCCACATTCAGCCACATGAAAATGTGCTTGTATTATTGCTACCTCCTCTTTCCTTTTCCCCTCTCTGTCCCATTTGTTTGTATCTTGAATCTTGTCAGTTGATAAGATTGTAAGAGCTTTTGGGCGGGAATCATCTTTTTCACTACATGTTTGTAGAGTGACAGTCCAGCTCCTACCTGAGGCCTCAAGGCACGACTGTAATACAAATAATTAATAACAGTCAGAACTGGAACCCCTTGTGCAAAGTGTGGAAAACACACCATAGAAGACATGGTCCTAAGGTGCTTAGTCTTATTTAAGAGAAAATGCAACAAATTAATATGGAAAAGCATTTAAGTCTCACAACACAAGATCCCTGTGTTTGAACATAAGCAATATTTTTTATGAAGAAAATCACCATCTAGTGTTGTTACATATAGTCACGCAAGTTCTTTCCTTAACAGACAAGCAATGTACATTTTTTTTGGAAAAAATGTTATACCATTGCTCTTGTGTTGCAGATTCTTTGAGAACAAGCATTGATGTTTATGCTGGGTATGGAAGGGATGGTTATTCCTCTGTTCAGCAACTGATGGTTATAGTGCAAATAAGTTACTCTAAATAAATACCCACACTCCACATCACTGATTTCTCCTCTAATGTTAAACCAACCTTCAATACCCTGCAATCAGCTATTACGTGTCAAGGAAGTGGCAATACTAGGGAAATTGGGACAGAGAGCCTAAGGCTAACATTTTCAAAATTGGCTATAGATTTTGACTATCTTTACTTTTGGCTACTGAATTTGAGATACTTTGGTCTTGATTTTCAGAAGTGCTGAGCATCCACTTCTCCTGTTGACACCAATAAGTTAATGGCAGAGCTGAGAATAAAATCTAGACCTTCTGATTTCCAGTCCTGTTCTTTATACACTTGCCATTACTCCTCCCTTAGAAATGATGCATTAATCAAATCAAATTTTAACTCTTTAAATCTAAAGTAGATTCACTTGTTTAAAATAAGTTTTTTTAAAAAAGTACTATAGAGTTTTCAAAATTATTTTAGTGGGTAGTTGCTTGCATGTTTTTCCAGCCAAGGAAAACCATACATTGGCTGCATATACTGAAAGGGATAGGTGCTGTTAAGGCAAACACTCTATTCCCTGCTGCGCTTCTATGAATCATAATGCACAATATAATTTGAGTAAATTTTTTATTCCGTTGTAGAAATACATGGGTGATTGGGTGGCCTTAAAGTAATGAAATATAGTGAGACTGTGGAATACCTTTCTCTGCTGCTTGCCAACATAATACATTTTAGATTGTTTTCCATTATATTACCTCAGACTGCTAGACATTTGAGTTAATGTAGGTTTATCCTATTTCACAATTAAAAGGAGTTTATTTTGAGATATTTTCTTTCCAGCTCTGCAAAGCATTATTTTATTTTCCCGGTTTTGTTTTTGTTTCTCCTGTGCATCTCTTTCACTGACTTCCATTTGAACGCCTCTTGTTTTTCATGGGTCTTTAGTTCCATTAAGTGTCTAGCGCTAATTAGGCTCTGTTGTCTAAACTGCACCAAACACTTCACTCAAATCAAAGAGCATTTAATTAGTTAGGCTGTAACCTGCAGTCTATCTTGCAATGTTAAACTCAAATAAACAGTTGATCCAGCCTCATGTGAATATAAAAGTCTGTTTAATAGAGGACAATATTTCCATTTCATCACTGTTGTACTATAGTGTGATTGAGTGAAAAGGTCTCTTCACCCACTGCTGTTAGGGGCTCAGTATGGCAGTAGGGTGCTGGGAGGCCAAATTAGTACTTAGGCCTAACTCCTATAAGGCACGCCACATGGGCAGACAGATCCACAGGGCTGAGCTCCTTACAGAATCAGGGCCTTAGACTGGCAGCTGCAGAATACTCTAAACACCCAGCAGTTCCCATTTTGATGTTTATGGTCATCACTTCAAAAAATCTCAGAGCCTAACCTCTTTTGAAAATCTGGCCATTTATTCTGGTTCTTAAATGGGAGTTGAGCAATTCTAAAAATCTGGTTCTAATTGTGGGTGCTGAGCATCTTTGGAAATTGTGCCTCAGTGTCCCCATTTATAATACTGAGATATCATCTGCCATGGTGCCTACTCTCACATTTCTACATGAGTCTCATAGGGTTACCAACTTTCTAATTGAAGAAACCCAAACACCCTTGCCCTGACACTGCCCCACTCCTTCTCCAAGGCCCTGCCAACTGCTCACTCTGTGCCCCCTCCCTCTGTTCCTTGCTCTCCCCCAACCTCGCTCACTTGCTCATTTTCACCGGGTAGGGTATAGGGTGTTGGAGGGTGTACAGGCACTGGGCTGGGGGTGTGAGTTCGGGAGTAGAGCCAGAAATGAGGGGTTGAGGGTGTGGGAGGGAATGCCATGCTGGAACAGGGGGTTGGGTCTCCAGGCTGGGGGTGTGGGCTCTGGGGTTGGGTGGGGATGAGGGGTTTGGGGTGGAGGATGAGGCTCCAGGTTAGGGCTGAGTGGTTTGGAGTGCAGGAGGGGGCTCAGTGGGGCAGGCAATTGGGGTCCAAGAGGGAGTGTGGACTCTGGGAGGGAGTTTGGGAACTCTTCTCCCTCCCTGAAATACCTGGCCTGAGGAGAGGGAGGTAAAGAACCCCTGGAGATACCCACCCAGACAAATAAAAAGAATTTCAAATTGATTATTTTTAACACTCATGACTTTGAAACTAATTTATCATTTTTGAATGTTTGGGATTGTCAATACTGAAGCCACTCAGAAGTGCAGAGTATTAGTAAACTTTAAAAGGAGATTAATCTGTTGTGTGTTTATACTTACACTTGTAACAACCACAAGTAGCACTTCTACAGTGCCCTTCATCTTGTAAATCATAGAATCATGGACATGTACGGCAACAAGTTATCAAGTCCAGCTCCCGGCACTAAAGCAGGACCAAGTAAACCTAGATCATTCTTGATGGCAGTTTGTCCAACCTGTTCTTAAAAACCTCCAATTATAGTGATTCCACAACCTCCTCTGGAAGCCTGTTAACTACCCTTCTAGTTAGAAAGATTTTCCTAACACGTAGCCTAAATCTCCTTTGCTGCAGTAGATCATTTTGTGAGCATTATGTTCTAAAGGGTTAAATAAAGCCACATTCCATAGAAAGAATATCAAACTTTGTTTGATTTTAAAATATTTTGAAATCAGTATCACCTTTGGAATACTTGAAACAAATTAATAGATTCTAAGGCCAGAAAGGACCATTGTGACCATCTAGTCTGACTTCTTGTATAGCACAGGCAATAGAACTTCCTCAAAATAAATCCAAGAACATATCTTTTGATAATTATCCAATCCTAAATTAAAAATGGTTGGGGATGAAAAATCCACCACAACGCTTGATAAATTGTTCCAGTAGTTAATTACACTCACCATTAAAAATGTAGGCCTTATTTCCAGTCTGAATGTGTCTAACTTCAACTTCCAGCCATTGGACTGTATTATAATTTTCTCTGCTAGATTGAAGAGTCCATTATTAAATATTTGTTTCCCACGTATATGCTTTACAGATTGTAACTGAGTCACCAAAAATCTACTCTTTGTAAAACTAACTAGATTAAGCTCTTTGAATCTATCCCTATAGGATATGTTTATCTAATCCTTTAATCATTATCGTGGCTCTTCTCAGAATTCTCTAGGGTGGCCAGATGTCCCGATTTTATTGGGACAGTCCCCATATTTGGGGCTTTTTCTTATATAGAAGCCTATTACTCCCCATCTCCTATCCCAATTTTTCACACTTGCTGTCTGGTCACCCTAGAAGGCTCACCAATTTATCAACATCTTTTGTGAATTGTCACACCACTGCTAAATACAGGGGCAAAATAATCTTCCTAGTCCTACTTGAGATTCCTGTTTATGCATTATCCCAGGATCATTTTATCTCTTTTGGCTGCAGTGTCACACTGGGAGCTCATGTCCTGCTGATTACCCTCCGACAATTCCCACGTTTTCTTTTTCAGAGCCACTACTTCCCAGGATAGAAACCCTTCTCATCCTGTGCAAATGACCTATATACATTTAGTCATATTAAAAAGCATACAGCTTGCTTGCGTCCAGTTTACCAAACAGTATAGATTGCTCTGAATAAGTGACCTGCCCTTTTCATTATTTACCATTCCCTCAATTTGTGCATCATCTGCAAATATTATCAGGGAGGATTTTATGTTTTCCTTTAGATCATAAAGATGTAGATATTAAATAGCATAGGACCAAGAACTGATCCTTGAGGGTTTCCACTGGAAACAGACCCACTCAACAACAGTTCCTCATTTACAGTTACATTTTGAGACATATCAGTTAGCCAGTTTTTAATTTACTTAATATGTGCCAGGTTAATTTTGAATAATTCTGTTTTTTTAACCAAAATGCAGTGCAGTACCAAGTCAAACACCTTACAGTAGTCTAAGTATATTACATCAACATCATTACCTTTATCAACTAAACTTTTCATCTCATTAAAAAAAATATCAAGTTAGTTTGACAGGATCTATTTTCCATAAACCCATGCTGAATTGCATTAATTACATTACCCTCCTTAGTCTTTAAGATCAAAATTCTGTATTTTGCACTCAAATGAAATATAAGACTTTTAAATATCTGTTAATTAACAAAACCCTCAAAAGGATCTTCACACGACTGATCTGTCTACAAAAATCAGCTTTTTCATAAAGAAACTATGCTGAAATCTGAAAACTTGCTCAAAATGTAGTTGCAGTGGTTGGCTAATAGCTTCAGACTGGGCTTATTAGTTTGCAAATGCAGGTTCCGCAACATAACAAGGAAAATAAATTAGCTAACATGTTAGATTCCCCTTTTAAAAAAATGGAAAAGCACAAGTTCTGAGGTAGGGAGGAAAATTAATGTAAGCAAAACAGAATCCAATTTATAATGCTTAAATCAATTTATTCCAGTGGCATGCAGAACGCTGCAATTCTCAAATTGCTTTGGTCCATTAGAATAGCTGAATATTAAAAGAAGCAGATGTATCCATAGGGATTCCTTTGAAAAGTAAGAGAACAATATCAACGCTGTAGCTTTTATGCACTCTGCCATTTTACAGTATATTGGTCTCGTACTTTGCTGTTAGGATTGATTGCAGGAAGCCCTACTGCATTACAGAATGTCCGACTAGTCCTTCCCAGTAATGAAATCTGAGGAGGCAGTGCAGCAAAAGGCACCAGGTCTCCCCACCCATATAAAGCAAAGACCTCCCACATTTAGTGGAACAGCATCATTTAAAAAATCATATTAACTATTTTTTTGTTCAATGATAACTCCCCCATCAAAGGATGGCTAGTGCTTCACAACGTCCTTGCCACAGGACGTTGTGAAGACCAAGACTATAACAGGGTTAAAAAAAAAAAAAAAAGATAAGTTCATGGAGGATAGGTCCATCAATGCTATTAGCCAGGATAGACAGAGATGGTGTCCCTAGCCTCTGTTTGCTAGAAGATGGCAATGGGTGACAGGGGATGGATCACTTGATGATTACCTGTTCTGTTCATTCCCTCTGGGGAACTTGGCATGGGCCACTGTCAGAAGACAGGATACTGGGCTAGATGGACCTTTGGTCTGACCCAGTATGGCCGTTCGTATGTTCCTCCATCCTCACCTGCTTTCATTGGGCTGGGGTTGGGGCTGGGGTGCAGGAAGGAGGTAAGAGCTCTGGCTGGGGGTGCAGGCTCTGGGGTGGGGCCAGGGATGAGGGGTTTGCAGTGCGGGAGAGGGCTCTGGGTGCAGGTTCTGGGGTGGGCTGTGGATGAGGGCTTGGGGTGCAGGAGGGGGATCTGGGCTGAAGCAGGGGGGTTTGGTGTGGGCTCTGGCTGGGGATGTAGGGTCTGGGGTGATGCTGGGGATGAGGAGTTTGGGCTGCAGGAGGGGGCTCTGGGCTGGGCTGAGGGGTTTGAAGTGCCGGAGGGTGAGGGCTCCAGCCGGGGGTATGGGCTCTGGCGTGGTTCTGGAACTGAGATGTTTGGGGTGCTGGAGAGGGCTGGGGCAGGATGTTAGGGAGCTGCAGGCTCCAGGATGGAGTTTGGGTGCAGGAGGTTTGGGATGTGGTGTCCCATCAGCATTTGCCACGGCTTCCGGGAAGTGTCTGCCAGGTCCGTGCAGCCCCTAGACACATGGGCAGTGCATGGAGACTCTGTGGCCGCTCATGCATCTGGGGGCTGCAGGGGCCTGGTGGTTGCTTCTGGGAGCCACGCGGAGCTAGGACAGGCAGGAGCCTGCCTTAGTTCTAGGCCCTGCTGAGCCACCAACCGGACTTTTAATGGCCTGGTCAACGGTGCCAGCTGGAGCTGCCAGGGTCCCTTTTCAACCAGGCATTCCGATCGAAAACTGGATGCCTGGCAACCTTAGTGCCAGGCAGAACAGAAGCCTGAAGCTGCAGCTGACCTGAGTCAGAAGGACGCAGGGATAGACTGCAGAGTGAGAGAGGCTCCTGCAGTGAAGATGCTGAGACACCAGGGCAGCTGTTCCAGCTAGGAAGGACTCGGGGTGACCTGCTATAGCAGGGGGCTGATTTGAACATTCTAGATTTATTTTGGGACTTATAGTTCAAAATTTCTGTGTTGTTAAATCCAGACCCTAAGGAGGGGTGTTTGAACCCAGTGTGTACAGTTAATTGAGGAGGCAAGAATGGATCCCAGGCCATAAGGGAGTGCTCAGGAGGGAGACACCCTTTTACATTTGGCACAGTTCGCAGGATTGTCTGCATCTGCCTTCGTTGCACTGCCAGCAGGTGGAAAATGTCTTCTACTCCTTTCCCTTTTTAGACCTTTGCTCTAGAGCTTGGAGCTTGAATCCAAACTTGAATCCAATATAGACTTGAATTCAAACTTTCAGAAAGCTCAAGGTGTTCAGATTCAGACCGTTATTAAAACAGGTGGTTCTTGCCATGTCTGATCCAAACCTTGATCCAGACTTGGATTCATGAGTTTGGTTCTGGAGCATCTCATTTATATACAGTAACTTTGAAAATGTAAAACAGTCAACTCCTTCCCCCTACTCTGAACTTCAGCAAAGGAAAAAGATTGCATAAAAGGCAAGAGCTGACAAGAAACACTGTCTTTTGGGAGATCTAGTTGGAAGGCTGACAGACAACTGTAGAGCTGGAAAAGGGTAAGGTATGACAGTAAGGTCACGGATGATTTATTTCTCATTCCTTCTCTGAAATGGGAATTTCTACTGGGAATTCTGGGAAATATTTGATTCTTTAAAATGTTGATCATTTGGAGAGGAGCTTTCAGAAAAACACAACACACTTTTAAATGCCTTTGGTTTGAGCTGGCATGGTAATAGTTCACGGCCAGAAGCCAGTTGCTAAGCTGGTATAAATGGTCCAAACTCCACTGATATGCCACCCTTTCACACCAGCTGTCCAATAGCTTTTGCTTCCAAGGCTAACAGATGCATTGTGCTCAGTCCTGTGGGCAACTGATCAGCAATACTAACTGCTCTGAAGGAAGATTTAGCTGGTACTCCTTTGGAGAATCACCTTGACTCATTCTTGCAAGGAGGGTGCATAAACTTTTGATAGACAAAGACACAGAATGTACAATCTCTACCTTCTTCCTGTTGGTCGCTACTATATGTGGTTCTTGCTAGCATTTCCTATCTCTTTGATGGGGGGGACAAGAAACATTAGACACAGTGTATAGCGGGTGAGTGATGGAAGATGGAAAGACTCCAGCAGGGATGGTGCTCAACCCATTCACTACTGAATGTTTGTGTGTGGGAATTCAGAAATGGGATTTAGAGGAAAATCAATGACAACTGAGAGGGGATAAAGTGGAGCTGATGTCATGGATCAGCAAGGAGAGGATGATCAGCAGAGAGGTGAAGCTGTAGTGGGAGAGAGGGGAAAAAAGCAGAAGGGGAAGGGATGAAGGGACAGACAGGAGGTGATGAACAGAGTAAGTAATGAGGCACAGTGGTTCATGTAAAGATGGGTGGGAGACAGAGCAGACTGGGGGATGGTGTGGAACAAGGAGAGTTAGGGGAGATAGATGAGGGGAGTAGAGTGTATATTCAGGGGTAACTGAGAAGGGGCACTCTTTGGCAGTAGCTGCAGTTGTGCCTAGTACTCAAGTGTAGGAGGGGCAGAAGTTAAGGTCCAGATTTTTAAAGGTATTTAGGTGCCTAAACATGCAAATAGGGACTTTGTGAGATATTCAAAAGTCCTTAGATGCCTAACTCCTAACAGAAATCAATGAAGGGTTTTCCATTGACTTCACTAATTTCTGTAGGTCTGAAGAGCCAGAAAGGGACATCTCACGGGAAGAGGCAGCTTCTCTACTTCCCTTACCCCGCATTAAGAGAGTTGGGATTTAGCACCACAATCATTAGGTCAGGCAGCATAACCTAATGAAGAAAACCATACCTCCAGTTTTACCAGGATGGTCTCTTATTTTCATACAATGTCTTCTTTAAGAATGCCTAGCATGAAATGACAATCTGGACACGTTTATTTGAGACCCGTTCTGGTGCTTACAAATGCATTCATTCATATCATGTTGTGAGCATGTGTTTTAACTGAAACTCTGTTCCTCACTAGAAAAAAACTGAAGGCTGCTGAAAGATTGTTGTTTAATATGTTTGTGCTATGTGAGCTTGACAGAGTACTCTCTGATGAAGTGATCAGCATGAAGAAGTTTGTATAAGAGAAGATAGATAAGCAGAAAGTGAACGATAATTGTGTGAGTGAACACTGTGTTGAGCTATTTAACTATTATGCTTCTGAGATAATTTCTTGTAGAAATACTAGATTGTAATCTCTGTGGAATAGACTTTCTGTAAAGTGCCTAGAACAGAGCTCTGATCCTCAGTTGGAATTCCTAAATTCTACCACAAAATAAAGTCAAATTTTCCTGTGTTTACTAGAAACAACAGCCCACTGAAATAAGCATTCAATTTGATTACAAATGTTTTGAGTAAAGAAAAATGGCATCAGTGTACACACTATCAACACTGTCTTTTTGCTCAAAATGAATATTAAGTCACATTTTTAATGTTTCAAGACAACCCATTCAGAAAATATAGGTTTTCTTCCAGACAGGAGAGAAGAACATAAGTTATATGTTTATCTATCTCATAGATCATCTATCTATATCTATCTCTAAGAACTGGAAAGACCTTGAAAGGTCATGGAGTCTAGTACCATGCCTACATTAGCAGGACCAAGTACTGACCCCTGACAGATTTTTTGCCCCAGATCCCTAAATGGCCTCCTCAAGGATTGAACTCATAACCTTGGGTTTAGCAAGCCAATGCTCAAACCACTGCTTAAGTTCTTCTTCACACAGCACACAGTCAACTTGTGGAACTCCTTGCCTGAGGAG
This sequence comes from Dermatemys mawii, assembly GCA_007922305.1. Taxonomy (NCBI): domain Eukaryota; kingdom Metazoa; phylum Chordata; order Testudines; family Dermatemydidae; genus Dermatemys; species Dermatemys mawii. The sequence continues at coordinate 79,519,796 of ML677333.1, forward strand.
GCTGTGAAGGCTAGGACTATAACAGGGTTTAAAAGAGAATCAGATAAATTCATGGAGGTTAAGTCCATTAATGGCTATTAGCCAGGATGGGCAAGGAATGGCGTCCCTAGCCTCTGTTTGTCAGAAGGGAGTGATGGATGGCAGGAGAGAGATCACTTGATCCTCACCTGTTAGGTTCACTCACTCCGGGGCACCTGGCATTGGCCACTGTCGATAGACAGGATACTGGGCTAGATGAACCTCTGGTCTGACCCAGTATAGCCTTACTTATGTTCTTAAGGAGGCAGTTGTCTGGCCTAGTGGGACCGTGGCTGAGCTTGGAGGGATGGGAAGGGAGGCTTGTGTTTTGCCTGGAGGGACCATGGCTGAGTTGTGTTGGGAGAAGGAGGGTGGTGTCTAAGCTTGGGGGATGGTTGTCTGGGCTGGGTGTGGGGCACAGCTGGTCTCAAGGTGAGAGGGGGTAGCTGGACTTAGGGAGAGGGGTTGTGGGTGTCTGACCCCCTAGCTGGGCTCTGGGGGGAACTGGATTGTCACAGGGGTTTCTTTAACTCTACACCTGGTGGAATTTGTGTGTGTGTTGAGATTGTTACAAACATCCCTGCTGACAGGTATTTTGAAACAAATTACCAAAATAATTTAAATTGATGTGATTATGTAGTGTTATTTTGACGAATATAATTTGCAGAATATTAAATATTGTGTGCAGAATTCTTATTTCTCTGTTGCAGCATTTAATTATTTCACACAGAATTTCCCCAGGAGTAGAAACTGTAATCTGCTTTTGTCTCTTGAATGGAACAAACAAACCTCATTATACTTCTCTGCGTGTTCCAGGAGAGGGCTGGACCCTTCAGGGCAGATAGCTTTGAGGAAAGTTTAGACTAGGAGAGTACTGGGGTCATTTGGCTGGCATGATAACCTGGTCTGGTGAAGACCGGAGAAGGGCTACAGGGTAACAAGCAGGTTTGTTGTATGCTAGCTGGGAGCATCCAGATAGGGAACTGCAGCAGCAGAACATTTTAAGGCACTCAGGGTTACAGAACAAGTAGTAACACAATCTCTCACAGTCTGAGCTGAACTCCAGAACATGACAACCCCATCCTGCATCACAGAAACAGGACATTTCTAGTCACATAATATGTTCCCCGCATCATCCATACTGGATGAAATCCAACAGATATTACATGTCTCTCTATCAGCAATATGATTCCGAAACAGAAGTTCAAGAATTGTATCAGCACTCTTATTAGGAGCAACAGCAGGCATAAAATTATGTAGAGACTGAGGTAAATATGTGACAATACAGAAAAATCTTTAAGATTAAAAATATCTTTAAAAATGTGTTAAGTCATGTCTCTCAAAAGGCACTATAAACAAACTCCCTTATCACTTACCAAACAATTTGAAATAATGCACTTTAACAGAACTAAATTGACTGATATGCTGTTTGGAAATTTCCCCAAGGGTCTATCCAGGATGAAACCTTGGCCACTTATTCATATACCGAGACAGTGAACTTCTGTTTAAAGTAGATATAAATAAATGCTTTACATTTTCTGAGCCAACCTGTCATTGCTGTGAAACATCTTTTCTGACATCATCAATCATAGTATATTGCATTATATCAGTAATATAGCCTGACATGGTGAGACCGGCCAAGAATTGCCTTCACTCTGTCAGTTTTCAAAAAAAGCACATCTTACAGAAAAAAGTAGTAAGAAAATAATTTAAAGAGTTGCATTTTCTTTTCCTTCAACTCCTAATTTTGGGGCCTGATTCTCCTGGCACAAGATATTAATAACTTCCATTGACTCTTCTATGTTACACACATGTTGCAGTAGAGAATCTTAACCCTACTGTTTGGGACTAACTTTTTTATAGATTAAAAACTCAGTTACTGCTTTAACGGTAAATATTAAGTACTTGTTATCTACAACAGGTCTAAACAGATGTGTGCAGGTTTTGGAATGTAGTAAATCACCTAAAAGATTAATAGAATTTTTAGCACAAATTCCAATCAATTATCCCGCCTTCATGACCTGATGAAGATTTGGAGAATAAAGTTGAAATTTTGCCTACAAACTTAAAAAATAAATAGTAGTAAGTAGTAAGCTATCAATCAACCTACAAACATTCAGTAGAACAATCTCTCTTTTTATTCAATTAGAGATAAAATATGTAAGCTCTATGGTCCTGATAGTGCAAACACTTACACACACACTTAACTACTGTGAGTAGCTCTATTGATGTTAGGCTATTCACAGTATGAAGTTAAACATATGTATTAACATTTGCAGGATCAGTTCCTATGTAAGTATTAAAGTATGTATATAATTCTGGATTGTAACCTCTGTCCTTGGGCTGGATTCTAGTTTTATGCCCTCAAACATGAAGACCCCTGTCAAAATCACTGACCTTTCTGTAACATAGAAGTGAAAGTTTGTTCCCACAATCTGCATACATGAAGGACAAGACTCCAAATATACAATTTTCCTGTCTACCTGGTTCTGATGGGGCTCATATCAAACTGTAGCTTCAGTGACCTTCTGCTCAAAGAGAAATGGTCTCAATTCCCTTTCTGAAATTCCTGTTAAGCACCATAAGGGAAGAGGCCCTTTTGTTCTAATTTATTTACAAAAGCTAGGGATATTATTGTTTTCTTTCTATCTCACTTCCATGATAAGCCATCTCAAGCATTCTCATAGATGTTCAGCTTCTGGTTCCTGCCTCCATTAGCAATATCAGAGACAAAGGCAACCATTTCACATGTAGTGCGCTGACATAATCCTTTTTATTGAACTAAGTTATCTGCATGCCGTGTGTAGTTTTAAATTGGGTTGAGGGAGCCAGGATAGAAAGAATGTAGCTTGAACCTATCAGCCTTTTGACTCCCTGTGCGCTCTTTCTGTTGTGCGTCCTTGGAATTGTATAAAACATGCAGATGTGCCTGCTCTTAATTTTAAATTGATTTTTAATTTCTTATGCAGAAAGACCCTAGATGTGAGGCCAAATTCTGCCCTTGTGGTATATGCAGAGCTGAAGTAATGTATATTATATAGGTGAAAATACTTCACAGTAAAATTTGACCCCATAGTTCATAGCACATATATATAAATTAATATGAAACATTTGCATTTAATTCCTAAGAATTGCCTCTAACCCTATGACTATATTAATCTTTTGAGTACTACACTAAGGCCCTGATCCTGAAAACACTTATACATTTGCTTAATTTTACTACTATGCCTAGTTCCATTGAAATAAATGGGACTACTGAAAGTAGTGAAGTTAAGCATGTGCTCAAATGTTCGCAGGATCAAGACCTCAGGGTACATCAGAATCTGCTGAGTTTCCTACAGTGAGATGTCTTTGGGATATGAGGTTATATAGCACACAACAGCAGGGCCATACAAGTGCCATTTCTATTGTATGTGCGAAACATCCACATAGCTTCAAATGGCTCAAAGGAAATGTAAGATTTGGACTTAAACCGGCAAAAGCAGTTAGGGGGTAGAATTTTCAGATGTGCTTAGTATTGACTTAACTCTGCTCCCAGTGACATTGGTGAGAATTTTACAGTTGATTTCAATGGGAGCTGTTAAGCCAAGCTGAGTACATTTGAAAATGCTATCTGTATAGCATGTACAGCATTGCACAGGTGGAAATATTTACCATCTTTTTCTCCAAAGACAGTTTTCCAAAATGCCATTTTGTCTGGAGGTTTCTAGGGCCCTTTGAAATGGATATTTTTTTATGAGAGCCCTAATGAATATAGATTGTTAATGTGACTATCTTAACTATTATAGCTTCCAAAGATTGAAGACTCAGATAAACAGGCAAAATCTTAAAATCTATGGATCCCTCTGGGCCTGCCTTCCCTAGTCCCCTGCATTCTACGGCCGACTCCCTCAAAAGATTCCCATTACCTGCAGTTGTCTTTGTTTGAAGGAAGCTAACAGACCTGTTTTATTTTCCTTCCTTCCTCACACTCTGGAATCTTCAGTGGTTATCTATCTTCTCAGAGAATGGGAACAGCACAAGCCTATGGGATATCTACTTCATGCTCTCTTTCTAGGGGAATGGTGGGCAAGGGGGAAGTAAGGGAGATATTTCTCTCCTCATATGGCATGAGCATGCCTGCTGGGAGTGGAAAATTTAACAGCTTGTGACTTTTTCATTCTGGTTACTTCCTACACGCTTGTCCCTATTGCCATATAACAAAAACAAAACAACTCTCTTGAAGGGCAGACAAACAGAATTGCTGAACATACCCTTGGACAGCTGGTCCCTTTGCACCTAGAAGAGCTGGTGTTCTCCTCCTTCCTGCTCCAGGGCTGGAGTGCTACATCTGTTTGAGGATTTGTAGCACTGCTCTGGCTCTTTCAGTCCAACTCACCCTCCTTGTCTGAGAAGAGATGATCATGCTGCTGTAACCCCTTTCCCAGGCCTGGGCAGGAGGTTTAAAATCTTCTGTGTGCTTCCCTTTCTCTTGCTTCTGAAAGGCAAGGGAAACCTAACATACCGGGAGAAGGGACAGGGAGGGAAATCAGAAATGTTGTGGGAGTGAATGAATGCTGGCCTCTCTCCAGTCATCTTCTGCTATCAGTAAATTTGTGATCTGTTGCTTTGTCCCATCTGCACCTTGGTAAGTTTGCAGCTGTTTGTACAATGTAGCTCTGAAAAGTTTTCTGACATATAATACCTCTCATAAAAATTGGGCTACCTAGAATAACCTCTCTCTGAAAAGGTGTACTGAATCGTGCTGCCATCAGCTCACACACCTTGGAATAAAGGTATTGCAGAAAATTTATGTTACGCTTTCCAGAATGAAACATCCCTCTTCGAAGAAAAAGATCAATTAAACTGGGAAGTGACTTTAAAATAAAAAAAGTTTAAATAGGCTGAGTTTTCTGTACTCTGAACTCCAGGTTACATCCCTCCCCTCCGCTTTTAAACAGGGCTGTGTGACAGAGAGCCGTGAACCACTTCTATGCTTACATATAACAAACAGCTGTTCGCAAAAGCTCAACAAAAACAGAACTATTCGGGCACCATTCAGAGTTACTCTTAGACACCTAATAGAAATAATCTATTGCTCAGTTCATGCTGGGGTCCTCCCACGTGTGAGTGCTACTTAAGCCCTTCAAGTGTACGTTCACAGGACTCAGAGGTAAATGTTTGCCACTGGGAAAGCCCCCCACTGCCGATCTGCAGCTGCACATCCTTTCTCTGCAAGGGTCACCAAGTGCAAACTAGATTCAGCACATTGTGCTTAATACCCGGTGCCTGGCTGCACGCTAGACAGCCTGGAAACCACTATGCGCGTGTCTAAAGTGCTCCCCCGACTAAGAGCCCTGTGATGGTGCTGTTCCTGATGTGACCCACTGAGAGTGTCAGATCAGGACAAATTGCTTCCAGAAGGGGCAATTACAGCCCAAAGCTGGGGTTTCTCTACCCTAAAGGCAAACCAAACCAGCCGAACAGAAAAGACTTTGGTTTCGCCCCACTGGCTAGCCATAAGTCACATAAGCAATTCCCTTAGACACTCCAGCTTCCCAGTATCACCACCAGCAGCCACCTGTCCTGGGGACAAATGGTTATGAAAACCAATACCCCAAATAAAGAAAATGGTTCTCCCCGATTCCAAAGAATCAGGCCCCAGACCCAGGTCAATATACAAATCAGATCTCACCCATAAATCACACTGTAGCCAATCCTTTAGAATCTAAAATCTAAAGGTTTACTATACAAGGAAAAAGATCTAGGTGAGGGTTAGGAATGGCTAAAGGAAATCAAATACATGTAGTAATGGCTTGCATCAGTTGTAGAATAACTGCAGGTTCAAATCAGAGTCTCTGGAATACATTGCCAGGAGGAATGGGTCATCAATCCTTTGGCCAGACAGCCCCTTTGTAGCAAAGTCCCATCCAGAAGTAGGAGCCTGGCTGGAGACTGGAGATTAAAGAAAAATGGAGATCTTTCTCCCAGGTTTATATAGACTTCCTCTTGTGGGTGGAGACCGCCTCCTTCTTGCTAATCAAAGTCCAGTTGTAAAATGGAGTTTCAGAGCCATGTGGTCCAGTTACATGACTCTTCAAGATTCAGCACCTGAGCAGCCAGGCCACATTCCTAGGGAAGCTCGGGTGTGGACAGGCATCTACAAAGTTCATTGTTAGCTTGATTGGAACTTGATGGGCCATCAGGAAGGCCAGGCGGAGCTAACGGTAACTTTGTCTAGGATTTCACCCAAAAGCAAGCATAAGTTTGAAATACAGACACTATACAGCCAATCTTCATAACTCTAGCTACAAACAAGATACACACATCCAGATAGCATAATCATAATCAGCAGATCATGACCTTATAGACACCTTATATGACCCCCTTTACCTAAGATTTGGTGCCCCTACAGGACCTTAGTTGCACCAATGATCTATGTGATTCCAAATAATTTTAGTAACGTGACAAGCCCTTAAACGCACTGCTGGCTTGGTCTTTCTAGGGACAGAAGCCAGCCCGAGGCAGCGGAGACTTGCTGGAAGCCCGGCACTGCACTGAGAAAGTGCCTGGCTGGAGGGGTACTAGGTGTGAGGTAGAGTGTTTGGGGACAGCTCTGGGCTGCATTTACACCAGAGGGCTTGAGAGGGCGCTGCCGGTCCAGAGTTGGAGAAGACTCTGAAAGAAACAGACTGAAGCAACAGCCCGGCTTCCTAGCGCCCATAGCCACTGACACAGGCACCCACTGGCGGGGGAGAGCGCGAGAGGTGGCTGAAGCCTGGGGACTTTCCTCTCCCCTACCCCCAAATTCCTAGAGGAAAGTTTAGAGACCCCCCAAAAAACTCCCCACCCACCCGTGTGCATCCCCCTGCAACTGCTTCCCGGGTGCAAAGGGAACCAAACCCACGAGCCAACAAGGATAGTGCCACGGCTTCGCATCGGCTGCTAATTCCCGCCGGTCGCCGCCGCTCTCCGAAGCGGGGCCGGGAGAAGGGGGAACAGGAGAGAGCGGGGCGCAGCGGCAAGACCAGCCGGGGCCCCTAGCACTGCAGAGCTCAACGTGTTTCTTCTCTCAAGCCCGGGATCAAGTTTGGGGCTCCCCCCGGGGGCTGCAGCGGACGTCCAAACTCCTGCGAGCCGGGGAGACATTTCCCCAGCTGCAACCCGCTAACCCCTTAGCGCTCTGCTCCCGCCCAAGCAGGACGCTGCACGTTTTCCCGCGGGGGCTACCATGCAAACGTAGGGCTGACCTACCCCTAAGTCCCTCTCCAGCCCCGCCTCTGTTCCGGCGGTCCCGGGCCCCCGGAGGAGCCAGGCGGCGCGGCTGGCCGTGCCACTGCCTCGGGCGGGTTTGCTCCAACAAGTTGGGGGTGGTTTGGAGCGAGGAGGGTTGCGAGTGAGCGCAGGACGCAGGTGTGGGCAGGGGGCACAGACAGACGGGGAGGGGGAAGAAGAGAGGGAAGGAAACAGCCGCGGGGGAGGGGAGGAAACCCCCTCTGAGTGCCCGGGGTAGAGAGGAAATCTGCGCCCCTTGCTGCAGAGCGCTCCGGGCTGGGGAGGGAGACGAGCCCGAGGGTTTGTCTGTCACGCACGGGGGAAACAAGAAGACCGCGGGGGCAGGCGAGTAACCGGCTGCCGCTCAGCTCATCCACCGAGCAGACACCTTGTAGCTGCCGCCTTCGCCCCCCGCAAACAAACCCTCAGCAGCACCGCGCGCGGCTCCCTCTCCGGCTCCTGCCTCTCTGGCGCCCGGCCACCTCCGCCCCTCCCCGGCCCAGAGCGGCTCCCCGAGCCCCGCGGCGACACCGGCCCATCCCACGAGAAAGTTGGGAGCGGATGGGAGTGAGGGTGGGGGCTGGATGCTGAAGAAGCGCCCCCCGCCCGCCCCAGGACTGCGCGGGGAAGGTGGGATTAAAGGCGGAAAAGGAGGAGAGGGAGGGTGGAAAACTGTTGAGTTTCTGGGCTTGCTCTAGCGACGCGCCTTGGCGGAGGTGAAGGGGAAGCGGGGAAAGTAACTCGGGGGAAGTGGCCGGGATCGTTTTTCAATCCGAGGGGGATCTTGTGAAGAGCGAGCAGGAAGCCTTGCACAGACACACGCTGCCGGGCGAGCGTGCAGGCTCCTGCTCTTCCTCCAGTCAACAGGGTACTACGTTACAAAAAGCAGCCCATAGTAAACAGAGCCGCGTCATGCAACAGAAAAAAAGGAAGATGGGAATGAAGGAAAAAAGAAACTAAAATCAGGAGGAGGCGGAGGAAACACGGTGACAGCAGATTACTTGCAAAAGAGAGTGGATGTCTGCCGTGACCCGGGATTTTAGGGAGTGTTTAAGTATCACTCCTTTCTCCAACCCAAGTCTCCTTTCTCCATTCACACGGGCTCGTCTGCTTGGTTATAGGAGAGAAGAAGAAATAAGCGGGAGGATTCGTCCAGCAGCGCCTGTGATCTGCGGCTGCTGCTGCTGCTTTGGAGATTTGTTTTGTTCCTGAAGGATGTTGGTTTCCAGACCTTGACTTGGGCATGTTGCTCTTTTAATTTGATCGCAGATTTTTGGTCTGCTGGTTGCTGGCTTCACAAGAGAAGGACAGGGGGAGCCTGGCTTCGGTGTTAAAAGTTGCAATTATTATTTTGCAGCGAACATGTGCACCAACATCGTCTATGAGTGGCTGAAGACCCTGCAGCTTTCCCAGTACGCGGAGTCCTTCGTGGATAATGGCTATGATGACCTGGAGGTTTGCAAACAAATAGGGGACCCGGACCTGGATGCCATTGGCGTGTCGGTGCCCCACCACAGGCGCCGAATCCTTGAGGCAGTGCTGAGGTTGAAAGAGGAGGACGAGACCGCGGCTGGTCTCTATTTCACCTTGGAGCCTCAGCAACAGCAGCGCTCGCCTTCCCCCTCCCCAGAGATCTACGCTAGCCACCTGGTGGAGCAATATGAGGCTAAGACTTGGAGGGAATCTACCCCTCGCCATCGTCAGGAGAACCAGGGGACCCCCAGGAGCCAGAAACTTGGACCCCGCAGCAGGGAGCTGGTGGTTTACCCCAAACTGAAACTGAAAATCATGATTAGGGATAAACTCCTCCGGGATGGGATCAACCTGAGCAAGCCCCCTTACTCCAACAAGGTAAGGGACTCCTGTATCTTCTCCCTGCCCCTTGCGTCACTAGTTCATCTGAGCTTGGGTGCATCGGGGTCCGGAGTCTTAAACTGTTGTAGGAACTAAACGTATCCCTCATATTTAGGCAGTGGAATTGGAGAGTTAGGTGCAAATATTGGTTGACCCTGTTTGGATCCAGGTACCAAATCTGCTTGAGTTACCTTCGTTTGTGGTTGGGATTTCTGGATACAATAGGAGTGGATAAACCTGCTCACTGCCTAACTACAGTAACTTAAAGGAGTGGGCCCAAAAGTTGGCTGGTTCTAGCAGGATCCAAATGCTTAGTTTAGGTTTCTGTGGTGCTGTTGTGGTGGGATTTGTCGAGATCTTGGTTTGGTTATTTATTTATTCTCTGTGGTAAAAGTGGTTAGACTACTTCTCTAGTAAAGTTTGGGTCTTGAGTTCAAAAATAGGCATAATTCAGTTTTATCCTATTTTTTCATTATATATGGGAATTATAGGGATTATTCATATTGGTGAAGGTAACTTTTTGGTGTCCGTTTCTGTTGGTTAATACTTTATGAAACACAGTGTAAGGATGCTAGAGAATAATTCCTTCTGTTCACTTTCTTGCTAACTAGAGAGTGGTATGATTATTCATCAACTATTTCAGGTGTAATTTAATCTGTGCACAGGGGACTAAGTCTATTTTAAAGGATAGAAAAGTACGTTCCAATATGATGAAATCCCATTCTGTGAAAACTGTGGCTGTAACCCCTCAAGTTCCTTGAAAAATTTAAAATAGTAAAGGAAGGTGAGTTGGCAGGTATATATCACTTGGATCGCATAAAGCCTTTGATAGTCTGTACTGAAAATATGATAAGAAAAATAAATACTCATGTAGTTAAGTGAAAAGGTCATTCCATTGTTTTCTTTCACTGAACCAGTTTTTTAATCTAAGTGTTGTAATGTATGTTTATTTCACAGTTACGAGAAAGGTCAGTGGTGAGTGCCTTAGGGAATGTATTGGGACCGGTGCTAGTAAATATCTTATTTAATGATTTTGGCTTTGATTTTCAGAAATACTGAGCACTTGCAATTCACGTTTACTTTTATTAGAGTTATGGGTGTTCAGTGCCTCTGAAAAGCCTTTATTGGAAAAGAAAACAACCCAGCAGCTAGTTGTTGAAGCTTGTTGAAGACACTAAATTGGTTTGGTTAGTGAAAGCTATTAAGGATTGTGAAGAAGCTCCCTGTGAATGTAACTGCCACTGGGGCATTGGACATGAGGATGCTAAGTGAAATTCAGTTATGATAAGTGTAAGCTAATGCACACAATTAAATATAATCTCAGCTTCTCATATACATTGATGGACTCTGAGCTTGTGGTGTCCTGTGGGGGGGGGGGGGGGAGGAGGGAGATGAAGACTTCACAGATGTCAAAGATAGCTCAATGAAGATGTTTGGCAAGGATGCAGAAGAAGCAGTTAAAAAGCAAAGAGGCTGTTTAGATGCATTTAAAAAGGGTTAAAATGTAATGATATATCTAACAGTGTACACCGTCATGTGGAGAACTGTGTCCAGACTGGGTCACCTCATATTAAAATGTAGTTGAAACTGAAAGTTGAAATTCCTTCTATATTTTAACATTTTCAAGAAACTTGAGCAGGTTATAGCCACAGTTTTTAGGGTGATCAGAGATTGCTAAAACTAGCCTGGAAAGAAGAGTTACCGGGACGGAAACTTGGTACTCTGAAGTGTAAAAGGATGACTTTATGACCTTTAAGTTATACATGCTAGGACTGAAAGGACCTTAAGCTTCAGTACTTAAATTGATCACTTGCTGGGATCTGGAAGGAAGGCCTCTCCTTGTTTTTTTTCCATATACAGTATAGTATTGAACAGTTGGCTGGCTCCATTGTGGTGGTGGTTTATTTTTTTTCACCTTCTTCTGAAACATCAGGTATTGGCCACTCCTTGAGGCAGCATCCCAAACTGAATGGACCAGTGGTATGACCTGACATGGCAAAGCCTATGTGAATTCTTGTATTGTGAAAATACATCTTCTGGAAATGTATTAACTGTGATTTGGGATGAGTGATTTTTCTCTAGTAAATTATGATTTGCCTGGCTCTGCTTGTTTTCTAAACTGCTGTTAAAGGTCTCTCTCTTTCTTTCTTAATCCTTCATTTGAATCTAGGACTTTTAAATAGTAGTCACAGAAAGTGTTAATGGAGCTGCATGTTGTCCATTTCAGCGATTATATTTGATTTGTTCTTTACAAGCAGACAACTTTTTCCCAACGTTCTATCTTTATATTCATGTGATCCATTTCTTATCAAATAGATCTACTATATCTGTGTTGTTGGAACATTAAAATACTAAGATACAAGCACACAGTGTCAAGGAAGTTAAAATCTATGGCTGCTGTTTCTTCTTTCACTCTCCTTATTTGTGTGTGATGAGGTGCAGGCTAACTACTTGGGACCAAACGCTGCTCACCTTGGGCAACTAGTGTCATCGACTTTAATGGGAATACTTGTATAATTAAGTTGGTAGGGTTTTAGCCTCAAATGCAACTCACTGAATTATAAAGGGATGGCTGATGAACAGAGAGTGACAGTCTTAAATTTAAATTTCTAGCTTTATGTCAGCTAGTCTTGACAACTTGTTTATTCTTGGATGATATTTTTAGAATAGAAAAACCTCTTGGTTTTATAAAGTCTCTTCATGAATCAGTTCACATCATATAATGTTAAAAGAAAGTATAGAGTTGGCATGATTTAAGTGTATGTTATTCAACATGTTGTGCCGAGTGTCACCCATTACTACAATCAGTCTTCACTATTCCCTTGGAGCCATTTAAAAAAAATCACGTTGTGGTGTTTTTTGCTGAACAACATCCATTGAATATCAGAATTTAACATGCTGCATCATACCAGTTTGGAAAATGGACTTATTATTACAGCAGTAATTTTTGGTAGGTTTATTATTTTAGAAGAAGAAATGTGCCTTTAACAAAATTTGTGCTACATTTTTGTAGATGAAATACTGTCTGCATTTCAAAAGAAATTGCAATTATCTTCTAAACTAAGCATACGATTTGCTGCATGAGTAATAAAACACAACTTTTCAAAGTTTACTGATTATTTATTGCATATATTAATCAAAACGTGTGCCAATCTGAGAGTAAATACGACCTGGTGGGTAGAGCACGGGCCATCAAGCACTTTGAAGTCTGTTCACAGTTCTGCCATTGTTCTGCTATGTGATATTGTGAGTCACTTTCTCTTGGTTTACCCAATTGTAAATGGAGGATAAAATATATTTCCTTTTCCTAAGTGTTTTGTCGTCTGTGGATGAAAAATGCTATATATGAATATATTTATTTCTGGATTTCTATTTGTTTCCTGGGAATACCTACTGCTTCCATTAAAAATATTTTAGGAGGCCCTCAACCATCAAATTTTATGCAGGCTGTTTTATAGGATTTTCTTTTTAAATGTCTCTGGGAAATGGAAACCAGCACCTCTTTTGTGTCTTTTAGCTTTTTTAGTGAACTGTGGACTTGGAAGACCCAAACTGAATATATCTCTTATGACAATGTAGGGATGAGGGCCTGTATGCAGTGGTTCTCAAACGTTTGTATTGGTGACCCCTTTCAAATAGCAAGCCTCTGAGCATCACCACCTGTATAAATTAAAAACACTTTTAAAATATATTAAAAACCATTATAAATGCTGGATGCAACACGGGGTTTGGGGTGGAGACTGACAGCTCGCAACCCCCCACCATGTAATAACCTCATGACCCCCTTAGGGGTCCTGAACCCCAGTTTGAGAACCGCTGCTGTAGAGCTATCACTTGCAATATATTTGTTTTTGTGTTTCAGGTAAAGTATGTATCTGCGCATCAGTAAAGATAAAGACTCTGGAAAAAATTCAGAGAAATCTTTCTCTTCACAGAATTCACGTTTGCAGTTTTTAATTTTTTTTTTCTGATTGATGAGGGAATTACAGGTGATACAAACCAACTATTGGGAGATGGATCTAATAATGATAAGGAGCCACAATGACTTAAAGCCATGATTCATGAAATGGAGCTTGTTACTGACTTAACTTGCCTACCTTACAGGGCTCAGAGAACGAGAAGCAGGCTCTGAAAAGAATCTGCCTTATGAAAGACAGAAGGAAAAGTACAAAGTAATTTTTTCAGGAACAAGTGAGATGAAGGGAAGATGAATATCTTCTCTGGAGAGGGGGAAGAGTCCTAGCAACAATCAAATCAGATTAAGTAAAGAAGATAGGACCTTTGTTTCAGTAAACCCTTTTGGTGTAAGTCAGTGCAGTGCAGACTATTTCAACACTGTGCGGAGGACTAGTGCTAGAGCAGATTTGTTAGTCTATATCTAATCTTCTAAAGTTTGTGAACAATTCTGCTTAATGGCTACTAAAATGTTATTTTGGTGTGAGGTGGGGGGGGTACCACTTCTGTCAATATAAAGACAAGTGGGGACATATAATGGTGGAACATGTCCAGAGCAATTAAGTAGTCTATTTATCTTTTCTATAGTCTAAGTGACATCTAATAGTATACTGAAATTTCATTACTGCTTCTAATTGAAATGAATGACCTGACCTGTTCTTGAGAAACTTTATTCAATTTTTCTTCCACTGAGAATTGCAAATACATAAAAAATAAATTAATTAAAACATACATTATTAAAAAATAACCCAAGCAATTAAGATGATTTGCTTAGCAGCAATAAACTTGTACTGATGTAGATTTCAATATTTATTAGAGAGAGTTCTCATAAAACCATGTACTGTGACATAGGCCTATGTGACCTCATCTTCATTCACAATATTATTCCTGAATGCTGATTATCAGCATGCTTGGAAAGTATATACTAAAAATAACGTAACATTTGAGGTCATAACATTGGGGGTGCATGCAAATATTCAAAATGCAAATATTAAAAACTGGATTCAACTGAGCACCTCTGCAGACATCTACCCACATTTCCCTCAGAAGTTTAAGATCTATGTTAATAAGACTCCACTCTTCAATTATATATTCTATAATTAGGATTGTGAGCTAATCACTGTGAAGTTAGTTTCAATATGTTTAAGTCCTTGGTATTATAGAATATTTTTAGATAGATAATATCTAAGAGTTAAGGATACTAACTATACACCTTAAAATTAAACAACTCTACTGGGTCCAAAAACAGAAAATTTGGTCAATGCTTTATAAAGAAGCAAATGCAGTATTGTACTTTGCAGAACTGGGAACGCTCACACATGCTAGACTTAAACATGAATCTTCCTCTAAAGATCTAGTTGCTTTGGAATAGCTGTATCAATATGAGTAGTGGAATGTTCTGAAATATACCTTAGGGAAAGCTGCCCATTGACAAATGTAGTAGTGCATTAAGTAGTAACAATGTTTTCATGGCAATAAATTAACAAAGCTGTAGGCAATGTTTATGAAATGAAAAGAAACCTTTGAACTTCCCTTTGACTTCTTGTTCACTCCAAGTGTGTGTGTGTGTGTGTGTGTATGTAAGAATGTCAAATATATCATCTCACATATATGGTATTAGATTCAGAACCATAATTCATAAAATTACAGCAAACTTACTGGAAAAATGTTGACTTCCCCATCCTACTAAAGCATAAAGGTAACAAGTTATAGTACCTGAGTATGTATTACTATGCTGTATTTGAATTTAGCCTGTTACTCAATATTGATCAGAATAATCAGGCCTTTAGTATCTTTTGAAAATGTTTAACATACCATTAATCTTAATGGTTCTGATTATTCTGTCTGTTTCATGGGAGGGGACCTGGATAGGGTGCATCAAGGTTATGGGGGGCATGAAAGAGTGGAAGTACTCATTCTGCAACATGCTTCCTCCTTTACTTCAATCTTGTGGTAGTCCCAGTCCCTGTAGAACATCCATACTGGGTTCTATGAAGAAGTAGAGGAAGAGAGAAGACATATGGGTAGTTTTATTCTGTACGGCATCATCCCTAGTTTCCTGTGTCCCAGGGATTTACCAATTAAAAAAACCACTAGTCCCATCAGTGGGAAAGAATGGAGGATATAGAAGTAGTGTGGAGTCACTGAGGGTGAAATCCTGGCTCTACTGAAGTCAGTGGGAGTTTTGCCCTTGATTTCAGTGGAGCCAGACATTTACCCTCAGTCTCCATATGTGTTCAGAGATCTGTGCAAATCCTAGGACATGTACATATTTAGGGGATACAAATCTCCTATCTGTTCAGTGAGAGGAGGTATGGTGTAAATCTCTGTATCTGATAAAATAATTCAGAGGAGCCATCTTCACAACTATCATAGTATTCAAGCCCTAATGAATTCAACAGAAAATCATCCTTTGGATATCCATCAATTTCCAGTCTTTAGGAGTACCACAGTCTCAGGACATAGTAATTGTATCTCCTTTATTGGGAACTGTTGGACAGCCCCATTGCCATCAATACATAAGTTCATTAAATTTTGCATATTTGTCGTCCAATTTTAGCTAATGCCATTTCCTTTCTTTTGGCAGAAGTATCTCCAAATCTTAGTGCCCAGGAGAAGATAGAGAAGCTATTTATATAAAATTTATCTCATTTTGGATTTCCCGTTTAAAGGATGAAACTGCTTCCCACCTTGGAGCCACACTGTTATGAAAATCCTATTGTAATGGATCCGAGGTGCTTAGTACAAAAGAGTAGGAAACATTGTATGTATTTACCTGAAAATTTCCTTTTTTTCCCTGAATAATGAGGTCCACAGATCCAGCCCATTGTGGAGAAAAATGGATTATCCAGAGTAGAGATAGAAATTGCCATTCAATGGTTTGGGTTTGTTGTTGGTAGCTGGAATTTACTAAGACATTTTGCATTTCTCTCAAAGTATATTTAACACACAATGTTATTTAGAAGAGTAGATTTGAATTATTTTGACAATGCAAGTTCTCATTTAGAGGGAACTTGAAGAGGCAAGGAAATTCCCTGCTGCCAGTGACTGACAATTCTGGTTCTGCCCCCAAGCTGCAAGCTGGCAAGTATCCATTATAATGGGTCTGTGAATTGTATTATTTGAAGAAGGGAAATTTTCAGATAGCCATAGATACATTTTCCTATTTTTCTCCCTTGTGATTTTTTTTCCCCTTCCCACATATAGGGAAATTTAGGACATTACTATTTTTACTATCATATACCATAGACTGAAAAAATTAAAGAGAAAAACTTCTATGAAACAATTTGTGATTTAAAAATTATAAAGCTTTAACTTTTAGAATCTCTGCTTATAATGTCATTAAATAATTGGCCACACCCCCCACTGGCTGATACACTCCTCTATAATTTCATGCAACTGTGGCCATTTAAATTAATTAAAAAAGAAGAAAATGCATAAAAATAAACCATCTTATCCATCAAAATTATAAAAAAAATTAGTTCTGCCAAGCCTGTGTATGTAGGAATTGAAAGAAATTACAGGCTCAGTTCTAATCTGAGGCATATCCGCATGCATCACTGCACTGCTTGAAACCTGCAGAGGGAGATTGTTCAGTAGACAGGAATATCATTTGTCACAGATTAGAAATGAATATGTAATATCTCTTACATAAGATTTACTTTTCATTTTGAGAGCCCTACTATACCTAGGGAGAATGGAGTGAGCTAAGAATAGATTGGTAGCTTTAACTTTTGAAATTCCTTGTGTTGTCAGTTTAAATTAGACCCTTTACTTTGTTTTTAACATTGCTATCTGGGTCAATTTCTTTTTCTCAGATAATATGACATTTTACACTGATACACTTATCTTGACAAATGTGGTGTACTATATATTCTGCAGGGATCTCCATTTATTAAAATAGTCTGGCAGTATGATGTTTAGTATTGCCATGTTATTTTAAAACTGCTCTGCAATGGGAAGTGGTGCCTGGGCGAGCCATCCTCAAGACTGCCACTCTGCTGGTGTGCAAGCTGAACTAACCTGAAATAACATTGATGGTGAAGGTTTTTAATACAGTATATTAACATGTTACCTGCAGACACTAAAAGCTTTTGTATTATTATTCAAATAAATTGCAGATTTCTCTCTGGTATCTTGTCTGCGAATCCTCCACTATTGACGGTTTCTGTGGGAATTAGGGGCCAGTAGAAACTGTCAGTAATTTGGGTGCTGAGTAGTTGGGATTGTTCCTCTGCTCATTCTGAAAATAGTCAAAATTACAGATGGTTAAAACACACAACAAACACCAGTCAATCAAATGCGAACAAATGTACGCGTTTTCTTCCTTACTCTGTTGGACACTCAAATCTGTCTCTGACAGGCTATCAATGTTCCAAGGATGGGGGCCTCGCAACTGAGTCCTGCTGCCAGATTTGGAGGGCCAAATTCAATGGGATTGAGACCAGAAGTCCATGGGAGTTTTTCCAATGATTTCGGTGGGAACCAAGGTTTGACATGGAGTGTTCAAACTAAAATCTAGTAACAAGCACATCCCAAACAACTGTTGCTGCTGCAGTGGGGCACAGGGAGAGAAGTGAAATGAGAATGATCACCACAGCACCAAAAAAAGCACTGCCAACCAACTCTGAAAGGTCTGAAATCCATAAACAACAACATTTCCAGTTGAACCAAGCAGAAAAAACAATAGCAATGTAAAAATTACCATATTTTCTATGTTCACACCAGCGAAGATTGATTCAAATCAAAGTGATATAAATAATTGATTTTAATCATGATTTAAAAATCTGTGATTTAAATAATTGCTTTTAATTATTTTGCATTTTTACCTTTTAGTTATTTTCTTAAAGAAAAGTTGATTTTCATTTGTTTTATAACCATGAAACTTGTTGAATTGCAAGTAAATATAGCCTTTATACTAAATTTGGTACTTCTTTTTGCGAGCCAGAAAGATGCACTTTATCTATAAGAGGGGCATGTACAGGAATTTTAATTTCACTGCTTCTGTAGGACCATGTTCTGTGCTGCTGCCTTGGCCCCAGACTTGAGAAGCTGTTAGTTCCCGCCATAGCCCCGGAGCCTGAGGAGCATGCCTTCCCCGATGTGGCACTGGGACCCCAGAAGCTATCTGGAGGAGTTCTGTGCCTCTGCCAATTACTGGGGGAGAGGCATGCCCTTGCTTGCACTCCCTTGTGCATATCCCTGATCGATACACATTTATTTAAGCTATTGCGTAGTTTACATTTTAGCTAGATTAATTTTTTTACTTGTGATCTGTATCAAGCACTTATTGGGTAGAAATTCAATTAAAATGCACAAAAGTAGGATTTTTTTTAATTAAATAAAACTACCTTCGATGTATTGGATACATAAGAGAAAAGTTTATCAAACCATGCTTTGCTTTGAAAGCAAACTAACTTACTAAACAAAGGACATATTATCCGTAGTTAGTGAATTAAACTGATTGTTTCTGGTCACAATGTACTTAAAGATTTAGGACTAGTAGATTTCATCCTCTCACACCTTATTCTTCGATCGGAAGAGAAAAACCAAGCTTTCCTGCTTTTTTCAACTTTCACTTGGCTTCTTAGCTTTGAGCAAGCTGTCATTGAACTGAAGCTGGTTAAATAAACTAAAATAAAGAACATATTGTCTCTTCACCAGCAGAAGAGGCCACTGCTGCCAAAAGTTGGTTTAGCAACTCAAGAAACTCTGGTTCTAGGTACCTATAGGTGACCTCCCCCTCAAGTTGAGTGGTTTGACTCTCTTTCAAACTTGGCAACAAACGTATATTACTCAAATATTTTTGTGTATTTAATTTTAAATTATTTTAATAGTTGTCAATTTCAGATTATATATATTTTAAAAAATCATGTATTTAATTTAAATAAACTGATTGAAATCTGTTTTTTTTTTAATCCACCCTGGTTCACACTTTAATAAACACATGAATAAGTTTCTGCAAAGTTTCCATTGAAGAGTTATGATCGCAGTCTCCTAACTAGCTGTTGACAGTGGAGGGGTGTGCTAATGCTGTCTGAAAATCCAGAAGCAGTGAGACATCTGATAGAATCCAGGACCGTGAGCCAGTTTAAATTGCACAGTCCTCCAAATGCTTCCCTTTACGGACAAGGATTGTTTTTGTTTTATTCATTGTTGAGTCACAGGTTGAAGTAGGAAGGTCAGATTACCAGTGTATGTGGCATTAGGGAGATCATTCCTGGAATACAGTGTCGTCTTCTAGCAACAGTGTTTTAAAAAGAATGTTATTAAATTGGAATAAAAGATCTGAAAACAAATTTTCATGAATTTTTTTTTTTAGGTTTTTTTTAATTGGAATTCAAAGACATTTCACAGAAGTTGTAGAGTTGCAAAAGTTAGGAAATTTTCAACCATCTCCAGTAAGAAATGGTTGCTTTGTACCAAGAAATCTAGTAGCAATGTATTTCCCTCCTGACTCTATGGAGAAATGCTGCAGCGAATGGATAAGTCATCTTGTAAAGTTAGCAGATTCCATGGTTGGTCCAGCAAAGTCTCTTCCGTACTGATCAGAAAATGTCAGAACAAAATGTCCTAGGACAGGCAATACTTGCCCTTGAGAAGATCTATTAAAAAAGGTCCTATGTATCTGTTCTAAATTAAATTTGAGAGGCATTGGGAGAGTCCATGCCCTTAATGTAATACAATGGTTGCTCTTTAATCCTGTCTTTAATCCCAGTCTCCATGGCTCAAATTCCATCCTTGCCTCAGGCTAAACTTCACAAGCAGCTCATTTTAAAACTCTTCCTCTTGGAGGAACCATAGGTTTAATAAAAAGAAAACCCAGAAGTGGCCATGGTTCCTCTAAACCTAGTCAAGAAGGATCTGAAAATCTTGTCATATTTAGGTATTAACATTTCAAAAAAGGAAAACATTAAAAAAGCTTAGGAAATATGGCTGAAATGAGTTATATTGAAGAATCAAGAAAATAGACAGTTCTTTCCATTGTTTGTCCTGTTCAATGGAAATTGTCAGACTCTCCGGAGGGAAGAGGGGCAAGGAGGAAAGAGGCTGTTTTGAAATGGAGGATTTTTAATTTCTTTTTGTACAATGTTAAACAGAATGATTTATATCTCAGGAAAAAGTTGAAAAGGACACAGTTAAACATTTTCCATCCTGTTGTAACATATAAACCTGTTTCATGCAGCCAGTGACAAGAAATTATAAAAAGCGAATGGAATCTTTCCAGTAACAAGAGGCCTCTAAATAGACTAAAAGGACAAGACAGATGGAATCTCTCTCTAAAATGGAAGTGGCTCTAGCATTTCCAATGAAGGGTATAGAGAGATCCTTAAAAGGATTATTTTTGCCCTCTGTGATTAGAAAACAAACAAAAAACAGAGAATTGAAGCAGCATTCTATAGCATAATTTAACTTCTCACAGATATCTTGTGTGCTAGTCTGATGACTCTCTGGGAGAAGTTTTCAATACTCCTGCTTAGAATCATAGAATATCAGGGTTGAAAGGGACCTCTGGAGGTCATCTAGTCCAACCCCCTGCTCAGTATAGGACCAATCCCCAACTACCTCAATCAGGCCAGGGCTTTGTCAAGCCTGACCTTAAAAACCTCTAAGGAAGGAGATTCTACCACCTCCCTAGGTAACTCATTCCAGTGCTTCACCTCCCTCCTAGTGGAAAAAGTTTTTCCTAATATCCAACCTAAACTTCCACGACTGCAACTTGAGACTATTACTCCTTGTTCTGTCATCTGCTACCACTGAGAACAGTCTAGATCCATCCTCTTTGGAACCCCCTATTTATACAGCCCAAAATGCTATTAGCCTTCCTGGCAACAAGGGCACTCTGTTGACTCATATCTAGCTTCTGGTCCACTGTAACCCCAGGTCCTTTTCTGCAGAACTGTTGCCTAGTCATTCCGTTCCTAGTCTGTAGCAGTGCATGGGATTTTTCCATCCTAAGTGCAGGTCTCTGCACTTGTCCTTGTTGAACCTCATCAGATTTCTTTTGGCCCAATCCTCTAATTTGTTTAAGTCCCTCCATATTCTGTCCCTACCCTCCAGCATATGTACCACTCCTCCTGGTTAAGTGTCATCTGCAAACTTGCTGAGAGTGCAGTCCATGCCATCTTCCAGATCATTAATGAAGATATTGAACAAAACCGGCCCCAGGACCAACCCTGGGGACATTCCACTTGATACCGCTGCCAATTAGACATGGAGCCATTGATCACTATTCGTTGAGCCCGACGATCTAGCCAGCTTTCTATCCACTTTGTAGTCTATTCATCCAGCCCATACTTCTTTAACTTGCAAATATACTGTGGGAGAACAAATCAAAAGCTTTGCTAAAGTCACGGAATAACACGTCCACTGCTTTCGCCTCATCCACAGAGCCGGTATCTCATTATAGAAGGCAATTAGGTTAGTCAGGCATGACTTGCCCTTGGTGAATCCATGCTGACTGTTCCTGATCACTTTCGTCTCCTTCAAATGCTTCAGAATTGATTCCTTGAGCACCTGCTCCATGATTTTTCCAGGGACTGAGGTGAGGCTCACTGGCCTGTAGTTCCCCAGATCATCTTCCTTCCCCACTTTTTTAATTAAAAGATGGGTTCTTCCTCCACCCCTCATAAAAAAACCTAATCCCTCCTGCTCCCCCTTGCCTCAGAAAACTTGTAACTTAATTTGCTGCACAGTTAAAGGAGATGGACTAAAATCACTGGTGGGGTGAAAGGTTGCAATTTAGTTGTGGCTAAATTAGCCCCCATTATATACATACAATATGATGGGGGCTAATTTAGCCACAACTAATCAGGAAAAAGATCTTGGAGTCATTTTGGATAGTTCTCTGAAGATGTCCATGCACTGTGCAGCGGCAGTCAAAAAAACAAACAGGATGTTAGGAATAATTAAAAAAGGGATAGAGAATAAGATGGAGAGTATCTTATTGCCCTTATACAAATCCATGGTGCGCCCTCATCTTGAATACTGTGTACAAATGTGGTCTCCTCATCTCAAAAAGGATATACTGGCATTAGAAAAGGTTCAGAGAAGGGCAACTAAAATGATCAGGTTTGGAACGGGTCCCATATGAGGAGAGATTAAAGAGGATAGGACTTTTTAGCTTGGAAAAGAGGAGACTAAGGGGGGATATGATAGATGTATATAAAATTATGAGTGGCGTGGAGAAAGTAAATAAGGAAAAGTTATTTACTTGTTCCCATAATAGAAGAACTAGGGGCCACCCATTGAAATTAGTGGGCAGCAGGTTTAAAACAAATAAAAGGAAGTTCTGCTTCACACAGTGCACAGTCAACCTGTGGACCTCCTTGCCTGAGGAGGTTGTGAAGGCTAGGACTATAACAGGATTTAAAAGAGAACTGGATAAATTCATGGAGGTTAAGTCCATTAATGGCTATTAACTGGGCTGGGTAAGGAATGGAGTCCCTGGCCTCTGTTTGTCAGAGGACGGGATGGATGGCAGGAGAGAGATCACTTGATCTTTACCTGTTAGGTTCACTCATCTAGGGGCACCTGTCATTGGCCACTGTTGGTAGACAGGATACTGGGCTAGATGGACCTTTGGTCTAACCCAGTACGGCCTTTCTTATGTTCTTATGGAAGAAATCAGTGGAATTTCACCCATTTATACCGGTAATGAATTGTGGTTCAATGATTTCTCTCTCTCTCTTTCTAATGCATCAGGTGTTCAATAAATCATGATGGGTTTGGAAGGTTTTCCATTTGAATTTATTTAATTTGTGATACCATGATAATATGTCTTATTGCCTTTGGAAAAGCTCATGCGGCGTTGAGTGGGGGAAAAAAAGATTATCATAATTATGAATTGTCCAGCTCCCACATTGAAAGTTTGGCCCTTAACATTGCTAGAAGTACTCAAATAGTATATTACAGCAGGTGTATGACACTGGTGTAACTTATAATAAAATCAGGTTCTTTGTGTCATTTAGTTTTAAACTGTGCGGCTTATGTATCTTCATGGGAATTTTTCAGAGACCAGAATTTAGCCCTATGTAACTATAGTGTCTGAACTGTGCAAAGTGTCAGATGTATGTACAAAAGAGAATTTACGTTACAAGGTTATTCATACAGTATGTTTCTTTAATTCTTGATCCTATGTAACAGATAATAGGACATCGCAGTATTCTCTCCCTGTGTGTGTGAAGGGGTGGAGAATGCTGTTATGTTGGCTCAAGGAAGAAGTAGCAGACCTTTACTAGAGAACAAATTCATTTAATAAAATTTGCTTTATAGATCTTTAAAATGACTACAGATGATGCAGTTGTTAATAGTATTGACTAGTATTTGGAAAACAATGAAAAGGATATAGTGCTATGACTCTTCTTACTGATAGGCTAAGAAAAAAATCTGTGTTTTAATACATAATGGCTGTGTATTAATAGAGCCTTAAATTTAATATACTCTTGAAATACAAGGTAAACGTTGTGAAGGAATTTCAAGAGCCTTTTCCCACCAGGTTTTAATTTGATCACGGAAGAATTTTTCTCACTGTGACATATGCCATAAGATTTCTAAAATGTCACAAAGTTGGATTGAAACAACCAATTTTTTTAAATTAGCATTGCTTGCTATAGCAGTCATGCAGTAACTCCTCACTTAAAGTTGTCCCAGTTAACTTTGTTTCGTTGTTATGTTGCTGATCAATTAGGGAACATGCTCGTTTCAAGTTGTGCAATGCTCCCTTATAAGTAGTTTGGCAGCTGCTTGCATTGTCCACTGCTTGCAGGAATAGAGCTCAAACCAGGGTGGACTGGCAGTCTCCCATCAGCTCCCTGCACTTCTAAGTTTCCTGTGTGGCAGCTGCCCAGAAGGCTGTGAATTACCCACAGTTCAGCTGTCCCTCCTCCCACTACCATGTGCTGCCCTCTGCCTTGGAGTTGTTCCTGGGAGCCCTCTGCTTGCTGTGCAGGGGGGGAAGAGGTGGGCTAATGTCAATGTGTCCCCCTCCCCACTGCTCCTGCACCCTGCTTATCCCTTGTCCATATAGAGCAGGGTGGGGACACAGATGGAAAGAGACAGAGGACCTTGGGGCAGCAGCTGTTGTCTCAACTTCCTGATGGACTTAAAAAGACAATGTACTTAAGAGTGTGGACAGCGTCCCTAAAGGGGCAATGCACATCTCTCTCTCTCCCCCACATGCAGGGGGTGTGTCTCTCTCTGTCTGCCTTGCTGTCTCCCCTCCTTGTATTTGTACTGCCTTGTAGAGTGTAAGACTACATTAACAACAACTGGTTAACCCTTGAAGGCTCAGTCAAAGGCTAGTTCATCATTTAGCTGTAAGGCATTCCACAGGAAATATGCCACCCTCTTACACCCTCTGACTTCACCACCTCAACGAAGCTTCACAGTCATCATTGCTGTGTACAGTATTCATTGTTAAAACATATGCTGTGTGTGTATGTTTGTCTATTAGCTTGTCTCTCTCTCTCTCTCTCTCTCTATATATATATATATACACACTGTGTGTGTATATTTTATATATATAAATAAAAAATATTGTGGCAAATTTGCCTGCACTATTATGATGGGTCCCATGCTTTCTCTTCTTGTTGGGGGGTTCAGGGCACCATTTCTTGCCCCTGAACAAGGTATTAACTGCCTCACTAGTATCCTAAAGTAGGGGAGTGGAGAGGGAGGGACCCGGGCCCGCCCTCAACTCCGGGTCCCAGCCCAGGGGCCCTGAGGATAGCAGTAAACTACTTGAACTAGCTATTCCTTCCCCTGGGCTACTTCCCTCTCCTGCCCTTCAGCTTGTGGGTCCTCCTGCCCTCTGCACAAGCCAGGTGTCCCTTTATCTATGGTCTGGGTCTTCTTAGCTCACCGCAGCACTTCTTCAAACTCTCCTCCACCTTCCTCCAAACTGCTCCAACTCCCTTCAACTGACTGATTGATGCAGGGTTTTTTTATCATGTGTCTGGCTTCAGTTACTCTAATTGGCTTCAGGTGCCTTAATTGGCTCCAGGTGCTCCAACCAACTTTAGTAAACTTGCTTCCCTCTACAGGGAATAAGGCTTCCCTCTAACACTCTCCTGCTGCCCTCTGGCCATGCTGTATCATATTATATATATCCCTGGAACTTAACCCCCCTTCCCCCATTTACATTAATTCTTATGGGGAAATTGGATTCGCTTAACATAGTTTCGCTTAAAGTCACATTTTTCTGGAACATAACTACAATGTTAAGTGAGGAGTTACTGTATACTGTTTATGACCCAGGCACTCCCTTCTCCCAGCTGGCAGAAATGTATAAGGTTTTACTGGGATCCTCTGGTGAGAGATATGCATATCATTGAATGGTGTCATGTAAGGTCTCTTCTACCAAGAGCCGGTAGCCCACTGGTCATCACCATAATTGCAAAATGTATTTGTGGATAATATTTAGAGAGTTTCTGTATTAAAAAATATGTTTTTAAGGTCTTTAAATTAAGGCAGGTCACCAGGAGATGACATACCTTGGAAATGTTCCTTTCTGGAGGAGGTAGCAGGCACCTATTTCCCTGTCTAGCCATTTGAGTATTGACTGCCCCATGCTGTGTGCCTATTTGCATACTGAGCTGTAGGCAAAAGAAAAGATGGTTCAGATCTACAAGAAAAGAAATCTACAAGATGAAACAAACAGCAGGGGCTGTCCTGTTTATAAATAAAGACAAAGAATCGAGTGTTTTATCTTGGGGGAGGGAAGAAACATACAATACCATTCACCTGAGTGGTAAGCAGACCACATGGCTGTAATCCTCCTTTCATGAGACAGAAAACCTGTCTGTAAACCAATGCAAAGGATTACTTTACAAAATATGAGTATTTTGTTAATTAAATTTAGGCTCTAGACTGTGTTATTTTATTTCATATGTGACCATTTGTTTCCAATACTTCTACTTGCTGCTACTTGAATCTTTATGCTTTGTTAAATAAATAACTATTTGATTTCATTATATGTATATATATGTGAGTGCTGAGTCTGAAACAGAGCAGTGTCTGAGGTGGATTTAGTAGGATGGGGAGTACTGTTTCTTTCGAAACAGTGAATTTGTGAATATTGTTGGTGCCCAGTGGAACAGGAGCTGGACACTCCAGGGAGAGGCTCTGAGGGCTTGATGATTGTAGTGTGCCTATTGCTAACAGGGAGAGAGAGAGAGAGAGAGTAGGGCTTGTGGGGCATGAAGGGGAGGGCTCGTGATGCTGGTTGAGTCAGCCAGCAGGTACAGACATGCGATAGTTTGGGTAGTTTCACACTCTTCCTTTTCTGAATTTTTGAATTTTTTACTAAGTGTGTTTTCAGTTGTATCTACATTTCCCATCCATGATTAAATTATAATACACATAATTTCTTTAGTGCTGGATGTTTTCCCCCTTTAGTTAATTTGTAGTGCTGTTGGTACATGCCATCGTACTGGTATTCAGAGACTGAGGTACTCTATTCAAAAACAGGCACGGATCAGATAGTAACAATGCAAGTCTCTCTGCTCCATCCTACTTGTGCACCAGAAAAGTTCACCCAGTAACTGCAATAACTGATCAACTGGAAATCAGAACAGTTAAACTTGAAAAAAAATAATCTTTTTTTCATTTATTTCCTCTGCTTGTAAGACATTCATTTGCTAACAGAATAATAAAAATCACACTTTGAAATAGTCCTTTTTTTATTTTAGTGAGTATTCTTTGTGAACAAAACGAGGAATATTTGTGGCACCTTAGAGACTAGCCAGTTTATTTCAGCATAAGCTTTCGTGGGCTATAGCCCACTTCATCGGATGCATAGAATGGAACACACAGAAGTAAGATGCATTTATATACACAGAAAGCATAAAAAGTTGGAAATTACCATACCTATTCTAAGAGGTTGTTTAATTTGGATGAGCCATTATCAGCAGGAGAAAAAAAACCTTTTGTAGTGAGTTTCTTGGAAGCATTTCTCTTCTAGTACTTTTCAAGTCTTCTTTTTGTTAAAATTCCACCTGAGACTAAAAAAAAATTGGTGCTAGATGGAGCTTGCCTTTCCTCTACCAGTTTAGAGAAATATGTTTGTGTTTTCAGGATTGGCTTGCACTCAACTGTAACTGTCTTGGATGATTCAGTTACAACTGAGCTGTCAGCTAGCACAACTAACGAGTTTTTTTGTAGTGTAGACAGGACTTTAAACTCGGACTGTCCAAAATTTTAGCACAGTTTGGGGAAACCGGTAAGATCCAGCCTATACATCAAATTTAAACTGTGCTTTACCTGTGTCTGAGGATAGCAGTTTTGCTCTTAGCAATTATCTGTAAGCATTGTGTCTTGAAATATGCACCACTTTTGTTTTCCGCCATTACCTAATACGCAACTGACTTTCAATTTTGTTTTGTATTTTACAAAAATAGATAACTCAAACAAAAACTTGTGTGCTTTCACCTGTAGCGTTACAGATTCAGCTCTGTTTTAGTTTGGAAGGAACTGAAAGTCACTGCCATTAGACATACATTTTGAGAAAATGAAAGGAGCAGTGTTTGTCTCTTGGTTCCTAATGTAAGTGCCCACATTACAAACCCAACAGCATAGCTGGCACCTTTGTTGATAACTTCAGCACAGAAGCTAAGGAATGGAAATAAACTCATCTGTTTGATTTCTTCTAATTAGGTTCTTTCATGTCAAGGTTAAGTAGCTTTTTCAGGTCAGTAAGAGGCAGTTTACAGTCCAATTTCTGATTCTGCTCCTGTACCATAGGTAAAGGTTTTCAGACTCTAGGGCTAATAATTAGTATTAAATTCACCTAGTACAGCAGTGTAGAACAATGGTTCTCAACTAGGAGTTCATGGCCCCTTCGGGGGCCAGGAGCAGGTTTCAGGGGGGTCTGCAAAGCATGGCTGCCATTTAGACTCATTAGGGCCCAGGGCAGAAAGCTGAAGTCTTATTAATTAAAAATAACTTTTTCTGAAATGTTTTTTGTTCTGTTTTAAATAATTATTTGAATTACAAATAGCATGTTTATGGTGAGCTCTGTAAGAGCATTGTCACAGGTTCACATGTTGTATGTTACCAGGTTTTAGGGATACAATGTTAGTGGCAGAGAATTTTGAATACTATGAGTTATTAGTCTGTATTTCTGTAGCAATATAAAATGTATCTTAACACTGATCTTGTTAACATGTGACTTCTGCATTACACATACATAGTCAGAGTTGATGAAATAATGAACACTGTGCAAACCACAGATGTGCCTCAGGTGGTTCCCCCCCATCTGTCATCAACTAAATTTCCATTTATAAGATAATATCCATATGCTTAGTCATTGATAGACCTTGGTGTTTCATTAATTACCATGGTTAGAAAATATGGTAGGCTTTAAACACAGATAGTGTTGCGTTACACTAATGTGTATTGATAATTGCAACAGGAGAAATTCATGTTTTATTCATGTTTTATTTGTTTTTTATCCTTTTTGGATGTATTTCATAAGAGGATTAAAAATTGATTTTATTTTTCAAAATCTATTTCCAAGGAGTTTGAAAGCGATACTGTGAGAATATGTGACTGATTGAAATGCTTCTCTGTCAAGGTGGACTTCTCCTGAAACACCTGGTTGATGCATCAGAGAAGCCTACTCTGGCTTCAGAGTTAAGTGCTACCTGTTAATCTTGCCTTCCTCTTGTAACAGGATTTTCAAAACCAGGAGAGAAACTGCTCTAATCTATTTTGAATATTTGGAACCTGACCCTGTATCACTGAAGTCAATAGAAGTTTTGCCATTGATTTCTGTGAGAACAGATGAGGGAACAGATTGCACAACACCAATCAATCTAATGCCACTGTGCTAAATGAAATAATTTAGGATTGCATAATATTGTCCAGAGAAGACATCATTGTGGACATTGCTCTTTCCCTTCCACCCCTATTCTAGGGGGCTTTGCTTAGTAATTTAAAAATGTATGAATGTGAGATATTAGTCCCTAGTTATATGAGTTTATATCTGGAAGAGGGCTTGAGTCTTTTCACATTTCTTTGAAAAATGAGTTCTCTTCAGGGTTCCAGAACAAGGGATGTTTTGCAGACTGAGGAGCTGTAGCTCCTCTTGCATTACAGGATTAGCAAGGTCCTCTCCTCTCCCCACTTCTCTTTTCTTCAAAAAGATCACTTCACAGAATTGTTGAGCAGCAAGCTATCAAACAATGTGCTGTGGCTGTGACTGCTTTCGTATTTTTGTTTGTGAAGTAAGGAAGATAGTTCTCGCATGTAATGTTTTCACTCTTTAATGTCATATACATACAATGTTTGAGAGAGAGTCTCAAAAGACTATATGTAAAAAGGATGGCAGCTGTACCCTGGTTATTTACTGTCACTGGGCAATTTTTCCTCATGCCAAGTCTAAAATAGCATAAAGCATAGCAGAAGTCCCATGTCCTAGCAGCTGCTTTCTAATTTTCAGGCCTCTGTTTAGGATGCTGTTATTCATACAGAATATAGTATGTACTCTGCTCAGCCAGATTGTTCCCCAGTGAAGACCTTTTAAATCAGAAAGACAAGCAAGCTAGGATGAGGCACTACAACCTGTCTTTTGAAAATAAACATCACAGATCACTATACCAAAAATAGCTGATGACACAAAAATCTCTACAGGTGATTTTGACAGTGATGGACTATTCAAAGAACAGTCACTTGCAGGTTCACTTAATTTTCCTCCTATGAATAATGAAATGTCTCATGATTTGAAAAGTATATTGTAATAAGTCAGATTTTTTAAAAACATATTTGAATTTTTAATATTTATTTTTTAATATGTATAGCTTTATAAAACTAAGTACACAGCATCTTTTTCTGTTTGCACTAATTTATTTCCCATGTATAAGCCAGTATTTGGAAACTGGATGGGGAGGTGCAGGAAGGAGGGGTTAGTTTTGTTTTCCATTATGAGCTGCAGAACTGTGCTGTCACACTAATCTAATGTTTCTGTAACAAGGTGTCAGGATTTTCCTGTTGCCCCATCCTGCTAAATGGTGTTGGAACCCTACAGGTTAATTACTGCCATCTCTTGAGGCAGGCATGAGTCATTGGACCTCACCTTATATTGCCCTCTGGTAGAAGGAGCCAGAGCCTGAAGGATGCAATAATAGGAGAAGCCAATTTTAAAGAAAAGACATAGGCTAAGATAAAGGAACTATAAGAGCAGCCAGGCTTGAGGAGAAGGTTTAGGCTGGGAGTTAACACTGTATTATTTTGGAATTATGTACTTCCAGGAGAGGTGACTTTTTGACTCTAAAATGTGATGGTAGATTTTGTTTGGAGATGGGTGGTAGTTCTGGCCCATTGACTTGTCCTTTCAATGCCAAATGGGAAATTCGTCAGACATTAAAGGTAAAACATTCTCATTTCCTCTTTATTAGTAGTGTGATGACAGGAGTTAAATGGCCTCCTGCCAAAGAATCCGTTTTCTCTCCAGAGTTTCTGGTTTATTGCAAGAACAGCAGATGTAATTGTAAATTTGAGACCCTATGAGCTTAATTCTTATTTACACTAATGCTGCTTTACATCACTCTAGAAGTGTAAAAGTACCTTAGTGGAGGTGCAGGTAACATCTACATTTACTTTAAGGCCCCTTTTTGCTTCCAGAGCAGAGTAAAGTAGTATTCACATAAATGAGAATTGGGCCTCTAGTTTCCCAAGTATTGTCAGTAGTTTTTAAATGCTGGAAAAATTTGAACAGACTTGTTTCCTTATATTAATTTTACATTTAAATCATAGAGCTGGAGGTTGTTGGCAGCTAGTACCTGAAGGAGATGTTAAGGGGATAAAAAAATTCTACAATTTTATGGAGCCTCCCTATCCATGAAATCATATTGTTTACTCTGGCATTGGCAGTGAAAGTTCCCCACACTTCCCCCTCAGTATGCCTAAACTATGACCAGGAGAGTATTACCTCAAGGCATTTGAGAGCATGTTTCTATGACATGAAAATATTGGCCTCTGCTGAGACAATCAACAAACATGTCAACTGTTTCAGTAGCTTTTTATGAGAGGGATACATGTCCAAGGAATGTGACCACCAAGTTGTTTCACATAGGCCACCAAACAGCTCTGAGATAGTAACAATTTTCAGTCACTTTCACCACAAATCTGAGCTGGATTTTGAATAGCTCACTTGATAGTTTGGACTCTTGCTTATTATAATGATTCATGCAATGAATTGTGCAAGAGGAAGGGGTAGATTCCTTCTAACATTTTCATTCTGACAACTTTAGGTTATTGTGAAACTCTCTTGCCAGTTTTGTGCCTCTGATGATCTGATCTTTACTGTTATGATAAAAACACCACTGCCAAATGGTGCACAGTGGGCTACTTCCTCAGAGGCAGTGTGACTGCTCTGTGACCACCAGTATAATATGGCCACAATCCTAGTTTCAGCTGTCCAGGTAGGTTTACCCCTGTGTAAGGCTTATCCTGCACTGATGTAAAGCAGACATAGTAGCTCGCGCCCACAGACCATTCTTGCTGCTAGTTAAGTAGTGAAAAAAGAGCAGGGGTGGGGAAAAGAGGATCATGCTATGCTGCACTTTCAGCCTCCTGGACTAGTTAAAAGCTTATGTAAGATAACACTGGAAAATGGGATGCACAGAACAGCACCAAAAGGAGGGCGATGTAAAGGAGGGCTTTAAGCAACTCATACACACTATCTCTTGATGTACTATAAGAATTTTGACCATTCCCAAGGATCTGGCCTAATGTGCACTGAATATAGTAGACTGCACTGCGTCTGGCATTGCTGGAACAGTTGGAGCTGAAGAAAACAGAAGTTCTCCTGGGTCACAGACAAATCACAATTAAGTCTCTTAACATTCAGACATACTCTCATTTGATATTAGTCAGATATAAAAGTATAAACTTTTGAAAAGGTTTTCCCCTACTAGGCATGTCATGTAAAAATAAATGTGTTTGTGTTGCATCTGCCTTCAGATATATTAGTCTTATTCCCAATGACCCTTGGTTAGGCCATCCAATATTTTAATCATAGCCTTGTGGGGGGTTTTTTCTGTTCATGTAAGAATTCTATGTTTTTGTTCTCCTTGCTCACTGGATGTGTAACTTGATGGGACAACTACTTCCAGGCAATTAAAATACTTTAATAACAATAGTTTGCACTATTATGGCCTTCATTACCCCAGGATTACAAGGTGTTTTACAAACATTCAGGCCTGGTTCACACTAGAAAATTAGGTTGGTTTAACTATGTTAGTCAGGTATGAAAAATCCACCTCACCGTGAGCTGTAGTTAAGCTCACCGAAGTCCCTGTGTAGACAGCATTAGGTTGACTTAGCTACTGCCTCTCAGGGAGGCGGATTATCTATGCTGAGGGAAGAATTCTTCCTGTTGGCAAAGGTGGTTTCTACACTGAAGCAGCTGTACTGGTGTAATTGTGCCGCCGTAGTTTAAGTATAGACAAGCCTTAAGTCTCACCGGTGGCAGGGAAGTATTATTCTGTTTTAGAGATGGGTAAACTGATGTAAAAAGAAATTGAGTAATTTGTCCCAGGATATGCAGCAAAATGGAGCCAGAGTCAGGAGTAGATCTCAGGGTTCATCATGTCTCTCAGTTGCCTGCTCTGACCTGTGGTGCAAGAATGATAGTTGATCTGAATATGCAGGTGAATGAATGCCAGATACAAGTGTGGATTTAAGCAACAGGCTGCAAGTTTACCAATTGAAGTTGAATAGATCGTAATCCAGTAGGCAGTCCACGTATAGAGTTTGTTCAGTTCTTCCATGAAAATTTGCAGGGATAATCCAGGATACACCTGGAGCCTCAATCTTGCAATTTGAACTTCCCCTGATAAAGTTTAACCAGATTTGAGATAAAACAGGATCAAGCCTGAAGTTTCCTTTATAGCAGAAGTTCAGCTGATAAACCTCTTGGCCCCGAGTGATCACAGGAGGCATTCCTTGGATGAAGAGTAGGTAATACATATTGTTGCTGTAAAGTAACTCTTTATTTCCTAGGCATACACAGATAACTAGTTGCATTGATTAGCATAAGGCAATTAACCTTTTCAACAGCTCATAGGTAGTTTACTACAAATGTGAAATAGAAATAGAGACAATGGTATTACACCACAAGCTTCATCTAAAAGTTAATATCCTCTTTTGATGTCGGAATCAATAGACTATATTAATGAAACACTGCAGACAGAAACCAAAGTTTAGCATCTACAAGCTAATTAGATCACATTGTTGAACTTCTAGTCAGATATAGGTAAACACAGACAAATACTATTAGTATCTACTTCTGATTCTCTGACAAAATACAGGCTTACATTTTAAGAACTCTAGACTATATATCAGGGCTTTCCTAACTGTCTACAGGAATGGACCTGTTTACCATTTCAACACTTTCCTAACATATCCTTAAAGGTTGATTTTGGGTCATTTAGCCTGCTGGTTGCTTAACCCTTGCTGGCTCAGGGTCACAAAGGCTTAGAATAAAAATATCTTCTCAGCCATAACTAAGCTATCACTAATGTCATTTATAATCTCTAACCTTACTCTGTTAATCATTCACATGAAATTTCTATTTCATACTATAAAATAATAGACAAGGCATAATTTTAACTGACATTGTTCATATTCTATTTCCAAAGGCCTTTTAGAGTAAACCTGCAAATCACAATTTACCTATCGGACAGTGTCTGTTGGAAGTTATGCTCCATAAGAAACACGTATGGAATGAAAAATATATTTCTTTACAGATGCTAAAATCAACTTTAAGGAGATAATGTAAAAAAAGAATGGCACCTAATTAGTTTACATGTATATGTACCTAGAGAGATGGAAATGGTTATCGAATAGGTCTTTTTTCTTCTCTAACATGTTTCCTCTTCCAGTAATTTGTACAAAACAGAAATTCATAAATGTGTATCTTACTAATATTTATGGCCCTCCTAACATCAACTGCCCAACTCTCACATATATGAGAAAACTCTTGCTTATTACCAGTGGAACACAGTAGGTCAGCCAAAAATAAGTTGTGCTTTTTTAATATATTTTATCATTTGGCCAGAGGATTTTCCTAGATCCATTTGTTTAAAAAATGTACATTTTCCCCAGCAAGTAGGCTGTCCTACTAATATTCGGAATCTCCTTTTGAAAATATTTTGAGTGGTAACTGCTAGTAGGTATTAGTCCTTACACATGGGTCCAAACTGCATGTATATTGTTGTTGACTTTTTTGAAATTATGTCAGTTGTTGCAGATTTTTTAACTGTGATTTGGAAACCCAGATGCATTAAATAAACAAGCATGAATGCCAAGGCTACTCCTGAACCTGGCTTTTCTAAACCACAAGGCAAAGTGCGGCTGCTGCCACAACCACTCTGCCAGACAAAGTAAATGTTTTTAAAGTTCATTTTGCTGGGCTGAAATTCTTGGCAACAAAGTAATTTTGAATACTAGTAAGGAAATTTATGGATTTCAATTATAGCTCGTATGTCATAATTTCAATTTTATACCCTATGCAGTTCAGTGTTCTGGATTTTTAATGGATCTAGAGCCATAATCATAAAAGTGATTCAAAATGCACCCAGTAATTACAGAGATTTGCTGTTGCTTTTGCATTAAAAATGATGATGATTTACAATCAACAAAAGTGCAGTCTGTGGATGTCGTTCGGATACTCTTGCCATTACACTGCTTATTAGTTATGGTCAGTGATTTAAGGCTTAAGAGCTGCACATTAGAAAGCTGTAAAATTATTTATTCTTTAATAGATAACAGTAAATTTGAAACAGACATTATATTAATTATAATCTTGTACATTAAAGAATACATATGTATCCTTTTGTCTCCTCGCTGTGTTTTAAATTAATTTCAAGTTAAAATGAAGTGATTGCATTATAACAAGCAATGCAATATAAATTTCATTGTCTGTTGATTTCTACTACTTTCTACAAATTTTAAGATTAGCTGAAAGAATCACAGGCAGTATCAGAAAATAAGTCAAGTCCTTGCTCCTTTTCTCTTCCCCAAAATATATCTTTCTAGTTTTTAAACTAGGTTAGTTAATATGCTTTAATCACATGCATTTAAAAGTCATACACAATAAATTAAAAGGTAGCATGTTAGATTTGTAAGCATAAATTGGTGTGATACTTTTTGGACTTCTTCTGGAAATCTTTACATTCAGTCAGGAGAAACAGACACATATAAACAGCAAATTTTCTTTCAGTGGGTTTGGAGTAAAACAGGGAATACGTAGGTTTTCTTCACCCTTCTCCTGCCTTGCTTCTTAAATAGTCCTTTGCACTGTTTTGTTCTATTTCTCTCTGATATAACAAACTAAGGCCACCATTTTAAGAACTGTTATGTCTATACTGGTACATTTTTGAATCCTAAACTGTTAAATAAGTCAATATTATTCTGATAAATTATTTCCCCAGAACATTTTAAAATTTCAGCATTAAACAAATGCACTTTCATCTTCTTGTTGAACTTGGTAAGATTAAGCGACAAAGAGTCTTGTAGCACCTTATAGACCAACAGGTAAGATTAGGTAGCAATCTGATTGCTAACAGTCAAGTCACAAAATAAATCTCACTGGTATAGTAATTGTTTAGACAACTATTCAGTAGAAACATTGACCAGAAAATACCATAACAGGAAAAATTCACAATTGTTTAATGACAGCAACTTGTTTCTACAAAATTCTCGTATTAGGAATGCCCTTTTTACTTTGGCCAATAACATCAAATACAACAACATATACAGCACTTCCTTTTAGCCTATATTTTACTTGTGTAAAATCCAGAGGATATGAATAGTTTAAAAATTTACGATTGTCCTAGTGGGACATTCCTGTACTTATATGTTATTCTGAAAGCTTCCAATATAAAGTCTAGCTGTTTTCCTTCTAAAGTTCTGAACACAGGGATTCTCCATCCAAGATGGCAGAAAGGACACTTTAGAAACACACTTGGTTCAATCATATCTTCTTTTAAATCACTTTGGGAGTTTTGCACAAACACAAAGGACCTGACTCTAGTGCTTTGCACCTTATCTAGTCAATTACACCAGTACAAAGTGGGAATAAAAGCATTACTAAATTAGAATACAGCATTTTACACCCATTTTGCATGGGGGGACGTGACTTGAGTAGTGCAAGGCAGGAGAGAATCGGGCCTCAACCCCTCACTTAGCCTCTCCCAACTATGTTTTCCATATGGTAAGAAAGGCGTGTTGACTACAGTGTTCAGGAGTATAATATCCATCCAAAACATGCAAATGTACACTGTGTATCTGAACATGAATTTCAATATAGACACAAAGACGACTTCTTTTTTGACCATGAATTAGAATTGTGTAAGGATCAAAGATGAGAGGAACTCCTATAACAGCAAAGATAAAATAAAGATTCAGGATATAGCTCACCACTCGTTGCCTGGGTTTAGGAAGAAATGTTCATCATAGGCTTGTTGCTGCATCAAGGTAAGTGACCATTATAGGTATTTAAACTTTGGAAACATTTGGCCATTGAGTGTACAGGATGACAACTGTTGGAGACAGAATACTAGATTAGACAGACAGGTCACTAATCTGAGTTACTGAAAGTCTTCAGTTACTTAAATCTATGGAACATCTATTGAAGAAAGATATATAAAACACATTAGCAAAATTACTGAAGAACAGTTCATTTCTAAAATAAGCATTGTCCCGGTAATGTTTTGTAATCCAGGTTTTTTCTTGACCATATGAGGATGGGTTGTTTTGTTTGTTTACTTGTTTGCTGAGGCTCCATCCTCCTCATACCAAACAAAAATGATTGAATGCTGATTTTTTAGCAAGTGTGATATGTCAGAAAATAACTCTCTCATATTTCTTACTTAGATATTTTAAACACTTTATTTTCTGGTCCCAGTAACAGTATGTGCTGTCTGATTATAGACATGGCTTACTTGTTACTGTCATGAGGCAACTACACTTGTAATTCCCCCTTGTGGTCCACTAAGGGTGTCTGCTATTAGGCTTCCTGCTCCCCAGTTATCACCTGTCTTGGGCAGAGACACACATCCGTCTCCCTTCTGACCATGGTTTTTCCAGGTGACAAAGTTCCTTGCCTAGAGTGAGTTCCCCAGCAAGTCAGACCACCTAAGTAGGCTTGCTTTCTCCTCAAAGGCTTGAAACAGTGTAATTACCCACTGCTATAAGGTATCAAACAGCTCTCTCAAAGCAAGCATATTTGTTCTTAAGGTGAAAGCATTATAGAGAAAAAGTATTAAAAACCAATAAAAGAAATTACACACATGCTATTAAGCTTACCAGAGATCATTCCTAACTCAAACGAGGGCTCTGGCAGGTGGTCAGTCCTTCAAACCCCACACAGACATTTTTCTGTGATTACAAGTTCATAACTCCTCCTGCTCAGAACAAGCACACCCATGAATCTGCGAGTCCCTCCTTTATACAATTTGGGCCTCCTCACAAGTGATTTGTAGACAAAGGTCCCCTCCTCAGGGCAAAGTTTCAAAAGACTGAGTTCTTGCATAAGTGGAGGGGGCACATCTGTATACACAACCCTTCTCTTAGCAATTTTCCTGACAAGACAATTCTTGTCTGGCATGTTGTTACGATAGTCCTTTGAAGCTAATACCATTTCCCAGAGTCACATCTCCCCTCCTAGCGGTGCTACATACAATTCCACAATAATACATAAACTTGCACCTTGGATACAGTGAACTCCCAAGATATACAAGGTTTAACTTAATTCAATAAGGTTAGTCCGGGATGTTGCAGGAAATTGCCATATCTGTCACCTTAAGCTTACAGTAAAATAAATGTGAATCAGAAAGGATTAATAATGATGCTAGAACTGTAGGCAGACTTATGAATCTAATTAGTTCCTGACATGTGTCAAAGAAGTATTGTCAGGACAAATTTCAGGTCCATGAACATAGTGCTTCTGTCTTGTGCTTTATGTCTTATGCATGGCCTTGGAATAGTGCCATTCTGTTGACTTGGGTTTCATTATATCATCTTGTGACCCTGTTTCTGGCTGGATATTAGTGGCTGATAGATGGAAATGATTCACTAGATCATAAAGCTCATTCCTATGTAAGTGAAGAATATACATAGCTGTGAGATGGGGTGTATAAATCCCATACTGGAGCTAATGGGGTTAAGGAGCAATTCCGGGCCCAGATGACTCTGCTCCCCTGCACCTGCAGAGCTGGACAGCTTAGAAAGGGATAGACAGTAGGAGGACAGACCTAACCTGAGAGCTTTGACTGCAGAACTCTTTGCTGGTTGGAAGGGGCTACCAGTTTTGCCGAGGGTGCAGGTATTTTCTTTTTGCTACCTTATGTTGAGCTTTGAGACTTAGGGGCGAGATGAATGATAGGAAGTAGCCCATGGTGGCAGCCTTGATACACTCCAGGTTGCTTGATATTATTGCCTCTCATGGGGTCCTGGGTCAGAGCACAAGGGAGTGGAAGAGCTCCCCTACCAACCACCCTTGTGGCAGACAGCATAAACCTACCTTCCATGCAACACTCTCAGAAGTAAGGAGAGAGTAGAGGTGCTGAAAGCTCTGAGCCGAGGGTGTGCCACCTATAGGAGTCAGGAAATGGACTCAAGGCCACAGGCACTGCCTTTCTCCTTGCCCCAGAGGTGCTCAAATCTCGTTCTGCCCCAGACACAAAGGCCCCAACGCCATTCCTAGTGCCACTAAGGACGAATTTGACCAAATCTATTTTTAATTATCACAGACAGTACTTTGGATTTGAATTGGTGTATCAAACGTGTAGGATGTTAGAAACTGAATCATTCATAAATTGTATACTTGAGGTACTGAAGGACAAGTAAATTGTTGATTGTTATAGAGTATGAAGATAATTTGTCAGCAGGATAAGTTCAGCTCTGGAAAGGAAAGTGAATAAAGAAAGAAGAGTAGTTAACAATATTGGCAAAATTCTCCCGCTCAGAAACTTGCTGTTGCTAATACTTGTCTAGAGAGAGCACAAACTTTTTAATTATGAAAAAATTATGGAGATACAGCAATCTGGAATTGTTGGTTTGCACAGCAGATTGTGCTGGAATGGGTCAATACTACTAATATTGTGTTGATTTCTCTGTTCACACAACACTTCTTATGTAGTACAGGAAGGACAGAAAACAAACCAACCAACCCTTAAAGTTTCTACTGCTCTGTACAGCAGGAACATCTGTTGGAGTCATGAACTGCTTACTGACTGCATTTTGTAGCAGGGCAAAGGCAGATGATCATCTTCTTAATTAACTTGTCAAGCATCACTGCAGTTTCAGTTAAGAAAAAGAGGTAGGGATGATTTTACTTTCAAAACAGCAAAAAGAGCTGCTCAGATATTCTTTTCACAGTTTAAGTAAGGTGACCTGTTTATTTGCTCTAACTTAATTTAATCCTGCTTAGTGCTTTCTAGTTAAGTTTTATACTAACAGCAGTTTTATGCCAGTCTGTTCAGCAATCATGTTTTAGGGTTAATGACTTGTTTTTATCCCTCTAGTAATAATGGATGTGGGTAAGGGCACAAAATTTCACTCTGGATAGAATGTCATAAAATGTGAGTTTTTCATTTTTTCCTGTATGTCTCCTACCTGAATTTCATCCATCTGACTGTATCTAGGCTGCATGTCCTCAGTGGCCATTCTAATACAAGTTACACAGCTAGATGAACCATAATTAACATTTTTTGAATTTATGACTCTTTTATCTAAATGTGAAATGATCAGATTTTACCCCAATCTGTTATCTGAAATTCAGCTCGCTGTAGAAGTTACCCTTTGTAACTCTGATCTTCATAGTTTGTGATTAGGGTGGGAAGCTCTGGTGCATAAATATTTTTCACTTTTGTGTTTAACACAGAGGTGTTTACAGCATTCAACTACCAAGTGGATGAAAACAGGAAACTTAGGAGCATAATGTGTATTATAATGATTCTGTGCTGCTCATTGAGTTTGTAGAGCTAACTATATAAAACACTAGTGGTCTGAAAAGCAAGACTGTCTCTATAGTAGCACTGCTTCTCTCCTGTAGTTGGAAGTTGCACTGAATCCTTCTGAATTGCTGAATGTTGATAAGTTTGCAGCATGTAAACTGCTCTCTCCTTTTACAACCAAGTCTGTCAGTCCCCCCTCTCCCTCGCCTCTAAGTGACAGATTGTGAGATATCAACAATTTGATGTTTTATAGAAAATAAGTCAGACATTTGTAATGATCACTATCATTGTTTGTTAACATTTAAATTAGGGCTGTCGATTAATCACAGTTAACGGATGCAATTAAAAAAATTAACTACGATTACAAAAATTTGTCATGAATTAATCCCAGTTTTAATCACACTGCTAAACAATGTAATATTGTACCAATTGAAATGTATTAAATACTTTGGATGTTTTTCTACACTTTCATATATATTGTATTGTGTTACATTTTGATTTCAATTACATGTTATTTTTTATTACAAATATTTGCACTATAAAAATGATAAAAAATAAGCAGTATTTTTCAATTCACCTCATACAAATACTGTAGTGCAATCTTTTTGTCTTGAAAGTTCAACTTACAAATGTAGATATATATAAAAACTGCACTCAAAAACAATGTAAAACTTCAGAGTCTACAGGTTCACTCAGTCCTACTTCTGATTCAGCCAATCACTAAGAGAAATGAGTTTGTTTACATTTACAGGGAGATAATGCTGTCCTCTTCCTATTTACAATGTTGCTTGAAAGTGAGAACAGGCATTCACATAGCACTTTTGTAGCCAGCATTGAAAGGTATTTACACACCAGATATGTTAAATATTCATATGCCCCTGCATGCTTTGGCCACCATTCCAGAGGACATGCTTCCATGTGATAACGCTCATTAAAAAAAAAGCATTAATTAAATTTGTGACTGAACTCCTTGGTGGGGAATTATATGTCCCCTGCTCTGTTTTTCCAACATTCTGCCATATATTTCATGTTCTAGCAGTTTCAGATGATGACCCAGCAGATTCTGTTCAAGAACTTTTTCACTGCAGATTTGATGTAATGGAAAGGGGGTACCAGTGTGAGATTTCTAAAGACAGCTACAGCACTGAATCCAAGGTTTAAGAATCTGAAGTGCCTTCCAAAATCTGAGAGGGATGAGGTGTGGAGCATGCTTTCAGAACTCTTAAAAGAGCAACACTCCAATGCGGAAACTACATAATGCGAACCACCGAAAAAGGAAATCAATCTTGTGTGGCATCTGAGTCAGATGATGAAAATGAACATGCATCACTCCACACTGCTTTGGATCGTTAGCGAGTGAAACCCGTCATGGATAAATGTCCCCTGGAATGATGGTTGAAGCACAAAGGGACACATGAATCTTTAGTGCATCTGGCACATAAATATCTTGCAATGCCAGCTACAACAATGCACACAAACACCTGTGTTCACTTTCAGGTGATGTAAACAAGAAGCAGGCAGCATTATCTCATGCAAATGTATACAAACTTGTTTGTCTGAGCAACTGGCTAAACAAGAAGCAGGACTGAGTGGACTTGCAGGTGCTAACATTTTACATTGTTTTATTTTTGAATGCAGTTTTTTTGTACATAATTCTACATTTGTACCTTCAGGTTTCATGGTAAACATATTGCACTACAGTAGCTGTACTCGGTAAATTGAAAAATACTATTTCTTTTGTTTTATGCAATGCAAATACTTGTAATCAAAAATAAATATAAAGCGAGCACTATGCACTTTGTATTCTGTGGTGTTATTGAAATCAATATATTTGAAAATGTAGAAAACATCCATAAATATTTAAACAAATAGTATCCTATTGTTTAACAGTGTGATTAATCATGTGATTAATTGTGTGATTAGTTTTTTTAATTGCTTGACAGCCCTAATTTAAATAAGTGACTATTCTAATTTTTAGAGTCCTATGATATTAGTCTCTTAAGAAAAAATATTTTGAAATCAGCTTGGTTTCTTGTGTATTAAGCTCCTCAACTGGGGCACTGCTGCACATGCATAGGTTTTTGGAAAGCCTTTGAGCTCCAAGACAATGTGGGAAGTGCCTGTGCCAAATTCATACATCTTCTATATCAGTATATTTTTGGTAGGCTTAGAAACTGACTTGGCCTGAAGTTATTTGAGACATTGATTGTAATATTTTTTTTGTGTACAGAGGAGGTCTTTTATTCTCCAAAGATTATATCGTCTTCTCATGTCCGTAACTTCATGAATGTTACATAAGTTTTTGCAGGACTGGGACCTTTACCAGCAATGGACTAGAATGTGCTATCTAACCACATGGTCTGTAGTTCGGAAGAGTGCTGAAGGAGATGAAGGCTGCATTCACAGCACTTTGCACCTCTATGGGAGTATAGTCGGCTTGCTGCAAGGTGCAGACTGGGGCAGAGCCATTGTCCAACCTCCTTTGGGGTACCATGCATTCTCATGGGAGTCGGGATGTACTGGGATTTTGCCTGGCCCATATGCAGGCTGTGCAGCCATGGGCAGCTCCTTGCCCATCCACTGCATGCCCACATAAGAGCTGATAAGAATCTGAACCAAAATTAATAAACACAACTCAGCAATGAAATCATAGACATTGAAAAGCACTAATGATTTTTGGGGGCAGAGGTGAGAGGGTAATTTTTAGAGGTATTTATGCATTTTCTGAGTGCATGAATGGCTAAAACTTTTTGCATAATTCATATTTTGCAAAACCTATGGCGCCAGATTAATCCCTGTCACCTGTCCCTGTCCCTGTCCCTGTCACCTTCACTGGCACTGAAATTGGCTCATTTTATCCCTCTTTATTTCCTTTAAATTAATAGCAGCAGCAACACCTTGATCACTTTTCAAAACAAAGTTGTTTCTTTCGGTTGTATGTACTGTATTGTGATGTATAATAAATAATTTTTTGTAAGAGGAAATGTCACAAAATGGAATTACTAGGGCCCATAAAGAATTTCAGTAATACATTATTTACATTTGGGTTCTTTCTTTAATTATTGTTCATCTAGTCATATTAATGTTCCCTCCTCTGTTTCCTATCTAATCAAAATGATCATTTCTCTGCCCTAAAATGTGTCCTATAATATAGCCATTAGTTCTGTATGTATATGTGCATGGACTTGCAAAAATGGTCTAAACCACATCCCAGCATGTGTGTAGAAATATAATTGCATGCAAGAATGAGGATGCCTCCCCAGTTATTTTTCTCAGTTTACTGTTTGCGTTATTGCCTGCAACAGAGTTTATGGGAGTAATTTGTCTATTTATACTTATTTTCTAAATTTGTTGCTGCACATAAATGTATTATCTCAGAAAAATGTTCAATAGTACTGCGATGTTGCATTCCATATGATTTTATGAAAATATTCTAACGAATGTGAATATAATGTAACTGGAATATGCTTCATGCAAAAGGTCTCTTGTAAGGTATCATTACAAAACTTGTAATCTACTGAGTGTGTTCATCCTATTTGTAGGAATGTATCAGTCTTGTATCTGAAACTAGGAATTTGAAATATAACTCTGAGGTCCTACTGGAATTATGCAAACTGTGGGCCATTAATGGTGGTTTGGAATCTTGATGGCTCCCATTAACCAGGACAATTGACTGTGCATGGCTCTGTGTACTTGCAAGTGTTTCTGTGAGTCAGGCTTAGGGCTTGGTTACACGTGCAGCTTTATAGCGGTTTTGGTTATACCTGCTGTAGTGGGGTCGCTGCCCCACTCCTGCTAAAAGGGGCTTAAAACAGCCCAAGAAAGGGTTCTGGCTGGGAGCAAGCAAGCTCCAGCCTGATTGGGAAGGCAGCCACAGCTGTGGCTGAGTAAATTAGAGCCCAGCTGGCCCTTATAAGAGGGCCCAGAGTTTGGTACACAGAGACAGTCTCTTCTGTCTACAGAAGCAGACAAGTCTGGCTGCTGGGAGCTTGGGCAGGGTACCTAGAGTGGTGTAGGGCTGGGGTAAGGCAAGAGGAGCTGGGGGAAGCTCTGGCCTGAAAACCCCCAGGCTTCAGGGCCTAGGAGATGGCCCAACAAAGGGGTACTGGGATTGCAGGGGGCAGCTCGTAGCTCTAGACCCAGAAGCAGCAGGCCAAACCCCCCTTGCCAGTGATGAATGGCAATGATACTGCAGTCTACCCCAGTGAACGGGGACAAGTGGTGACTGGCAGTTGCCTAGACTGAGGCAAGGTGGGGATAGGGAGTGGGGGTTCCCTGGGGAGGGAGACCCTGAGATCTGTGGGGGTACAGTAAGGGTGCAGCACCCCAGTGGAAGAGGGCACCCAGGTCTAAGGAGGGACATGGGGCTAGTAGCAAGCGGGACTATGGCCTGCAGAGGGCGCTCTGGATGCTGGAAGAGCTAATT
Organism: Dermatemys mawii; assembly: GCA_007922305.1. NCBI lineage: Eukaryota > Metazoa > Chordata > Testudines > Dermatemydidae > Dermatemys > Dermatemys mawii. The sequence continues at coordinate 79,564,265 of ML677333.1, forward strand.
CCCGGACAGACCAGCAGGAGGCGCCACAGGGGTGAGTCGCCGTTCTGCTACACCTGCCTTTAGATACAGCTCCAGGGTTAGCGCTCCAGCGTGTCTGCGCACACAGCCACAACCGCACTGGCGTGGCCACATTTGCAGCACTTGCAGCAGCATGGGAGTGGTGCATTATGGGCAGCTATTCAGCTGGGTGCAATGTGCTTTTCAAATGAGGGTGAGGGGGTGGGAGAGAGCGAGTGGATTTTTGGAGTGCTGAGAGTGTGTTAGCAAACTGTCTTTGAAATGCAAAGCCTACCAATCTTCTGCTTTTCACTCGCTCACAAGGTAAACGTTTGCATTGTTGATTTGCTGGGTTACAGATAAGCTCTGGAAACATACTTCCACATTCCTCCAGCCGAGTTCAAAACAAAGGGAAGAGTGGCCAATTGCCTTAAATAGCTTAGGGGTGTTTCCAGAGATCGCTCAAAGCGCTGTATTGTTACTACCGTTTACACTGGAGCTAAAGCGTATCACCCAATACGCTACAGCTGTTAATCTTCTGGGAAGGAGGATTACCAGGACCGGTATAACCACGGACTTATAGCGCTCTGTGTGCCTCGCCAGTCTGGATGGGTAGTGAGTTATAGCACTCCTGGTGGCTTTATAGTGCTATAAAGTGCCACTGTAATCAAGGCCCCAGAAGAATGAAGGCTTAGGGGTCTCACAGGAGATGTGACCATGTTACCTGGTACAGAAATCCATTTTAAACCTGGTGCTTTTCCATTTAGAAGGAGGGGTGGGGACCCAGAGAGACAAAAGATTCCCGCCTTGTGCCAAAGCTATATAAATGGGTAGAACAGAACAAAGGGGGCTGCAGTCATGAGAAATACCCTAGCTACCACCTGAGCTGGAATAACATCTCAAGCACACTGATGTTAAAATAAAAGATGAGATTAATATATAAAAAGTTACAAAATTAGGGCTTGGATTATGGTGAGAATAAATTTTTGTGCCCATTTAAAAGTCTTCAAAATTTATTAAAAGTAAATTCATACAATAAAGACCATATGTGTGAAATATTTTAAACTGGCATGCATTTACATAACAAAGTGTGCAACTGGAATTGTCTTGTAATTGTAGCAAAATGTAAAAGTCTACCTTATTAATGTGTGGTATATTATTTGTACATGGGTAGGAATGTAACTTGTCTGTAAGGTGTGGTATTAGGTACAACTTCAGTGATTGGCCTCAAAACAAAAAAAAAACTTGCATGCAAATTTATGGGGTCTTCTGTAAGTGCTTTGGTCAACCACAGGCGCTCATGGTCAATCAGTTTGTAGGACGAGTTCAGTACTGAAGGTTTTATTATTTATTATTAGATTAGTTTCACCACTCGTTGAAAAATGGGAACATATTTTACTGTATGAGCAGTAAGCTTCACCAGCACATCTTCCATCAGAGGAACCTGGTAGATAAGTGATGAGTGTAGATCAGGAGTGATAAGGGTGGAAAGGCGATGAAAGGCAAAGTAATTTATTACAATCAATTAAATTTGTTCCCTTGGTTTCCGAAACAGGTATAATAAATCATTAGGTGGTGAGAACATGCCATGAATGACGACAGAGGCAATATATTAAGTGGAGAAAAGCAGGCTAAACTTTAGCACAGTCCCAAATGTAAACAAACAGGACATAAGCAGATAGTCATTGTATAAACAAAATATTACCTACTTTTTGAAGACTGAAAAAAATTCTCTAGGTTCCTAAAGTCCCATGACATGGCAAGTACAGATTGCTTTGAGTAACTAAGTACATTTTTGTGTCCAGAAACTATGTTGAAATACAAGCAGATCCTTCAGCATCTGTACTTGATGAATAAACTTCTCTCTTGCTCTCAGGGTGTTATCTTCATCTGTTAATCCTATGCAAGGAGCCTAAGCCTAAAACCTGCAAGTCTGAATTATCAGAGAAATTGTTACCGCATGCTAACTGAATATATCCTTGCTAAGCTCAGTTAGCTCACCATCAGAGGTGACAGGAGTGCCACTTACTGTAGTATGGTTAACAGAAATCCTCCAAACCCCTTGGCTCCCCCAGATGACAGATGTCAGTTCCCAAATATGAGTTGTACTTCACCATGCCCGGAAAAACCTAGGCCATCACATGGAATGTCTCCATACCCTAAACTCTCTTCTAACTTTCTACCCTCCTTTTGATATTGATCTACTGTACTATGGCTACTAGTGGAACCTCTTAAGGCTTGGGTGTTGAAGTGTGAGCCATGGTCCATGAGTACCTGCATATCCTAGTCCCTTCCTTCTTTCACCAATGCACCTGTTCTCATATTTGAAACTAGATCTCTGTGGCTTACAGGTGAAATTTACCTTGGAGTGGAAAATCCATTCAGCTCTTTACCCTACCGAAGCTCCATTCAAATGTGTAAACACAAAGTTTAACTGGTGCATAGGACCTTCCATGTATTCTCTCCACTGGGGTAACTTTCACCCGAAAGAAAAAAATTACAGCAGCAAAAAGAGCATTTTAAATTGCACATCAGAAGCAGGAGCTATTGCCTTTGACGGTTTTCTTTCCAAGCTACAAGATGTTCAAATTGACTGCCTTTCTGGGCAGTACAGAAAGAAAATTCCAGATATTACACCCTTTAAATTATTTCCCAGTAGTCTTTATCAAAAGAGCCTCCAATCCTGCATGTGCCAGTTTTGCAATTTGTTGGCATTGGGTTTTTTGTTCGTTGGAATTATTTTTTGTCCTCTGAAGACGAATGTCTCTGTCTGAGAAGCATGACCCCTTTCTCTCACCGGTTCTGCTGGAGTCAAATTTTCATACATACCTCCAGACTGATAGAGAAACCCTTCTTTGTGCAGGTGCCTCTGGCTGAGGACAGTCAGACTTAGGCCTTTCAGCCTTCAATCTGTTCCCATAGATGGGTATAGCTGGAGATGGTGCCCACCACTGGATCCTCAAGTCCCACTGAGTAGGCCTGGGGAAGATAAGTGACTGTGGGCCATATGACAGATAATAGCACACATATGAATTTTCCAGTCATTGTTATGCCCATCTGCATAGCATGTTACATTCTCTCCCCATAGTAGCAACCCAAACAACTCTCTTTATCTGTCCTTGAAACTCAATTTGTATTACGCTCACTCTTTTACACCTCATCTTCGATTGTCTCATAAGACATCAATGGGAACTAATACATAACTCACTTATATCTCCTTCTTTTACTCTATGTAATCATCCTGTTTCTTTAAACCCAGATATCCAGAAGCCAGCCACATTTGACTTGTCTCTTCTGGGCCATTTGGCTCTCCTCTGAGCTGCTCAGCCAGTGCTTGTCTGCTACAGAATAAGATAGGAAATGTAATCTCTCGTTAGTAACCTGTCAAGTAGATACAGAATCCTGAGGGTTCTCTCATTAGTCTCCCTCTATGCCCTGAAATAAGATGATTTTTTTCATAGTGGAAAAATATCAGCTATGAAGAGCTAACACATGAAATAAGCCACCTCTTGATGATGAATTCAAGACACATGATATGTCACATGGTGGAAGGAATGTAATAGAGATAAATGGATGGTGGTAAATTCTATATTAAATATGAAATCTTCAGAACGGGAGACCCAAACATTAACTCCTCAAAGCCACATATGTGAAAATGCAAAGCATTTTTGGGGGAAAGAGTTAAAATAAAACCTTGAAAACATCAAAAATAGACATTGGTATTTATTTTTACTATATCCTAAATGTGTCATGGTAAATACCAATTCAGTTTTTGCTAGAGAAATTACAACCCCGACAACATGGAGCATTTAAAGAACTGAATAAAAAAATGATAATTCTAGGGATAGGGGAAGCAGCAAAAATAGCAGATGTAAGTGCAAGAATAGCGGATAACATATAATTTGTGTGTGACTTTTTAAAAAATTGAACATCCTGTAAAACTTTTAAGTGCTGTGTGTTTTGAGCAGGCAAATGTGAAGTTGTATATCTACCAAATGAAATAGAAGTCCCAGGCACTGCCTACGTCCTCACTTGCACCCACTTGCATAATAGGACTTAAGTGGTGCATGGGACTTGTGCTGGCTCTCTGAATAAGACTGGCTTTCATCCACTGCACACATCAGACATGTTTTCTGCCCAACCCATTCCCTGCCTTGCAATAGCAGTCTTTACAAGCTGATTGTGCCTCAGCCATAAAAGTAACAGGGAGGATGGAAGGAAGAACCCGAGGAGGAGAGTGAAAAGTAGCAAAGCAGGGGAAGGCTGTGAAAGCCCTAGAGAGAAGCATGTGCTGCATTTTAGCTTTGTGCTAATTGGCTGTTTGATTAAGTGAGAGGAATTAATGCAGGTTTGGTCTTTTTAATTGGTAACTAAAAATACCTAAGTTTAAAACCATATTGTTCCACTTATATAGAAAATCTGACCTAGTAAGTGGAATTATGGTGCTTGATGATGATTGTATTATGTATGTGCCTGGAGGCCCCATCTGAGACCATGCCGCATTTTGTTAGGCACCATACAACTGCATAGCAAGAACTTACAGTCTAAATAGACAAGACAAAGTGTCATAGGTGCTGGAACTAGCACCCCCTGGCTGGAAGTGGTTTCTATCATATACAGGGTTTACAGTTTGGTTCAATTGTGCTCAGCACCCCCAATATACAAATTGTTCCAGCACCCCTGCAAAGCATGAGAGAGGCACAGAAATGAAAAGTGATTGAGCCGGGAATAGAACTCAAACCACCTGCCTGCCTTCTAGTCAAGTGGCTTATCCACTAGAATCATGCTGCCTCTCTATGAAGCTAAATAGAACTAATTCATATGCTCTGTTAACCCCTCTCCCATTTGAACAGCACTGTAATTCCTTTCTGAGAATTATTTTATTTTTTGGCCTTTCCTAACGGGCCAATCTCTGGATAGGTTGCCAGGATGTACAGCCAGCATTTGGGGTCTTCTGGGGCTTGCATCCCACCAAGTCACATAATGTTTATCGTCTTTGGATCCTAATGAAGCACTATAGGAAGAGAGAGGTTTTTTGCCCAGTTCTGCACAAAATTAACTAGTCATATGAATTGCATAGTGAGCTGACTGATGTTCCTTCCATTCCTATTTACTTAATATTGCAATATAGCAATATGCTGTTTTCTCTTATCATGAACAAAGCCACTAAGCCAGTTTTCTCATTTTATGTTCAAACATTTTTGAGCAAAGCTGAATATATTTTTAGTGCAATATAAACGTTATAAGAGCATTTATGTTACTTATGCTTTTTTATTTATGTTTTAAGGGGTGGAAGAGGTTTATTAGTACCTCCCCAGACAAAGATGGAAATGTTGTAGAACATAATTATAAGCTGTTCTGCTTGAGTTCTTGTCTGTGGTTTTGGCATTTTTTTTTGATAACCACTGATTTTTTTTTTTTTTAACTACTGTAGTGTTCAAAACCTGTAGTTTCAAGCTAGTATTTAGGTTCCAGCAGTTGGATTTCATGGGATTTGAGGGAAGGCTAGTCCAGAGTTAATTAGGCTCTTGGCTTTTAAGACTAATCTTATTTCTGAAGCAGAAAAATATTCACGAGTTGTCCAAATTAATATATTCTTTGGCTGAATGAAGAAAGTGTTTTTTTCTTTTAGGGGAATTGAAGATGATTTTAGAATAAATTGTAATCTATAAAAATGTTTCTTTTTTCACGAGGTGGGATTTCTGTTATTTCAAGGTTTTGGATTTTTTTAAAAAATAATTATTTCAGGAGTTATTCCCTAAAGGCTGCTAGAGTACTTTTTCACGTCTCACATACTCATTTCTATTCCACTGATGGAGTAGAATCTTCTGAGTTAGGGCTTTAATATTTTAGTGGCAAACAGATTGAAAGATTCTAATGTATTTAATAATGCCTAACTTTATGCAGTGCTTTTTTATCAGAAGATCTCAAAGCACTTTATACAAAGGCTGTCAGCATCATTTTACAGATGGGGAAACTGGGGCACAGAGGAGTGATGCGATTTGCTCAAAGTCATCCAGCAGCTAGCAGCAGAGCTGGAAATAGAACCCAGGTTCCTCAGTCCCAGTCCAATGCTGTATCCACTAGGCAATGCTGCCTCCAGCAGCTAGTTTTTTTTATTAAAATTATACTAATAACTGGTAGTACCTGAAATGGTAATACTGTAGTTAGCACCAAGGTTCTCTCTCTCCATGTTCAGGGCGCTTTGCAAACATTAATTATTCTAATTATCTGCAAGGTTAATATAATTATCTACAAGGTTATATTTTATTATACATTATAAGTATCATTAATATGCTTAATTATCTACGATGTTAATATAACTTTCAGATTCATCCAGAGATCATGCTGTCCTTCCCCAACCACAACAAAGATATTAACGTTATGATTTGAAAAATAGGAATAAAATCATAATGAAGTGGGAAAGTAATTTCATCCAGCAGTAAATATAGAAATATATATTTCTGTTAAATAAAATAAACTTAACATTAAGGCTTGTCAGAGCATTGCCAGCTTGTGAAAGCAACATACTTGTTTACTTATTCTGAGAACAACCTTAGGCCCTGTTCCTGCAAATATTTAATGACGCATGTATCGCTGTTCAAATGACTTTGACTTCGACTACACACATGAGTAAAGTTACATGTGTTTGGAGAAGCAGGCCCTCAGTTAAGTGCCTTTTGTGATCCTTGCAAATAACTGGATCATTGCCCTGGATTAGGGCTCCTGGAAGAAAGAAAACTCAGTGAGATTCTCTGAAGTCACCTCTGAGAGCTGAACCACCACTTATGTACAACTTTCCCAAGATCGTTAAGAGCTCTGCAAACCACTAAAAGTATAGCACTATCTATGTGGAGCCTGTAAGGCTCTGCATCAGCTGTGGTATCGGTTATTTTAGGGCTGGTATATGCTACCATTTAAGATGATGTAACTTGAGTCGCTTAGGTGTGTGATTGTAAGTTACATCGACCTAAGCACTGTCCACACCAAAGCTATGTTAGTGGGAAACGCTCCTCTGCCAACGTAGCTTCCACCTCATGGAGGTGGAGTAATTATGCCAAAGGAAGAGCGCTCTTTCTAGAACTTGCTTTTTTTTGGGACAGTGGTTTTTTTATTTGTATAAATGTCCATTCTTTTTAATGTTGGAAACAAATGGCGTAAAGTCTACATTTAGATCTGTTTTTTACTTTCCAGCTTGTTTTGACAAAAGCCGTTTCATTGGAACTGTAGGAAGGAAATAAACTTTTAAACATAATTTAAGGCCGGAAGAGTCTTTTATGAACATATTTTTGTATCATGCTTTTTGTTAAAATGACATTTCAAAAATGAAATGCTTTTTAAAATATACTGTTTTATCCTGTGTGTATCATTAGGGCAAAATGTCAGAAATTTCATTGTTCTCTATATTTGTTTTATTAGTTCTATGCATTTAATATTTTAATTACCAGTTTAAATACTAATGCTTTAATTCAGTAAAATCTTTTAACAGGGCCAAAATTTGCCCAAGTCCTGAAAAATAATTTCAGCGCTCGTCTAGCTGTATGGACAGCTAAGCATGGTAGCCTAAGACAGACCTGAACTTAAGCGTGTTGAAAATGAGTAGATATAAGAAGTCTCTCACAGTACAGCATTTTCAAACCCTCATAACTTTCTTTGTATACCAATATTAAAGGCACTTTTTTCCTTTGGACCTAGTCCTGGAAACACTTACCACATTTTTGGTGTTATGCACATTAGAAGTCCTGTTAAAGTAAAGTTTAGAGGATTGGGGCCTAAGTGTGTTGCAAGTCTGAAGTATTAAAAATAACTCATTATCCATGTGTGTATGCATGGAGTGGGGGAAGCATCTGGAAAATATAAAGTGTGAAAAACTCCATTTTCCCCACAGTCTTATAACTTGAAACATCCCAAAAGATTTTTACTGAACTAACATAAGAAAATTTATCTTCTGGTTGAAAGCGAACATTGGCGTTTTCAACTCAAATTATAACTTTTCCAGAAAGATATAGGAGCCTAAAAAACAGGAGTTACGAATAAAACTTCCTCCTCAACCATAACTATAAAGTTAGTCCTATAATGATACTTGATAAAGTTGGGAAGTTAATTATGACATGTCAAACTCCATCCCTAACTCACAGTGTCGAGTAAAAGGCAAAGGAGTAAGTGGTAGAACATCCTGAGTTGCAGCAGGAACATCAGCTTTAATTCTAATGTCTTAGCTTCTTTATTTCTTTAACACAGTGTAGTTTTCTTTGTACTTTAAAATTTGTTTTTATTGTAAAAACCTTTATAGCTGGAGCCTAAGTCTGCACAGGACTGTGGATATCTCATGCTCCTACCTTAACCCTTTCTTGCCTACAGTTTAATCAGCTGTGTGGGATGATGGTCCTGCAAAGACAGATGATGCCAGAGCTGCTACTTTTGCATACAGATGTTTCCCCAGCAGCGTGGCCAGCAGAACCATCCTCAGATAAAACTGATCAGAGCTTATTTTAAAGCGCCTGGGCCTGTGAAAGAAAATGAAGATGCATGAAAGTGTGACTAGCCATACATTTTACTCTACATGCTGTGATCTTGGACAAGATGAGCAAAGGGAAGGAGAGCAGATGATATGCAATAGTGGAGAGTTAGGACTATCAATACCTCAAGTGGGAGGGAGAGGAAAAACAAAAACATAAGCAAAATCATTCCAGCAAACCCTGAAAGACCCCAAACTAAATTTTGAGGGAGAGAATTGTATTTTTAAAAAGACCATATTGATTAATTTTATGCTGAAGAATGTATATTTATTTTGATGACTAGTCTAAACAATAGTAATAGTTAATTGGATAATTAATTGAGAGGGCCTTAGAAATAAAACCTCTCTTCTTCAAATATTTGACTACTGTTTCCCCCAGTTTGACAAATGGACAAGGGGAAAAAATCTCCCCACAAAAATAAATTAAAACACTCCATGGAAAACCACACAATGTTTTATTTACCTCAGAGACTAGAATGGAATCAAACATATCAAAGGCTTATGATAGTGAATATTGCATTTTTCACCAAGCTGATGATGTATCTGGAATGCATGAATTAGGGAGTGATTGATTCTGCTAAATTTGCATCTTTGCATCTTTCTGTGCCCATCCTGAACAGCTGTAAAGTTGAATGGATGCTATTATGTTAAATAACCTGTAGCAATCCTGCTTGTGGCTTACTAGCCGTATTTAGTGCATCCTCTACTAACTAGCTGAAACTCAAGTTTTGCCAGTAAATCATACTCCGATGGCCCTAAACCAAATAGCAGCTGCTATAAAGGCCATTTTGTAATCAGTGGGTAAAATGAGCTTATAATTTGGCTGGTTGGAACTTTTAAGTAGGAAATCAAAGCATCCACCTCTTTTTATAGGGTTTTTCTTGTGTGGAATGCATCAGTTTTTTAATGGGATGTTTACAGATCAGATTAGATTTTGCTTTAGTACTCCAAAAGAAAAGAACAAACTGTTAAGAGGGAGGAATAAGCTGATTTGCATTGTTGAAATAAATTATGTGCCAAATAAACAATTTTAAGCCTGATCTTGAATATGTAATAACAAAGCATTCAAGTATTATATTGTTCTGTGGGCAAAACTGTTATTTTTTTTAATTTAAAAAGAAAAACCCTGAACAATTTTAAATGTGATAATAGATTTTCCCTTCAGAAAGCCCTACAGGCAGTGTACATTTGTGTAATTAAGAGTGCTCCTATAACTAAGGGATGATGTATTTTTTCAGAGCCCTTAATATCAGATATGAGATCACCTATGTTTCTGACATGAATTATGAATGCAAAAACGTAAAGTTATTGAATCAAATAAAAATCTCAAATCATTTCTACTCCAGTATTTTAATTTTGGTTGCAGTGTTTTTATAAATGAGTTTTCACTGTGGGAGTGCATGAAAACACCTGAACTATGTTACACAAAGATATTTGTGCTTACTAGTGCTCTCAAAAATATCAGGTAAAACATAATAGTCCTTAAAGGACAGTTCTCAGAAAGTGTTCAGGAGCAGGGCCTTGACTTTGGAGAAAGAGAAAATATGCTATTACAGCTTGGTAGTTGGAGGACAAAAGAGAGCATTACATACTTTCAACTGTGTTTTTTCCTGGAAAACCTCTACCTTTTCCCTTAGATTGCCACAGTGATATTTTCAAAGGCACATGCTGCCCTGTATGGTAGCTTTGAATATCTAGACATAGCCCCCATTCCCTATAAATTAATGGGAGCAGTATGTTTCTGCATCCAAAGCTGGACTTTGGCCCATAAAGCACTGCAGTAACAAAACAGAACAATCCACTAGTTTTCACCTTGCTTAAGACCTTATCTTTTTCTTCAGAGTGAGGAAATTTTACATTCTCTGGACAACTTAATTGCAGTGGCTTTAAATGCTTTTTTATTTTAGTGGTGTCATGAAAGAAAATACTGTATGTTCCAAGTCCTCCCAAGCAAGTTTGAGAGTGTGTCCTGTGCCATTAGATTTTTTCTTGGGGTCCTCTGGTAGGGGAATACAAGTTAGAGTGGAATGTTTGCTTCTGTTTTATAGATCACCATCTTGGTGTTTTAATTGGTGAAGGTTTATAGCTTTATTATAAAGGAGCTGTTCCTTTTGGTCATTCTTATTTGGTTTTCCAACTCGTCATTCTTTATTTAATAGATTAATTATAATTTTCTTAATGGAGTGGAGATCATTATATTGGTTCATATAGGTGTCCTTTATTTGCTGTCTCTGAAGTCTTTCTTCAGGATCATAGGTTTAATAATGCAGAGCTTAGCAAGCCATATCTCTGCTCCAGTGGATATACTAGACAGCCCGTTAGCAAAATGCTGTCAATGAGCTGATATAATCCTTATATGCAAATGTATTCAGAAATCTTGAGATGCTCGTTCCTACCTTTTTATTGGCCAAAATTAATTCAGGAGATCTATTTATTTACTTTTAGTTAAAAATTATTTTAATGTGAAAACACAAAAATGTGGTTGAATTTGAAACCATCACTAAAAAGAGCAGTGCACAGTTAAACATGATGTTGCAGCTGCATATTCTGTACTTAAAATGCTAAAAATATATAAAGCCTTCACTACTCTAATCCCCCTCTTTCACATGCACACAAAAATATCTCTAGCCAAGAAAAGCTAGTTGAGCTTTCAGTACCTTATATTTTCCTGCTTTTGTAAAGTACACACTGTACTAAAAATTCTAAGCCACGACTTTGATATAAAAGGCCATTTCATGTAAAAGGAAAATAATTTGAATGTCTTGCCAAGCCATAGTAAAAGGAGAATGTAACATGTATTTGTGTATTTAAAACTATGTATTTTAAAAATAATTCAGAACTGTTGTAAGCAGTACAAATAGCCCAGAACAGAGATACACAGGAGAGCTATACACATGTATTGAATAAATTATTACAAAAGGCAAATCCATCAAACTAATAGACCTATTAAATGGACGGAATTTCAGGAGAGAATCTATGTATTTGACAGCTCTTTACTACGTAGAGCATTTTGAAATAGTTACTTACACAACACTCTCCATGATGTGTTATACATTAAAGTATTTCAAAAAAACCTATAAAATGTTATGCTCTTGGTTTACTGCTTGTCAAAATGTGCTGGTTTGCACTTAACTTCCTTTAAGATTTCTGAACCTTGCCAGGTTACTTTAAGTTTTTGTTGACACTAATTAATAGGGAGACTTACAATTTAATTAGCATTACATTTCATTTCATGTTGCATTACAGTGGTTCACACACTGTGTTGTTACATAGATCTTTCTGGACTTCCTTTTTTTTAAATATACCATTTAGTTTGTTTCAGAGAAGATGATAAAGAATGCTGATTAAGGAGATGAAAAGCAGAGTTAACTGATTAGTATGAAAATCCTATGATTTGATTGAGGTCAGTGGTCACTTGGGAATAAACCAGCTGCTAAATCCTTCATTATTTTAATAAGGGGTGACACGTTAATATTGAGGTCCAGTTCAAGATGGACTGACAATTTTTGTTTGTTTTTTGTATAAATCAAAGTTTAAAACTAACAAAGCTATCCTCCCTTACTTAACTCCAACATGTAAATTAATTTTCATTAAATTACTTTCTACCAGAAAATATCCCTTTGTAAGAGAGTGCTGGCATCTCAAAATAGTGGTGTTGGGTATATTTGGGAGTGAAAGTGAACCTGCATACATTTCTCCAAGAAAAAAGAAATACAGTGTCCTACATTTACCAATAGCTTTCTCCTGTTGACAGTATCTTGCTCCCACTGAATCCATGTCAAAACATACTTTGTTTCAGGAGGAGAAAGATTGGGCCTTTAGGTTGGTGAAGCAGCAGGTTTTTTGGATGTTTCAAAAGCCAAAGTGTTTGAGCAAACCATATTGCTCCACTTTCCTAGCTGGTGGAAGCTATTTATTATGCAGAAGTACTCTTCATCTTGGTTAGGTGGGAGGAAGTGTCCACTTTGCACAAAATTGCACTCTGCTACTTCCTGGTAGCCATGCAATCCATCGGATAAGGAGGGGATGGTTGTCCTGACCAGAGGTAAAACTTCTTTTTTTTCCACCAAAAAAATTTCAAATTTGGGTAAACTAAAAGATTTTGGAATTTGTGTCGATATCACCAAATTGTTTCAGTTGGGGAAAAAACCCTGAACAAGTTGAAATGTTTCATTTTGACATTTTCAAAACAAAACATCTCAATTTTTCCTTTCAAAATGACATTATTTCAAAATTTCCTTCAATTTCATTTGAAAAAGAACAGTTAAAGCTCACAATTGAAGTGAAATGTTTTGTTTTCACTAGAACTGAATGTTTCATTTGCTCTGAAACACATTTTTTCCCTTTACTGCCAGTGAACCAACAAATCAGTTATTCACGCAACTCTAATCCTAACCTCCATATGGACGATAGCAATTGCCTCTCTCTCATGCCATCATTCCTACTCTAGCTGGCCACCATTGCAGTGTGGAAAAAACATGACTGACTGCAAATCAGAGAGAGCCATAAAAATGTTAAATGTTATTTAATGTTGTAACAGTTTTACTACAGTGCTGCATGTAGTCTGCTGTGCTGTTGAGATCATCTCTGAGGTGCTATGCATGTGTCTTGGGTTCCCAGATTGTTTGCCTCTGATTCTCAGTCTCTGTCTTTAAGATATTTTGAAGACCAATATGTTGTGTGTTTTATTTTTAAGCCTCTTCCCAATACATGTTCTTAGATTTGTTGAGGAGCATGTTCTTTTATGTGCACACTCTATTTCAGACATTTATTGCACTCCCTGTATTCTCTTCATTCACGCATTTGAGGAAAGGGAACTTGGAGATAATGAGATGGAGCTCTTGACAGGTAGGTCACCAGTTCAACTGTTGGTAGTGAGAGGAAAGTCGTTACCATTAGAGGATTGTTTGATGATCCATGTGAAAGGAGTATGTGATCTCAGTTTCGTTTTTAGTAGACTTAGGCCCACTCCTCAAAAACACAGCATCAGACTTTCCCTCTTATCATTAGACATGGTCCCTCCAGGATAGGGTGGAAGCACCTGGAAGGAGTATTATGGAAAAAACATGCATTCTTTTCTCTGTGTTCCATCTGCTTTGTGGATAAATAGAAGATTCTGCTTTTCAAGTCTGTGGAGCCAGCATCTCTCATAAGCACTAAACTCACTTTAAAAAGGACAAACTCTGTAGTTGCCAAGTTTGCCTATATAAATCAATTAAAAAAACATTTGCGGGGGGGAGCGGAAATAAAAAGTCTAATCTCCTCTGACACAGCGTATCAGTGAAGAGAATGATTTCTTATTAGTAGGTCTGTTTTTAAAGTCCCACAAAATAGAGGAAATTGCACATACCCCTTTTAATCTAAAAGGATATAACAAACAGAATAATTGATTTGGTCTTCTCTCTGGTGGAGCAGAGTATAGCGAGCTACATCTCTTTAATGAAAAATCTATGAATCCTTGTCCTTACACATCTAAAATGCACAAGGATGAGGGCGGGGAGGGAATCAAGTTAAGATGAAACAAGCAGTGTTCTATTACCCTTGATGATGTTTGGTTTGGCAGAGAGTTGCTCGTGTAGACTGATACTGAGGTTTGTTCCATCCTGTTGTAGTGTGTAATTAAGATTTTTTCTTTGGAGGTGATGGAAAAGGGGTCGCCATAGGGCATGTTTGACATACTGGGTTTGTACCAGCCTTTCCCCATAAGGTCTGGTTATTTAAAGTGAAAATAGATTTTAAAATCTTTTTAAAAATAATATACCCTCTTGTTAAATTTTTAAAAAGTGCAAAATTTATAATTCTTAACATGAGTATAGCATTTATACTCTATGTATTATAGAATAGGAAATGGAACAGATGTTTCAACAGATGTCACATTAGGGCTCTGAGGGGGGAACAGTTACTCAGTTCAGTATTAGCATGAGCTATTGAAGGGGAAAAAAATCCTACAAGATGTACGTCGTCTAGGGCCCAGTTAACTAAAAACTTAAATATGGTAGGCTTTGAGTTTTGCAGTCACCCAGAGAGCAACAAGTTCCAGATTTATTCCAGCATCAGAGTTCAAACTCATAATCCCTCATCACAGAAGGCTTGCCCCATGTCTTCAGCTTGCTTCAATAGCTCTCAGATGGCCCATGAGGACTCTGCTTTCCGTCTGCAAAATGAGCCTCTGCATCAACTCTAATGGGGAGATATCTAGGGATAAAACCTCTGCTTTGTGGGACAAGAAATCCTTAACAGAGTCACTGCAAAGAGATGTTCATGAGCAGAGGCTGGATAGGTGGACCTAGGTGCAGCAATGCTCTGCAGGCTGAAAGGGTGAATGCAATGGAGAAAAAAGGTCAGGGGATAATGGAAATTAAAAGGATGCCAAAGGAAGATGGTAGGAGCCCCAAGAATTTACAGTTTCCTGCCACACTTTCAGCAGTGCTGGTCACAGAATTCTTTCAGCTCTAACTAGGGGCTAATTTACTTACTTAGTAAGGAAGAATAACATTGACCTCCATCTTTAATTTTGTGTTATTCAGGTAATTTCCTTCCTGTTCTTGTTTTACTATATTTTTCTTTGTACTTATTTGCATAACATGAGTAAAATACTTTGGGGTAAAAACTAAAACTATAATAGCTACACGTAAATCCCTTCTGTTTTATGCTGAAGTGTATGCATACAGTATAAATACTTACTTTGGCTCCAGCAGTCCTGGAAAGCAATGGGCTTTCGTGCCTCATGCTGTGCACTGTGTTATGGATGGTAGTTCTGGGGGAAAGGTTCTTGCTGCAAAAAGTCAAAATAAAATATATACATTTAAAAAAATCTTGAATTGGGGAGGTGGGAAATTGCCCAAGGGAGAAAGAGGCTTGTCTGAATGAGCCCTGTGACTCCTATTCTCTGCCAAATATTCAATCTGAACTGCACAAAACTAGAGGAGGAAGTGAAGAAAATGTACTTTATTTCTGAAAGTTTAGCCATAAAAATGCAAAACATACCTTCGTGTTTTTAATTACGCACAGTTGGCCATCAGAAAGACATTGACGTTGGAGATGGTGAGGGTTAGGGGAAGCTGTGGGTATTCGCACATAGAGCTGAACATGCCTAATTCTGAAGGACCAGGAAGCATGCAGCATTCTGATTAATTAAAAGCAGCTAGCTGTCAATTAGATGGTTATGAGCCAACTGCATTGAGAAAGGGCACATGATTTGATTGTTTACATAGAGATCATATGATTGCAACCAGCACACTTTCACAGCTGCTATTGGCAGCACTGAGCACAGTGGCACGTATCTCCAGTTTTGGGCAAATGACCCATTTTCCATATCCTCTCAAATCAGCTAGGAAGGAGATGGGGGGAGTCTATGATACTTACATTTTGCATCTAAAATACTTAAGTAAAAAGCACACTTCTAAATAAAACTGGTATAAATGATACACTCTGACAAGATACATTTGAGAGTCTTGTCCCAGGTATTGTTGAGAGCTATCAGGAAAAATGAAGAGTAGTGAAAAAGTTCTACATAACAGCTGAAAACTATTTCAGTGTTTGCATTTTTTTCATAAATCAAATATCACAAGAAATATGATATGGCCATAATCTTCTGTATTAGATCCTTAAGCTCATTCCTTGCAAAGGCAGTATATAACCCTCAGAATAGGGGATGTGTCTGATACTAAATTGATGCTAATTATTGATCACTTCTTGAGTACAGTTTAATTACATAAGCTAATTAGCTCTCAAGCATTCCTTTATAATATCAAAAATATGCTTTTATATTTGTTTAGTGGCCAACACCAGCCACTGTCCTAGAAAATTTTGTGCTTTGTGTCCCAGTACAGTGAGGATGGAGCAGCTACTGGGGTAGCTCTGAGGCTCTGTTGTCACTCCTTGGCCTTTGAGGGGGACTCCTTTCAGCACCCATAAGCATCTCTGCTCTCTGCTCATTTGCGCTCTTTCTATAGAGAGTAGGATTTGCTTGCTTGGGCTTTCCAACCAGAAATATAACAATTGTATTTTATTGCAAAATATAAGAGACTCTTTACTGTCACCAGGCACTGTTGAAGAATGTTTACTGAAGTTGTAGTTTTCGGACATAGATTCCCCTCCTCGCCCCCCCACCATATTAGTTTCATAGAGGGTTAGAGATGGACACAACACTCTAATTGCTACAGTGCAATCCATCGTCCTTCAGAAACATGGGATGCAGATCTTTTTCACCGGGTTCTGCTGAGCAATGAGGAGAGGAATATATGAGGAGGGACTGAGATTTCATTTTAAGAACTGTATTCTGCCTTTAGAAGCATGTGGTCAACCCTCATTGACAATGTGAATTCAACAGGAAGTGTGTTTTTGTGCATTTGAGGGAAGAATTTAGACCTGACTTTGATTATCTTCTAAGAGTTCAACTAGTAGCGGGTCAAATGTGATCTCTGGTGTAGAAGTAGCTTTTTTTTTTTTGTAGTATGCATAGTAAGAACATTCATTTTTGCATACCAAAATTCCTGAACGAGTATTATAGGATGCTTTGCTGCTGATTGCAGCCTGCATATGCAAATCTACATAGCCTATGTAGAACATTGTTTTGTAACATACATTACATTCCACTGTAGTGAAGGCTTCTGAGACCACAAACCACTATTGCATTACATATGCCTTTGAAGAAATGCTGTCTATTGTATTAGCTTTCCACAAATTTTGGAGACTGGAGTTTATCCTTTAGCCATTTCTACTTCTGAGCAGTCACAGCTGCCAAAAAAAGTGCCTTCCTGCTTCAAAAAATAAAATGTAATCATACTCTGTATGCCTTTATGCTTCTTCACTGTATCACTGATCAACTCTGTGCCCAGTAAGTCTCTTCACTAGATTGCTGCTGCAAATGATTGTAATTAAAAATATAATTCTGTGAATGTGTAATACAAAAATAAGTCAGTGAGGGAGTTTTCTCTTTTGGACATTGAGACACTGATTGTTATTAATAGTAATTTTAGCTTGGCGGAGGAGCCTGGGGTGTGGAACATACAGGTAATGAAAAAGAGAGAAGAAAAGCAAATATACTGAAATAATAATTCCTGCCCCATGCCTCCTCAAAAAAAGAGAAATACAAACTAAAGGGAATAGAATTAGAATGAAATAGGTGGCTGTGGGGAAGGAGAGCATGGAAAAATGAAGCTTTACAAATAACTTCTGATTTCATTAAAAATATTTTTGCTGCATTTGTAATATGGGCAACATTATCTAAACTTTACTGTGTGGAAGAAAAAAATTCTGCAATTGCTTAAAATACTTAGCTATACATATTTAACATGTTGGAAGTGTTCTCAGAAGGATGTTTCCCATGGGTCCTTTTTTGTCTGTCTTTTTCAGCAGCATCTAATATGAAGAAGATGATTTCCTCTTTTGCAATATAAGATAAATCTCATTACTTGTAACTTCAAGCAGCAAGCTGACTTGCAAAAAAAATTACATATAGCTGAAATCTGTGGCAGATGGTAGATAAATACAGTGGGCCTAATTCTGTTCTCGGCTGCATTTAAATAAATGCAGACTAACTCTATTAAATACAACAGTTATTCCATAATACACCAATGCATCTGAGAGCAGAATTCTGTCCAGAATATTTTTCTTTTTTCAAGAACTAAAATAAATAATATAGCTAAGATAGTCCATTAATTATTGGGTAATTGTGACCCTCACTTGAGGCTAATCTTTCCTTCTTGAAAGACATCTTTTTGGTTTAAGTTACACATCCTTCAAAAGTACATAGGGCCAAGTCCTTAAATGGTGTAAATTGGTATCTCTTAATTCAAGTTAATGGAGTTACATCTTAGAAGTTGGCTGTAAATTCCAGTACAAGGAAACCCCAAAACAATGAATCCTTCTATTCCATAAAAAGTTGTACTTGTAGGGGATAGCAGATGCATACTGCACTAAATAAATGATATATGCACATATTTAAATAATGTAAATGTTACATTTTATGACACAATTGTGCATTCTTCATACTTTTGTAATTTGAAGGTAGAGCAGATGGTGAAAGTTTAGTTATACAGGATGTGTTCATTAAAATAACCTAGTCTGCTAAAAATTATTCTGCAAAGCAAGAGACTTTAGTCATTTATGACACAGGTGTTTTTCCCCCTCCATTGAAATGAACTGGGAAGAAGTTGAACTGAACTGAAGGAGTCCAGTACATTGCAGCAAAGTTCTTAATTTAGCTTTGCATGTAGATTATATGAGCAGAGTGTTTAAGTGAGTATGATGCAGCACGTATAACCTGATGGAGATGTTGAAAATTTTGATTACTTTTCATTAACTGTGAAACTCAGTGACCCCTACGTAACCTGAGTAACCGGATAAGTGTGCGGAGGGAGTGTTTCTGTAATGACCAAAGGAGGATGGAATCTTCATCCCAGGCTGAGGATTAGCATCAGAACCACTCAACAGCCACTATTGCAGCCTTAGAAGCAATGTGGAGGAATAGTAGATATCATGTGGAATGATTGATGGATCTGTGTAGTCACAGATCGACTGAGCCTACTCTTACTCCATTCTCCATATTCTCAGAAGCACGATATGGTATTAGGAATCAGAGGGATAGCCGTGTTAATCTGGAATTGCAGAAGTGACAGAGTCCTGTGGCACCTTAAAGACTAACTGAAGTATTAGAGCATAAGCTTTCGTGGGCTAATACCCACTTTGTCGGATGCATGCAGTGGAAGGAGTGCATCCGACGAAGTGGGTATTAGCCCACAAAAGCTTATGCTCTAATACTTCAGTTAGTCTTTAAGGTGCCACAGGACTCTTTGTCACTTCTGCAATATGGTATTAGGATTCAGGGAGTTGCTGCAGAGCATGGTTCTGCACAGGGAAGGAGATGTGTGAGATCAGGTAATCTAGTTGGAATAGCGGCGAGGGATCAGGCAAGAATTGTCCCTGAATTGCAATAAACTACATTGAACCATTCTTATTTTCTCTTGAAAATTATATAGGTGAACTTAGCCTTTATAAAAGTTGGGAACTAGAGCTAGATAATCATACAGGGAAGGCAACGTGCAGGCTTCTCCTCACAGATGTGCCAGGAAATCTGGCCCTTGTCCTGCAGGACATTTTGGGTATGGTGGTCCAGGACCTCTGTTGTACAGAGTTTAGGTAGCTCTATGTGGTAAATGAGTCTTTGATATTTATCCAGAGAGACTGAGATGAGACTAAACCCTTTCTCTTCTGTGTCCTTATTAGAGTCTGAACTTGGTCTCCAGAGATGAAATGCACTAAATAGTTTCACTAGTTAACTGCTTAAAATAGTGTTTTACTATAGTAGCTTTACTAGCCTTGTTTGAGGGTAAAGATCAGAATTATAATGATGCTTTTTCTTATTACCATTCATTGTGGATATTAATTTAGAAGTAATGGGTCAAATTAGTGTCCCTTTTTAGCATGTACTTACCATGGAAAGCCACATGTAGAATGAAAGTTCAGTTTTGTATGACAGCATGGTATACACAGGTTGCACACTTACTGCATTACTGACTTCACAACAGCTTGTGAGGCTTGAGTACTTATTTTAACTCCCTGGTAGCTGGACTTACAGTAGTGCCACAAAGGGTATGTCCACAAAGCAATTAAATACCCACAGCTGGCTCAGGCTCCAGGGTTAACAATTGTTGCGTAGAGTAGACTTTCAGGCTCTGGGACCGTGCAAAGGGTGAGAATCCCAGAGCCTAGGCGCTGTCCAAGCTGAGCATCTACAAAGCAATTTTTAGCCCTGCAGCATGAGCTTGTAAGCTGACTTGGGCCAGCCACAGCTGCCTCTGGTCTTTTATTCCAGTGTAGACATACCCAAAATTATCAACAGCTTCTTCAGAACGCAGCAGTGCTTTATTCACTAGTTTGTGCAAAAACCGTTGTATTACACCAGTGTTGCAAACCTCAAGAATTCTAAAAACCACCAGTTTTTCAAAAACCACCAGTAAGACCCCCAAGAAATCATGAAATTGGCTTAAAATCAAAATTAAAAAGATTAAAGTAAATAAATTCGTTTCAGGTTCTTTTTTTCTTTCTGGGTTTTGTTTTCCTTTTAGTTTAAGTTTTTAGGGAATACTGAGGTCACATTTTCACATTTCTCTTTTCAGCCATGAAAAGAAACATTTTTTAAATTTAAAGCTCAGAATCTCACCTAACCCAGAAGATGGTGCTTCAAGAAAAAAACCCAAATATTTAAAGACTTGTGATAAAATTGCAAGAGTTGGCACTATTGTTAACACACCATGTGTTCTTTACAGCTATAAAGAGGCAGACTTCAGTTAAGCTGACACATTGAACCATTGAATCTGTGGCTATATTAAAATTCTTTCTTGAATTTCACCTGATTGGAATCTGAACACAAAGGTTGGTAGAGATCACTTCTTTATGAACTGCGAGCAGGTTTTGCTCTGGTCGACCCTAGGCAGTGGGTATTGTGCTCCTGACATCTGTCTCAGATTTCTCTTGTCACTTCTTAAAAAAAAAAAAAACCCAACAACGAGGGATGTCGAGTAATCACAGTTAACTCATGCGATTAACTAAAAAAAATTAATCACTAGTTAAGAAATTAATGATGATTAATCGCAGTTTTACTCACACTGTTAAACAATAGAGTACCAATTGAAATGTATTAAATATTTTGGATGTTTATCTGTATTTTCATATATATTGTATTCTCTGTTGTAATTAAAATCAAAGTGTATGTTGGTTTTTATTATAAATATTTGCACTGTAAAATGATAAGATATAGTATCTTTCAGTTCACCTCATACAAGTACCATAGTGCAATCACTTTGTTGTGCAACTTACAAATGTAGATTTTTTGTTTGTTACATAACTGCACTCAAAAACAAAACAATGCAAACTTTAGAGCCTACAAGACCACTCCTTTGTACTTCTTGTTCAGCCAGTCGCAAAGACAAAGAAGTTTGTTTACATTTATGGAAGATAATGCTGTCCACTTCTTATTTACAATGTTACCAAAAAGTGAGAGCGTTCACAAGGGACTTTTCTAGCTGACATTGCAAGGTATTTATGTTCCAGATACGCTAAACATTCGTATGCATCTTCATGCCTCAGCCTCCATTCCAGAGGACATGCTTCCAAGCTGATGATGCTTGCTTAAAAAATAATGTGTTAATTAAATTTGTGACTGAACTCCTTGGAGGAGAATTGTGTGTCTCTGGCTCTGTTTTACCTGCATTCTGCCTTATTTTTCATATTATAGGAGTCTCGGATGATAACCCAGCAAGTTGTTCATTTTAAGAACATTTTCCCTGCAGATGTGACAAAACAGAAAGAAGGTTCCAATGTGAGATTTTTAAAGATAGCTACAACACTTGACCGAAGATTTAAGAATCTGAAGTTCTTCCAAAATCTGAGCAGAACAAGGTGTGGAGCATGCATTCAGAAGTCTTAAAAGAACAACATTCCGATGTGGAGACTACAACCCAAACAGCAAAAAAGAAAATCAACCTTCTGCTACCTGAGTCAGATAATGAAAATGAATATGTGTCAGTGCACACAGCTTTGGATCATTATCAAGCAGAACGCATGTCCGCTGGAATGCTGGTTGAAGCATGAAGGGACATATGAATCTTTAGAGCATCTGGCACGTAAATATCTTGCAGCGCCGGCTACAGCAGTGCCACGTGAACATCTGTTCTCGCTTTCAGATATCATTGTAAACAAGAAGTGGGCAGCATTATCTCCTGCAAATGTAAACAAACTTGTTTGGGTGATTGGCTGAACAAGAAGTAGGATTGAGTGGACCGGTAGGCTCTATTTTATGTTTTATTTTTTTGAGACCAGTTTTTTTTGGTACATAATTCTACATTTGTATGTTCAACTTTCATGATAAAGAGAGTGCACTACAATACTTGTACTAGGTGAATTGAAAATTATTATTTTTGGTTTTTTACAGTGCAAATACTTGTAATAAAGTATAAAGGAGCACTGTGCACTTTGTATTTTGTGTTATAATTGAAATCAATATATTTGAAAATGTAGAAAACATCCAAAAATATTTAAATTGTATTGTAAATAACAAAAACTGAAGCCGCTTTTCTTCATATAAACAAAAAAATTGATCACTGTTTTCCCCTTATTAAATTTTTTTTCCCTTGATGTGTTATATCCTTTCAAAATATAATCTTTGAATTATAATATATGAAAATTGGGAAACATTTTAGTTGTTTTTATTGTACTTTTTTGGGGGTGTTATGCACAAATTATCCAAGCACTTTAGGGAGGATACTAATAATAATAATAATTATATTTATTACAGAACTACAATTATCTCAACTGTAAGAGTACCAATATTCTCAATACACACTGTTATTACAATAATGAACTTGTTTGATGTAGCATCTAGGGCTCTTGGCTTTGCTTTAGGCTGCTGACTGACAGATCAGTTTTCATCAGATGATACTGACCAACTCCTGAAGATTTAATGCATTATATTTTAGTGTGCTCTACAGTTACAGGCTTTCCCCCTGAGATTATCAAATACATCAGTGGATTAAAAAATGGCTTTCCTATTCAAAATCACTTTGCACCAACTCAAAAATCACTGACTTTATGTAATTACTTAGTTTGAATAGTATATATTTTTAAAATTAAATTTACTGGGGGGAGACATAATGTAAATCAGAAAACTAACGAATAACAGAGGGGTTCTACATTCTTAGGTCACCAGTGGTGTTAGCCCTTGGCAATAGTGGTAATAATGATTAATTCCAATAGCCCTGATCCTGAACTCCTTGTTCAGCCTAAAACTCCCCATTGACATAGTGGTTTGAGTGCCAGATCAGGCCAAAAATATTCTTTTACATAATTTTATAACTTTGTCTTCCAAATTTAAAATATGGCTCTTTCACATTCTGAAATTAATCTGTTTTTTTCACTTTTCATTTGCAAATTAAGACTGCAATTTTTTAGCTTTCAGAGTACTATTTTTTATGTAAAATAGAATTGTTGACAGTATAAGTTACTTTCTTACATTAGCAGAAAAAGTAGTAATAAAATACATTTATGGGCTGAAGTTAAAAGGATCTAAATATGTATCTGTCTTTCCATAACACCATGTAATAGAAAAATTGATGTAAGGGTTATTGCAGGGATATATCCCACAAATTCATAACTTAGATCTGAAATTTTTCATTTTGGAATATTTTTTCAGGAGATACATAGTTCCCCATACCACAATGTTTCCTTGCACATATTGCAGTGCATTGAGCAAAAATATCTAGTCACAATTTTCTACTGGTATTTTCTCCATTAGATTTTACTGTCCTTTACATTTGTGTCAGAACTGAAATATGTCCAAAACCTGTAATAATGTATTTCTCCTTAAAGACAAACCTCAGACAGGAGACACAGGATGTGGTTTAAATTTTATTCCTAAATGTCTGGGAGTACTCAGCAGTCAGTGCAGGTAATTCAACAATAATTTACATTTACCTGCTAGCAGCCCCCTGCCGACACGAACCTGAATGAGTGGGAACCAGATTTGTGTGCAGAGACAAAGTTTCTTGATACCTTAAATGTCTGCTTCTTTGGAGCATTAAAGCTTCTCTCATAGCTCCAAAATGTCCAGAGCCACCAGCCTTTGTCATCTCTAAATGTAGTCAATATATTTATAAGGATAGAGAAAACTGTAAGTCTGCCACATCCATATCCTTCCAGTCTTTGATGAATAGGAACCTTGTTTTCTGGAGGGATATCCAAATATCATAGTAAATCTTAAGTAAGCATTCTCAGCAAAATTCCCGTTGGCTTCAATGGGGACAGGGTTTCACCATAAATTTGTTAATTAAATTATTGGTGTTAGGTTTGAGAGTCTGGTCAGGCATCAAAACAGCCATTTGCAGTCACATATACTCTTTTGGTATGCACGGTCATAATGGTGCATACATTTTTGTTCATGAACTTAGGGTCTTTATTTTTGAAAACATGGGTTTAGGAGAGATTTTAAAAGGTAAAGGTGCCTAATGGGACTTTCAAAAGTGCCTAGGTACATAACTCCTGTTGAAATACTATTAGACACCTGTCTGCATCTTTAGGCACCTAACTACCTTTAAAATATGGCCCTTGATGGTGTCCTGGAGAATTGTGCATAGTACTAATGTAAAGTACATGCAAATACTTCATTAATAAAACTAATCTTATTACAAACAAAAACCTACATTAAAAGAAAATAAAGGTTGCAAAGTCAAGCAGTCAGAAGTTTAGGAAATGTCAAAATTAAGGTTATCTGTGCAACCATAATTCATTCCCTTTAAGTGTATGCATTGTGAAAATGTTGTTAATTACATGATCACCTACTACTTGTTCTGTAGAACCCATGCCTCAGTCAGTGCACAGGTTGAGCGCTGGTCAAAATTTTGTTTGTCTCATTGTTCCCCATGCCTTGTTTTCTGCATGTTATTCAAACTCTGCTCTGAATAAAGAATTATTTCCTCATGCACTTTTCTTGTGCTCATCACTATAGTCTTATTGCTTCACAAATATTATTAATGTATTTTCACAACATTCCCATGAGGTAGTAGTATTTCTATTTCACGAATGAGGAACTGAGGTACCAAGAGACTAAGAGCAAAATCATCCACTAATTTTGGGTGCTCAATTTGACATACCTAGGACTAGATTTTTCAGTATATGTTGCATTATATAGCATTTTATGTTCAAACCACAGCTCCCATTGTGTTCAGCTCCAGTTTTGAGTGCTCAGCACTTCTGCAAATTAGATCCTTGAGTCTCAAGTTGGGCACACAGAAAATGAGGAATATACAATTAGTGGCCACCGGTGGAAAGTTTAGCATCACAAAGGAGCTCTGGCAGAGGCAGCATTTAGAATTCAGGTATCCAGGTCAATATTTAGCTGCCATAACAATGAGACTGTCCTCCCTTCCTGCAATTCCCTACCTCATTCGCTACATTACTTCTAGCTCATACAACAAATAAAATAGCTGTCCGACAGAGAACACCTTTACATTCTCCTTTGTATCCTTTACATTCTGATTAATTCTCGGAGCAGGTCAATTTTGTGTACCAAATGAGACGGGGGTTCTCTGGGAAAAATGGTATGTGGTCATGTAATTCAAAGGATGTATCAGAATGCATCTGTACAAGAGGGCAGAATTAAAATTGTATAGGCAACGCTCATTCTGGAATTTCCTAGATTGAGAGTGTTTGACCGTTTTCTTAATTCTCCTTTAATGTAGGTTTTGTGTGTAATTTCTATCATATAGAAATCATATTGACAGCCACAGGGTTAATCAACAGGGTTGAAACCTTGAGGTCTATCTCACTGATCCCTGCCACTTGAGTTAATGAAATAACTGATTGCAGTAGTAGGTTATCATGCTCTATGTGGATTAGTACTAGAGGGGGTGAGACATGTTGCCAGTGGTTTTCACAGATATTTGCTGACTTTTGCAAAGAAATGTTGAGACTCAGAACTCTTGGGTTCCATTCCAGGTTCTGGAGGGGAGTGTTTGGTAGTGTTCATGGATCCTTTTGCCCTTCCTCCACCCCGTGTCTGACCCCTCTCAAGCCTGTTCCTATACCAGTCCTCTCTTTCTCTCATCACAATCTCCTTTTCTAGCCAGTTCCCAATGTTTCTCCCCTGGCTTATCATCCCAGTCTCTTTGCCCAGACATTCTCAGTCTCCCTTCTTTGGACTCCCAGTCTTTCTCCCCATCCCAACTGAGTTCCAGTCTCCCTCTCTGGGCTCCTCATCCAGTTTTCCCCCATAGGCACCTTGCCCTGGTCTTCTTGCCCTCTGCCTCCCTGGCTCATGATCCAGTCTCTGTCTCACCACTCTTAGACTCCTTGGCCCTGCATACTCCCTTGGCCCTGCCTTGGTGCAGTTCTTGTTTCTTCTGCATTTCAGTGTGATTACTCCTTCACACTGCCTGGGACCCAGAAGGGTGAGCATTGAGAGCACAGGAGAGACACTCTCCCTGCTGTTCTGATGCTGGGCATCACAACAGCCTGAAACAGCAATTGCACAGATAGTCTTGCTCAGCACCTTCAGCCTTAGGACTGAGCATAATCAGTGTAGACAGAATTTTTTTAACATGGACAAAATGACATGTTTTTTACTAGACCTTGTTTTGAAAAATGGCTGAAACTTTCCAGAAAAAGGCCTGGAACAGACATCTAGTATGGAAAATTTCAGCCTTCACATTTTAAGGTATAATCAACTGGAAAAAAAGGGTCTTCTAATGGTCAGTGTGGGCAACTTTAACTGAAAGTATTGCTAACAACTCCACCTATAAGACTAGGCAAGTCCCATAATGGGGTTTTGGACTTGCTATTGGACAGCAGGGATACTCCACCCAAGAGTTGGCTGCCCTTCTGATGACCTTCAATCTTTTGTCACTTCAGTGGTAGGCACAGTGATTCTTGAATTTATATAGTTTGTATGAAAGCCTCTATATAATTAAAAATATATATTTTCTACAAAATGGAAGCAGGCTATATTCTTGATCAGACAAGGCTATTAAATTAGGTTATATATGAATATTCTGGCCCAAATCTAAATATACTCAAAGAAGATAGTTTCTTTTTTGCGTGTGTGTGCTTTGCCTATCTTGGTAATTTTAACTTAAGAAATGGTTTGTCACATGACTGCATATTTCCACAGATATTTGTTGTCTACCATTGTTATTCTCAGATCCCCTCATCAATGCCAGAACAGAAAATCAAGAAATACCTAGATAATTGTGATATTGCACAGTTTGTGTGTGTGTAGAAGAGACTTGATATGACTCATTTTAGAATTGCTCTGTAACAATAAAGTACATCCTCGCTAAAATACCTTTGGCTATAATGAACCTGGTCCCTGGACCCCACTTTGAGCTCTGCAATGGTGACGTGGCTGGCGGAGTTGTCAACCGCCTCCACCCCCATGGCAAGCCTGTTTCACTATACCAAACCCCTGGCTATAAAGAACAAACTGCTTGGATCCCAATGGGTTTGTTCAGCGAAGGTGTACTGTCTTCCTGCAGCCCTCTATGGTACTGTCAGTGAATCTATAGTTAGCTACCATGTTTTCAAAGGGTGATGTTAATCACACAGCTGGACATTTAGGAAGTCAGCATTTTCTCAAATATAAGGTTTATCATTTTCTTTAGGATTAATTAGTAGGGTTGTTAATCCAAACAATTAAATTGTCTTCTAACAGTACAGCTGTCTAATGAATCTATTAATTAATCAGTACATTCTCCAGATGTCTATTGAGATAATATCCCTTGAGTAGCAATATTAGTTATTGGGTTTTTTAACCATGACTTACTCTTCCATTTATTTAACTGTACAGTAAAAAGGGGTTAGATTTATTAAATAGGTAGAGCTATAGCTTTCCTGTGAGTAAAAATCTATTTTTAATTATTCTGTATTACCTTTCCCATTCAAGCACCTGACATGTTTGCGAATGGATAATACATGATAAAATATAGGGAGATGTTATTCAAATGTGCTCCTTATCCTGCAAAAGCTCTTGCACAAATAAAGGTTAACATATAGAAACATAATGGCTTAATTATTTTCAGTTTATAAAAACTACTTAACTGGTACCTATAAATTGTGATCTTACCAGAATATTGCTACCACCAGACTATTTTTACCTACTTACCAGAATATTGCTACTGTCAGACTATTTTTACCTACTTGAATTTGTTGACTATTTTTCCCACTCATGTCTTTGATGCTTTGCCAAAGGTCACTTTCTTGTATAAAAGCACATTTTGTCAATAAACCATGATCCAGGTAGCAGCTGGATCAAGCCACCTGCCCTCTCTATTTGAATATGTGTGAGCATGGAGAGGGCAACAGGGTGTTGGGCTGTAAATCTGTCTTTATCCACAGATTAAAGCCTTGCCCTCTGCAATTATTAGGAGAGGACAGCACACCTGCGTGACAGCAGAAATGTACTGTACCGTGCTGAGAAAATGTCAGGGAATGGTAATTACTCTCAAGGTGTGTCCACATTTGTGTGCTTCCTGCAGAGATGTGGGTTATGCATGTTGGATCTTGGTAAAGTCTGGCAGAAACTTCCTGTCTGGTGTAGGTTTGATTAATATTGTTTGTATCGTAACAGTGGCTGATATTTTGGCCATTCACTGTCTCTTTATTGCTTTTGCAAAGCATTTTTCTGTGATTTGGTTTGACAAAACGAGTATATTTATGCAGCCTAAAGTGCAAGTTGGAGAAGTGATGAGTGTCTGAAGTAAGGTGGCCAGATACCAAGTGTGAAAAATAAGGACACTTTCTGTTTTGGACAGGAGTATTATTGTTGCCTATGTAAGACAAAGCCTCTAATATCGGGATGGCCCTGAAAATATTGAGATGTCTGGTTATCCTAATGTGAAGTGCCAGTCTGTTTCACTTGCAATTTCTTTTGAAAGGTGAGAGTTCTCAGAACTAAATAGTACACACATGTATTTAGAATATTATGTTCACTTACTAAAATAGTTCAGTTTATTTAGCAATGAAAACATAATTGTCTAAAAGTAATTCAATTACTTTTGATCATTTTCTCTCTCTCCTATGAGAGCTGAAGGGTAGTTCTCTTGCTCTATCTACACAGAAGTTGGCAACCTTTCAGCAGTGGTGTGCCAAGTCTTAATTTATTCGCTCTAATTTAAGGTTTCGTGTGCTGGTAATACATTTTAACGTTTTTAGAAGGTCTCTTTCTACAAGTCTATAATATATAATTAAACTATTGTTGTATATAAAGTAAATAAGGTTTTTCAAATGTTTAAGAAGCTTCATTTAAAATTAAATTAAAATGCAGAGGCCCCCGGACCGGTGGCCAGGACCCAGGCAGTGTGAGCGCCATTGAAAATCAGCTTGTGTGCTGCCGTTGGCACACGTGCCATAGGTTGCCTATCCCTGCTCGACAGGATCAAATGTAAATTTGAAAGCAATGTAGTTACATTTTTTGTCAGTACTTTGATGCTTGCTCCCCTTCACCTATTTCCATGCCCCATCACTTCCTCCAAAAACTTCCTCATAATTTAAGAACCTTGAGACATTTAAACTAAAAGAAAAAGTAGTTAATCTTATTTTAAATCCTAGAATTCAGTCTAAAGTAGTTGCTGTTTTTAAGCTGCCAATGTATAGTAAGTGAAAATGGCTTTATTCAAGGTACACTTCATCAAGATTCCATACACTTCTGCTCACCTAAAGTATTGCAGAAAGTTTCAGGATTACTTTGACCAGCAGGTTTGGTTTCTGGGGAATGAACACGGAGGAAAAAGTTGTGTGGTAGTCTACAGCATAGTACAGAGTTATCGTAGACGAATGTTATGTGCATCGTATTGGCAGGTCTCTATTATGCAGCAACCTGCATTTACATTACAGGTGCTATCAATAGTTGTGTCACTGTGAGTAGCAGAGCAAAGAGACTTAACTGGAGTAAGAGAGGATTCTGAGCAACTGTGGAGGGGAAAATATATCTGAAGTCTATTAAAGGAAGAAAATAGAAATTACAACACTATATAACTCCTTTGAATAGGCAAGAAGTGTTATCCAGTCAGGGGCAGAACATTGACTATTTTTTTATCATCTTTAGAAACTATTATTCTTTTGTTATTGTTTAGAAAAACAAAATCTGACCAGTCCATTTAGTGAAACATTTGAACCATGTTTTCTGCAATCCAGTACCTAAACAAACCACATTCTGATTTTCCCTAGTAGGTTTAGCATCCTGTCTTTTGTGTAACCTGTTGCTACTTTTAGACACTGAAAGTCATAATTTTTTTTATAAAAGTCAGATTTACTTGCATACTCAAAAAACCTAAAGGATTGCATACTAGAAAACATTAATTTTCTCAAATGCAAATTGAAATGCTGCTAGACAACTCCTTAGCTTGCTCCCTCTCTCTCTTACACAGTTAATTAGCTCATAGCAGGGGAAAGCAATTTGTCTCATACTATTTGTTTACTTATCCTGACTCACTTCATCTCAGTAGGTAGTTTTAGCAGTCTGCATAGTTGCCTGTTGTGTTAACTCCATATGTTCTGTGGTTTTGGGGAACATATTGCTAAATAATACTTCAGGTATTAAGTAACTTATGAAATAAGCAAACCTGGTAAATGATAGGAGAACTCAGTTCTGTGCCTTGACTAATTCTATCTCAGCTACATACTGTATTGCAGAAGTTCTCAAGCTGTGGTGTTGTTACCATTGATCTACTAAATATTTGCTGATGGTCCTTAGAGAGAGGGCTAATCACATGGTTCTGGCTCTTCTCCTTGTTTCCAGATGCTGTATTGTATTACAAGACTGCTAAAGCCACATTGCCAGCATTGCTTTTCCATGCAAGCATTTTCTGTAATTGCCAAAGGGATGCTATGTAATTGTGACTGAGGAGGGGAGGGTAGGCTAGGTGATTATGAATGGAAGAAAATTGGCCCAGGAGACAGTCCCTTTATTAAGATCTAGTCAATGATATGAAAACGTTTGAGATGTGCTCTTATCAGATCAGAATGCAGTATTACATTTTCTCAAAATCTAGGGGTACAGTATTAAATCTATAATGCCAAAAAGAGATTTTCAAATGTGCAGGGTCCATTGACTTCCAGTGAGAGATTGGCCATATCACTGCCTCCAAGACCGGGGGTCTTGGCCATTTCCAAGACCCTCAGTCTTGAAGTTCCAGCCCTGGCTTTGCCATTGACTTGCTCTGTTATCTTGACTTGACTTCATTGTCTCCCTGCTGTATTTGTATGTGTAAAATGAGACAATTTCCCCCCTAACCTTTGTAAAGTACTTTGTTGTCATTTTATTATAACTCTCGTTACTGTAGTTATTATTAGGAAAGGGGTGTTTTCTGTTTCATTTTCTATAATGGAGAACATGTTCTCTAGAATGTTGGTGGTATATAGGCTCTTCCATAGCTTTCATGCAATCCACCGAAGACCTGTGGTTGGTTTTTTTTTTTCTTTTGGTCTTCCTGGTTAATGAAGAATACATTAATATATTGGCCTCATACGGTAGACAAAAACCAAGCAATTTGTTGTGATTTCTTTTAGCACCTATTTTGGGCTAAGTTTTATAACCAGCTGAGAGTATAGATTGAAATATGCCTGAAAGGGAAGATTGTTTCAAGACTTGACAGTCTTTACACTCCCTTCTAATCTCTTTCAAATAGTTGAGTTTCCTACTACTCAGTTGGCTTCAGAAAAAAATAAGTTAAAGCAATTGGTGGTTGCAAGTAAAACTCTTATCTGACTTCAGCAGCAAAGAGGAAGAATGATACCAGTTATGAAAGTGGCAGGCAGAATGTGTACTTGATGCCTGAATAGCAAGATCCTTTTGAAAACAGATACACTATGATATGCTATCAAACTGTCTGGATAGGTATGAGTAAGTTCAGAGCTAGGGGTCATCCAAACAACGTCATTTTTTGGGCTGTATTTCACAGAAGAATGTTGTGAAAGTTTCTATCCTGTCCACCTGGCAAAGGACACCTAGAGGCTACATAATTTGAACAAGGTGGCTTTTGCCGTGCACACTAATGGTCCTTTTAATTTGAGCTGATTCTTCCTCCTTGAAGCCTAGCTAGTTTATTTATGTAAAGTATTCTTAGATTATCGTCTCAACTTTAACCTAAGGGTGAAGAGGCCTGTTAGCTAAAAGATCTAAAACTGATTTAGACATACTGCTTTAGAATCAGGTGTGTATACTTCAGCTTTGAGAATGAGCATGCTCTGTCAGGTAGACTCAGGCAAAGAAAGCATCACACTTCTGTCAACAATTCTGACTGCGGGTGGGGAAGGCAGACTTATGGCCTGATTTCTCAGAGGAGCTGAGCACCCACAAAACTTATTTAAGTCATTGGGACCTGTAGGTGCTCATTATCAAAGTAGGGCCATTAGTGACTACTAAAGTGAGGCACACAGTTACATGGTCTCATGACAATTCCAGATTACTGGTGTAATTTCTACTGGGCACTTAGGGCCAGATTTTTAAGGTATGTAGGTGCATAAGGATACAGATATGTGTCTAGTGGGATATTCAGAAGTGCCTAGGCAGAAGTGTTTTCCATGGGGCTCGGGACCTGAGGTATCTAGTGGGATTTTCAAAAGTACCTAGGGGCCTGGGTCCCATGGAAATCAAGGGAAGTTAGGCAGGGCTGGCTCCAGGCACCAGACGAGGAAGCAGGTGCTTGGGGTGGCACAGTCTAAGAGGTGGCATTCTGGCCATGCCTTTTTTTTGCTTCGACAGTCTGGCCACCCCCTCCCCCCCATTTATTTATTTTTTTTGCTTGGGGGCCGCAAAAAAGCTAAAGCAGCCCTGAAGTTAGGTGTTTAGGCACTTCTGAATATCCCACTAGGCACCTATCTGCATCCTTAGGCACCTAAATATCTTAAAAATCTGGTCCTTAGTAAAAAAGGTTACTTTTTATTTTATGTGCATAGCATCCATTATATTTTGGGAACGTTATAGGCATGTAAGAAGGTTGAGTTTTTGTGGGAC
Organism: Dermatemys mawii; assembly: GCA_007922305.1. Taxonomy (NCBI): domain Eukaryota; kingdom Metazoa; phylum Chordata; order Testudines; family Dermatemydidae; genus Dermatemys; species Dermatemys mawii. The sequence goes on from ML677333.1 coordinate 79,597,285, forward strand.
CTAGGGGACTTAGGTGCACAACTCCCACTGAAAGTCAATGGGAAGATCTATAGCTTACTTTTCTGGGCCTCTTTGAAAATCACAGCCTATATTCTTTACTCTGAAAAACATGGACTCTGAAGGTAGCAAAGAACAACCTAGCACATGGCTCTACTAAAGTGCAACTGCAGTTTTTCATGTCCAGCCAACCATCTCTCTATACTGATCTGTTAACATACTTCTCCAATCATTCTGAGCCAAATTCTGCCTGCAGTTATGTATATGCACCTCTCACAAAGGTAAATGGATGTGCTAGGTAAACATCTGAAAGCAAACTGTTTGGAAAAGTTTAATGCAGTGTTGTTGTAGGTTTGTGGGTCACAAGATGCTAGAGAGATAAGATGGGTGAGGGTAATATCTTTTACTGGATCTGCATCTGTTGCTGAGAGGGACATGCTTTCTTTTCATAGTTTGCCAGTGATGATGATGATGACCATTTTAATAGTGATATGTTTCAGTAGTTTTATATTTTTTCTTTATGCTTCAACCCATCTTGCATTATCTTTGTGGAATACATAGTTGTCCTTCAAGGCAAAGATTTATAGTTCCAATTTGAAAGGACTCATAATCTCTCTCTATCCTGAAGAAGATTTTATCAGCAGGTAACTACCTTGCTCATGTCAGTCGTCTATTTCTTCTTTTTTTTTGTTGTTGAGACAAGAGAAAGAAGGAAAATATGTTCAGGTGCAGATTATACTTGATCATAAAGCTTGAGTGGTAATAGTTCTGATTAATAGCATTAGTGAGAAGATGAGTATTGTATGTAGTATCTGTATCAGATGAGAGAAGGAAGCTCACAGATTTATCAGAGGATTTTCTATACCTTGTGTCCTTGCATGAGTACAGTTATGCTAGCAACTTTCCTTTTTTTTCATTATTTTTATCTTTTTAAAAAAACGTATCAGGAAATCAGTGCACTGAAACTACCCTTTGACCATCAGTTCCCTGGTGATCTTTATCAACTGCCATCAACTGTGAGTGTCCAGACAGTTTGTTCTTTGAGATGTTAGCAGAGCAGTCAAATTATGCTGGAGTGTACTTGTAGCATTTCAAATCAAATGACATTTGAGAGCTGCTGTCATTGTGGAGGGAGATCAGTGGACATCACTTTTTGTTTTGTTAGGAAGCCAAATAATTTGATTATTGAATTAAAAGCGAAAATGAGAGTTCAGCTGTTATTAGTAGAGTCTCCATTTCTGTACATGAAGGAGAGGCTAGCATGATGTGAAATCCAGTGAAAATTGTATTGGTTTCCTTTACAATTTTTATACTGTCTTGCTTTACTCTGAGTGTTTTTATTCTATTTTAATTTTTATTTAAAAAAAAAATAGGAAAAGTGGATTTTTAAATGTTAAGGTATAGATAAGTGTTGAAACTTTGTGGTGAAATCAGTCAAGTCTGTGTGTACATAAATGAAAAATAATTTGCTCAGTTAAAATAAAATAAGGAAATTCAAAAGTTAACATTCTAGTTACAATTTTGTATTTTCTGTATTATATTTGAAGTCTCAAAGTATCATGAACTGTAATCAGAGCTACAAATTTAACCTGTAATACCAATTACAGAATTGTATTTATTATTAATTATTATTATTATTATTTATTATTATAGCAAGTGTCCTTGCTTTTTTAAAATTTGTTTTTAATAAAAGTTGCTGGGGTCAAAAATATTACCCGTGTGTAATGTTAACACTTAGGTCCTGATCCCATAAGCTGATCTGCATAGATGAACAGATGCATGGAGTCCTATTGACTTCAAAGGAACTACACACAAGTGTAAGTGCCTTCCCATGTGGATCTGCTTATAGAGACTTACAAATTTTCATCTTTTATGGTGAATGGGGAGGAGGATCAAGTTCTGATTGTCTGACTTGAGATGTTTTGTATTGGTTTTCGTTGTGATGGCTTCCCCTAAAGGAGTGGAGGAGAGATATTATAGGTGGGGCTGGTAGCACAGCCAGTTATTAATTATTGCCCAACATTTCCCATTATAAGATTCTCTTTTCATTTGCTTAAACTTTGCCAAACTTAAAGCCCTTGGGATGAAACTTTCCATAGTGTGTGTCTGCTGCAGGAAAGTTTGACACAAAATGGTTCTGCCATTTCTTAGAATGCCATTAGCTAGGGAAAAATACATAGTTCTACTAATTAAAAAAAAAATCTGGAAACGATTCCATGATTTGGGACTTAAAATTTAGCAGTGAGGATAGTGGCCTACGTGATAGGGCTGTGCCTTTTGCTGTTCCTGTGAAAATCTGCACAAATTTGAACAAATTATAAGCTTTTATAAATCACAGTTCTCACATGCTAGTAGAGATTTCTTATAGGTTAGCAGCTAAAATATCTGAACATTCAAACCTCATTGAGTGACTGAACTTCACAGCTCCTGGTGGTAACCAGACGGGGCATGTGCCATCCCCACAGAGTGACTGAGCGTGCTTTAGGTGACAGAGGTGAAGGTGGATTTTCCCTGTAATTGCTGCTCCTGGACCAGAATGCAGTCAGGCACCAAAACTGTAAGCAGGGAGCCTGTCTCTCCGATGCCCTCAGTGACTCCTCAGCTGGTGTCCAGGCAGCGTTTAGAAGGAAGCTCTATGACACGTATGCAAAGGGGACAAGAGCTGGGCTGGCGGAGAAGAAAGTATATTTGCACAAGGAGCCTGGTGAAACTGGAATTTGGGGCAGACGAGGAAGACCTTTAGGAGGAATGGGACTGGAAGCTGGATGTGAAGGAGATTGGGACTGGCTGGGCAGTGAGACTGGGAGCCGGGGAGAGATGGAGTTCAAAATGGATCCTATTGAAATTGCGCCAACTTTACACTGTTACAAATGATAGCAAAAGTAGCCCACTGGCTCTTCAGCATTCCCACAGTTCCTGTTAGCGTGAGAAACAGGAGAAGACCAGGGTTAAAAAAAGAGTGGCAATGTAAAACACTTCTTTTGTATCTTTTCTTTTTTCCCTTTTCTCTCTTAGTTGCTTTTTTAAAATTTTAGCTTTCCATAAATGAACCCATTTGTGCTCAAATGGGCTGTATTAGAATGCTATTTTTGCATGTTGAATGATATGTGCTTTGACATAATATACCAGGAGCTTGACAGGCATGTTATCCTTGATTATTAAAAAACCATCAATGAGATGGGTACTTGTCATGATTGGATCGCAGCTGACTCCATCTTTAGTCAAATGGAATGGAATGGCTTCACAAGAAGTACATGAAGCACAGTGTGTTGGACAAAATTACTGATCCTTTCTGATAGAGAAGATAAAAAATCAAAATCACGTTGAGTAATAAAATACAAATATGATAGCATTCCTTGATATTTTTTTTAATCCAGGACATTAGTATGTAATCGATGTGAAATGAAAAACTGCATATGGCACAGAGTGGTTGTTCCTTTTTAAGTAAGGATTACCCAGTAGAGTTGTGACTGAAACAGGTGAAGGAAGGTAGAGTGAAGTGGTTTTTTTTGTATTTATGCAGTAATGTGACAGGAATAAGGTAGCCATATTTCCTCCTTATGCATTGTCAGTGTATCACCTCAGTATCAAAGTTATTGACCTGATAGTATTAAAGTCTGCAATTCAGCAATGTATCTAAGCACAAACTCAACTGTAAGCACATGATTAATCCCCTTGAGGCCAGTGGAACTACCCATGTACTTAAAATCAGGAACATGAAACCTAAATACTAGGTATTTAGAAATGTGGTCACCCTTTTTAGCATACTCAGAGGAGGAGGGATGCCCACTTGGACAACCAGAATCTTAAGCCAGGTGCTCTGAATATTAACATGATCTTGAATAACTAATGTATAGTGTAAATGTTACCATTTTATTGTATCTTTGCCTTAATAAAATGTTTCCAACAAATTAGGCATGTGCTTAAATACCTTGCTGACAAAGAGCCTCAATTTTCGTGCTCTTTCAGTTAAATGCTTTATTTTTGTTTCATTTGATCAACTCGGATAGGTGGTGTCTCAAAATTCATAAGGGATAGAGCTTTAAGGTCTTTATAAAATGTTTCACAAATAAGCTAGTTTTCTCACTGAAGTTTTTTACATAGATTTAATTTTGTAAAGGCAAAACAGTTTAGACAATAAAGGTTTTTAAAGTTGCACCTTGTGGGCTGTAAGTGTGTTAATTAGTTCATCTGTCTCTCTCTGGAATTTTTATATGTATATCTGGGGAGAAGTACATTGTAGCATCACTGCTGCCTTGGGGTCAGCAAGGCTTAAAGACGATCTTAATTCTGCTTTATTCCTCAAACAGATATGTGAATTGCAAAATATGAGTTTAAGGAAAAAAAATTCCTTTCAAGACTTCTCAGCAGGTCATGCCTCTAAAATTCTTCTTTCCCCAAATTTGTTTCTCTGTACGTAAACAGCATTTGGCATATGATGAGGGCTAGTTGTACCTTCAGCTTCCACCACTTTGCCAATAGCATGAGGTGATCTGCCTCCTCTTATGTGGTGCTAAGGGAACTAACTTGGCCAGGCAGCATTATTGGCACAGAGATCAGCTTTGCATCACTTGTAACATGGTTGTGCACTTCAGAGTTTTCAATCAAAAACAGCTGCCAGAAAGGAAGGGCTGTGTTTGGGATAAATACTGTTTCATGAAGACAAGAGTTTGTAGATTGCTGCTTTCTGCTGAATTAGCACTCAATTATGCTAAACGAGGGAGGCTTTAAAGAACAGCAAGGTCAAACCATAAACTGGCTATTGGCAGCACAATAGCAGAGTGCAAATCTCATTCTGGCTTGCCGGTGTTCTGCCAAGATGTGCACAGCTACTTTCTAGACCAGGGTAGGCAACCTATGGCATGCGTGCCAAAGGCGGCATGCGAGCTGACTTTCAGTGACACTCACACTGCTGAGGTCTTAATCACCGGTCTGGGGGGCTTTGGATTTTAATTTAATTTTAAATTCAGCTTCTTAAACATTTTAAACCCTCATTTACTTTACATACAACAATAGTTAAGTTATATATTATAGACTTATGGAAAGAGACCTTTTAAGAACATTAAAATCTATTAGTGGCACGCAAAACCTTAAATTACAGTGAATACATGAAGACTCCGCACACCACTTCTGAAAGGTTGCTGACCCCTGTTCTAGACAGACTAGTGGAATTCCACCCATTCAGCTGATCATAGGGTGACCAGATATCAAGTGTGGAATAATTGGGACAGGGAAGGGGGAATAGTTGCCTGTGTAAGACAAAGCCCCTAATATCGGAACATCTGGTCACCCTAGCTTATCATCAACTTGTCTTGTGCTAAATTATTAATTAAAATATATTGGAAAAAGTTAGTTTTAGATCATGATAAAACATCAATGCCAGTCTAGACCAACTTAAAGAAAAAAACTTTCTACCATAGGTAGGTTATTAAATATGTCCTTTATGGGAGTTCTACACTTTCCCTTCAATTTTCTAGTAGTGGTCGCTTATGGAGACAGGATAATGGGAGAGATGGATGGATCACTGGTTTTATCTGTCATAGTGATTCCTATGTTTAATATAAATTTGTAATAAACTGCATGTAAATAAGTTACCTTCAATTCATTTTCTTTTTTGCACTTCTCAAGACAAAACACAGCCCTTCCAAAGGGACTAATTCACTAAATGGCAGCATGAAAAATCCTAGCTGTGAATAAAAGATGATTGAAGGAAGAAAACTTACATATATATATATATATATGTATCTGAAATCACTTAACTTCTATTTTTAAAACCTTTTTTAAACCGTGGGCACTTTTAAGTGCAAGTAACATTCTTTCACAGCTGGTATAGATTCCTAGGAAAGTTTTCATAATGGAAGTTGAGATAATTTTTACTATAGAGAGACAAACTGCAGCCATAACTTGTAAATGTATAATAAGTAGACTGGAAGAATTAATCTAGTAAAGCATCAAGGATAAAAATATTGTCTATCTTAAAAAGACTCGTGTGTAATCACTAGTGAAAAATGGTCTTATCCTGTTTGTGGGAGATTATATTGGACTTTCTTGAAGGGAAGTATCTCACTGCTACTGGGTATGTAACATATCAAAACTGCTATCCCACAAAACCCTTTATTGGAAATTTTGTTTTTTTGGTGGTAAATTATTATTATTTAGTAAGATGTGTGAATGTGATTTCATGCCCATAAGTACTCTATAGAGTACTTTTTTATGATAGGTGCCTTCTTTTTTGTGTCTTAACATTTCCAGTCTTTTTTTTTTACCATTTCTTTAGTACGTGTTAGTTTTTCCACTATAACTTCTTACATTTATGGGTCTATCTCAGACTTGTTTTGCAAACATTTGCTCTAGCTTAATAACATGAAGTCCGAAAAAAAATATTGAGCTCCTTTTTCAATTCTAAGTGTATAAAGATACAAATATACAGTTTTGTGACTTAAGATGTTCTTTTTTTCAGGAAAAAAGTCTATCTTTATTTTAAATCAAAAATTGAAACTTCTCTTTTAAATTTAATGTAGTTATAAAATATGCTTCTATTGAAGTAAGTACCAAAAAAAAAATGACTTTAGTAGGAGCAGGATAGGAATAATGGGTAGGAATGTTACAGGAGAAGGGAGGAAAATGGACCGTGCAACGTCTGAACTGGTTCCCCTTTTCTCCAGAGGCTGCACTCAGTGCTCAGCAGACAAGCCGCAGAGACACTGCTTAGGATTTTCCAAAAATGAAGCAACTTGTTACCATGCTTTCATGAACCTCAAAAGTAGCCCCTTTGAAAGGAATGAAAAATCTCTGGTCTTCAGGTTAAGCTGCAAAAACAGATTTTCCTTGTGACAGCTATCTGGCCTCCAATGGAAGTTATAATCCAGAGGAGAGTACCATCTTATAACTATAAATGCTGCACTCCATTGTCACTGAGAATTTAACGTATGTAACAAGTCAGATGTTTTTATGTCATGATTTGTGAGAAATGATTCAGCATATTAAGCACTAGGATAACTTTCAAATTGAAAAGCCATCAGTTTTTTTAAGTCATGTCTCAAGCAGCTTGGCTGACATAACCCTATTTTTTAAAAAAATTGTCCTTTTAGGAGACTACATGTAAATTATTATGCTGACAAGAACTTTTCTTTCACAAAACTACATGTGCAGTTACAATTGAGTTTATTGTGGAAACTCTTACACTCTGAACTACAGTGACTCCATTATCACAAATAGATTGGAAGATGGGATCATATTTAGATGGGGAAAATATTGTGAAAAATGCAGAGAAGAGGGGGACTTGGGAAAGAGAAGGTTTTGCTCTGACAGCTGTAAAACAAACTTTATATTACATTATATGTTCATGCTATCATATATGGATATTTTTTACAGTTCTGTAACTTCTTTTATCTGAGAATATAAAAGCTTCATGAAAGTTGTTTTTTGTTTTGTGTTTTGCTTTGTTTGTTTGTGTGTATGTGCTGGAACTTTCATAGACTTACATGGCATGGAATATGGACAGATTTATTTTTACTGAATTGTAACTGGAGCCCTGTTAACTGGTTTTATTGTTTGTTTGTTTGTCTATTTTCCTGATTTGGGTTCTATACATTTTCTTATTGATTTTCACAAGGAGTTCTACTATGCAAATATGTAAGTCTACAATTGACTGGAATGGCTCTGAAGAGGGTATTGTGGTTTCTTGTTAGAATTTACACTTCTTTAGCACCTTTCATCCAGGGTGTTAAAGTGCTCTCTAAACCAGGGGTCCCCAAACTTTTCGAGTCGCTGCCCCTTACCGCAGCCCGGCGACCGCTCGCCCCCCATCCCCCGGGATATGTCCGCTGAAATGCCGCCGCAGAAAGCGGAAGCTTCCACTTTCCGCGGCGGCATTTTGACGGGACCAAAATAGCCCACCTGGGAGTTCAGCGGTCTCCCGGGCGGGTGCAGCGGCGGCACCGGGGGCTCACGCACCTCCTGGGGTGGGCTCGCGCACCACTTGGGGTGCACGCACCCCAGTTTGAAGACCACTACTCTAAACATTAATCAAAGCCTCTTGTAGCTGTTACCTGGGGACCCCCTACCCACATTGGGCAGGCGCCCCTTTCTCAGGCAAAACAGGCTCGGATAGCTGGAGGAGGTTGCAATGTCTTTATTCAATGCGACGTCGCATGACGCAGCCCTGTGCTTCTCAGCCAAAAGCAGGGTGCGCACCGATCAATGGCCGGGTCGTTCTTTTTATAGCTTGATTACATCTCTGGGCGTCAACATTCCGCCACGTACTTATTCGCACAAGGATACAAAGTAAAAAAGTTTTAAAATGTCCACATGCGTACTGAGCATGCTAGCTTGAAAAAACCCCTCTTGCAAAATGTTATGCAAAGCCAAATACAGAAGCTCAAGCAGACAGTGGAAAAACCGCAGACAGTTGAAAAGCCCCTCTTGCAAAATGTTTCAAAACCAAAATACAGAAGTAGACAGGCTCAATCAGTGCTACTTCAAATTGCAGGTATTGAATCAGTCATATTACATTTCATATTACATTAATCAGTCATATTACATTTCATATTACATAGCCCTGTGAGTTAGGGAAAGTATTTTACCATTTTTACAGATAACTGAAACACCAGGAAAGTTGAAAACAAATTGCCAACAATCAATATTAGTATTAAATCCCCCTTGCTTTTGTTTAGATGAGATCCTTAAAGACTAGGTTTATTTATCCTGAGGCCCCCTTATACCACACTGGCATTATAAAGGGCCTTAAAATGGGCAAAAATATAACTCATACACTCTTTAAGGCCCCATAACACTACCAAAGTGGGTGAAGGGAGTCTTGGTGTAAATGAGAATCAAGTCCTTAGTGTTAAAATCTCAGTTATACTGGTATAAATTTAAAATAGTTCCATTAAAGCCAATGTAGTTACTATTCTACTCTAGTACTAGGGGTACTAGAGTAGAATCAGATTAGATTAGTGTTGTTTGAATATAATGTTTCATACTTAATACAAAGATTCTGAGAGAAAAAATGTCTCAATATAAACAAAACTTTACAACAGTGAGTCACATAAGAATTTCGCCGCACTTTTAAAATAAATGCATGAAGTAATGCCATATGTAGTAAATGTCATGTTGTTTAACCATATTTTAATACAGTAAGGTTCAGCCTGAGTCCAGGAGATACTAATTCCATTACAATCCTATGTGATTACAAAACTATTTTCAGGAAGGGGAAAAAGGACTTTATAACATTTGGCAATGTTGAAGCACTGGACTTTTTTCCAGAAACTTTGATTTGGATCCAGTTCTATAGGAAGGGAACCAATCTTGGCACATCTTCTGACAGGTTACGAAAGATCTCTTGGTCATTTTGATTCGAAGAATTTTTTGACTGAGACATCTTGCTTGAATTAAACTGTTCCATGGAATTTGTGAATTATGATTGGAGCATTCATAGAACTGACTTCATTTTATGTTTCATCATTTCAATAATGAGCTTAAATTGACTATTCTCTCCACTCACACTGATGTCACTGTATTTAAGTAAACATATACAACATCCAGGGGATTGGAGGGTGGAGACAGACATGGGTCTGTGAATATTAGTGGGAAAACTGACCATTATGAAGCTGACCATTATGGTTAATAGTGATAGAAGAAACAAACAGTAAGGAAGTTTAGGAAGTGTGATATTTCCCTAGCTACTATGTTTATAAGGACTCTTTTACTACAGTATCCAGAGTCTTTAATGTATCTATCTTCTCTATACCTCTCTGAGTGAGGGAAGTACTATTGTTCCCCTTTTACTGATGGGGAACTGAAGTTCAGAAAGGCTCAGGGACAGATTTTGAAAAGTATTTAGGTGCCTAAAAGATACATATAGGTATGTGTGGGATTTTAAAAAGTGCCTAGGCACCTAGCTCTTGTTTATCTCATCTGCTTAACGACGTCTGTAAACACCTCTAGGCATCTAAATGTATTTGAAAATCAGGTCTCAAGTGACTTGCCCAAGGCCATATAGGAAGTTTGTAGTGGAGCAGGTACCTGAAACAAAGCCTCCCCAGTCCTGGGTAGTACCCTAGCCATCAGATTGTCTTTCTTCTCTACAGCTAGTCCCCTTGTCACAGGGTCCGTGCTGGTCCTGTGTTCTCGCTGGCCACAACAAAGGTCTGGACACTGTTTCTTAGTGCTTCACCCAAGTGTCCTTTATTTACTGTGCTTGTTTTGTGGCTTCAGTGTAACAAACAGTGCTCTCCGCCAATCCCCTGACAGTTACCCCACTGTCTTGGGTCCTGGGTTTCCAGACCCCTGAGGCGCCTCACTAGCAGCGAGGAGACAGACCTGCAGCCTCCTGTTCCCTGCCTGGCCTCTCCCAACTGACTATGAGACTATAAGAAAGGTCTTAACACCCTTTCTTAGTGCTTCCCCAAGTGTCCTTTATTTACAGTGTTTACATTCATGGCTTCAGTGCTCCCCACTGTCTTGGGCCCTGGGTCTCCAGGCCCCTGAGGCACCTTGCTAGCAGCGAGAAGACAATATTGCAGCCTCCTGTTCTCTGCCTGGCCTCCCTGCAACTGACCAAGAGTCAGGGTTTTTATAGCCCTCACCACTCCCAGCCACAGCTGTAGCCCTTTAGCCCAGCCTAGTTCTGTGAGCTAGCCCTCATTAGGGCTTCCATCTGGGCCTCCTGCTGGCTACAGCCAGCCCCTGCCCCTGGGCCTCCTGCCAGCAAGCAGGGTTTAACTTGCAGAGCCAGGGCATTCTAGGGGTTTTTACCCCTGCCCTGCCACACATCTCCCCCCTTCACTGAGCCGCCAGGCTCCACCTGCCCCTTTTTGGCCGGACAAACCCACTCTTCTCCGGGGACTCTTGCCCCTTACCGTGGGCTCCTGTGGACCCTCCCTGGGGTCTTCAGGCCTTCGCCCACATCCCCCATAAGGGCAGGTTCCCTACCCATGCCCCTTCACCTGGCAGAGGCTGCACTCTGGCTCCAGTCGTGGCTGGTTGGCCAGGTACCCCGTTTCAGGGTTCCGTTGCCTTTCCCCCAGATCCTCATTTTCCTCCTTCTCTGAAGGACTACACTTGCAGCATGCTCCCCCGGGGTGTTTTCCAGCCCCACACAGCCGGCATTCCTCTCTGGCTTCCCCTTGTTGTCTAGGAGTTTTTGTTACGGTTCCCCTTCTTTCCCCTAGTCCAGGGGAGGAGGTTTGTTTCCCCTTAGGGAGATCGAGGTTCCTCTCACCCCCCTCCGGTCCCTTGCTTGGGCCGTCCATTGTCCCCTCCTCAGGTCCCTTGCCCTGGCTCCGGACCTCCCTGGACAGAGTTCCTCAGTCTCCTCCTAAGAGGACTGGGTATGCCAATTTATTCACCATCCCTACCCACTGCCACTGGAAGTGCCCGTCCACCTCCAGGGGCACCTGTGCCACTGGATACCTACGGGTGTCTCCATGGATACACCGTAGGGCCAGCTTTGCCCTCCAGACCACCCAATGGGGCTTGACTAAGGCCTTCTTACTAGCGACTGTGTGGAAGCTGAACCTAATACTGCTTCCCAGGGCTTCCCTCCTAACAACACTGACACAGTGGAAAGGGGGTGCTTACCTGCTCTTCCCAGCTCCCAGTCCACCCAGAGAAGTCCGCGAGTCCATACTCCATCTGTGGGCAGTCCTGTTTTTTGTGGCATGGGCGCCCGCACTGCCAGCAAGTAAGTTCTTTGCTGCGGGTGGGTCCTGGGTCCGGCCCTCTCCTTGGAGCCACCTCAGGCGGGCTTCTGCTCGGTCTGCCTCCCTTGGCCAGCTTCACTACCCGTCGAGGCCCCTCTGCCGTCAGCCTGACTCCTCCATCAGCCTGACCACGTCTGCTACTTGGGCTGGTTGGTGTCTCTGGACCCACGCCCGTACTGGGTCCGGGAGTCCTCGGAGGAACTGCTTGAGCACCATCTGGTCCATAACCTCCTCCAGGGCCTGAACGTGGGGCCTCAACCACCGTGTGGCCCAGTCTAATAGTTTCTGGGCATATGCCCAGGGCCGCAGGCCCTCGGTCAACCGGGCCTCCTGAAAATGCTGCCGATAGCCCTACCCGGTCCACCATAACGGCCTTCACCGTGCCTGTGACGGAATAGAAATGCTCTCAATGGCTCCTCTAACTATTGTGTGAAGGTGTCCATACCTGAAGCTGTAACCTGACTCCAGGTGGGGAGAAGAGGTCACCTGACCTCCTGCCCAGGAAGCAGACAAAGGAAGCAGGGGAGGAGCTGTGGAGTGAGGGTCAGTCTGGGTCTGGCTAGGAAGAGGCAGAGAGCTTCAGGCAGGCTGGCCTGGCTCCCTGGCCCCAAAATGGATCCAGCGGAGGGCTCGCATTCACTCTACTTACAAGATCTGTCTTAGATCACCTGTCATCTAATAAACCTCTGTTTACTGGCTGGCTGAGAGTCACGTCTGACTGTGGAGTTGGAGTGCAAACCCACGGGCTTCCCCAAGACCCTGCCTGGCTGGGCTTGCTTGGGGAAGCGCACGGAGGGGCAGAAGGTGCTGAATGCTCTGAGGTCAGACGCAGGAAGGTGGAAGCTGTATGCTGTGAAGCCCCTAGCCTTGGGGCATGGTTACACTGGCACTTCATAGCGCTATAAAGCCCCCACGAGCGCTATAACTTCCTCCCCGTCCACACTGGCAAGGCACGTAGAGCGCTATAACCGTTGAGTTATAGCTCTATTGTTAATCCACCTCCGCATGGGGAATAAGGGCTGTAGCGCAGCTGCTGTAGCGCTACAGCAAGAATGTGGACACCCACTGCGCATTAATTGGCCTCCAGCCCGTCCCATAATTCCCGTTCGAGCCACTCTGGTCATCACTTGCAAACTCTTTTGTCCTGTCCTCAGGTGACCACACGTCAGACCCGCCCTTTAAAGTTCCAGGGAAATTTGAAAATCCCCTTCCTGTTTGCTCCAGCCAAGCGTGGCGTGCTCTCAGGGAATCCTTGCAGGTGATCATTCTCATTGATCTGATTGATTGCATGGCGTGGTCTCAGGGAATCGTTGCAGGTGATCATTCTGATAGATCATCATGACTCCACGTGCCATGCCTCCTTACAATAGGCGATCCCCAGCATGGAGCAATAGCAAGGTGCTGGACCTCATCAGCTGTTGTGGGGAAGAGGCTGTTCAGTCTCAGCTGCGGTCTAGCCGCAGGAATTTTGATACCTATGGGCAGATATCACGGGCCTTGGCGGAAAGAGGCCATGAGCGGGACACTCTGCAGTGCCGTGTTAAGGTAAAGGAGCTTAGGAATGCGTATCGCAAAGCCCGCGAGGCAAACGGCCGCTCCGGGGCAGCCCTGGTGACTTGCAGATTTTATAAGGAGCTGCACGCGATACTTGGTGGTGATCCTACGGTCACTCCATCGATCACCATGGACACTTCCCAGCCCACCAGTGAAGGCGGGGGTGAGGAGGAGGACGAAGACCAGGAGGATGAAAAAGAGGAGAAGGATGAGGATGAGGCGGCAGCGACCCAGGGCACGGAGGAGTCTCTGGACGCATGCAGCCAAGAGCTCTACTCAACCCAGGAGGGCAACCAGCCACAGCGTCCGGCGGTTGCAGGAGCCAGCTCAGCAGCGGATTGTGGAGGTAAAGCTGCTTTTCTATGGGGAAGGCTGGCAGCTTGGGGTGGAAAGGGATGTGGGGGGCATTCCACCTGGAGCTCTTCTCAAGCCAGGAGGAGGGCAGGGGGGCATGCAGCCAGGAGCTCTCCTCTAAAGCCAGGAGGAGGGCGGACAGCCACAGTGTCCGGCGGTTGCAGGGGCCAGCTCAGCAGTGGATTGCGGAGGTAAAGCTGCTTTTCTATGGGGAAGGCTTGCAGCTTGGGGTGGAAGGGGATGCTTGCATGCTTGCCTACATGTGGAATAGAGCATTGATGTAGTCTATCACCTCGCGGTAGTCATCATCAGTAATCTCTTCAAAGGTCTCAATAAGAGCGCTTGCAATGCACCTGCATAGGTTTCCCGGGAGAGCCAGCGTGGTCCCCGTCCCAGTCACGGTCACTAGTCCTTGCCACTGTGCTACAATGGGTGGGGGGAGCATTGCTGCACATAGGCAAGCTGCATATGGCCCTGGGCGGAAGCCGCATCTCATTAAAATCCCTTCCCTTTGTTCCTCAGTGACTCGAAGCAACGAGATATCTTCCAGGACAAACACCTACGGAGAATGTTGGGACAGTGTTCACAGTAGGGCTCCTACCACTTCCCGGCACTCCACACCCCCCCCCGCCCCCGCCACAGCTTTTCAGGGCAGGGAAGAAATCCTTCCCCCTGCCTGCTGCTCAGAGTGGGGCTCCTGCAACTTACCGGCACTCCCC
>ML677333.1:79611713-79639769 GCA_007922305.1 Dermatemys mawii
AGCTTTTCAGGGCGGGGAACAAATCCTTCCCCCTGCCTGCTGCTCAGAGTGGGGCTCCTGCAACTTACCAGCACTCCACCCTCCCCCGCCACAGCTTTTCAGGGCAGGGGAGAAATCCTTCCCCCTGCCTGCTGCTCAGACTGGGGCTCCTGCAACGTACTGGCATTCCCCACCCCCTCCCCCGGCACAGCTTTTCTGGAGCAGGGAAAAAATCATTTCCCTTGCCTCTGGAGTGCACTCACCATGGCAGGGGCTCCGTTGCTGTATCTGTGCTCTCTGCGGGACAGGCAAACGGGGAATGCGGGGGAATCATAGCATGTCTGCTCTTTACAAGGGAACCACTGTTAAATGTATCTTTTTATTTTAGGAGGGTCGTCCTTCAGCCCTGCGCCATCGCTCGTATCAACAGCTGAGAGGCTGAGGTGACTGAGGAAGTGGCCACGAAGGAGCAAAGAGAATCTTGTACAGCAAGTAATGCAACAGGCTGTAACGGAGAATCAAGTTGCACAGAGGTGGAGGGAGAATGAGAGCAAGTTGAGGGAGAAGGCGCGGAAGGAGAATGCGATTCACCGCTGGAAAAGCACCGATAAGCTGCTCTCATTACTGCAGCTTCAACTGCAGACTATGCAGCGGATTGTCACCCTTCAGGAGGAGAAGCACCGCACCCACCACCCCAATTATCATTTGCCCCAAATCCCTTCCCCTTCTGTGCCTCAGTACCCTCCAGGCCACTATCATCAGCCAAATGGTTATCACCATCCACAGCTGCCTCCAACCCCTCTGTCTTCACCAAACAACCCCCAAACCACGGACCATTATCCACTGCAGTCAACCGCTAATAACATGCCTTACTGCCCTCCGCAAATGGGGTTCGGGGGACATGGCCACTGTGAGGGCACTGGAGACTCAGAGACCCGGACATATTCCGATCTCTGACTGACCCCATGCCACCCCCATTGCACCTCCCCCGGCTTCCCCCTCACAGGCATCACAATATTTTCTTTCAGCAACCGAAGTACCTGTTCAATAAATTAATTGTCTTCTTAATAAATGGGTTTCTTTATTAAGTGTACATACATTATTACAGGCTACAGAAAAGAAAATGCCTGTTCCTATTAAAAGAATGCTCCCTCCCTACCTCCCTCCATCTGCACCTCACTTTAGAACTGGCTTTCAGCCTCAAAATGCTCCCTCAAGGCTTCCCTGATCCTAACAGCCTCGCGCTGGTCCCCTCCATGAACCCTGCTCTCTGGCTGGGCGTATGTGGCCTCCAGGCGTTGAACCTCCGAGGACCATGCCTGAGTGAAGCCTTTGCCCTTCCGCTCACAAAGATTATGTAGGGCACAGCATGTGGAGATAACCGCGGAGATACTACCCTCGGCCAAGTCTAGCCTCCCATAAAGACAGCGCCAGCGCCCCTTGAAGTGACAAAGAGTCCTGTGGCACCTTAAAGACTAACTAAAATTTTTTTTAGAGCATAAGCTTTCGTGGGCTAATACCCACTTCGTTGGATGCACTTGCATCCGACAGAGTGGATATTAGCCCACGAAAGCTTATGCTCTAAAAAAAATTTTAGTTAGTCTTTAAGGTGCCACAGGACTCTTTGTCACTTCTGCAATTCCAGACTAACACGGCTACCCCTCTGATTCTTGACAGCGCGCCTTGAGACGCGCAAAAGCACACTCCACAGTCATTCGACACCGGCTAAGCCTGTAGTTGAACCTTTCCTGACTGCTGTCCAGGCTCCCTGTGTAGGGTTTCATGAGCCAGGGCATTAAAGGGTAAGCGGGGTCACCAAGAATCACTATGAGCATTTCCACTTCCCCCATGGGGATCCTCTGGTCTAGGAAAAAAGTCCCGGCTTGCAGCTTCATGAACAGGCCGGTGTTGCGGAAGATGCATGCGTCATGCACCTTTCCAGACCAGCCAGCGTTAATGTCAGTAAAACGCCCACGGTGATCCACAAGCGCCTGGAGAACCATGGAGAAGTACCCCTTTCAGTTAACGTACTCGTCAGCTAGGTGGGCGGGCGCCAGAATAGGTATATGGGTCCCATCTATCACCCCTCCACAGTTAGGGAAACCCATTTCTTCAAAGCCAGCCACGATGTCATGCACGTTATCCAGAGTCATGATTTTTCATAGCAGGATGCGATTAATGGCCCTGCACACTTGCATCAGCACAACTCCAACGGTCGACTTTCCAACCCCAAACTGATTGGCCACCGATCAGTAGCTGTCTGGTATAGCCAGCTTCCAGATCGCTTCCAGATCGCGATAGCCACCTGCTTCTCCACCAGGAGGGCAGCTCTCAGTCTGGTGTCCTTGCGCCTCAGGGCGGGGGCGAGTTGAGCACACAGTCCCATGAAAGTGGCTTTTCTCATTCGGAAGTTTTGCAGCCACTGCTCGTCATCCCAGACTTGCATGACGATGTGATCCCACCACTCTGTGCTCGTTTCCCGTGCCCAGAAGCGGCGTTCAACGGCCGTGAGCATGTCCGTTAATGAGACAAGAAGCTTCATGTCAAACGCATTCACTGCTTCGATCTCGTCTTCAGACTCATCACTGTCATCCTGCATGTCAAGGAATAACTCCACTGCACACAGAGATGTGCTGGCGGCAGTCGTCAGCATGTTCCTCAGCAGTTCTGGATTCATTGCAGCACACGACAATGGAAGACGGAGCGCGCCTTGCTGAAACCCTTGAAAGATGGCACCGGAGGTGGAAGGAAACACAGGGATTGCTGGGATATGCCAAAAAGCATCATGGGTAGTTGAAACAGGATACAGAATGCCCCGCAAGTGACGCCCCCCCACCACAAGGCATTGCGCCAGATCAGGAAGAGGTGTACTGTGGGATACATGCCCTAATGCGCTGCTCTTAATGCCGTATTAAGTGCTTCAAATGTGGCCATGCTATAACGCTGGAGCATCTCAGTGTGGACATACAATAGCGCTATTCATATTACTGTATAAGGGGACCGCTATAACCAATAGCGCTATAATCTTGTAAGTGTAACCATACCTTTGGAGACAGGCTGTTTACGGAGAAGAAGCTTCCCCCCAGAGTCCTGACAGGCTTCTTAAGGAGCAGATCCAGACCATCGCCCCGGGGACTCCGTGACAGCATCGTAGTCCTGGGTTTGGGTGTCGCCCAATGCCATAAATGCTGCCTGGGCCTCCCCGCCTAGGCATGGGGCTAACCGCAGCACCCAGGTCCTCCGCTCCCAGCCAGCTGCGGTAGCCACCCTCTCGAAAGTCCCCAGGAAGGCGTCGGGATCGTCTGCAGGGCCCATCTTGCAGAGTCCCCATCCTGGCGGCCTGGCACCATCCCCGGCCGGTGGAATCACCATTTTGTGGAGGATTTGCTGTTGCTCAGCGGACTGCTTGCAGATGAACAGTTGGAGTGCACTCTGCTGCTCTGCCTGCCGCTTCGTCAAGGCCTGTCTCTCGGTCTGCTGGGCCTGCTGCATCACCTGCACCATGGTCACTAGCCACTTCAGGGTCTCCTCCATGTTAGTGGCCACCGATCCCAATGTCTAGGAGGCTCCCGGACAATTCCCCAGCATCACAGGGTCCGCGTCGGTCCTGTGTTCTCGCTGGCCACAATAAAGGTCTCGACACTTTCTTAGTGCTTCACCGAAGTGTCCTGTATTTACAGTGCTTGTTTCGTGGCTTCAGTGTAACAAACAGTGCTCCCTCCCAATCCCCTGACAGTTACGCCACTGTCTTGGGTCCTGGGTTTCCAGGCCCCTGAGGCACCTTACTAGCAGCGAGGAGACAGAGCTGCAGCCTCCTGTTCCCTGCCTGGCCTCCCCCAACTGACTATGTGTCACGGTTTTTATAGCCCTCACAGCTCCCAGCCTCAGCTGTAGCCCTTTAGCCCAGCCTAGCTCTGTGAGCTAGCCCTCATTAGGGCTTCCAGCTGGGCCCCCTGCCGGTTACAGCCAGCCCCTGCCCTTGGGCCTCCTGCCAGCAAGCAGGGTTTAACTTGCAGAGGCAGGGCATTCTAGGGGTTTTTACCTCTGCCCTGCCACACCCCTGTTTATAACAAGAGCTCTTTATCAACTTCTTTGGTGAAGCCAGTGAAATGGCTTTGTTCGTCAGTCTCGTATCTAATTGGGGGTAGTCACTGCTAAATTGCAGTGTAAAAAAGTTCATTACAGTTGTCTGGCTCTATCCAAAGCCTGAGAATCGATCATTGTTTTACCACTGAGCGGCTGGATGCCTGAGGTCAGGATTTTGGTCTCTGAGTTACATAGGATTGCAACTTTTACTGTATTTGGATAAGGTAGGTTTTTCATTTCACACACAGTCACCTAAATAGAAAATGCAATTAAGTTTTTATAGTATTGTACCAAATGTAGAAGTTAGGCCAACTGCTTTATATAAAGTTTATACAATCTTCCATTTAAGAGAACTGGAGAGTTAATTAAAACCAGAGTAATATTTAAGTTTCAAAATATATTTCTGTCTGTACTGAAAACCAGATTTTCTCCATTTGTAGTCTTCAAATCAACAGACAGCATATTAAGTCAATTACATCCTTTTTACCAGTTCTGCCGTAATCAGGATCAGTGGCTATGTAAATGGTAGTAATGTAGAAATATAGGAATTGCTATGCTGGCTCAGACTGAGCTCCATCTAGTCCGATAGTCTTTCTTTGATTGTGGCCAGTACCAGATGCTTTTGAGGAAGATGTAGGATCCCCACAATAGGCAGATGTAGGTAATCTTCCCCCCATATTAAGTTGTGTTCTGATCTCTAATAGTTAGACATTGACTTAAGTCCTAAAGCATGAGGTTTAATTTCCTTCAAAAATGTTGTTTATAATTGTATTAAACATGGATATTCTTGATATCCAATCCCTTTTTGAGTTTTAAGTTCTTGATCTCAACAATTCTGTGGCAATGAGTTCTACAGCTTAAATACATGCTGCGTGGAAAAAAATATTTCTTTCTATTGCTTTTGAATTCTCAAAATTTATTTCCCAGTATACCTTTTCCATTCCATTATTCTTACCATGGGTCTTTTTACGCATTTCAAAGGCAAACAATTCCAATCTGTTCAATCTCTTTTCACATGAGAGTTTTACCATGTGCTTGATCATTCTCAGCATGGAACTTCAGAGGGTGATCAAAGAAGAGCACTTTATATGATTTTACCTCTTCATAGTGCACTAATTGTAATACTGCCCTTTTGAAGTAGGTGCAGTGGATTTGGAGTTGCTCCATAATCATTTATGAATATTGTATTTTGACTTGATTATTGAGATGTTTACTGTCTGAAAACATTGGCTGAATTTAATAGGGAACTGTTGGGAGGAAGAAAAAATATGGCCAAGGGTAAGGGACTTCTGCACAAATACTGGAGGGCTGTTAAAGGACAATGCCAGGACAGGAAAAGGCCCACAAAAATAGGAAATCAAAAGAACACAGGCAAGTTAAAAGAGAAACACACCTTCAGGAGAAGCAGAGGAATTGATTGGGGAACCAGACTGAGACATATGACATCCCACTGTGGGTGTCTGTAGAAGTTAGACACCATCAGGGTTAGAGAGAGGTTACTATCAGGAGACAATAAGCCTTCAGGAAGGATAGATATACGGGTAGATTATTTTTTGTTTTTAAATCCTTTGAAAACTGCTTTTGTTCCTACTGTTCAAATAAAAAGTATTTTGGTTTTAAGAATTCTGCCTGGTCACTGTATATTGGTCACAAAACCAAGAAAAAACATTGGTGCTTGAACCAACTTGGACTTGCTGGATAAGGATGGTTAGTACACAGGACATGGTCTAGAAATGGGAGAATTGTGAAATTGTGCCCTGGGATAGGTAAAGGTACAAGGTCTGACACCTTAGGGAGTACATTCAGAGAAACCAGGATGGAGACAGAGGTGCAGCTATCCCTGCCACCATGACAGTAGGTAGATTCTATCACATGATGGTACAATCCTAAAATGCTTATTTTTCAGTTGAAAATTTCAAATTGAAGGTAGCAGAGGTATTGTCTGAGCTTGAGTAAGGATGTCAGTACTGGGCCTTATGTAAATAAAGCAAAGAGAACAACCGTTATTGAAGGATTCTAAAACTATCAACCCTCAGATACTTGATATCAGCAAGAGGTGCACCACTTGGGGGGTTATCTGAGTCATTTAAGAACCAAGTTATTTTATGAAAATATACAGCAAAGAGTTGGTTGCCTTTAATGCAGTTAGAATGGGATCCTGTATTATAGTAAGCGAATGATTCTATTCTAAGATTTCATATGTATGAAATTCCAGATTTCAGATCTTTCCCAAATATCACACTGGTAGCTAATCCTTAATAACTAACAAACAATTTTAATACAAGAAGAGAGTTATCGAATGGTTAAGGAATCATGTTTCCCATAAAGTACTAGGTTAGGCATTTCTTCCCTCAGCTATTGAGAACAGATACTCTGACAAACCCCACGGTCTTCTTAAATACACTAGTCTTGGAATTTTCTATATCAGTCCCTCGGAGGACTGTGTAGTTTGTTTCTGAGATTTGTTGACATCATTCACTCAGTAGTTGCACCTTTCCCCCCATAATTCAGTTCTAATCATTTGAGGAAAACTATTTATTATACATGTTATATTATGATATAACCACTTGACTTCATTTTCTCGCAGGGCTGTAACTTACACTGCTGTAAGTATTCTGTGTAATAAAGAATTTTGTAAAAGATTTAGTCTGAGGTGAGTGTAATTTTTCAAATGCCTTGCCTAGATTAGTTTTTCCAGTGACTGTAGTAAAAGGTTTCACTTACAACTTATTTTCAACACCTTTAATAACAATAATTAATAACTAATATCCATACTGTAGAAAATGATACATATATTATGCTGAAAATTCTGCACTGTAAAGTATGAACACAATTTTCTCACTTATGAGATACTTTCCATGCAGTGCACAAATTTTTTATGCGTCTGATATTGTGGTTGGTCTTATTTTCATTTATATTTATTATGGTGCTTTGTCTCAAGAAATTATTTTGAATGGATGGTAAACATGCCATAGGAGGAAGATAATCAACATGAACCACACAATTCAGCTGAAATTGCTGTTCTACCTACTTCATCTCACTGCAATACAAGAAGGGGAAAAAGTACCCTACATTGAGACCCAGGACAAAAGCAGTATGTCTGCTCCAGGGACATTGTTCTTTTAAGATAATCATCCCTTAAAGGTGTAGTAGCCTTTGGGTGCATTATATTCTTTTTAAACACCCGGGGGATATGTTTCTACTACAGTAACCTTCCTTACGATCACTGCTTCTGCTATACTGATATAAAATTAGATCAGACTGAAATTAATATCATTATCAGGAGCTTGAGACAGCTGTGACTATGTGCCTGGAATGGATCACACTGAGAATTCTACACTCAGGGCAGACCATAAGAAGCAGGGAAGACACCCCCGCAAAACTGGTGGTTTATTCTATAATTAGATTCACCAAACCAATAATAAAGAATCTTCTGTAGTTCCACACTGGTTAACAAGAAACCAAATGGCATCCCTTTTAGGCATTCCAGCCATTGGCTCTCATCCAGACAAACACATCTAATGTAGTGAGAGGTTACTGAAAACCCAATTTGCCATATCTGTGGTTCTATCAGTCCTAAAGGATCAAACACTTACCCCCCCACCTGATTAATATATATTTCAGATCATTCTCAAATATCACAATATAGGCTAATCCTTAATAACAAACTAAATATTTTATTAATACAAAGAAGAGAGTTATTGAATGGTTAAAGAATCATATACATAGAAGTGATTTTCACTGTCCATAGACCAGGATAATAGCAGTGAAGGAATAGACTGCTGGCTTGCAAAAGTCTCACTGGTAGCTTCCAAAAGATTGGAAGGTCCTCAGTCATAGCTCCTTTTTAGTTGTAAATCAACGTCCAGAGAATTGAATTAGAAATGAGGCAAAATGTCTCAGATGTCTTTGATATCCTTTGCAACGTGCATGGAAACTTACTGTCCCAAACAAAGTTCACAGCCCCTGTGTATGGAAATTTGCTGAAAAAGATTTAGTCCGAGGTCACATGTCCACATCACATGCCCTTACATGCTTTGCTGAATCACAGCCACTGGCTCCTTGCTGTCTGAGGCATCTGTAAGAAGACTTATTGAAGAGATGATTTCCCTTAATGGACCATCACAAGAGAATGGTCCCTCCACAACTGAATGGTTCATCAATACTGAGCTGGCTAGATGGGGATGTAAAACTATCTTGTGGGTGTCCCCCAAGAACAAACACATTTGAGATACAAATACATAGCCATTCATTATTCATTATTTTAGATACAGATATGATACATGGATTTAACCAGGATAATCATACTTTATAGATTGTTCCTTTTTTTATTAACTCCTTACATGACACATTTTGGACAAGATTCGTTGCAGTTGTATAACAATGATAGCAACAATGATGTAAATGGTCATCTTTCTTCTCATACAGCAATTGGAGAGCTAAAACTTCTTTTCAGGCTCTTGAAAATAGCACTAGAAATGCTTGTACAATAACATATTCACTTAGCACTCTTTGCTTACCATGGTATATCTAATGGAGTTACAAAGTCTTTAAGATAGTTTGAGATAAAGTGTGTCAGAGCCATCAGGCTCAAGATTAAGGATGCTTTAGAATGTGAAGTTTTTCACATAGCTGTAGTTTGTTTTTGCTCAGTTGATCTAGTGTGTGTGTAATTACTCCATCAGTCACTGAACAAGTAATATATTGTGAGTTCCATGATTCTGCATAAAGGATGGTCTTGTGGTTAAGGGGTTGGATTAGGACTCAAGAGATGTGGGTTTGGTTCCCAGTTCTGCCACAGGCTTCTTAAAGGACTTGTGCATCTCATGTCATCTCTCTGACCTTCAATGTCCTATCTGTAAAATGGGGATATTTGTAGTTCCTTACCTATAGTAGGTTGTGGAGAAGAGTATTCATGTCTGGGAGAGATTCAAGTACAACAATGAGGGTGGACCTATAATTACCTAGGTAACTAGACAACATCATTCTCTCATGGCAAGTTGTAAGGGAAAATGCCCTCAACGCCACAAAAATCCATTATTTCAGGACATTTTGGCAGCCATCTTATCTCTTGTTTTTGCACTTCATTTGAGCGGGGTTCACTGAAAAGTTATCTTCAGCCTGCTTGTCTCTCTCTCTCTCATTTGGGGAAAATCTGATTGTTTTTTAAATGAGCACGCTCCAGTCTCCAGGAGCAGGTATTCTAAGGGCTTGATTACACTGGCACTTTATAGTGCTATAAAGCCGCCAGGAGCGCTATAACCTCCTACCCGTCCACACTGGCGAGGCACGTAGAGCGCTATAACCACGGAGTTATAGCGTTAGTGGTAATCCACCTCTGCACGGGGAGTAAGGGCTGTAGCGCTGCTGCTGTGGCACTACGACGCGAGTGTGGACACTCAATGCACTTTAACTGGCCTGCAGCCCGTCCCATAATTCCCATTCGAGCCACTCTGGTCATCACTTTCAAACTCTTTTGTCCTGTCCTCAGGTGACCAAACGTCAGATCCACCCTTTAAATTTCCGGGGAAATTTGAAAATCCCCTTCCGGTTTGCTCCAGCCAAGCATGGAGTGCTCTCAGAGAATCCTTGCAGGTGATAGTTCTGCTTGATCATGACTCCACGTGCCATGCCTCCTCGCAATATGCGATCCCCAGCGTGGAGCAATAGTGAGGTGCTGGACCTCATCAGTTGTTGTGGGGAAGAGGTTGTTCAGTCTCAGTGTGGTCTAGCCGCAGGAATTGTACCACCTATGGGCAGATATCACAGGTCTTGGCAGAAAGAGGCCATGAGCAGGACGCTCTGCAGTGCCGTGCTAAGGTAAAGGAGCTTAGGAATGCGTATCGCAAAGCCCGTGAGGCAAAGGGCCGCTCCGGGGCAGCCCCGGCGACTTGCAGATTTTACAAAGAGCTGAACGCAATACTTGGGGGGATCCTGCATGCACTCCATTGACCACCATGGACACTTCCGAGCCCACCAGTGCAAGAGGTGGGGAGGAAGAGGAGGAGGACAAAGAGGAGGAGGAGGAGGAGGCAACAGCGGCAGCGAGCCAGGGTATGGAGGACTCCCAGGTGGCATGCAGTCAGGAGCTGTTCTCCAGCCAGGAGGAGGGAAGCCAGCTGCAGCGTCCGGCGGTTGTTGAGGGCGGAGCAGCAGCGGATTGCGGAGGTAAAGCTACTTTTCCATTGGGAAGGCAGGCACTGTGGTTTCTGACTACTTGGGCAAGGGTGGAAAGGGATGCTTGCATGCATGCCTACATGTGGAATAGTGCATTGATGTAGTCTATCACATCGCAGTAATCCTCATCAGTGATTTCTTCAAAGGTCTCAATAAGAGCGGTGGCAATGCACCTGCGCAGGTTTGTTGGAAGAGCCAGCGTGTTCCCTGTCCCAGTCACGGTCAGTAGCCCCCGCCACTGTGCTACGAGGAGCGGGGGCAGCATTGCTGCACAGAGGCAAGCTGCATATGGGCCTGGGTGGAAGCCGCATCACATTAGAATGCCCTCCCTTTCCTCATCAGTCACCCGCAGTAGTGAGATATCTTCCCGGATGAACACCTACAGAGAATGTTGGGACAGTGTTCAGTGTAGGGTTCCTGCCACTGTGCTGTGCTCCTCCACAAGGCAACAATAGGACAGCACAGCAGGGAAACAATTGGACCCCTGCATCCCCAGATTACTCACCATGGCAGGGGCTCCTGTGAGTTCTGTGCACTCTCCCTGGGACAGGCAAACTGTGGGTTTCTTTGGACAGGGAATGCGGGGAAATCATTGCCCTGTGTGTTGTGCACAATGCTGCCTGTGTGTAATGTAACATTTTCTCTTGATAGGTTCGACCTTGACTTCTTTGCCACTGTTATGTGCTGCTGACAGGCTGAGAAGACTCAAGAGGAGACCAAGAAAAAGTAAGGAGGATATGTTACAACAAGTGATGCAACAGTCTGTACAAGAAAATCGAATTGCACAGAAGTGGAGGGAGAGGAAGTGGAGAATGAAAGCAAGTTGAGGGAGAGGAAGTTCTGCCAGGAGGACGTGACTCACCAGCGGGAAATCACTGATAAACTGGTCATATTAATGGAGCGGCAAGTAGAGACTATGCAGTGGATCGCTTACATGCAGGAGGAGCAGTACCGGGCTCACCCCCAAACCCTTCCCCTTCTGGCACTCTGTCCCCTCCAGCCCGCTATCACCAGCTTCCTGGTTATTACCTGGTTATAACCCACAGCTGCCTCCAGCCCCCATGTCTTCACTGACCAACCCCCAAATCCAGGACCCTTATCCACTGCACTCAACCCCTGATAACATGCCTTATTGCCATCTGGAAATGGGGTTCAGAGGACACAGCAATTCGGAGAGCATTGCAGAGTATGAGATCCAGACATACTACAATCTCTGACTGACCCTATCCCACCCCAATCGCACCCCACCCGTTTCCACCACACATTCTGCATCCATAACCTTTTCTTTCAGCAAATGAAGTAGCTGTTCAATAAAAGAATTGTCTTTTTAATCAATGGGTTTTTTTATTCATAATACTAATAATAGTACTAATGTCTAAAGAAAAACACATTCCTTAGTCTATGAAAACAATGAGCGCTCCCTCTGCACTTCCCATTAGAACTGGCTTTCAGCCTCACAATGCTCCCTCAAGGCTTCCCTGATCCTTGCAGTCTCATGCTGGGCCCCTCTAAGAGCCCTGCTCTCTGGCTGTGAATACGTGGCCTCCAGGTGTTGAACCTCCAAGGACCATGTCTGAGTGAAGCCTTTGCCCTTCCATTCACAAAGATTATGTAGGGCACAGCATGCGGAAATAACAGCGGAGATACTTCCCTCAGCCAAGTCTAGCTTCCCATAAAGACAGCGCCAGCGTGCTTTGAGATGCCCAAAAGCACATTCCACAGTCATTCTACACCGGCTAAGCCTGTAGTTGAACCTTTCCTGGCTGCTGTCCAGGCTCCCTGTGTAGGGTTTCATGAGCCACGGCATTAAAGGGTAAGCGGGGTCACTGAGAATCACAATGGGCATTTCTACCTCCCCCACGGTGATCCTTTGCTCTGGGAAAAGTCCCAGCTTGCAGCTTCCTGAACAGGCTGGTGTTGCGAAAGACGTATGCGTCATGCACCTTTCCTGACCAGCCTGCATTAATGTCAGTAAAACGCCCACAGTGATCTACAAGTGCCTGGAGAACCATGGAGAAGTATCCCTTTCGGTTAATGTACTCTCCTGCTTGGTGGTTGGGTGCCAGAATAGGTATATGGGTCCCATCTATCACCCCTCCACAGTTAGGGAAACCCATTTGCTCAAAGCCAGCCATGATATCATGCACATTACCAAGAGTCACGATTTTTCGTAGCAGGATGCGATTAATGGCCCTGCACACTTGCATCAACACGACTCCGACGGTCGACTTTCCCACCCCAAAGTGGTTGGCCACCGATCGGTAGCTGTCTGGGTGGCCAGCTTCCAGATTGCAATAGCCACCCGCTTCTCCACCGGGAGGGCAGCTCTCAATCTCATGTCCTTGCGCCGCAGGGCGGGGGCAAGTTCATCACACAGTGCCATGAAAGTGGCTTTTCTCATACGAAAGTCTTGCAGCCACTGCTTGTCGTCCCAGACTTGCATGATGATGCGATCCCACCAGTCAGTGCTAGTTTCCCGTGCCCAGAAGTCGCGTTCCACAGCTGTAAGCATGTCTGTTAGTGAGACAAGCAGTTTCGTGTCAAATGCCTTCAGCGCCTCAATCTCGTTTTCAGACCCCTCACTGTCACCTTGCATGTCAAGGATTAACTTTACCTCACTGTGAGATGTGCTGGCGAGACTCGTCAGCATGTTCCTAAGCAGTCGGGGCTCCATTACGACACACCAAAATGGACGATGGCGCGCACCTCGCTGAAGCCATTGAAAGACGGCGCCAGAGGTGGACGGAAACACAGGGAGTGCTGGGATGTGACGCGAAGCATTACAGGAGTTGGAACAGGATGCAGAATGCCTCATAAGCAACGCCCCCCTTCCCACAAGTCATTGCGCCAGATTGGGAAGAGATGCTCTGTAGGATACCTGCCCTAATGCGCTGTTCCCAATGCCGCCTGAAGTGCCGCAAATGTGGCCACGCTGTACCGCTGGTGGGTGTCAGTGTGGCCACGCTATATTGCTATAGCTATAGCTGTATATGAGGACAGCTATAACCAATAGTGCTATAAACCTGTAAGTGTAACCAAGCCCTAACCTAGCATTCTTTAGTCAAGAGAATACAAGCTGCAGGCCACGATTCTTTCAAGGTGAGACACGGCGGCTTTTTAAACCTCTCTATCCTCTATCCTGCATGCATCTGACAAAGTGGGTATTAGCCCACGAAAGCTTATGCTCCAATATTTTAGTTAGTCTTTAAGGTGCCACAGGACTCTTTGTCACTTCTCTATCCTTCTGTGTACCTAATTCTCCCTCCTACTTATAACCATGGCTTCCTCCTAACATCTTCCACTGTATCTCTCAGTACCGTTATCTATCCAGTCCCTTCTCACTCCACCCACTTTTGCCTTTAAAGGTTGGTCCCTGTTCTTTTCCCTCTTGCTCCTAATCACTTCTGCTCTCTTACACAGTGCCCCTTAGCAGTGAGTGAAGAAGGAATGCTACATGTTAAGCAGGACCCCCTTACTTTTATCATACCCAAGTACTTGAACCTGATGCCAGTTAGAAAGTAGGCAACTGCTTGAAATATGCAGAAAAACATTCAAAATTAGACCTTTTATATTTCATTTAACTAATACAACAATTAGTGCTTTTGTACATTTAAATTTTTAAAATCCTTTATTAAGAATTATCCTCTGTATCTCATGTTTTGTACAAATTCCATTCTGACTCCAAAGTCAGTCACAAATCCAACCAACCAAACAGCCTGAGCAACTTCACCTCCCTCAAACTCTAACCTTGCAAATGGATCCATGCAGGCTCTAAAAATGTATGCAAAAATAGCACTTTAACAATAATTAACTCTGTCTTACCAAAGTGAGTCTAAAGATCAATTTATCAAATTCATATTTAATGGTAGTGAAGTTAGTATGTAATATAACCATCTCGCATATTTTTTCAATGGTGTAAATGTCTCTACAAATACAGTAGTAACTTCAGGTACTGCTGTTTTCCAGTTTAAGGTAACTTTAAACACAGTATCACATGTATTCAAGAATGTATGTAGGTGCTATGGTGTTAGAAGATCCATGTTGCTATTAGGAAAAAACTGCAACATCGGTGCATGATTTTACTATCTCAGAACTTACTCTAAAACATAATGACAAGTTATAATCTAATTCAGAAGACTTAATAAATACTGTTTCAGTAAAGTATCTGAAGATTTGAAATGTGGGAATCCAGGGAAATCTTAATTGCTTCTATACTAAACCTATGTCTGTATTACAGATTTTACAGCAGCACAGCTTACCACTGCAGCTGCATTGTTGTAATGTCTCACATGTAGCCACTCTATGCCAGTGAGAGAGAGGTGTCCAGTTGGCATAATTAAAACACCCACAACGAGCAGCAGTAGCTATGTCAGTCAGAGAGCGTCCACATAGGTGCTTTGTCGGTGAAACTTATGTTGATCGAGGTGTGTTTTTTTCACACCGCTGACCAACAAAAGTTTTACCAACAAAAGTGCTAGTGTAGACATAGCCTAAATTGCTGAATGATTAGTGTGATAAGTAGATCCATGATCCGAAATATAACACATAGATGTCTTTCATTCAGTCATCTTCCACTGTGCACGGTGGGGTCAGGGGAGGGGAGGAGGAGGGCAGTGGAAATGAATTCAGATAAAGAGATACTATAACTTGTTTGTGTACGTAAATGCAGGCCTCTCTCCCCCTGTTTTTATATTATCTTTGACTCAGTGAGAATTAGTTTATGTGCATACACTTAGTAAATGTAACACATACTTAATACATTTCTAAAACCAATAGTTGCTGAATACTGTGTCTTCCTGCAGTCATGTAATGAAAGTGCTTATTATAATGCAAACAGACATGGATGCAATGCTAAGTGAAAGTCTACGCAGTACATTTCCTATTTTCAGTGAGGTTTTTAAAATCTCAGTTTTAAGAACGGCCATCCTGGGCCAGACCAATGGTCCACCTAGCCCAGTTTCCTGGCTTCCAACAGTGGCCAGTGCCAGATGCTTCAGTGATCCTTGTCATTCAGTCCCAGCTTCTGACTGTCAGAGACTTAGGGACACCCAGAGCAGGAGGTTGAGTCCTTGGCCATCTTGGCCAATAACCATTGATCCTCCATGAACATATCTCACTCATTTTTGAACCAAGTTGTATTTTTGGCCTTCACCACATTCCTTGGCAGTGCATTCCACAGGTTGTAGGTTGTGTGACAAAGTACTGGGCTTTTTCTTTTGTTTTTTTGTTTTAAACCTCCAGGCTGTTAATTTCATTGGATGACCCCTTGTTCTTGTGTTATGTGAAGGGGTAAGTATCACCTCTTTGTATTCACTTTCTCCACACCAGTCATGATTTCATAGACCTCTCTCACATCACCTGGTTGTCTCTTTTCTAAATTGAACAGTCCCAATCTTTTTAATCTCTCCTAATATGGAAACTGTTTGGTACCCCCAATCATTTTTATTGCCCTTCTCTGTACTTTTTCCAGTTCTAATAGCTTTATTAAGTTGCAGTGACCAGAACTGTATACAGTATTCAAGGTATAGGCATACCATGGATCGACATAATGGCATTAGGATATTTTCTATTTTATTTTCTATCCCTTTCCTAATGGTTCTAACGTTGTTAGCTTTTTTCACCGCTGCTGCATTAAGATTGCATTAATCTACATTTTATATTAAAATCGTTTGCATGCAGAAAGTTAGATTATGTTAATACATGAAATGTCTCTGTTGTTATATGGTTCTATTTTGAATGTTCTTGCTTGGTTTTTTGTTTGTTTGTTTGCATTGTGGTTTTAATTTAAGATTTGTTTATAGTTGGTTAGTAAAGAGATTGTGTAATTAAATTTTTTGCAAACACAAAAATGTTGTTTTTCCGTTGGTTTCATAAAGACTTTATTTATGGTTTTTATTGTTCTTTTAGAATAAAAACAGTTTACAAAGCATCAGTTGTAAGTCATCATTACATTTAACTCAGAAATTTCTTTTAAATAAAGCTGAAATAATTCATAGGGTTTCACAAAAGTACACAAGGAACGTTCCACTTCCACCAACCATTCACAGTGCCCAGCTGCTCCCAGTATCTGTATCTCAACTCTCCCCTCTGTGGCCTGACATGTTCAGATATCAGACTCAAAATATGAACAGGCATCCCTGACAGCATTATCCCAGGTGTTAGCATTTTCTGTGGGATGCCTGGGTGGCTGCTTGTACTGCCAAGCAAGTCTCTGCACCTCTGCCTCCCATCCATTGTTAAGACTTTATTCCTTGCTCTCTCAAATATTGTGCAGAACACAACATGCGTTTATAATTATCAGGTTTCTTCTTGATGCTTCCAACGCATCGGCCTTTCGAATGGCCCAGTGCACACTTGACCACCATTCTGCAATTACTGAAGTGAGAGTTAAAATGTTCCTTCCTTCTGTCAAAGTGGCTTTGTGTGTGACTCCACTAGTTGATCTCCACATGCTGAATTGGCTGTCTACAGAATAGTAATGTTCTGAGATGGCTATCACTGTCTGATCACGTGAGGCATATACGCTCTATTGGTATGAGTTGCATACTGCGCATTACCTGATGTGCATCAAAAAGCTTTGGATTACACACACCTTAAATCTCCCTAGCTGCAGCTTAAGCTCATTATTTCTTGTTCTATCTTCAGTGGACATGGAGAACAATTGATCCCCGTCCTCTTTATAATAGCACTTGCGGTATATGTAGACCGTTAGCAGTCTTCTTTTCTCAAGACTAAACATGCCCAGTTTTTTTTATCCTTTCTTCATAGGTCAGATTTTCTAAATCTTTTATCATTTTTGATGCACTCCTATGGGGACTCTCCAATATGCCCACATCTTTCCTAATGTGTGGTGCCTAGAACTCAGCACGGTACTCTAGCCGATGACTCACCAATATCAAGTAGGATGGCACCATTTCTCCCATCTCTTACTTACAACACTCTTGTTAATACACTCCAGAATATTAGCCTTTTTTCACAATTACGTCCCATTGTTATCTTACATTGAATGTGTGATCCATCATCACCTACAGATCCCTTTTTCAGTAGTACTACTGCCCTAGCCACCTATTCCTCATTTTATGTTTGTGCATCTGATTTTTCCTTAAATGTCGTGTTTTGCACTTGTCTTTATTGAATTCCATCTTGTTGATTTCAGACCAGTTCTCCAATTTGTCTAAGTTTTCAATTCTAATCCTGTCCTCCAAAGTGCTTGCAACCCCTCCATCTCGAGGTCATCTGCAGATTTTATAAGCATACTCCACTATCAAAGTCATTAATTAAAATGTTGAATAGTATCAAACCTAGAGCAGGCCTCTGTTAAATTCCATTATTTGTGTCGTCCCAGTTTGACAGTGAACCATTGATAACTGCTCTTTCAGCAGAGTTTTTCAACCGGTTGTGCAGCCATCTTACATTAATTTAATCTAGACCATGTTCCCCTAGTTTGCTTATGAGATTGTCATGTGGGACTGTGTTAAAAGCCTTACTAAAATCAAGATAAATCATGTCTACTGCTTTCCCTCATCCAGCAGGCCAGTAACCCTGTCAAAGAAGGAAATTAGGTTGTTTTTGGCATGATTTGTTTTTGACAAATCAATGCTGGCTGTTATTTATTACCCTATTATCCTCTAGGTGCTTACAAATTGATTGGTTAATAAATTATCCTAGTGCCTTTTCATTTATCAAAAATAGACTGCCCCTTTTTAGAGATTGGTACTGTTTGCCTTGCTTCAGTTCTCTGGAGCCTCACCTCATCAATTCTCAAAGATAATCATTAACAGTTCCAAGATTACTTCAGCTAGATCCTTAAGTATCTTAGGTTGAGTTTCATCATGCCCTCTTGATTTGAATATATTTAAATATGCTTTAACCTGTTCTTTCCCTATTTTGCCCTATATTCTTTTTAGTGAAGACTGAATCAAAATAGGCATTCAACACCTCACGCTTCTTGATTTCATCTGTAATTAGCTCTCCCTATATGTAGTGGTCCTACACTTTCTTTCATCTTTCTTTCATTCCTAATGTATTTATAGAATCTCATCTTACTGCTTCTTAATTGCGAGGAGTAATTCATTTTGTGTATTAGCACAATATGAATATACTTGGATGCACTTCAGTATTACAATACTTTACAAACAGCAACCAGTCTACCTTACAATTCTAGAATAGCTTTGAAAAGCTGTTAATCTTTTTTTTTTTTTTCCCCTCAACAATCACTCATACTGAAAAGAAGTAGGCTGGATATTTGGGCCATTGTATTAGTTCCTACTGCTCTAAAATGTGCAGAACTCATAGTCAGTAACTGATGAATATACAGAATAATAAGAGTAGTCACAGTGTAGAAGACTAGTTTACGACTGCACCTGGACTCTCATATGATGCACTTATTGTTTGATGCCTCTTATATTCTTTTTCCTTGTGCATTACCAAATTAGGGCTAAATTGAGGGTTGCTAGATAAGGCATTGACAGCTCCTCTTGTAAATTCTTTCTAACCTATGTGAAAAATCGAAACACATTTGACCTTTCAAAGCTGGGATGATTTTTTGTCACCAGCGCATTTTTGCAAAGATGGATTTGAACACTGTGGTTTGGAAGAAAAATTGGCTCTGTTGATCCTATGTGCCATATAGCTCTTTTGAAATTACATGAATTCTGGTGGTATGTATGTTTTTATGTGAGACAACATATATCAGTGCAAAAGTTAATTGCACCACTACAGTTAAAGTTGCAAAACAGTTTCTGTTAAAGCACTTTCACCATGCATTAATATGTTTTTATAAGCAAGTACTTTTGGAGTAAAACTTCACCTGAAGAATAAATAGCTATATTTTTGGATAGTTGGAGCAAAAGCATTTCAGTTGTGTGTGTGTAATATATCTATAAATGCTCTTTTGCACTCTGCTACAGCAAACACAACAAAAATTTGAAACTTGACATAATGTTAGTATAAGCCTTATTAATGACTATGGCCATCAAACATTTTCTGAGGGAAACAAAATTAAGTTATAAGCCATTAAAAAAAAACTCTTCTGACCATTCCAAGTAGGACAAGAGCAGCTGCCTCCTTTTGTCACTGTTGCACATTCTCCTTGCTTACCTGGAAGGCAGAGAGGCTTCTGCTGGCTAAATTTTTATCAGGGGATCTCTGATCTCTCCCGCTCAGCGAGGGAAGGGTTTGAAACGGAAGTCTATAAGCTTTGACTATAGTAAATCTCCAGTGCTGCCAGAAACTGCAGAGATGGACATGATGAAATGTTTTAAAATAAATACCGCCTTAATGAAGCAGTACCAATTTAAAAGTTACATTTCTTGGTGAGGATCTTTTACAAAAACTTTTTGTGTTATAACATCCAAAATCCTATAATGGGCAGAGATGAAAGGCAAACATGGCCTCTGCAATAAGAACTGTATGGGCAGATGCTTGGGTGCACACAGAGACTCACGATAAGAAATTAAGTGTAAAGAAACTCTGATGTATTGTTTAAATACATAGTTTCCAGCTGATATTTTATTTTTAAGGTTCAGTAGCAACATGCAGAATTTACTATTTCAGTTTTCCTGGATGTGTGTCAGTATATTGCTCAAAAGATATCGTATAAACCATATAGGATGTATACTGTTACGGAGTTATTATTATTAGTGTGGAAATTACAAAGAGTCCTGTGGCACCTTAAAGACTAACAAAAATAGTGAAGCATAAGCTTTCATGGGCTAGTACCCACTTCATCGGATGCATGCAGTGGAAGTATCCAGAGGCAGGTATAAATAAGAACATATTTCTTATGCTTCAATAATTTTGTTAGTCTTTAAGGTGCTACGGGACTCTTTGTCATTTCTGCAAATCCAAACTAACACGGCTACCTCTCTGATTCTATTACTAGTGTGTGTTTCCTACTTTTTGTGATTTCCACCTTCATCCTGTGGTAATACAGATTTTTTTTGCGTTTAATATTTATATATGGACATGCATATCTTTGTCTCCACATGGTCTCAGAAATATGTCACAGGTAGAACCATGCTCTTTTAACCATGCTGATTCATGCTATTAGGTTACCAATGAATCCACAGATGTTTAATACTTTGGGGACTGGCCAATTATGGAACCACTAAATGAAGTTGTGGATGGTTTCTGGTCTTTAGACAGTGGGCCTTGGCCAGAATTCTTGAGGGGGCAAAAAATTCATTTCTGCTCTTCACAGGCCCAACTCCCTATGTTTCCTGACCTTTTCTTGATATAATGTTTCCCACTGCTTCTTACTTTCTGTCTTTGGGCCAGAAACCAGCAGGAGAGAGGCTGGATCACACTGGAAGATGAGGCAGGCAGGCAGGCAAGAACTAGCTTGGATCTGGCAATGTGAAGCCATATAAGGCAGGCTGGTTATCTCTGTAAAGGTTATTTGCTGGGATGCAGGTCTTCCAGGATTCAGACAGAGACTCTAGAAAGAGAAAAGAATTTCCTTCAACAAGAAAAGAGTGGCTTGGTGAGTTAAGTGTGCTCAGCTCCTACAGGGACAGGATCTAACTGTGGTGAAGGAAGCAAAGCGCCAACTTCATTTAGTGAGAAGGGATTTAGCTACTTTATTTGTGTGTAATCCAATATTACTTGTCCTGTGTCAAAAATACTGTGTGATCATGTAAAGACTGGGATTGGGGACATGGTTGGGAAGAGCCTGTCCTGTCCTTTTTTACCCTCTACAAACCCTAGGAGGTGGGGGGAGCTCCTTCACTATGTGATAACTCTGGGAGATTGGGAAGGAGACAGAGGCATTGAGGCAATATTTTTAGTCTGGGGGTGGAGAAATGGAACTGAAGTGATACATAGTTCTCGCATTGGTCTTCTGTGAAGGGATGTATTCACCCATAGTACAGATAACAGGGAGACAAGAATTACTGTATATTGCTGTTCAGGATGGGTGAAATGCACTCCAACTGGATACAATTCAAGTATGTGGGTTTCATGTGGGTGAACATGCAGTTCCCCTCTCCTTTCTGTGCCCCAGCCCTTCTGCTGATCAGTTGCTATCTTGGGTTATGGAATAGCCTCTGTGCCAGTTACATAGCGTAGTAGGGCCACTGGATTAATGTATACCAACTTTTTCATAATTAATATATATGTGAATTAGACATATAAATAAATGCTTGGTCTAATGTGTTGTTTGAGCATGTTAAAAGATAGACATATTTTATCATATAACTTTAGTTTGTGTCTTATTCTATCACCTGAGCAGCATTTATCCTCCCTAACTCAGAAAAGAATAATGTAGTTAGTTCCCACTTCATCTTCGTGTTGTTAATAGTCATACCTCACTCTTCATGTAGTACTTTTTCAGCTCTAGAGTTCAGAGTGCTTTGCAATGGAGGAGACATACCATTATCCCCATTTGCCAGATGAGAAAAATGAGGCATAGACTTTAACTGCAGCTAAAGTTCTCTTAGCAGGCCAGTGACAGAGGCCAGACTTAGAACCCAGGTTTCCTAAGGGCCAGTCTGGGGCCAGAGCCAGTAGAAAAAACTGTGTTCTGTAGTCACTCTTACACAAGTCTCATGTTCGCTGATGTTTTTCTCAAACTCCCCAGCTACTGGAGTTATGATTGTGAGAATCTCAGCTTTCATTTTTTTCAAAAGAATTAAGTTTCTATCCCTTGAGAATCATGTTTTAAAGTTGTTTTTTTTAATGGAATCTTAAAGGCCCAGAAACCAGAAAGAAAATTGAAAGAATCCCCAAAGTATTTTTAAATCACTATTTTAAAGCCAATCTTGTGATTTTATTTTATTTTATTTTTTATTTGTGAGCCTGAGTCAGGATTTTTTAATGGTTGGGGTTCCACAACATTTCTTTTTTAATTCTCTCTCCTTATGTGTGTGCATTTGGCCCACTGTATAATATGTTCTCTGTTTATGTGCTAGTGGTGGCTGATGGTGTATGATGTATTCTTCGCAGTCTGAAAAAAATTATGAAGTAGTTTAATGTGTCTGGTACAGAATGCATTTTAGTGGGGAGAATCTGGGTGGTCCTGTAAAGAGAAGAAAATCATAGCCTGTCTTGAGTAGGTATGTTCAAAGGGAGCCACCTCCTTGATGCTTTTAGAGGGGATAGAGAAGAAAAAAAGTGAAATCATTTGATTCATGAACAAAAGTCAAGCAAGGCTGAGAGGGCTTCTTACTCCAAACTTCACTTCTCTTCAGCCCAAAAAGTGGTCATGGACAAAGAGGTTCCTCCTGTAATTGTGTGTAGCGATAGTGATACCAACATTATAACAGCTCCAGACTGTTGTTCTGATTCCTGTTATCAGCAACAATTTACACTGAGGTTTCCTATCTGATAATCTGGGGTAGCTAATGATATGGATTCATGCATATACTTACATTTAAGTGTGTGTGTGTATATATATATATATATATGGCCATGCACCAATCCAGATGATTAAGTAAGAATTAGGAAAGGAAGGGATACATTTTCAGTGCAGTGTGGAAGGAAGGATTTAGCAGCAGGGCTCTGATTAAGGTTTAATGAGCTGTGAGGCTAAACCACCATTCTGAATGTTTACCATAAAGAGTGAAGACAGTGCAATTTTACTAGACAGAGGTCTTGGATTTACTGAATGTACTTACTGGCTATATGCCTAATATATTACATACTTCTTCTGTATAATATTACATTATTTTAGTATCATAAATATAATAAGTACAAATAACATAGAATAAAATAAAATAAATATTCAGAATAGTAGTGGGGTCTGCAGAAAAACATCCCACATTTTTTTGATAGGTAAACAGGAGCTCTGTGTGTATTCCTATGGGGAAAAAATCAAGTGAAGAATTTGGAACTACTTCAGGATGGATGTGTGTTTAAAAATATGTATGCTGATATAACAAGAGTGCTTATGTATGTACTATACTTTATTGACATTCAAGTAAAGTTGCCACTCACATAAAATGTAGCAAAAAATTCATTGTTACAAAATATTTAGGAAAGTATTTTAATTAAATGTTTGTCTCTTAACAATGAATTTGATTGCTAGCTTCTGTGGCTCAGGAGCCTCTATATGCAAAATAGGAGATTTTTTTCTATATTCTATCAAAGAACAAATGGTTTAATACATAATAAGCTGCTTTGGGATTCCTTCTTTCTAAAGCTTTAAAGACTGATTTGGTCTCTAAGGAAATGATTTCAGCTGCATCTCACACTTGTTCTCACTTGCTGCCAAGGTATCTAGCAAGTGAATTAAGGTGATACTGTTGATTAATTGGTTGAAGAAAACATAATATTGTATTTTCAATACAACTCCCAGATTCTATACCCTGTCTGTTTCACACATACAAACCATGTGAGTAAAAAGCAAAACTGAAGCCATCTGTCTTGGAGGCACTGGTTTGCTGTTTCTTAAGCAACATAAAGTTGTGATGTTGGTAATGTTTTTTATTTGTTTTCTTGCTTGCTTAGAGAGAAGTTATATAGGTATGTATATTTGGAATCCTTGTTTGCCCTCAGAAAATGTTTTCTTTCTTCCTCTCCCCACATCTATATGTAGGGGAGAGGAAGTGATAAGTTCCTGAACACACAGTGCTCTAGTGGACAAAAAAATGAACAAAAATACTATTATTTTAACTTCCACAGGAGCACTGTTTCATTGGCGGTATATTATACTTTCATTTGCCATATTAAATTCACCAAATCAGTAGACATTTTTTCTGCTTTCTTATGTTAGCCCCTGAAAGGCATCTCAAAGTATAGTTATTCTTGGATTCTTTTTGCCTTTTATATTTCTTCCTTCTATTAATGGTGTAGTTATTTGTCATTGCTTTTTTACATGCAGAATAAAAATGCCCTAAATTTGCTTTTAGAGGGTCCTTGGATTGAGTCAGTGGTTTGGATTCAGGTCACATTCATTTGGTACTTGAGTAAGCTAAGTAATGGACAGCAGGCCTTATCCTAAATTCAGTACACACCGCAAATTCTTATTGAAGTTGCTGGAGAAATGCAGCACTGAGGCCTTCTATCTCTTAAAAATGTCAGAGGACCAGTGCGTGACCTGGCTAGCATAGTGGCACAAGTGGTACAAGATGCCCTACTAACCCCTGCACCAACTACTTGCATTACTGGTCGCAGCAAGGGATTTGAAAGCCTTGGTTTAAATCAGCTTTTTCATTTGTACTTCAATTCTTTTCTAAAAAAAAAAGTGCATTTAAATAGATTGATGTAATCATTAAAACATGTTCATTTACTACTAAATATAGCCTTGGCACTAGGTTTGGTACATCTTTTTGCTACCTATATACAGTGTAACTATATACATTTATTTAAGCAGTTATATAGCTCAATATTCTCATATTATTTATTGTAAAGTTTTGGTATGTTAGAAAATGGTGAATAATATACTGCTTATTTACTGGGTAATTAACTTTATGTTCTTTATTTGTGTGAAGCTGTGGTAGGATGGTAACTGGAATTTAATTAAATACACAAAAAATAGAGAGAGATATGGCCAAGAGAGTACACTTGCAGAGTTTGTGGATGATACCAAGCTGGGAGGGTTTACAAGTTCTTTATAGAATAGGATTATAATTCAAAATGATCTGGACAAACTGGAGAAATAGCTTGAAGTAAATAGGATGAAATTCAGTAAGCACAAATGCAAAAGACTCCACTTAAGAAGGAACAATCAGTTGCACACATACAAAATGGGAAATAACTGCCTAGGAAGGAGTACTGCAGAAAGGGATCGGCGGCGGGGTGGAGGGGGGAGGCAGGTCATAGTGGACCCACAAGCTAAATATGAGTCAACAGTGTAACACTGTTGCAAAAGAAGCAATCATTCTGGGATGTATTAGTAGGAGTATTGTAAGCAAGACACAAGAAGTAATTCTATTCTGTGCTGCTTAGGCCTCAACTGGGGTATTGTGTCCAGTTCTGGGTGCCACATTTCAGGAAAGATGTGGGCAAAGTGGAGAAAGTCCAGGGAAGAGCAACAAAAATGATTAAAGGTCTGGGAAACAGAAGACTGAGAGGAGACATAACAGTTTTCAAGTACTTAAAAGGTATTACAAGGAGGAGGGAGAAAAATTGTCTTAACTGCTGAGGATAGGACGAGAGGCAATGGAGGTTTAGGTTGGACATTAGGAAAAACTTCCAAACTGTCCGAGTAGTAAAGCACTAAGATACAACCACATTTGCTCCAATCCCTCAGACAGAGACAAAACTTACAAGATCTCTACCAAGCATTCTTAAAACTACAATACCCACCTGGGGAAGTGAAAAAACAGATTGACAGAGCCAGAGGAGTAGCCTGATTTCTCACTCCCTTGCAACTTGTGTATCCATTGGCACCTGTGCAAAGTGGGGACACAGACTTCGGCAGCATTTTACACCTACCTTGTACTCATTTTCTGCAAGTGTAGAAACTACTCCTGATGCAAATTGTGAAGTAGCAGAAAAGCAGACTTGAATTGTTACTTTGACACCTGAAGTTAATTATTTTCACTGACTTGCAGTTGGAGAGCAGTTATGAAACAAACTGTCTCTCTTCTAATCAAAGCAAGGTATATGTGCATCTGTCTCCTTGGTATCTAAGCACCAAACACAGTAATTAAGATTTGCAGAGATGTGCACAATATGTGCCTTCCAATCTAGGCAGAAGCACACAAGCAGCTCAGTGTAGCTCTTGCCCGCAGGCACTGCCTCTGTCCCCAGCACCCATTGGCCAGTTTCCAACCAATAGGAGTGTGGAACCGATGCTTGGGGTGGAGGCAGTGTGCAGAGCCCTGTGGCCCCCTGCCCAGAAGCTGGACCCGCTGCTGCCCACCTCTGGGGCACAGGACGGTGTTGGAAAAGGTAGGCACTAGCCTGCTTTTAACGTCCTAGTCGGTGGTGCTTACCAGAGCTGCTAGGGCCCGTGGGTGCTGAGCAAAGCGACTCCGTGCCTTACATGCTGTACTGGGTTGCGACCCAAAATTTGAAAATCACTGGTCTAGGAAATACAATCCTGCCATGAGTGCAGGGGACAGGATTAGATGACCACTCGAGGTCCCTTCCAGACCTATGATTCTATAAACTTAATTTTTATTAAACAAAACAACCTTAAATGTTTTTCATATGTTTCACACATACAACTAAATGATTTATTAAAGAAACAGAGGGATTAACTGTAGTCAATGAAGCAAACTGATCATTTCAGCTCAGACTGGGAAAATTTTCCAAATACAGGCATCTCGCATCTTACGCGAGGGTTCTGTTCCGCGGTTTTCGCATAAAGCGGAAACTGCGTATAGCCAAAACCCCATTGACTTCAATGGCGGGCAAAATCGCCTGCCCTAAAGAAAGTTTTTATATTTTTATTTTTCTCTTTCTTTTTTTTTTGTTTTGGTCAACCGCGTAAAGCGGAAATCGCGCATGTTAAATGTGTGTAAGACGCGACATGCCTATATACCTAAGTGAAAGTGTTTGGAGCTTAAGTTTCTACTTGAAAATGAGACAACAGTGTCCTAAGTAACTTACGCTGTCCTTCAAACGTTTAAAAGTAGTAGATCTCATCTCCTCCCTCCTTGTTTTTATTCATAGACTGGAAAAGCGAGACAACTGCCAGGTGTTGAAATCAGAGTGCAGCTTCTACTGTTGAAGAATGTTGTTCTTTCTTTCCACAGTGTCTTGCTTTGACAGCAATATTGCTCCTTTGTGGTGGCACACAACTCCTTCTCCTTTGGTGCATAACTCCCCTCTCCCCCACCTCAATCCCCAGTAAAACAAAACTAACAATCAAAGATGTCTGTTCATGCAACCTACATGCCTTTTGCACTGCAGTATTTTATTTGTTTAGAGACAGAGGAATGCAGATGAGAAATCAATGGATTTCTATTTGTTTGTATCTCATTTTGTGTACATATGCAAGGAGACAGCAAGGCCATTTACTTGATGTGCCCAGAACCATCTAGAGGCAAGGGCTGGTAGTTACTTGTCAGATCAGTGTTTTTCCATGAGCTGGAGAGTAAGCTTCCATGGTGGGTGGAATAATAAATACTCATAATTTGAGAACAGAGACAATCAGAGCTCAAGTAGGAAGAAACTATATAGCAGTAAGAGATCACCCTGGTGGGCTCAGTGGATGAACCAGATGAAATATAGGATGGTGTCTCCTCAAGTCAGATGCCAGATCCCAGTGCTTGTAATGAGTTTGCCAGTCTCTTGCATGCAGTAGCACAACCCTTGGGTCCCCCACAGGATCAAGCCCTTAATACTGTATATGACCTATTGTGCCATATTTATAAAACTTCGCCTTAAAAATAAAATATTTCCCCCCCGATTCTTTCTTTATATAGAAAAGCAGCATTTAACTCAAAGTTTTTGATAGAGGCTCATCAGTAGATCTCAACGTACATTACAAAGAAGGTCAGTATAATTATCTCCCATTTTACAGATGGGAAAACTGAGGCACATAGAGGAGAAGTCATTATTATTTATCATTTGTATTATCATAGCACTTGGGAGCCCCAGTTATGGACCAGGACCTCATGGCAGTAGGCACTGTACAATCACGATAAAAAGATGGTCTTTGCTACAAAGAGTTTACAATCTAGGTGACTTCCTCAGGTTACCCAACAGGCTCATGGCAGAGCCAGGAATAGACTCCAGGTCTCATGAGTCCCAGTCTAGTGCTCTGTCTATGAGACAGTCGAATTCTGTTGGTTCCATATGTTAGTAAAGAGAACTGGCAATATGGAGTGCTAAAACAGTTCTCTATTTGTTGATTCTAATGACTTTGTGATGCACTAGAGCAGGGGTGGCCAACATGAGCCTGAGAGGGAGCCAGAATTTACC
>ML677333.1:79639779-79830818 GCA_007922305.1 Dermatemys mawii
GGGGGTGAGGAGTAAGAGCATGGGAGGCTCAGGGGAGGGGGCGGAAAAGGATGGAGTGGGGGAAGGGCCTGTGGCAGAGCCAAGGGTTGAGCAGTGAGCACCCTCCAGCACTGAGCACCTCCCTAGCAATTAGAAAGTTGGCGCCTGTAGCTCCAGCCCTGGAGTTGGTGCCTATACAAGGAGCCTCATATTACCTTCTGAAGAGGCGCATGTGGCTCCAGAGCTACAGGTTGGCCACCCCTGCACTAGAGCAATGCTTCAGCAGTTTGTCACTAAAATATTGAGAGAATTTTATTCTTCCCATACATTTTTGGGTAGCACTCTTTAATGTGGCATTAAAAATACACCAGAAGGCTAACACGAGTCTCTGTTTTGTGTCTTTTACTCTTGTTTTTATCATACCAGATCCTTTTCTAATTTTTCTTCTTTTGTTAGTTTAAAATTGAAAATTATTTCCTAAAGGTACATAGCTTTGTGTGTGTCTTTTATGACAGCACATTCTTATTATGACTTACATATTGACAATAAGAAGAATGTAAATACCTGTGGATTGCATATATAATATGATTTTGTAGTATATGGATACCAGTGGTTACTGTAGCTCATGCAAAAGAGGGAGCTGTAATTCACATGACATTATTCAGATAGCATAATTCAAGGATGAAGCATCACATTCCACCTACAGGACAATGTTAAATGATAATATATGCATGACAGAAGACATTTAGAAACTTTGTAAATAGCTTGGATTTAAGTTGCTCTAAAGGCATATGAAATGCAGTTACTCTGGCAGCATTTTGAATGGAAACTGCTGTAACATTTGCATTGAGGAAACAATTTTCCTTTGGTGTCTGAGGAAAATGCTGCAACAAAGATATGAACAAGAAGAGTGATCAACTTATTCCTTTGCCACTCTCAACATTTAAATGCAAATACTATTATCCATTGTGATCTGATTAACTGTAGCTTTGTAATGATTCTGGGTTGTCATGGTGGGGAAGAGCCACAAAAATCTTCATTTAAGTAATCCCACAGAAGTTCAAAGCTTCCCCCTTCCCTTATCTCAACCTCTCCTTAACATTGAATGTCCTCCTTATGGAAACTCCTGACCCAACTCAACCTGGGGCTCATTCTCTCTTCCTACAGTAGACTTTTGTATGCATCTATCATCCCAGGTCTTCTGATAAACTATGCATCCTTTGGGGAATCCATCACTTGAGTAGCAGCACACACTTTATTAGTTTGAGACTGTCTCAAAAACAAATCTGAGCCATGTGTGAGATTTTGGTGATCTGTTGTCCCCTCACCACTGAAAATTAAGTTAATGGCAAATTGCAGTTTTAAAAAACTTTTGTATGAGAGTTATCCATATCTCCCCCCCCCCCCCCCCCCCGCAAAATGTATCTAAAAATTTCTCAACTTTTGATAAACGGAGGGTTTCTCTTGTTTGGACAA
The DNA here is from genome assembly GCA_007922305.1 of Dermatemys mawii. Lineage (NCBI taxonomy): Eukaryota > Metazoa > Chordata > Testudines > Dermatemydidae > Dermatemys > Dermatemys mawii. The sequence continues at coordinate 79,641,235 of ML677333.1, forward strand.
TTTAAACATCACAGTGCAATCTGTTTAGATTTCTCTCTTTATTTTTTAAAAAAGGAAAGAAGTCATCACATTTTTGAGATAAAAACAAGCATGAGAAGGATAGTTTTTCCAAGAAAATTGTAAGTGCCTGAAACAGGGGCTTATAATAGAAATGCCTTCTTAACCATAACAGCAATGTTGCCCCTGTGATGCTATAATCTACATGCACACACACCACTAGCGGTAGCAGATGAGACTGTGTTTTGTTTAGTTGCACTGTATTTTGTTTAGTTTGTTTAGTAATGCTGCTGTCACTGTTAGTCTTTAATGCAGTTTATTTTATCAGTTACTCTGTTATGCAAAAGCACGAGCTTAGCTTTTAATTTAGAGTGTAGTTGTGGTTTATCTGCATTATTTTGTGCCAGTAAGCATGTGATGAACTCTGTTATACGCTTTGACATCAGAGTTATATCTTCATATTTTTAAGTAATTGTTGAACTTTTACATCATATATTATTGTACATTGCCAAAGGGTTATTTTGATATTGAGCCAAATTGATTCAGATTGTAACTCCATTGACTTTAATGGTATTACACCAGATATGAATGCAGACAAGTTTCTTTTGTTGCTTAATTTTTCCAGGCACAGATACAGGAAGGAATAGGGTGGATATAGAGTAGTTGATATCTTCTTTGACTTTCCCATGATTCATTTTCCTAGTAAATGACTTTCATTGAAGGAAATGATATAACTTAGCAGCTCCCTGGCACAATTCTTCATACAAACAAAACATATGGGGGTGGGGGAATGGAGGTGACACAACGTTTGCTCATTATTTCCCTGACAGCATTGTTTTCACCAACCGTGACTGTGATCTGAAAACATAATGGGGCCACTGTGATTGAAGCTGCAGGGCAGGGGTGGGAGTAGGGAAGCTTTTGAAAAAGGATGGCAGTGACCAAATAACACTTGGGTATTTGTTTGTGTTCTGTTGAATATTTTATAAAGGTCACGGTAATCTTCAAATAACTCAATCAACCCTGTCCCCCTAAAATGGCAATCAATCAGCCCCTCTATAAAATAGTTTGTACAGTGTACTGAGGTAAAGTTAGGACAATTACAGTGGAGTAGGCAAGTGTTGATCTTACTATTTTGTTTCTTTAGCTAAAATCATAAATTACGGAACTGATGTGGCATGGTTGACTGTAATAGAGATTGTTTTAGGACTCCTTTCCTTGAGACCTGGTCAACACTAGAAAATGAAGTTGGTGTATCTATGGGCTTGGCTACATTTGAAATTTCAAAGTGCTGCCGCAGGAACGCTCCCACGACAGCGCTTTGAAGTGCGAGTGTGGCCACATGCAAGCACTGGGAGAGAGCTCTCCCAGTGCTCCTGGTGATCCACCTCCACAAGGGGATTAGCTCCGAGTGCTCGGAGCCTGTCCACACTAGCGCTTTAAAGCGCTCAGACTTGCTGCGCTCAGGGGGGTGATTTTTCACATCACAGTGCTAGGCTGATGAAGATGGATTATCTATGCTGATGAGAGAACCCCTCCCATTGGTGCTGGCAGTATCTGCACTTGAAAGGCTGTAGCTGTCTTACTCTTTTCAGGGGTAGCCATTCTGTGCTGTACATAGCCATGAGAGAACAGACTTGCTATTAAAGTGATAACAGTAAAACAGATTAGTAGTTGGGTAGCCTGTAGATAGATAAATTAGTCTACCATGCATCCTCCTTGAAACTGGTGGGAGGGGAATGAAAAGAAATCTCATAGGCTTGCATTCAACCTGTAACCCTGTTCATTTAATAAACGAGGACTTGTTTGTGGCGTATAGGAACAGCTCACGGTAGGTCATGGGTATGGAGCTGCACGGTCTCAAAAGAAACACTGGGAGATAGTATACATCAGGGCACAGCTGACCCCCTCCATTCCTGTTGGTCAGTATGCTGGGAAGAAGTCATCTCCCAGTCTCCTTTAGAGCCCTGTACACTGTTGGAGAATTTAGGCTGGAACAGTCCCTTATGCTGTCCTGAGCATAAGGACTGGAATTCTGCCTGGCGCCTTACATGGCTTTCACAAAGGCTTTTTGTGCCCTCCTTCCTCCATTGTGCAAAATCTGGCCTTATGATACTGATAGGCTGCCTACAGTTGGTGTATTCTTAAATACAAGTGTTTATTCCTTAGGTTTTTATAGTCTTGATTTTTAACTGGTACTGTCCACATGTCAACACAGGTACCAGAGAAGGGTGGTTCTCCCTGTACTGGGCTTCAGTACTTGCTGTATTTTAGAGGCAGTATGAAATAGAGTCCAGAGGCTGAAAAATCTTCAATCTTAATTTTTAAACATGGCAATGAATCTTGGGAATGCTTAAATAAACTGTCAAATTCAGCAAGCCAGTCAAATAGAGCAAATACGTTTAAAATATTTTACCAAGTACAAATCTGCAAATTTTTTAGTTACGATCTGTATCATATATAAGGCAAACAGCATGGGCCAAATTCTGCTCTCAGTTACACTGCTGTAAATTTGAAATGAAGTAATGCTGAAAGTCCAGTGAGTTACTCTGAATTTATATCTGTGTAACTGAGAGCAAAATTTGGCACCCTCTCTTTTTCAGACTTTGCAAAACTATGCTGCTGCTATTAAATTTAACACACTAGTAACATAAAATGCAAAACAGGAATAAAATCCCACATATTACTTTTCGCATTCTTTTCTGATAAACAGGATTAACAGCGATAGTCCTGAAACAGCTTATTGAAAATAAGGAAAATCACATGAAACTAGCAATTCATCTAACTTTTTGGGGGTAAATTAAAAATGTTTTCATAAGGATCCTTCATGCTTTCAAAGCTTAAACAGACACCTCCTTCAAGTTTCAGGTTTAACACGTTTAGCCCCTCTTCTAAGGCATGGCTCAAGCCCCTCCCTGATGCTTGCTAATCAGAGTGACTTCTCCACCCTTGGGTTGGGTCTGGGTTCTTTGTTGTGATGCCCAGCCTGGTGCCTCCACCCAGGAGACTCCTATCTGTGCTCAGGACATAAGCGGTGCTGTCCCTTGGGAAAATAACTAATACTATTACTCTTAAGAAGGAAGAGTATGGCCCAATACACAAGAAACTACAATAATACAGATCCCAACAAGTTAAATACCACACCCAAAAATAACTGTAACAAATGGGGGCTTTATTAGAAACAGGCTCTAGGGAAGCAAAGGTTTAAGGTCAGTTGATAATGCAAAATCACTAATAATCCAAATTTCCCATCTCCCCACAATCACAACTGTAACACAACCACCAGCTCCCTTCCTGGCATCTTTCCAGGCAGATGCCATGCATAGAATGAGTTCAGAAATGGATGTAGCAGCTCTGCAGGCAATGGCTGGTGTAAAGGAAAAACTATACAGTGGTTTCACCCCTGAGGAGGGCAGGGTCTTCTCCTGGCTCCCTGGCCTGGAGTTATGTGGAGGTCTTAGCTGGCTCTTAGTAACCAGTACCATTTTGGATCTCTGCCTTTCCTCACCACTGGTCTCTGCAGGGTTGAACCTGCCTGACCTATGCATTAGATTACTGAGTAGTTCAGTTGAAATGGGCCATCCTGATTATCACTACAAAAGTTTTTTTTATCTTGTACTGATAATAGCTCACCTTAATTGATTAAGCCACTTAAAGTTGGTATGGCAACCTCTACCTTTTCATGTTCTCTCTCCCTCTCTGTATATCTATCTATCTATATATGTTTTCCTACTGTATGTTCCACTCTATGCATCTGACGAAGTGGGTTCTAGTCCATGAAAGCTTATGCCCAAATAAATTGGTTAGTCTCTAAGGTGCCACAAGTACTCCTTGTTCTTTTAACACGACTTGTTCTTTTAACACGACTACTACCCTGAAACCAGTAGTTCAGAGACTACCTTGGTGAGGAGCGGGAATTAGAGACTCCTGGAGCTGTTCTGCTTCTCTCTCAGCCCTAAATTCAAACAGCCTAAAACTGAAATGAGCTCTTTTATCTCTGGGTCAGGCTGTCCCCTCCAACTGAGGGTCTGAGCAATCCTGGATCCTCATTGGCCCAGTAAATGGCTTGTAGACATCACTCCATTCAAAGTGTCCCTGTTGGGTTTTGCAGGAGTTTTCAGTGTATTTTGTCCCTTTCCAAGATTCTAAGCAGGCTGGGAAATGGTGCCTGGAGGCGCTGGAGCCACTGATGTCATCCATAGGTTAGGTCTCATAGAGGCTTAGTCCAGTGTTCCAGGAGCTGACAAACTCCAAAGGGGCTCGCACACGTTTCATACAAAAATGCATTTAATGCAATATTGTCACAGTGGAGATGGAACTAAGTGTGTACAATGCTGTGATTTATACATGGGCTTAATTCTTGCAGTGGGAAAGGTCCACAAAGCTTACTTCCTACAGTGCCACTGTCATGCTCAGTGACAAGGAATTTGTTTCAGTAGCAGAAGAGATGCAAGTTTCATCATCAGCAGTGATTTCTCCCCAGTGGGTGTGCTGCTGAGAAAGGCACTGTGTTTGCTCTTGGATTGTCACAGGTGAAATGTGTTAGTTAATGAGTTTCTTCCATGTCAATTAGCAGACAGAAGAATCTTTTCCATCTGTGCCTGACTCTGCTAGTTCTCACATTTTACTTGTGAGAGTCTGGGTAAATCTTAAACATTGGGTTCTGGTAATTGCCTTTTATAGTTAGTTGAATTAATTATATGGCCTGTTTACAGTCACCTTTTTGTTTATTTGATTTGGGTTTTTTTTTTATAAATTTCCCACTAGTGCAGAGAAAAAGGTCAGGGTAGACAAAGCCTGTATGTGCAGTGAAATTCTAACAAGGAGGCAGAACTAATGGATTCAGACTACTAATGTCTTGGAGTAGATAATCAACAAACAAAATTAACCTTGAATTTCTAGCTACCTATTTAATCTATCAATAATATGTATATTTGGATTGCTTGCAAGCGAAAACAGCTGCTGGTACATACTGACCTGTATGGCTGCTGCAGACTTTCTCTGAAAAGTAGAGTACAATGTTTTATTTACCCATCAATGTGACATAAATTAATCCTTTTGAAGACTTTTTCCTCTTGTGTTACCCGTTTCCCGGGCGGTAACTGCTTCAAAGGAAAATTTTAACCCGATACCAGAATACCTGAAAAATTCAGTTGTTCTCTACAATATACAGACACCATCCAAAACTTTTTTTGCTTTTTCTTCCTGCAAATTTAGCATTTTAAGTTTAAATTGATTTTGTAATTTAATATTTTGTACAGCACCAGGCTCTATTAATCCTTCTGATGTGTGGTCTTTAAATTTCTTCGCATATCAGGTCTGCTGAAGTAGTGAAAATTAGACCACATTGGCATTTCACATCCTACAGAGAACTGCTGACACACTAAATTATATTGAGCCTTGTAATATATAGCATTTTCAAAGAGAACAAGACAAGAAGAGTTGCCATTTTATGCAGGAAGGTCTTTGAAAAAAGTCTAGTATAAAAACCACTTTACAAACTGTACTGGAAAACAAATACTCTTGGAACTAAATTACATTCTGGTAAAAGGCAAAATACAGTGGAGCCCCAGTATAATACGCCCCGGTATAACGTGAATCCGGATATAGCGCGGTTATACCGTGGCTCCCAAGTCCTTGTTCTCTGTCCCCAGCAGGTGCGGGGGCCGAGGTTTCTCTCCCCTGCTGGGCAGCGAGGAGAGAAGCTGCAGCCTCCCTTGCCAGGGACAGAGAACTCAGGACTGCAGGCGAGGGCCACGGCTTCTCTCCCCGCTGCCCAGCAGGGGAGAGAAGCTGCGGCCCCAGCCTGCCTGGGACAGAGAACTCTGGGGCTGCAGACTGCAGCCCGGGAGTTCGCTGTGGAAGCTGCGGCTCTGCGCCTGCCAGGACACGGGACTCCGGGGCTGCAGGCGCTGGTGTCCCTCACGCCTGGCAGGCGTGTGGACAGCGGCTTCCAGGGAAGCCACTGCCCCGTGCCTGCCGGGACAGGGAACTCCCCCCGGTCCCAGCAGGTGCAGCAGCTTCCACAGAGAACTCCGGGGCTGTAGTCTGTAGCCCCGGAATTCTCTGTCCCCGCACGCAGGCCACAGCTTCTCTCCCCTGCTGGGCAGGGGCGAGAAGCCGCAGCCCCCACTTACCGAGGAGCGGGACCTGGCTATAACGCTACCCTGCATTTAGCGGGTGGGATTTCTTGGATCCCATCAGTCGCATTATAGCGGGGCTCCACTGTATTGGATGACATATTCTAATTTAGAGAGACAAGGTGGGTGAGGTAATATCTCTTACTGGACCACCTTTTCTTGGTGAAAGAGACAAGTTTTTGAGTTTACACAGAGCTCTTCTTCAGATCAGTCCTTCAAACAACATATTTTAACTTACTCTATTTGTCTGCTAGCAACATTGTTCCAGTTACTTTCTCTATTGGAAAACATTTTTCCACTTACAAAAGAAAAACAAAATATTTTATAAATTTATTTTTGCCTTAAAATCGAGTAAGGCAATATTATTTATTTGTGTTTTTTAAAGGACTATAACTGCAGTTACTTAAAATCTTCACTCAGTGAAATATAACCAGCTTAGGGATTCCTTTGAAAAACTTGATAATGAATGTAAAATGAGAGGGACTAATGTGTGATGATGTTTTCTCTTCTCTTGAGCTCCATTTGCTCATAGCATCTCACAGCAGAGCCACGTAGGACTATTTTGAGGATTGTGTGCTTGAGTAACTGTGTAGGTTTATGGGCAACTGGCAGCAGGTTGTCATGGCTGCCTTTTGGCTGAAAAACCTTGGGGATCTTAATCCCTCTGTCAATCACCCTCTCCTCCTTTTAATATGTATAAAGTGGTGTTCTCTGTAGACTAGGTGCAAAGCCATTGAGCAGAAAAAACATGTATGATGTAGAGTTTTTACTATTTTTTTCTTGGTGTGTGTCTGTGTGTGTGTGATGTATGTATGTTACTAAAAAGTACTTGCTCTGTGATACTTTCATTCATATTTAAATCATCAAGCCCACTTGCCTGCTTTCTTATTTTATTTTTGATTGGCAGCTCTGATTTACTGTGAATCCCTACTGCATTTAATTCATTATAATTGTATGAAACCAAATTCTGAACAATTTCCAAATGAATACTTAGTTTGCTTTAGCATTCACACAGGTGGCTGCTTCTGTGTACACATATTACACATTATACATGTGTAATATGTGTACACATTGTTCACTCCTGTGTGCTCAAAGTGAAATGGTCAGGTTTTAGTGCTTTTCTCCATTGGGTTTCCAACACGCTTAACTTGTAAAGGGCGGGGGCAGGGTAGGAAAATAATTCCATTTTGTTTAAAATTTCTGATTTTGTTTTTGATCCTCATTGGGATGAAAATGAACCCTTTTGAACAATTTAAGTGAAAAAACAACAGAGACCAGCCCACCCCAGAAGAGTCTGTAACTCAGTAGTTAGGGCACTTATCTGGAATGTAGGAGCTCAGGTTAAAGACCTTGGTCTGAATCATGCACAGCAGGGACTTGAACCTGGTCTCCCAGGCAAGTGCCCTAGCCTCTGGGTTACTGGTTATTCTAGAATGAGCCTCTCTCTCTTTCATTTTGACCAGAAATTCTAGCCCATATCAGAGAAAGCTTCATCAAAATTGATACGTTTTCGTGAAATGTTTTGGATTTGTCAAAAAATTCCCAGCCAGCTCTGTTAATTTGCTATTTTATTTTTTTTCATTGCAACGTCCTATTTTATAAGCATTAAATATTCATCTGTATTCATTTATTTTACCTTTTATATTTGATTGGGACTGACAATTTGTTCAGTGTTACACAAGATACAAAGATAGACAATTCCCAGAAAGCTTACAAATGAAAAGACAGACATAAAGAAAACCAGACACACTGCAAAATCCAGAAGAATAATTTAGGGCCTAATTTAAAGTCTACTTACACTGAGGAGTTTACTCATGGTGGGCAAAAACATGTATGGACTAAATATGAAGTCATGTTATCTAAATACGAAACATCAAACTAACAGTTACAGACGTCTAACAATATACAGTAATTCTGCAGTAGGGCTTTTACAGCATGTTGCCTGAACCCCTTTTTCCTGAGCATCACAGCAAATATGGTTCACAGTCTTTACAGATAACTTGCAATAGTGTAGTGCCACCTGGGCTAAATCCCATATGTAAATTCATACCATGGTTAGGAGAAAACTGGCTCTGAGAGAGGAATTTCATTAGGACATTTCTGTCTGGGTGGATGAATCACTCAGTGGAAGGCTCAATATGTCTGGCTTTCGAAGGCCATTGGCCCAGATCCATAAAGGTCCTTATGTGCCTACAACCCAGTTTTAGGTGTGAGTACAATCCACAAAGCTCCCATTCAGCTACTGCCTTAGCTGGCAGGTTTCTAAATTTACTTGGTACCAGAGGTGACGCCTAAGTGTTGATAGTGGGGGGTAAGGACAATTTAAAGGTTCTGGATGGGCACATGACCACCCCACGCATTGCCTCTGGATCTAGAACAGGGGCTTTCAAACTGTAGGGTGCACCCTCCGTGGGGGGGCACCAAGGAACATTTGGGGTGGTGAACGTTAATGCCAGGCAACTCAGGCTGGCAACACCATGTGGCTTGGGGTAGCCCCATGTGGTAGGGTACAGGCCGGTCTTGCACAGCTGTTGCTAAAATGAAGGCAGAAATCGAGGGGAGGGGGGGAGTACGACCACATATATCCCCTTCCATGCATCGTCTCTGCTCAGTGTCTACAGTTTTGCTGTATAAGTTCCTTAGGTGCCTATTTTTCTGCCTCTGGTATGTGCACTGCTGCCCTGCTCTAGGCATCTGGATGCCTAAACTCCAGGGTGATCTATAAACCAGGGGAAGATAGGTTGAGGAGCTCCTTTCTCTCCTATGGGGTCCAATCTGGTAGGCATGCTCAGAAGCTGTGTACCAAATTGGGTCCTCTTCAAAATCTGGGTGAGGTGGTGGCTATAACTTTTAGCCCAGTGATTAGAGCACTGATCTGGGATGTAGGAGACCCAGGTTCCACTCCTTTTCACCTGAGGTGGAGAAAGAATTTGAACAGGGATCTGCTGCTGCTCAGGTGAGTGCCTTTACCACTGGGCTATGGGATATTCTGATGTAGGCTGCCTCATTCTCTTCCATTTGAAGCTGTATCTAAATACTTAACTATTTCTAGGTCCAGAGAGAGTGAATGACTCTGCAGCCTGGTGGTTAAGGCACCCATCTAAAAGGTGGGAGATGCCAAATCCAACCCCACTGCTCCAATGACTTAATTATTTATCCACATGGAACAGCATCAGGAGAGGCTCAGGGAGCCCATATCAGAATGTCCCATAGCTTAGTGATTAGAACACTCACCTGCCCAGTGTGGGAGACCCCTGTTCAAATCCTTCCTTTGTCCCTCAGGCAGCGGGGAAAATTGAACTTTGATCTGCTGCATCTGAGGCAAGTGCTCGAACCATCGGGCTAAAAGATATAAGATGGGTACCTCCTCCAGCTGTTTTGTGTGGAGTTAGGGGCTGCCACCCTTCATTTTAAAAGAAATGGTTCAGGTGCCTAAAACTGTCTGACTCCAAGAGGTTTCCACATGTGGATCACAAGAAGAGATAGGCACCTCCCTGAAGCCCAGATGTCGGGACCTATCTCTGTGAGGGGGTGGGGCTTAGAACACACCCCTCTTTTCAACATCTCCCATTGGCTCTTTTACCTGCACAATATAAGCACTCCACGAGAGAGGGTAGAGGGATGGGTACTCAAGGAGTAAGAGACCCAGCTTTACACCTCTGTGGGCTTGGGGCTAACAACCATTCCTGGTGGATTCAGGGGTCTGTGGGGTCTTTTCCCAATGAAAGAAACTTCTGCAGTAATCTTCTTAACCTCTGTTTATTAACAGTCACCAAAACAGAGTACACACTGCTCACCACTGCTGAGTATGCAGGTGATCTACCCCATATTGGCCCAGCAAGATTTGGTTGTCTGGAGCGCTGTTTGCTGCACGGTCTTCTGGCAGCTTTAATCTTGAGGCAAATCTTTGACCCAACAGTACTGAGTTGGGCTGTATCAAACAGTCTTTTGAATACAACTTCTCTCTCCCACCACTTGCTCTATGTGAGGCTAATCAAAAATTTGAGGTACAAGATCCGTGATTGTGACTCCATATGCCCAAATTCACAAGATATGTAACGATGCACATCTTCATTCCCTATTGCCAGACAGAGTACCTAAATGAAAGCTTTCTTCTCATTTCCCATGCTGTATTTCTCTCTGTCATCTGTATGGTAACCTAAATGTCATGTACCCTGCAAAATTTTGACACAGGCATTCATCAGGCAGTCATATACTCACAATCAGAATACATAAGGGATGTTTAAAAATGATTTGAGCCCTTCATTTTTAATAATTTTACATATGATTACCTACTAATTGACTCAAAATGGTGCTGCAAGCACCATCTTTATATTGCACCGGAGAGATGTGGTACATTTATGGTGTTTGGGTGAGAGGCAAGTAAGAAAGAATCTAATACATTCTTACTCAAACTTTCAATACATTATTCCTACAGTTTTTATAATAAAATACCTTGTTCCAATCAAGATATGGATGAGTGAGTTGTTTGAAAATGGTGCTGTATTCCCAGCCTTTGCTGAACAAAAACAAGGTTTGAGATAAAATCAGATTTGATGGCAATTAATTCTCACAGACCTTTTGGAACCCAATCTGTAGGCAGCTTAGCACTAACGTGTTTCATTTATATTCTCCCTGCATAGCTCCATTCTAATCCATTCAGATCCTAGACTTACTGAAATAAAAGGTGTATGTTTCTACTTAAATTGCACTTTTGTGTAGCAGAACATTAAACAAAGTAGGATGTGTTGATAGGTGCACTTGGCAAAGGCCTTTTGTTTTTTATTTCCTGAAAATTGAAGGACTGCAACCCAAGGCCTAGATCAGCAGTTCTCAAACTGTGGAACAGGACCTCAAAGTGGGATTGCCAGGGCAGGTGTTAGACTTGCTGGGGGTTGGGGCCAAAGCCTGAGTCCCACCACCTGGGGCTCGAGCCCAAGGGCTCTAGCCCTGGGTGGCAGGGCTCAAGTTATAGTTCTCCTGCCTGGCCTGTGGCAGTGGGGCTCGTACTTTGGCTTTGCCCCCGATCTGGGGCAGTGGAGCTTGGGCAGGCTCAGACTTCAGTCCCCACATCCTGGGGTCAGTAGTAATTTTTGTTGTCAGAAGAGGGTCATGTGAAATGAAGCTTCCTCCCAACCTCTGGATGAAGTCCTAGAAACTTGGTGGATCCCATAGGGATCTGTGGAAGGCCAGGGACGTCATTAACTCTGACCTATTGACCCTCTCCACCCTGAACTGTCTTTTACATGGAAATGATAATACACTGTGTGGCTGTATTACATTGTCCCTTGATGTTCTGTGGAGCTAGTATGATGATGCCCCTTCCCCCATGACCTGCCCATTTCTCTCAATGACCTACCCAGTCTCTACCACCTTCACCCACAGAGAAACTCTGAAACAGGAAAGTGTAGCGCTATGGGCTGGCAGAACCTCCTTTATCCTCCTTGAAAGGTCTCCCTCCAGGCACAGCTCTGTGGGTGGAATGATTTGAGTCCAGGGAAGGTAGGATTGCTCAGGTGCAAGCTGCACTGTGGTCTCTCCCCTTTCCATGGGTACCCTTTCCAAGTGACAGGCCTCTCTGCGTGCACTCTTTCCCGAGTGGAACTCCACACTTCACCCCACTTTAGACTCGCTCACCTGGCTACAGCATCCCCCATGCTCTCTGTGCAGGGAGAGCTGGGCCTCATACCTCACAACGAACAATGCCTCAAACAATGCCTCAGTCCCTCACAAGTGCACCCCCATTCCAGGAGGCAAATTTCACCACCTTCACTTCTCCTGGTAGATCCCTGCGGTTGTACCTGTCATAGACGGGATCCTGAGATGTCATCCCTGCATCTTTCCAACTGTGGGAACACAAAAGGCCCATCTGCCATTGATATCTGCAACACATTCCTCTGCAGGTACCTGTGACCAGCAGTTGATTAAAGCGACTCCAAATAGCTTCTCTCAAAGGTGTGGAGCAAACAGGCTTAAACCACATCAGGTTTGCAGTTCATCACCTCTCTCAAAGCTCAGGTGAGCCCTGCTGTCTCAGAGACATCCTGCAGAGCCCCCACCTTGCATCCACACCCCTGCTGCCTACTCTGACTATATCAATATCGGTCCCTGAGAACTAGTGCCCACTCCCCCATCCTTTTCTCTAGGCCACGGGTTTTAATGGCTTAGTGTTCTTCGAATGTAGGCTCTGGCTTTGGAACAATCACCCTGTCACCCTTCTGGTGAGGGGCAGGTAGAGATTTCCCAATGACTAGCTCACTATTTCTCTAAGGGTAGGTATTGTGATAGAGGAGGGTCAGGGAGCTGCGGTAGAGTGCTTGAGGGGAGATATGTAAGCTCAGAGCTAATTGAGGCGTGGCTCCCTGTGGACTAGGGAAGGTTGCAGGTTGATTGGAACACCTGCAATCAATTAAGGCCCTGCTAAGAACCTAATAAAACCCCCTGCTTCAGGCAGACAGGGGAGGAGGATAGGAAATGGAGCAGTTTGGAGGAGTTGGAGCGGTGAACAGTTGGAGGAGAGTTTGGAACCAAGACCACCCAGACCCTAGGTAAAGAGACACCTGACCTGTGTAGAGAAAGGGCAGGAAGCCCCAAAAACTGAAGGGTAGGAGAGGGAAGTAGCCCAGGGGAAGGAATAGCTAATTCAGATGGTTTACCACTATCCTGAGGGCCCCTGGGCTGGGACCCGGAGTAGAGGGTGGGCCCGGGTCCCTCCCTCTCCATTTCCCCTCCTCTAGGATACCAGTGGGGTAGTTAATACCCTATTCAGGAGCAAGAAATAGCTCCCTGAACCCCCCACAAGAAGAGAAAGTGTGGGACCCATCATAATAGTGCTAGCAATTTGCCACAGTATACACTTCAATTAGATATTCATGGCTGTCCCATGCCAGCTGACTCAGGATTGCAGGACTTGAGCTAAGGGGCAGTTGAATTGTGGTGTAGATATTTGGGTTTGGGCTGTAGCTTGAGCTGAGGGACCCTGCCTCCTCGCAGGGTCTTAGCGCCTGGGCCCCAGCCTGAGCCTGGACATTTGCACTGCAATTAAACAGCCCCTTAGCATGGCCCTGTGAGTCTGAGTCAACTGGCATGGGCTAGCTGTGGGTTTTTAATTGCAGTAGAGATGTACCCTTAAAGCCCCTGCTATTCTCTTTGGAGATACCTTGTGTCTATCATGCAAGTAAACTGAGGCACATGCTGTTCATATAAAATAATGCAGATATCTTCCTCCACAGAAGGTTTTTAGACTAAGTGGATGGTTGGTATACACTGACTTGATCAATATTTAATTCTCAGTTTAAAAAATGAAATTATACCTAACCTGTATGTCTTCTCATTTTAGGTTGAAACTAATATTTATTGATCTGTACCTTCCAACTTACCATTTAAACATTAGTTTAACATTAACCTTTCCTTCCTTGCCCAAACCCTTTTCATTGTTGCTCTACCCCAAGCTGTCAACTTTGTCTCTTCTAGTACATTTTACATTGAGCGTGGATGGGATGTAGTTTGGGGTGAAACCTGGAAATGAGGATCTTGATGGGGGTGGAGGGAAGGATCGGCTTTCTTTAACGTGGTGATGTCAACTGTGAGTACTCAGAAGTAGATCAGTAGTTTTCAACCTTTTTTCATTTGAATGGTGGTACAGAGCCCTTTGGAAATCTTAGATATAGTTTGTACACCCTCAAAAGTCCATTGACCACAGATTGAAAACCATTGTTTTGTGGTAATGACAACCTTTCATGGACCCCTACGACATAGTCTGCAGACTCCCAGGGGTCCATAGATCTTAGGTTGAAAACCACTGGTCTAGAAGATTCTAAAGTGGCTTTGTTCCCCATTTCTCCTGTACTGTACCTTTTTAGCTGGGGTTCCTGAGAAACCCAGCTCCACTTTTTTTGTTGTCCTCTTGGTGGAATATAGCAGGCCAATCAGAGTCACTCATTTTTCACATTCTTCACCCCAACTACTCCCACCTTCCGCTGACTCAAGGGTATGGCAGTTTAGAAATTAAGCTGATGACAAGATCTGGATAGGGGATGGTTGAAGAATAATGTGAAGTATTCCCTTGGAGTCTGACACTGGAGCAACACAACAGAGATCACAGTTGTCTTTTTATTCTTTTTAGGGAGGAGTGGTTGGAAATTAGCATTATTGAAAATTAAAATGCTCCTGTATACCCACTGTTCAGTGTATGTTTATGTATTCACCTCAAAGGGTATTTTTAAGATGGTCGAAAAAGGACTTGAATTAAAATGGAAAAGGAATGCAGTGCTCAGGCTGGGTCTGTGTATTTGCGTTTTAATGATATGTCCCTGTTAATCATGTTGTTTCTGTGAGTGTCCAGACACGCGACTTGTGGGAAAGTCTATGTGTATGTGACACTTTGAAAATGTAGAGGAAATTCCTCTCATTGAGTGGTTAAAAATGCTGCTATTGTCCCCTGAAAAGGAATTTTATTGAAGTTTTGCATTTTAAACTATCGCAAAGTGAGTAATTTCAGAGGGGGAGAGGATGGAAGGAGACTTTCTTCCACCTTTGTGCCTAACTCCTGTTAACTGTACTAGGAATTTGTGTCAACAAAGCTGAGAGAAAAGACCATATCAACAGCATACAGTATGTACCGTAACATGCATGGATTATCCTTTTAAAGAAATATAAAAATAGATCATGGGGAGTCCAGCAGTTGTAGGATGAGTCAAATACATATTGAATTTTAGATGCTTTAGGGCTTGAGTAAGCTTACTGTAACCCTTATAAATTAGTTAAAAAATCTGAATGTTTTGTTATAAGGCAGGTTAATTCTTGATGGACACACATGATTGTGATGCACAGCTAGTACTTGTATCTGCCTTCATGAGGGGCTGGAGAGGAAAGGGGTAAATTTCAGCAAAATTGCCCTGAAAATAGTAAATTAAAATACTTTTTATAATGGTCAGTGGTAAATTCCACAGAATCATCCACTTTTCCACTATCCAGGAGCTCCAGCATAATTTAGAGCAGCCTAAGGCCTGCTGTAAATTACACCAGCTAGAGCAGTCCCCTAGGGAACTGCTTCTCTGGCTGACAATCACTCGAGCATAGTGTGTTCTGGCTCTATCGTCGTTTCTCCCTTTTCTAAGTCTGACAGATGCCCTGAAAAGGCTGACAGGAATCTCCAGCTGCCGTCTCACTGCAGTTCCATTGGCATAAAGGGAATGTAATAGGATCCAGGTTGGGTTATATTGGTTTATTTCATTACATATATTTTTGTATGATAGGATCTATTAAATGTGTCCTAGCTTTAAAATGTAGCCTTTTTATAGCTGTTTTTACAGGATTTATTGTATTCTCTGTACACTTGATTTGGAAAACAGCTTTTAGCAATTTTTTTTTTTGAAAGCACAGGCATTTCAACAATAAACGTTTTTATTAGTTATATGGGGACTTTGTTATATTCTTGTAGAACACAATGGGTGTGTATAAAAATAATTTTTAAAGGAAATGTTGGATAGCTTAGAGCAACGGTTCTCAAACTGTGGGTCAGGTCCCCAAAGTGGGTTGTGACCCCTTTTCAGTGGGGTCACCAGGGCTGGCATTAGACTTGCTTGGGCCTGGAGCTAAAGCCCAGGCCCCAGCCCCCAGGACCAAAGCTGAAGCCTGAGGCCCATTAAGGCAGCAGGGCTCAGGCTTCATTCCCCCTTCTGGGATTGTGTAGTTTTATTGTCAGAAGGGGGTCATGGTGCAGTGAAGTTTGAGAACCCGACTTAGAGGTCTTCAGAATCCTTTTGTGATGATAATTTCTATTTAACCATCTGAGTCCAGAGTAGAGGGCTTCAGGGGTCAAAGGCCCTGTAAGATCTTCCAACTTTACAGATTTTTAGAGGCATTAGAAAGTTGGGATTTACAGCAGTTGTAGTAGTCTATCATGCAATGAAAATAACATATTGAGATCATTCTGCTTTGCTGATACACTTGGACAAATTGAGAAGCTGTGTGCTAGTCAAAAGAGTACTTGCTTTTTTATCAGTCAAAGTGATGAGTACTCCTAGAATCAGCACTTCACTCCTGTGCAGTGCCCATATGCTTCAGGGAGAGCAGCACAGGTCAGATTAGAGGTGCTACCAGAGCTACCATGCACATGCCTATGCTACAGTAAAACCAGCTCATTTTAATGTTTGTCCCATACAACACTTATAAGAAAACATTCATTTGGGAAGGTCAATGAAGTTACTCATATTTCTTCACACAACTCAGTCAACCTGTGGAACTCCTTGCCAGAGGATGTTGTGAGGCCAGGACTGTAACAGCATTACAAAAAAAACTAGATAAGTTCATGGAGGATAGGTTCATCAATGGCTATTAGCCAAGATGGGCAGGGATGGTGTCCCTAGCCTCTGTTTGCCAGAAGCTGGGAATGGGTGACAGGGGACGGATCACTTGATGATTACCTATTCTGTTCATTCCCTCTGGGGCACATGGCACTGGTCACTATTGGAAGACAGGATACTGGGCTAGATGGATACTGAATACTGGGCTAGTCTGACCCAGTATGACCATTCTTATGTTCTTTCTTGCTGCATATTGTAGCCTATACTTAGACAGCCACAATTGATGCCTTGTGATGACAGACACCTTTGAATGCTAAAATGCTACATTACATGCAAATGAATATTCCAGTGTACCTTGGTTACTATCCTTTGTTTTAGAAAATATCACTGCAGGTAACACTTCTTCCTAAAACGTATGATATTTTAGACTGGTGACTGACGCTCATGGAGAAAAAGCAATTTAACCTGATCGCTCTGACTACAGCAGCATCAATTTCATAAGCTTGTAAATAGAATCTCTTGTTTCAGGGCCTGGCACACCATCTGAATGAATTGTACCAGATACTGATACCATAGCTGCTAAAAGATTAGAGCAAACTAAAATGAGATTCTGACAAAATGTTTCAGCTGTCATTGGTGAAATCTTGCAAGGCATCCTTCCCCAGCTATAGGGTCTGGGTTCTTCCCTCAGGTATTCATGTACAGCTGCCATTGAAATCAACGGGAGGTTCATTGTCTGGCAAAAGGATTGGCCAATTAGAAGAAGTAGGAACCAATTATCTTTTTAATTCATGACCCATATTATAGATTTTGTTTTTAGAAAGGTTTTTATTCTTTTAAATGGGTCTCCACAAAAGTTTAAATGTTCAAGTTTTGCCATTCCTTGTAGTGAGTGGTAACCAGGATTTTCAGCTCACGCTGTCTTTCACTCTCTGTAATGTTTGAAGGAAGGAAGAACCAATGTGTACTGATGTAATCCTGTATGGAAAATATTTTGCAGGTGTCACTAAGGCTTCTTAGGAATGGCTTTGTCAGAGCAGTATGACACGGGACTGAAATCTCTATTTTAAATCATTTGTCTTTGCATGGCTAATGCAGCAAGGCAAATTCATTTAAACTGTTTTAGTAAAAGGTATCTTACATTCAAAAACAAGGTTTGCATTCACAAGTGTGGATCTCTGCACACTTTTATATTAGGAGCTGTATTTCTACTCTTGTGCCCTTAAAATACAAATTATTATTGGGTTTGTTCCCAGAAGGCATATTATTGAATTGTATCTTTGAATAATTCTATAGCTGATGAACAAATCACAATTCATCTCAGTGTGTATCGACATTGGGCTTTTTTGTCTTTCAGAGGTTAAGGTAGTGGTGCTTTGTTCTTCTGGCCAAAGTGCCCTTCAATCCCACCGTTTTCAGGATGTTGAAATTCAAAGGTTTTGAGGAACAAGAACAAACACAATTGTAAGTCAGTTTCATCTCATAAACCTTTATTTGGGCCCAGCCTTCTAATCAGAACTTATTTCTAAAACAGTCTGTGCTTCTGACAGTTTTACTTCCCAGGTATCAGAGAAATGTAGGACTGGAGGGGACCTTGAGAAATCATCAAGTCCAGCCCCCTGTGCTTATGCAGGACCAAATAAACCTAGATCAAGTATTTGTCCAAACTGTAGATAAAACGTCCAGTGACAGGGATTCCACAACCTCTCTTAGAAGCCTATTCCAGAGCTTAGCTACTGTTATAGTTAGAATTTTTTTTCCGAATATCTAACCAGAATCTCCCATGCTGCCTACAACCTTTCACATATTTGAAGGCTATTAACAGGTCCTCCGTCAATCTTCATTTCTCAAGACTAAACATACTCATTTTTTAACCTTTCCTCATAGGTCGTGTTTTCTAAATCTTTTATCGCTTTTGTTGCTCTCCTCTGGACTCTCTATAATTTGTCTATATGTTTCTTAAACTGAATGTAGTACTCCAGCTTCACCAGTGCCAAGTAGAGCAGGACAGTGCTTCCCATGTCTTACATACAACATTCCTGTTCATATACCCCAAGAATATTAATCTTTTTTGCAACTCCAACTTGTTGACTCATATTCAATTTGTGATCCACTATAACCCCCAGATTTTTGTCAGTAATAGTATCACCCAGCCAGTTATTCCTATGTTGTAATTATGCATTTGATTATTCCTTCCTAAATGAAGTACTTTGCCCTTGTCTTTATTTAATTTCATCTTCTTGATATCACACCAATTCTCTAATTTGTCAAGATTATTTTGAATTCTAATGCTGTTCTCCAAAGTGCTTGCAACCCCCTCCCTGCTTCATGTCATCTACAGATTTTATAAGCACACTCTCCAATGCATTGTCCAAATCATTAATGAAAATATTCAGTAGGATTTCTTTTTGATTTTCACATCATTAAAGAGCTCCTGATGGAGCCATATTGGCTTTTTCCTTTCTTTCCTTTGCATTGGAATACTTTGCAGTTGTGTCTTTAATATTGTCTCCTTGACAAACTGGCAGCTCTCCAGAACTCCCCTTTCCTTTAGACTTTTTTCTGAGGCTTCTCTCCCATGAAGAGAAACAGAACTGTGTCCTCCTTCCTGGTTGGCCCTGAACTGAGCCCAAGCCCTCTCCACACCTGACATTGGCTGCAGGTGCAGCAAGGTGAGGCCAGATGGGTCCACAGGCTTTCCCTGTTTCTAATCAGGGAGCCTGCCAGTCAGCCCCCTTAACTCATTCTCTCCACCTTGATAGTGTGGACCTCTCTGCTCCATCACAGATGTTCTGGAACTGTTCTTTTTGCTGCTGCTATTAAAGTCCAGTCCTGTTTTCTTGAAGTTAAGACAAGACAAACTCACACAAAAAGAGAGGAAAGAATAGCAGAGATGGAAAATGTAGATTCTGTCTCTGGTGCTGACTTTGACTTGCAGCCTCACTGATGGAGATACACAGGCCCAGCACACCATCTGATCAGCCACTCTGAGACCTGGAAAACTTATATCAGCTGTTTAGGGCTTTGCTTTTAAGTGTCTTGCTAGACATGGGCTCATTGCAGTATTGAGAAAGAGACAGAGGCAGTCTTGGCTGGCTAAGCCAGGCTCTTATTAAATAAAAGAAAATTAAGAGAGAGAAAAGAAATAAAACTGGGGAAGGAAAACAACACATGGTGGGACAGTGAACGAAAACAGGAACATTCCAGGATTTGCTCAGGACTTACCTGAAGATGTTAAAAGTAATGTTGTCATTGTGTGTTCTCTCTCTCTGGCCCAGTCTGATCAGGAACATCTCTCAAGATCAGGACACTGGAAGGTCCCAAAGTTTCACTCAAGATCCCAGGAGATGATGGAGGTTGTAATTAGGATGATGGAGCTCAACTCCTTTCAGTCCATCTGTCTTCCAGCCATTTTGTGACCTTTTATCCACTTTTCCACATTTAAACTTACAACTGGGGTAGGAATAATAGTCCTCAGTTATTACAAAAATGATAACAGGAAGAAGCCAACACCTTGTGTTTGTTGTTAAAAGGTATTTGATACAGAGTTATGGAAAATATGACTACAGAGCATTTAAAAAAGATTTAGGTATGTAACATCTGTGTAGTGTACATCCAATATGTTTGTGAATCTTATATCTGTGTATGTGTGTATGATCCACGTAGTGTATTTCTTCCACTGTCTGTAAAGGTATGAGCTCCCTCTAGTGCCCATGCCTTTTCTTGTCTTGTGTTGTGATAGAAACTTGTATAGCTTCTGCCATTTTTCACTGTCCAGTTTCTTGGATTCCCAGATCACCATCATAAAATGGATAGTATGAAGTTAAGATAAAACCTTTAGTATTACACACCTCCCACATCCTCCCCTACTCCCATTTTCACCACACATGCATTCTTAGGGGCACGATTGCCATTGAATGTGCTAGGATACAGGATAGAACCACAAGAAAGATAACCAAATACAAGTTCTAAACTGAATGTATTAGCTTATATGGCTGATCAGATTAATGGATGATACCTTCAAAATAATCTTTTCTTGCAAACAGCTTTGGTCTTAAAAGCATAGTAATGCATGTTGTGGAAGCAATGGCATACCTGGGACAGAAATGAGGTTCTTTGTGGTCCAGAAATTAGGTTTCTCAGAGTATTTTTGGGTTACCATTCCTTTTTAAAAACTCTTTGTTTGCTGGATTTTTTTTTAATATGGCTGCTGAAGATAAAAAACTTCAGTTATATGAAGTACTCTAAAAATACAAACATCACCATGCAAAATTAAGAAATCAATGATCATGTTTCTTATAAAAAACCTGACTTCCTTTCAATGGATAGCATATAAGCAAGCTTGCAGAATTAGAATTGTTGTTGTTTAATTTTCTATGCAGCATTATAACTGCAAACAAATAATGTGGCCACAGATTAGGGAACCACATTACAATTTTGTGTAAATGCAGAAGAATTTTAGAGGGTGTTATATAGCAGGAATGGGAAAGATGTGGGAATGGATGATGCATTAGTGGTAGCTAAATTGAGAATAAAAAAGAGAACCGAAAAACAGAGATGCCCATGTTGTAGCATCATGATGTTAAAATAATGACAACAAAACAAGAGTTTGGAATTGCACTATCAAACAGATGCCAGGCACTTGGAAATGAAGACAATGGAACAGTAGAAGGCAAATGGAAACTTGTAAAGGAAACTTTCACCAAAACCTCAGAAGAAGTGCTGGGATTGATAAAGAAACACCACAGTGAATGGTTGTCTGAGGATACATGGCAGAAAATCGAAGAAAGATGTAAAATTAAACTGAAACTAAATCAAGCAAGAACAAGAACATGAAACAGTGACTCCAGGAGGAATGTGCCACAAAGAAATAAAGGTCAAAAAGAGTGCCAGAAGACACAAATAGACATTTTATAGACAAAATGGCAACAGATGCACAAATTGCTGCAACACGTGATGACATGAAGGCATTGTGCAATATCACTAGACAGGAAGAAGAAGACACCTATTGATCAGTCCAAGACAATGGGGGCAATTAACAACAAAGACTTCAGAACAGTTATTACAGTCAATTACTGAATGCAAGCCAGTAGTTAAAACATAAAGGAATGTGAAGATCTTGATGTCAAATTAGAACCTATCTCCAAATAAAAGAGATAAGGAGGGTCAATCTGTTAAAAAGTAGAAAGGCAGCCCATCCAGACAACATCCCAGTGGTGGGACTTAAAGTAGACTTGAGGAACAGAGTAGACATTTTGATAGGCGTCTTATAAAAATATAGGAAGAAGGAAAAAATACCGAATGAATAGAAAAATGGTCATAGTGATGCTGCCAAAGAAAGGAGACCTCAGTCAGTGCAAAAAACTAGAGGAGCATTTAGTCGCTGTCCATCCGAATTGCTATCCTAAAGAGACTGAAGAAAGCAGTAGAATCAAGGCTATGACAAGAACAGGCAGGGTTCGGGCAGGAGAAATCATACATAGATCCAATAATATCTCTACATATAATCATAGAACTGTTGATCAAATGGCAGTCACCACTTTATAGGAATTTCAGAGATTTCCAAACTGTCTTTGACTCAATGGATAGAGTCTTATGGAAGTTGCTAAGTCTCTAAGGATTCCTTCAGAAATTTAAGCATATTTTCTTAAGAGCCCTGAAAGATATTATCTGTCAAGTAACACATAATTAATTGGCTAAGCCATTCAAGGTAATTACTGGTATCAGACAAGAATATCCTGTATAGGGTAACAAGAAGGAAAACACAACAACCAAGATATTCTGTGGACTTCCACATAGAAACTAGAAGATCTTGACTTTACAGATAACATAAACCGACTGTCTCATACCCACAGAAATATGCAAGCAAAAACAAATTATCTCTCAGCTTATTCACAGTTAGTAGTATGGAAAATCAACACAGAGAAAACTAAAACAATGAGAAGTAACACCCAACAAGAAACACCAGTAACACTTTCTGGGATTGACATAGAAGAGTTTTGACATTTCATATATCTTTGGAGCATCCTAAGCAAAACAGGAGGAATTGATAATGATATTAAAGCTAGATTGCAATCTTAAAGCAGACTGGAGAAATAGAAACCTTTTCCTGTGAACTTAACTTTGAATATTTAATACTGTTGTAAATTCTGCCTTCCTATATGGCACTGAAAATTGGAGATGTATCAAGAGCATATTATCTTAACTCTGAGTTTTTATAAATAGCTGCATTAGATAAAGCCTTAACATCAGATGGCTAGAAAAGATCACAAAAGAAGAGCTTTGGGAGAGAAGGAAACACGAAATGATAGGACAGGAAATTATGGAACAAAAATGAAGAACTGTTAGGACACACATAGAGTAAACAACATAACAAGACAGGCACTGGACTGGAATTCCCACAATGCAAGAGATGACAAGGTAGACCAAAGACAACTTGGAAACACACACATACACAACAGAAGCAGAACTGAAAGTTATCAAGATGATTAGTAAGAAGCTAAGACTGAAGCAAGGCATCATTAAAAATGGAAGGCAGTGAAGATCGTGTTTTCCGCATGGAATACAGAGGTATAAGTCATTATAATTGCAAATGAAATTTTGTGGTACAAATAAGTAATTTCCTTATAGTGATCCCACCTTGAAAAAATATAACATTTTGGGAAGGAAAATGCCAAAAAAGGCAGATAATGTTTGCATGTACAGTAGAACATCAGAGTCACAAACACCAGAATTATGAACTGACCAGTCAACCACACAGCTCATTTGGAACTGAAAGTATGCAATCAGGCAGCAGCAGAGACAGAAAAGAAAAAAAGGCAACTATAATACAATTGACAAGATAAGGAAACTGTTTCTGTGCTAGTTTCATTTAAATTAAGATGTTTAAAAGGAGCATTTTTCTTCTGCATAGTAAAGTTGTAAAGCTGTATTAAATCAATGTTCAGTTTTAAACGATTGAAAGAACAACCAGACTGTTTTGTACAGAGTTACAAACACCTCAGGACTGGAGGTTGTAACTCTGAAGTTCTACTGCTACAGTGCTTGTTAGTTCCAGCAGGCATCTTTTTGTGAAAAAGAGAGGCTCTCTCATGACTAGGACCCCCCTTGTTCTTCTCTGACCTCTTTTATAGCTTTGGCCCAAGGTGGGAACCCTTTATTTCTCTAGACCCCCCCACCACACTTCCTTCTAAATGGAAAAGCACCAGGTTCAAGATGTATCCTAGTATCCTGTGACATGGGCACATGTCCTGTGCGACCTGATTCTTCATACTTTCAGGGCTGGCCCAGGGAGGTTTGCAGGTAAACAACCCTATTCACAGTTCATTGATTCTGAAGCACCCTTAATGGCTTCCACTTAATGTGTTTACATCAGTAATACAAGATTATATCTTATTCTCCTAACTCCAGACATAGAAATAATACATGCAGACAAATAGGATGAACACACTCAGTAGATTATAAGCTTTGTAATGATATCTTACAAGAGACTTTTTATATAAAGCATATTCCACTTACATTATATTCACACTTACAACCGTATTTCCATAAAACATATGGAATGCAATGTCACACTTGTACCTCAAGAGTAGTTGAAAACAAACATTGATTTAGCAGGGAACGTTTGCAACAGATGAAATGGAGTCTGCATCCAGACATGTTTCCATCTCCAGTCAGTCCATTTGGTAGACTGATGATGTGGAGCCATTTGCTTCAGGACTAGTGGTGAAACGCCTCCCCATTCCCTCAGCCCATTGTTACTTCTCTGCATAGTGGGATCTGGGGCCAACATCTCTTCTGCATTCCTTTTCTCTTTTCCTGTAGTCCAGATGACATGACAGAAAATTAAAAAGGACAATGCACCTGTTATACTGACAATCCTATATTGACTAAGGACCAGGGTTCTGTGACCTAGTAAATTAGCAAAAAGGCCACTATGATTTATGTTTTATTTAATATATTTGTATTTTCGTTGCTCCTAATGGCCGCAAACAAGGACTTGGACTCCATTGTATACAAACATAAAACAAATAAACATCCTGCATCCAGACACTGACAGCCTGAGCTTTGCTTTTGAAAGTCAGCACCTGAAGAAAAAAACCCACGACTTATAAGGTGTGGGTTGGCATATTTCTGGATCTAAGCATAAGTCTATAAATAGGCCTTACTCCATAGTTGACTGAAATACAGGTATTGTTGCAAGGTACCTCATTATTACTGCAGGCAAAACATGTCTTAGAATTTCTTCTAGAAGGTTTCACTGTGGAAATTAAAATCACTATACTGAAAAGGGCTAAGTATCCTGGGTGCATGAGAAGGAAAAGATTTATGTCCAAACAGCAAATGCTCCGTAAAAGAAGCTTCACAGATGCAGTCTGCTCAGACACATGGCACAGCCTTGACATCTCACTTATAACATGCCATTTAGAGCAGGGGTGGGCAAACTACGGCCTGCAGGCCAAATCCAGCTCATTAGGGCTTTGGATCTGGCCCGTGGGTTTGCTCCCTGCCTGCCCTGGCCCTGCACCACTTTTGGAAGTGGCTGGCGGCCACTGGGGGGTGGACAGAGGGCTCCACAGGTTGCCCTTGCCTGTGCATACCTTCCCCGAAACTCCCATTGGCCGTGGTTCCCCATTTCCAGCCAATGGAAGCTGCAGGGGAAGTACTTGCAGGTGAGGGCAATGCACGGAGCCCTCTGCCCATGCCCCTGCCCCAGGGGCTGCAGGGACATGGTGCCGGCCGCTTCCAGGAGTGGCACGGGGCCAGGCCAGGCAGGGAGCCTGCCTTAGCCCCCTCTGTGTGCCCCTGCCATCCCTTAGCTGGTCAAGGTAAGCTTCCTGCACCCAAATCCCCTGCCTTGAGCTCCCTGCTGCACCCCTCCTGCATCCCAAACCCTTGCCCTGAGCCCCCTGCCACACCCTGAGCCCCCTGCCTGTGGAACCTCAGTCCCCTGCCCTGAGCCCCTTGCTGAACCCCCTGCCTTGAGCCCCTGCCATACCCCGCACTCCTCCTGCATCCAACCCCCTTGCCCTGAGCCCCCTCATATACCCCGCACCTCCCCGTGCCCCAATCCCTTGCCCTGGGACCCCTCCTGTGCATCTCACCCCCTTCCACACCCCACTGCCCCAGCCCTATGTTCATGGCCCTGCATGCAATTTCTCCTCTCAGATGTGGCCCTTGGCCCAATAAGTTTGCCAT
This sequence comes from Dermatemys mawii, assembly GCA_007922305.1. Lineage (NCBI taxonomy): Eukaryota > Metazoa > Chordata > Testudines > Dermatemydidae > Dermatemys > Dermatemys mawii. Next base: position 79,666,877 of record ML677333.1, read on the forward strand.
CTCCTGCTTTAGGGCCACCGAAAGAATTGCTGTTGTACCCTATCCATTAAATTAGCCTTCTTGGCTAGTGAGAATCCAAAATTGGCATCCACTTTTCTGTCAGCTAGGTGCTCTGTAGAAAATGAAAACATTTCAACCATAGAACATTCTAAAATATTGATGTGCTTTTTCTTCATGGTTGATGTTTGTCCTGAATGTGAATGTTGTCTCAAACAGTGAGCTCTTTATGAGAATGGTCTTTCCCTGTTTGCTGGTGATAGGGAGGTCTGATTTTTACCCCGAAAGCTGACAGCAAGTTGAAAACCCTGTTGTAATGGTATTGTGGCCCTTAACGTTTTTTTTTTTTGGTTAAAAAAAGGAATTTTTTGTTTCACTATAGCTATCAGAACTAATATTTTCTCATGTTATATCTTACATTTTGTAGCATTTTCAGCCTAAAATTTTTTAAAGAGATTCATAAAATATAGAGTGCAACGCAACAGTAATTGCTATAAATAATTTGAAATGGCAGCCAGTAATGTTTTGAATCCTTTACTATGTTTCTGAATTTTCTTGGTTTCCAAAGAGGAGAGAACCTCATGTGTTTCTTCTATCTTATTCTTTTCAAGGTGTCACCACAATATGCAATTTAAGAAAAAGTAACTAGAAATAAATGACTGCTGCTTGATTACATTTTAAAGTAATTTGGAACTCTAATTGTATACAGAAATTTGCCAGTAACTTGTTACAGTTATAACTGATTGCCTATTAAAAGTTACTTTCCCAGCATTGCCATTGGCAAAACTAGTTGCCTACTACAAAACGTCTGCATAGTTAACAGAACTTTTTTTCTCTTCAGTAGTATCATTCTATGAAGCTTTCATTGCTCTGACAGCAAACAGCACAGACAGGTGCTTTGAGGGAGAATCCACTATGGATATAGCCCCTGTACAAAAAGAATGCTTTTTGTAGCTTATGTCTCTGGATTCCAAGAAGATGTTTACATCCTATTTAATATCTTCATATGCCTTTAACCATTTGGAGGTTACATGCTGTGTGCTCTTTTGTTTCCAACTGCGTACTTTAGATTTTGTGCAATAAAATGTTCCACTCATCCAGTGCAAAATTACTAGGTATGCTGGAATCTTAGCAGCTGGGTTTTCTCTGGGCAGCATCTTTTCTAGCAAGGGAACTTGGTGGCTTATTTTCTCTTGTGTGAAGTCTCCGTCAGAAGTCTGATGGTCAAATGAAACCAGGCTGCATTCTGCTTAGCTTCTCTGCAAAGAAAACTCTGATTTCCTGCTGTTTCTGGGATTACTGGAGTATAGGGTCAGTAAAGACAAACATGGTTACAAACCTCTGGATGTCACAAGGTTGAATCTTGGAGAGCATGTCATCAGTCCTGAAACATGGTATGGAAGTGAACACTCACATGTTATTATGCAGTTTTGTAATATAACCTTTTTTTGAGAGAGAGAATAGGAAGGAATTTACCTGTCATTCACTCTCAAAATCCCACCGCAAAACAAAAATTGGGAGGTTTTTTTTGGACTACAGGGTTTATAGCCACAATTCCCTCCTTGCTTTCCTCTTGCTCCAGGGGATTAGTAATTGGCTGATGACCTATACCAGCAGCAGATTATCGTCTCTCCTCATGCTGGCTCTTCACGATAGGGGAGGAATAGGATGTGAAGTGCCAAATTGTCTTTTATATTTATTGTATAGGCACAGACCCAACCTCCAGATCATCTGTTCAGCAGCAGAAGATGAAGGGGGGGTTCTCACTACTTTTCAGTCTCCCACTGTGGACTCATAACCTGAAACAACATCTAGCCTTATGATTTGATGCAAGCCTTTGCTGAATTAGATCTGATGAACTTTGAGTCTATGCAGTAAATATGCAATGGTTATTTTGGAATGATTAGAAATTGAGGTACACACAACAACACAGCCCCGATACAGCTGTAATCATCATTTCCCTAATAAACATCAGAGTTTGAGGGCATGAGATTTCACTGGGCTTCTGAGGCTTACAGTTTTTGCTCTGAAGGCTAACAAAGGTCTGTTAGCCAGGGGCTGAATCTGTTCAGTAACTTTGAAAAAAAAATCTTCCTTTTGTCTTTGTTTTTATTTTAGCCTGAAGAAAGAACTAGTTTACCAATGAAAGATGGCTAGAAGAAGATATTACATGTATCTGTCTACATATTTAAAATGACAGTACTGGCAACCATTGTTTACACCACAATTTAGATTTTATGCTCCTCTATTCCTGGAGTTGTCTAGCCTCTGGCATAGTCTCTGGCATAAATCAGAGCACCTTCATGTTTGTTCTGATTTATAAAGCTGCTGGAGTTAGACCAGGCATTTGGCCCACTGTATACAATGTGTGATTGTGGCAATAACTGCTCATTTTTGCTATTTGATTTGTTAAGAAAGGGGTGATTCTGATGTCAGCTTCCCTGCGTTAGAATTCTCAGCTAGTATCTACTTTTGTTAGTCATTATTTGAGCCAAATTCTTCTCTCACCTATAATCCTATGCTCCGTGCAAACATAATGGCTTCTAAAGAGTTCCATATGGTACAAAGTAAGGACAGAATTTGGCTCAACTTTAGATGTTTTTATTTTCTTTCAAAAGGTGGCCTATTTGAAATGATTTTATGCTCTGTGCCATTCATCTGTTTTACAGAGAGATGAAGCTAATCTCGCATTTCACTGTGATATCATGGTACTTCATCTAGATTTTCTTAGCAAAGCAGATACTACAAAGGCAAACTACGGACCCGCAGGACCATCCAGTCTGACCGCCTGGCCGGGAAGGTTCCCCTCACCCCTCCCACGCCTTCCCCCCTTCCCCGGGGCCACGCTGCCCCACAGGAGCACACAGCAGCATGGCTCCAGGGGAGGGGACAATGTATTTGGCTCCACGCGGAGCCAGAAAGGCTTCCCCCTCCTCCAGAGGCACACCGCCACGCGCACAGTGCTCTTGGGGGCTGGGCCGCACACTCCTGCAGGGCAGCATCTCTGGTTCCACGTGGAGCCAAACACTTCTAGGAGCCTCACGGTAAGGGGGTCAGGGATGGAGGGCTGGATAAGGGGTGGGAGCAGGGTGGGTTGGATAGGAGGTGGTATCCTGGGGTGGTGGTTAGGGGCAGGGGATCTCTGGAGGGGGTGGCCAGGGAGCAAGGGGGGTTGGGTGGAGGTCCTGGGGTCAGTTAGGGTGAGGGGTCTCTGGAGGGAGTGGTCAGGGGACAAGGAGCAGAGGGGATTGCATGGGTTGGGGGTTCTGAGGGGGGAAGTCAGGAGGTGGGAAGTGGGTGGGGGCTGGATGGGGGAGGGGGCAGGCTGTTTCGGGAGGCACAGCCTTCCCTACCCGGCCCTCCGTACAATTTTGAACCCCAATGTGACCCTGGGGCCAAAAATTTGCCCACACCTGAGATATCAATTTTTGCTTGGCCTATCTCTTTTGTAGAACAATTTCAAGGTGCTAAAACCAATGCTTACGTCAAACTAATTTTTACTGTTCTCTTAGTAGAGCATCCATAATAATGAAATAAAAAAGTATTCAGAGCTAATGATTTATTTTTAACTTTTTATTCATAGGCCTATTCTTTATTCCTGTAAAATAAAACAATCTCCACTTTTTTTTTTCCTTTTTTTGGTGAGGGTTGAGAAGTTGGAGCAGCTCACCTTGACTCTTTTAAGATGTCATATACTTACAGCAGTTAATCTTTGAAAGTGTAGATCACTTGATAGAAAAGCTTGGAAATATTACAGCATTCATCAAAGTATTGTGTGTCCTTTTTAAAAAAAACATTATGCCAAATTTGTCCCTTGTGTAACTGCAGTGAATCAATGGATGAATGAGAGCCACATTGTTCCTGGACCTATTTGTCTAGTTGAATATACTTACAGACATTTCCAGTGGCTATTTTTGCACTTTTTTTCATCGTTGTCCCACTTACCGTGTGTTCATTTCTCAGATCTCTGTGCAGTGCTCATTTTCTATCTTCATGTTACAGTTCTGTGTGCCTTTCCTGACAGCCAGTTAATTGGTTAGCTCTTCATTCATGCCACCAAGAATAGCGGTAACAATTCTGCATGAACCCCTCATGTCTGCTGATATATAGCATTCATCCTAAGAATGGGGACACATTTTCCTGGTCTGCTGGCTGCATGCTGTTCACATCAATTTCCCATTAAAAGGTAATTTAAAGGTACGGCCCCCAGGCAGACACAGGAGAGAGTTATAAAAAGAGTTTAATTAACAGTTCAGAGTAATATAATGTAAGGTTGACTAGTTTGTAACCAGCTCATTTTTTTGTTAACATTTACCATCTCCTTTTTACTTGCAGAGCAGACCAGGTTTTCTTCTTTAGTAAGAAATATGATAAATCTGGGTTTTCAAGAAGCTTTATTTAAAGTGGTTTGAGGCTAGAGATCAAGGTGTTACCAAGAACCCTGAGTAAGGGACAACATGTAGCTCCGCTGTCCCCACATCAGACTGGGGGTGGAAGAAAATAAGCTATGCCCCACCCCCACTCCCAGGATTGGCCCACAACATTTTGGCACTGGAGGCTGGGAGCTCAAATGACACCCTCATGCCCCTTACTTGGGCCAAAACTTTGAAAAGTCTCCATTCTGCCTTCTTCCTGTTCTATTTCTCTTATGGTACTGTTCTGCTACCTACCCTGATAAAGGAGCACTAACAACTTAAAATTCCTCGTTCAAAAATTTTAAGTGACACTTAACTTTCAAATGCCTGAACAGCAAATGTAACTTTTTTTCTCTGCGTAGTAAACACTGGCATTTTTATCTGTTTGAATAATCAAAGTGGTGCTTTCCGTACCTTTGTGATTGCAAAGATTTGAACTGCTGCTTCTTCCTGAAGGTCCAACAGTCTGGGCCAGCTCGTGCTCTATTGAAATGGTTTCAAGGCCGACCAACCTCTCCTGTGTCATTGTGGAGCATAGATGTGTTTTTATTAACTTCAGCTTGGAGAAGCTGCATTCTCCACTGGCAACTATTACAGGAAGTGTTAGAAGTGTCTGCAGAACAATAAAAGCACTTGGAAAGAGTGTGGTCATCTTATTTATAAACATATATTCCAAAACAGTCTTTGGAGCTGATCCTGATGAAATGTATCTTGAAGGGGCTTTCAGTTCATCACCTAAATCACTCGCATAATATCACACATGTCATCATATGTCAACACTGTCTCTAGTGCCCTGCATTGCTGATCTAGGTCTTCTTCAGATATAGTGAAGAGTTTTGGTATATAATACAACATCTCCAAAATACTGCTGTGTTCCTTGAACTGCATGAAATGTTCTTCAACTGACTGTATTGCACAATCTAGCACCTGGTTAAAAAATTCAACTTTGAATTGTTGTTTGGGGTCTCTTATGGGATTATCCCATGCCTCATAATCAAAATGTCTTCTTCTGTGACTCTTGTATTCTTGAAGGGGTGGGAAAATAGCTTAATTGTGAAGTTCCTCTGCCAACTTCTGTGCATTCTTCAGAATGTTTTGAAATCCCTCATCTGACCGGTAAGACTGTAGGTATGACTTTGCTTTGTCCAGTTGTTCCATTGCTCCAGATATACCAACATGTATTTCAAACAGCATTTCCCGTATCTTCCAGCTTTTTAAGAAGCACATTTGTCATATCAGCTCCTGTAGTATCATCAATGCCAAAAAATCTAGAAAATGCTCTCTGACAGTCAGCATTGTAGGGACATTTTCACTAGATTCTATTGTTGTTACAAAACACACCATTGAAGACATATGGCTGATGTCAGGTGTGCAGTCCAGAATAACACAGTAATATCTTACTGACTTTCAGATCTGCCACAATCTTCTGTTAGACTTTTGTTGCCAGTAACCATATGATCTCATTTTGAATTGTTTTTTCAAGGTAGTGGTGTTTGTACATTTCTTGAATGGTGACTCCTCTTAGATGCTCCTAGAGTACAGCATCAAACTGAGCCATCAGCTCCACAATTTTAAGGACGTTTCCATTATTTGGCACATACAGCTGATCTGAAGTGGCACACAGTGCTGGGTTTTGGGTAGTAAGCATTCTCACAATAGCAATGAGCCTTTTCAGAACATATTGCCTGTAAAGAGACTCTGATGCAGTCTTCTCTTGATGCTGATCATCTATGGTGGACTTTAACTTTAGTCTCATCTCAAGCTCTTTCCATCTATGGAATGCTCTCTGGTGATTTGCTGCCTTATAATGACATGCCAGATTTTTCCACTCCTTTGTTCATGTAGAACCCAGTGTGGCTGGAACATTAGACTGGAAGAGTTTGCAACAAAAACAATATGCAGCATTCTGGGTTTTTGAGTATATAAGCCATGGCCTCTCCATTTTGTCACCTTTGGGGATTTCACGTCAGTAATGTGTTGGATAGAAACTTCTATTTTCATTGTCTTTGGGGGAGCATGAAGGTTTTCACTTGCTAAGGCCCATGTAGTACAAGGAAGTCCCTCGGGCTACTGCTCAAGTGGGTCAATAGTCCTGGATCATCTTGACTTAAGGAACTAAATTCAGCAGCAGCTGTTTTTTGCACCTCCACCACCTCTTCTCTGATCTACACTTTTCTTCAGGAATGTGCATGGTTACATCCATTTGAGATGGAGACATGGATGCTGCAGTAGCTACCAGGTCACCAGCACTCTGACTAACTGGAAGATCCAGCATCTCCTCATCACTCACATCCTCCCTGGGGCTGGAAGGCTCACTATGAACATTTGGGTCTATGTATCTCAGGAGACCTTCTTCCTGCTTAGGAAAAAAGCTTCCTTTGGTTTCTATCTTTTTCTGAATTCTGCACCAGAGCATCATTTTCTTCTTTCACTCTTGACTGCTGTTCTGTGCCAGCTATGGTGGCTCTCAACACTCTATTGAAAGGGACTGTAGCAGAGCGGTAACTCACCCCTGCGGCGCCTCCCAGTGGTCATCCAGGGAATTAGCTTGTCCAGCATCTGGAGCGCCCTCTGCAGGCTGTAGTCCCAATTGCTACTGGCCCCATGTCCCTCCCTGGACCCCAGTGTCCTCTTCTCTGGGGTGCTGCACCCCTGCAGTAACCCCACAGTCTACCTCTGGGTCTCCCCACCCTGGGGAACCCCCAACCCTCTGAGCCCCACCTTGCCTCAGTCTAGGCAACTGCCAGTCACCACTTGCCCCCATTCACTGGGGCAGACTGCGGTATCATTGCCATTCATCATTAGCAAGGAGGGTTTGGCCTGCTGCTTCTGTCTCTAGAGCCATGGGCTGCTCCCTGCAACCCCAGTACCCCTTTGTTGGGCTGTTGCCTAGGCCCTGCAGCCTGGGGGTTTCCAGGCCAGAGCTCCCCCAGCTCCTCTTGTCTTGCCGTGCCGTGCCGTGCCGTGCCCCAGCCCTGCACCACTCTAGGTACCTCTTCAAGCTCCCAGCAGCCAGGCCTGTCTACCTCTGCAGACAGAGGAGACTCTCTCCACAATCCACCAAACTCTGGGCCTTTATATCAGGGCCAGCTGGGCCCTGATTGACCCTGGCAACAGCTCTCTTCAGGGCTGTTTTAACCCTTTTTTACCTGGAGTGGGGCAGTCGCCCCACTACAGGGACAAATAAGCAGGCTCGTAGCAGGACTTCAGTGAGGGAAGATATTAGTGCCTAACTGGCTCCTACTACTTCAGTTGATTGCCTGTTCTCCTCAAGTGAGTTCAGGGAAGCAGCAGGAAACAGGAAGCTCCCTGAGAAGCTGGTGTTAATCAGACCAGGCTCCTGGGGGTGCTAGAGAGGTACATAAGAGGCTCCTCCACCTCTCTCTCCCTGCAGCTCCTGCTGCTCTGTTATTCCTTCTCACCTTTTCTCCTGCCTGCCTGTTATGTCTCTTGTGCCCTTCTTCCTCCAGCACAGCACTCCACCATCTCTGTGCATCTAGAGCAGAGAGAATACATATGCACCAGTGGCAGACACAATTTACCCCAGTCTGGCCTCTGAGGCGGCCACCTCAGTTCGCCTCATGGTAAGGCCAGCCCTGCACCCCTATATTTGGTACCGCTTACCTCACCTAGATGCTTGTTCAGCTGTGCTCGCTAGCTAGCATGTCTGGAGAAATTAGAGACAGGAGTTCTGCTCACTCTATGCCCAACTGTATAGAAAAGCGTATAGTGGCCCTGAAGTGACGGTTCATCTCCTAGTGTACAGAGCAGTAAAGAAACCAAGTAGTCAGTGCAAGGGAGAAGCAAGCCAGAGACACCCGGGTGGGGGGGAAGGGCAAATGGGGCAATTTGCCCCAGGCCTTAAGCCCCGCAAGGGCCCCCACAAGAATATAGTAACCGGCGGCGCTTTTATGGACAGGGCGGCGCTCCTGGTGTTCGGCAGCACTTCGGCTGTGGGTCCTTCAGTGCCGCTGAACACACCCAGAGCGAGTGAAGGATCTGCCGCCGAAGACCCGGAGCACCGCCAGCGCGAAATTGCTTTGCCCAGGCCCCCTGAATCCTCTGGGCGGCCCTGAGCAAGGCAATTCATGACTGGATCCTTGATATCTTGGGTGGGTGTTTCTACTGTTCTAGTTCTTCTGTTCTTCTCCTCCATTATACTATAGATGTGACTATCTTTGCAAAGATTTTGCTTTTGTTTCCTTTTTCTTGTTTGTTTTTAAATGTGGGGGATTTTGCACACAGGCAGCCAAGTCAAGCATACTAGAATGTGACTTCTAACAGCCTTCAGATCAAAATGATTTTCTGTCACACTGGCCTGACCTTTTCCTGGAAAAAATTATTACCTGAAAGAAAAAAAAAAAAGACATGTAGGGGTATCTGAAGTGCTCTCTTCCTTCAAGCTTTAACGATACACAGTACTTGTTGTCGTTTAGCCATCCACCCACCTAATTCATTCTAAAATACCAGCTGCAAGTGCAGCGATTTGGGAACATGACACATCTTGCATGCTTGGTACATTAGGTCTACAAGCCTGACAACTGTATTCTTCAACAGAAATCTGTCTTTTTTTACCTAACTCTAATGCCTGCTCTCCGCCAGTGACAGCCATATTGACTTCTCTTTAAGTTTCATTTCTTACATAAATCACCTTCAAGAAATACCGTGGAGGAATGACTGAAATCTAGGCTGCTTTACTTTGTAGTCAAATATATTGGTTTGCTCACAATTAACAATGTTATGCTGAGACACATTGTATATAAATAAAACAAGCAAATGAAAAGCAGATTGACTGTTAGGCTTGGCACCTGTGCAATTTATGTCTAGGTCAGAGAAAATAGGCTGTAAGTCTAGTTATTTAGCCTGTAATGCCATTTGGACCTGCCTCTTAGGCATGTTATAATGCTGCAAAAAGAAAGCAAAACATTTGATCAGACCTTTACAGGTTCTTGAAATGACTACATCCAGTGGAAATTGCTGTGGTACTAAATCAACTTTTGCAGTACCTAATTATCACCATTGCAACATTTTTATAATTTGTTAATTGCAGCTGTGCTTCTCCTATTCCCTCCAGTTGTCATGTCAGATAAACAGAAAGGTTTACAAAACACCTCCCTGGTTTACATTTAATTAATTAGTTTTCATTCTGCACCAGAGATGGGAAGCTGCAAAGGTGATCAAAATAAATGTTAACAGTAGCTTTCTGAAGAGCTGTGTAGGCTTGTGAAGCAAATGGTATTTTACATACCTTTGTTTTAAATATATAAACACAACATAGTTAAACCTATTGAACTGTGTTTTATGGAACCATTTTCTTCCTTTTTGTTGTTATTTTTGAGAGCTGAGATTAATATGCTTAAAATATATTTTCCCCAGATAAGAATCAGAAATAATCCCTATGATTCTGACAGTTGGGATTTTCCACAATGAAGTGTTTTTTGCTACCACACTCTGACCTGAAGGATCTGTGGAGTTCATGAGTTCCAGATAATGGGGGAAGAAAACGTAAATGTTTTATTTTTCAATTGTATTATAGATAAACTTGTCTTTCACATGAGGAATCTTTCATAGTTCTTCCCCCTTAAATAAGGAAAGCCTTGTGATATTTAACTTGGTCCATAGCAGTTCTGTACACACCCTTGTTAGAGAGTATGCACCCACATGGCATTAATCCCAGGGAGTAGGAGATAAGTGTTGCTGTGAAATTGGAGTTTACTGTTACTTGTTTCCTCCATTTCTTTGTCAAATTGAGGGTTATATGGTGCCTTTCAGTGCAACTCTAAGCAAGGAGTAGTGCAAAAGTTGCACCACCACAGAAATAGCCTTGTGAGGTATTGTGAGTCAGGATATACCTCTGAGCTGCAAGTCATCTCCTGTTTTCTGTCTTCTCCCAGGCCGTAGTAACTTATATCTGGCCTATACTAAGTTATTCTTCCTTCAGAACTGGCTCAGCCATTTTGGCCAATGAATAGAGAGAGTTAGACTGAACTCTTCGTCTATCTTCCCTGTATATCTCCTCTGGGAAATAGTGGGTAAGTAGTGCTTATGCACCCAGATTCAAAGAGTAGTTAGCCCATATAGTGACATAAGGGGAAAGAGGGAAGATTTCTTAGTTGTGCAGTCATGTATTCACATCACAGTCTAGTCCTTAATTATTTTGGGGCCAAATTTGCCAAGTTCTGAATGAGGGACAGATCTGTGTCAAATTGTCACCTCAATTTTGTAATAGGGTATTCATTTTGTTATGTATGTTAAACTCATATCTGGCCTTGCCTAAGACAAGGTTATGGTGATGTTTTCTAGACAGCTACCCTGCCCAGGAAAGATGCTTGACACTTCATTGAAACAGTCTCACTGGAAGTATGTCTACACTGCAATGTAAGCCCTTGGTTAGTGGGTCCTGGGTCAGCAGACCCTACATTTGAGCATTTACACTGATTGCCAACCTTAAGTTAAGAATTTTTTAACCAGCGCCTGAAGCTAGTGCTCCAGTGTCCATACTACAGTATACGGATCTGCATCCAATCAAGTATATCCCATGCTTCCTAGAACCCTTTCAAAATGTGGCTTCTCTAATCCTTTGTTCATGATGCAGTGTGGGAAAACCTGGCTGTCACATCACGTGTTACAGGAAGCTTTAACAACTCACGAACACATCCTGCCAAGCTGTTATTTTGGTCTGTGCCTCCCAGCAACCAGAGCCAGCAACATGGTGGAATCACCATTGTCTCAAATAGCTCAGTGCAGGAATACAGAAAAATCACTTTGGAATTTCAAGGACAGAAAATACCTGGAAGAAGACGGAGCCAGCATGGATTTACTAAGAACAAATCATGCCAAACCAGCTTGATTTCCTTCTTTGACAGGGTAACTGGTTTGGTGGCTGGGGGAATGCAGCGAACATACTATATTTGGACTTCAGCAAGGCTTTTGATACAGTCCCAAATGACATTCTGATAGGTAAGCTGGAGAAATATGGGCTTGCAAGAACTAACATTAAGTGGATTCATAATTGGTTAGACAACCACAAACAAAAAGTATTACTAACGGAATGATGTCAGATTGGAGGGAGATCTTAAGCAGGGTTTCACAGGGATCTGTTCTGGGTCTAGTGTTGTTTAACATCTTTATTAATGCCCTGGATGTAGGAATAGAGAGCACACTCATCAAATTTGTAGATGACGCAAATCTGAGGGAGAGGGTGCTGTTGCCAACACTTAAGGGGAGAGAGCTGAAATTCAGAGGAATCATGATAACTTGGAGAACGGTGCTATAGCGAACAAAATGAAATTCAGCAAAGACAAATATAAGATGCTACACTTAGGGAGGAAAAAACAAATGCACAAAATAGAAAATGGGGGATAACTGGCTTGGTAGCAGCATTGCTGAGAAGGATCTGGGAGATGTGGGGGATCACAACCTCAACACAAGTCAACAAAATGATGCTGTTGCAAAAAAAAGTAAATGCAATTTTAGTTTAATTACCAGAGGCATAGAATGTACGTCATGTCAGGTGACAATGCCACTCTTCTTGGCACTAGTTAGGCCTCAGCTGGAGTACTGTGTCCAATTTTGGTCACCAATATATATATAGAAAGGATGTAGAGAAACTTTAAAGGATCCAGAGGCAAACAACAAAGATGATCAAAGGGATGGAATGCAAGCCATATGAACAAAGGCTGAAGGAAATGGGTATGTTTAGTCTGGAAAAAAGGAGAATAAGGGGGGACATGATAAATCTTCAAATACTTGAAAAGCTGCCATAAAATAGATGGAGAAGAGTTGTTCTTTCTTGCCAGAAAGGGCAGCATGAGAGGCAATAGATTCAAATTACAGCAGATTTAGATTAAATTTCAAGAAAAGCTTCCTAACTGTAAAAACAGTAGGACAATGGAACAGACTGTCTAGGAAGGTTGTGGAAGTTTCTGCACTGGAGGTTTTCAAAAGGAGATTGGAGAGCCACCTGTCTTGGATGTTTAGACACAAATCCTGCAGCTTGGCGGGAGGTTGGACTAGATGACTTTGGGGTCCCTTCTATAATTTTAAAACTGATTTTATGATTTTTTTAAACTGAATTTCATTGTAGTGGCATAGGGCTGCTTCATATCACAGCTTCCTGGACACAGCCAAGTTAATCACAGTGAAAGAAGTGCCGAAAGAATAGTAAGCTATTCGCAAATTTGTTTTTGTTCCCAGTAAAATGGAGTTTGTGGGGAGGCTGGCGGTCACACTGTGCTACTTAAGCCTTCTCTATCATTTCAGACATTGCACGTTTTGGAGTACGTAACAGTTTTTGTGTTGCCCAATTGACCAAGAGAGGTTTTATTCCATGCTGATGATAGGAATCCAGCTGCATAAGTCATCAAAGCATTCAAATGTTTGGTGACTGAACAACACATCTACAAGTGGAATATGCTGGTGAGCTATTGAGGTGGCCCTGAAAATGCCCCCTTCCCCCAAATGTGACTACATATCACCAGTTCCTGCTACTGGAAAAGTTTGCAACTAGGATTGGGTTAGAATTCCTGAGGGAATCAACAGGATGTGGCGTTAGCATCTACAGAGTTTCGTGCCTTCCTACAGCTTCCAAGACAGCATGTTAAGACTCCATGCAAATACACACAGCTGCAATGCTAACCTGCTTCTCCTCCTGACAAATTCCTGGACTGAATTCAAACCCCCAGTTATACTTGGGACTAATAATTTTGTCATCCACAGCAAGCATGGATTATATGTAAGAGAGATTGACTACATTTGAAAATGAAGTACAGTTGAACCTCTTCCTTCCTTTACCCTCTCCCCCAATAAAGTTCAGTCTTTTCAGGTGATGTGTGACATGGTTGAATTGGCACTAAAGGGTGCCTGTATCTAAAAGGTTATAGAAGATTCTTATTTTAACAAACCGGAATAAACTAGCAAAAATGTGCACCTTCCCAGTAAAAAATTATGTTTTCTGTGTTTGTTTTAGTGTTTGCATTTCTCAGTCTCCATTTGAAATTCCATGTGGTGGAGAAAGGGGCAGAGACATACCAAGAGGCTAGCATTAGCAGCTACCCTGGGCTTATAATGTTTTTTGTATTGATTCACAGAGTGGAAATCCCTCCTGTTCTTGTATAATAAACTCAAAAATGGAAACTTACCAGGCTCTGGGGCAATTTCTCCCTCTTTGTTTTCTTGCTCTCGACAGATTGTTCCTCTGGGGTGAGAAGGGGCATGAAAATGCGCCTCCAAGTATGGCCTCCAGGATATGCCATAAGACAAAGCCTTTAGGACCAGTTTCATCAGCAGTTGCTTCATTTGGTGCCTGCTGCAGACTCCCATCAGTTCTCATGCTGGGTTCTGGGACCACCAGGCACCATCCCAGCTGACAGGTCATCATGTACCACTGGTGGTTCAGTGAGAGGCACAGTCCCCAACACCCAGTCAAATGCCTCATAAAATGGACACAATGTTGGCGAGTTGCCAGAGGTGGTGTTGTGGTCCCTGTTTTTTTGTTACTGGATGTAGAGCCTCTTAATACATTCTCTGCACAGGTCATCAGTCCAGTAAAAGTCCAGCATGACCAGCTTCCTCACTATTTGCTGGTATGCATGGTCATATCTAGTACTCTTACTAAAATCAATTGTTTTGCTAGCCTTGCTTCAGAGATTCATGGAAATCTGACTATGCTCTTGGAGCCATGATGGAGCGTGCTTTGTAACGGACTTCGTTTGGTCGCTATTCATTGCAAGTGCCAAAGATTCTGCTAAGGAGTGTTTGCAGCATGGCAGACAGAATAAAATGGAAGGGGTAAACACCAAGCTGCCATACTAGAACAAGGCAAGGGTCTTCCATTTCCCCAGAATCAACTGGCAATTCTTGGGAGATAGAGAGGACAAAGGAAGTTTGGCCCAAAGCACTGTGGAATACTATGGGAGGATTGCAAGGACCTCAGTCTGTGATGGGGGACTGCATCTGTACTGCAAAATGATAGGACTTGAACCCCGTGTCCTGCCTGGGCATGGGCTCACACCTTTTTCCTTCACAGGGGCCTATGTCCATGCATCTGAGCCAGAATCTGAGAGATTTGTGTGTATGTGGAAGGGTGGTTAGGGCTTGAGTCTGAGTCTGAGTTTATGTTACAGTATAGACATACCCTGACAAGCCATCCCAGAGCAGTCCAGAGCCATCAATCTTGATTGTGTCTCAACTGCTAGCCTAACCCCATGGTCACCAAAATGGCCAAGGATGTGTGGCTTCTCAGCCTAGGCATGTGTTAACAGGAGACAGCATGTGATTAAGTCTCTGTGAATGGGAGGTGGGAGGGCCAACCATTGCTACGTGGAAGAAGGACTGACAAGAGAGAGAGAAGGCAGGAGGGACTGTGCCTAGCCTGAGATGTTGACAAAACCGAGGACGCATAGAAGGATGGGATTGTACTAGTGGAGGGAATATTTTAGGATATGTGTTGTTTTGCAAAGATCTGTCACCCCTGTCATGCAATGTTGGATGCCTCATAATGCCATGCTGAAGTTGCTTCCACCTGTCCACAAACAGCTTTCCAGCACGCAAGCAACACGCTGGGTGTCTGTATGTAACTGCAGCTTGACAGCTATACCCTGGCTCCTACCAGCTGTGGATATGATGCAAGGTGACCCCAACACATCCCCATTCTGGAATTCCCCTAAAAAACATATGTCCTGTACTGCCCAGCCCTCTGCTGGCCAGTATAAATATATTAAGCCCATATTTCCCTTAAGGGAATAATGTACCAGCTTATTATCTTAAACAGAGTTATCCAAACACATCAACTTAAATATAATGGATTAGATAAAACAATAAAACAAGTTTATTAAGTATAATGTGAGATTTTAAGTGAGTATAAGTAATGAGGCATAAGTAAAGTTAGAAATGGTTACAAGAAAAATAAAAATAAAATGCTTACTAGTGTATAACTTAACAAACTATATGAGATTTAAGCAAAATTTCTCACCACAGGCTTCCAGCAAGGTTACTGACCAAACTCTTCAGATCAGGATTCTCCCCCAGAGTCTAGTGACTGTTTCCTTTTGTTCTCCCATGTGCAGAGAATGTGATGGTCAGGGAGAGAGAGAAGGGTGCCTTGGGGTGCTTGCCCCTGCTTTCTTCATTCTCCCTTGCTTGATGACTCTATTTACTGCTCACATACAAATTAAGGCCTGTTTGGCTAGTTTGGTGATACCGTGAGCTTTGAATATGCAGTCTTAATATCATACGGGGAAAGCTTATAACTTCACATACAATATTGCCACACACATTATATCAGAACAGTAATGTCCAGCAAATTTTGAGTTTTCAAATGATACCTTGTACCAAGATTATTACAGTAATATGTAGGATGTGAACACCAGGGTATATTTTGTCAAAATTTTTTGCCACACTGTTCCTGAACATGTTACAATAGAAAGCACAGTGCCCACACCTGGAAGGAGCTCTGGGAGAGTACGTGTAAGCAGTTGGAGGGGGGACGGGTTGGGAGGTCCGAGGGACTGGTTTGAGGGGATAGTGTATCTGAATTGTGGAGTCCCAATACCCAAGGAAGGGCATAGACAAGAGGTCTGAGCTGGGGAGCATGCCCTGGAGACCAGAGCTAGAAACAGTGACTAGACTTGGCACAGACCAGTAGGCTGGGAAGCACATTGGACCCAGCAGCAGGGTTCACTTACAGCAGGCTAGTTATCGTCCATGGGGAGACTAGGCCATGTTGTAACACCGAGGACCTCCCAGGGTTATGGTAAATGCCCTCAAACGCACGCTGATCTTCACAGCAGACATTCAGTGCCTCATCGGTTTAGGCCCTATATGTTCTTGCATTTTGACAGATGTCCTACCCTTAGTTTTTTAGCAGTTTCCGAAGTTTTAATTGTTGTCCATAGTTCAAATGGTTCTAATTTAGCTGAGTAAGTCCAGGTGTATTGTGTCTGATGTCAGAGATAATTGTTCATTGGTAAAAGAAACTTGACAGGTTCATTGCCTTTACATATTGCATGGAGAAGACTGCTGGGCTTTTTCAACTTGCTCAGAGCACACAAAAGGGATCAGTCATGGTCACAGAAAGAGCAGCAGTTTGATAGACAAGGGCTTACACACTGTTACATGAGCATGGTTTCTCTAAGTTAGATATATCTATCTGATCTGTCATATCTTTAAAAAGGCTGGAAATAAAAAAAGATAAAGGTTTTATGGCCTTTGCTTTCACTTTGGAAGACCTATGGGTATCTGAGCACTGCGTGCTGTCAGATATACTAGGATATCATCTGTACAGAATCCTCACTGTTATAACTTGCAGTGCTTCATACTATTAGGTACAGATCCCAGAATATGGCAAATATAAACATAAGGAAGACCATACTGCTCAGTTAATATCATAAGCAGCACTGCCACATTAAACATATCTTCCTTTTAAGCAGTCAAATCTGGTGGTTTTGAACAGTGACTTAGATAAGGATAGTGTGTTTTTACATAAACTGCACTGCTCTTTTTAAAATGAACTGAAAGACTGAGGAGGCTCATCCGTAGAGACACTTAAACTAGACTAGAAAAAGAACTGGAAAGTGGGTCAGAGGGAACAAGTCCGCATTGAGAAAGGAATGGACAAGATGATTCAGTAGGGCTTTTTCTACCTTTCTTTTATTATTATTTATTAAATTACTGATTTGTATTGTGGTAGCACTTAGAAGCCCAAACTTTTGCATTTTTGACATTTTGTCCTTCCTCAGGGAAAAACTTTTTTTGATGATACGTGTTCCTGCAAAGGGATCCCCCTTTTTCAGCCAGCTCTAGCTGAAACAAAAGAGGCAGAAACATGGCTGATGTCACATAATCGTCTTTTTAGCGTTTAAAATGGAAAATACAGATTTCTAGCCTAAATGTATGTTTGTGAAGATTGTGTCCCAGTTCATTGCAGCAATATGGTGAGAAATTGTAGTGAGTAAAATCACTGAAGAAACAATAATGGGATTCACAACTCCGTACATTTTGTAATGACCTTCCCTCCTGTCCAGCCAGCTCAGCATCAGCTGAGCTTGTTTTTAGCACATTTGGATTGATATGATTGGCACTTCATAACAGGGTAGATGAAAAAGCAAAGAAGGTAGATTTACAATATAAAATAACAATTGGGTGGAAACAGAGAATAATACGCATATATTTAATTTTTTCCCTTGGCAAACCTAAGTGATTTAGTTGTGTTTCTTTATCTCCTCTTTATTTTCCTCTTCTCCCTCCCCTCGACCCTAAGAAGTATGGCTTTCCTTTCTCTGTCTCAAGATAGGCAGTCAGCAATATAATCATGACTGTGATGGTAAAATCCATCATATTAGAAAACATGTCAGATAACACATTTCAGTTAACATGGTGTTAAACATGCCCTAGAACTAAGGACTCATCTACATGGGGACTTATTCTGGAACAGGTACTCCTAATTAACTCCCTCAACTAATTCAGAACAAGACACTTTTTATTCTGGAATAAGAGCATTCAGACAAGCAGATAATCAGGAATAGCTATTCTGCTTTAAATTTACACCTTTCCTTATCCACATTAATTTTCATGTGTATATAGACCCTTCAAGATAACCTATAAGGTTAACTACAAACAATTAACATATTACTAAACACGATGTATCCTTGCCTATACTTAGGCTTGGCAGAAGTAAATGTTTATTTTTTATAATGATGACAGCTAATATGATATTTATCTTTAAGCATTTTTTAAAAATTTGTATCTATTTAAATTTCCACAGTTGTGGGATATTATGGGAGTGTCAGACATTAAGGACTCAGTCAGTTATTATTTGATGACAGTAGAGGTTGGGTTTCAAAAGGTTAAAGCTTTATGACAGTTAAAACACAAATTGTCAACATTACATTTCAAAATATGCAAAAAAAAAATCCTTAAATCAAATGCTAGTAAGTTCTCAAAGAGATTTTTTTCTTACTTTGCCTATCTGTAAATTCTGATTATTGTGATGGAAATATGTTTTCATGGGTTTGTGTGTGTATGGTGAAATTGACATTTACCATTCAAGCTCTAGTCTTTCTAAGCCTACCTAGACTAGATATATGTGTTAATTAAAATGTGCTAACACATTTCTAACATGCCTCATTTTCCCAATGCTGATGAGGCCTATGTGAGTCAGAGGGCAGTGGTCTCCCTTAGACACATGGGAAACTGGACGTAGAAGACAAAGGACTTTATCTCGGATTCTTTTCCCTTTTGATCTGCCAAAATGATTTTTACAAGTGAAATATTTTGTTTTCATTCTTTCCTTTGTTAATATATGTAAGAGTTATGCTGTTTCCTGTATCTGTTTTAGATTTATATTGTCTTTACTGGGATCTGTACTCTGGAATCCTTTGTCTGTCTGACGGATCTTTCATGTTTAAGGCATTTTTGTATACACAAAGGACAAGAATTTCATAAGAGCCTCTTGTTGACATGATCTGTGAGGCAGAATTTACCTTGCCATTGTCCAGGTTACAGAAGTTAGTTTGTGGGATTTAGAATGTAATTCTGTATGGAGCTTGCAGTGATTATTATTATTGCTTGTGATTTATTTATGGTAGCAGCCACTGTCACAAAGCTAAGCACTTTTCAAACATTTAAAGGGGAGATTCCCTGCTATGCTGACCTCATAATCTAAAGAGAAAGAGATAAGGAACAGAGGTCCAGGGAAAGGTGAAAAACAATAAGCAATTTAGAGCTTTCAAGTTGATAAGTAACTTAAGTTTGATGCAGTAGAGGATGAGGAACCGGCAGAGGGCTTCAAAGAGGGGAATGACATAATCAAATTGACAGGTGAGAAAGGTGACTGTATCAGCTGCATTTTGTATGGATTAAAGGGTGGCACTGTATGTGTTTGGCAGTTCAGAGAGCAGGATGTTACAGTATTCAAGATGGGACATAATGAGGACCTGAACAAAATATTTAGCTGTAGGAAAGAAAATGGTAAATCTGGGAGTTGTTTAGACAGAAGAAGCAGTAGAATTTGAGTATGTCTCAGGTGTGTGGGGAAGGATGGAGAAAGAAGTCAAAATTAACCCTGGGATTTCAAAACTAAAGGATGGCAAGGATGATTGCCATTGTCCTTATTGATAGAGAAGTGGGAAAGTGAAGAAGGTTTTGAGGGCAGATAAGAAGTTCTGCTGTGGCCAAATTAAGCCATAATAAAGTACTTTAATAGTTACATTAAATAATTTAATGTAATGTCTTTCATTATCCTGATCTATGGGATTTGGAACCTACACAGTATATACAAGATCATATCCCCCACTGTGTACGATTCTTCAGCAGAATGAAGCAACACTATACAGAAGTTTAGGGAAAGCAGTAAAGTTGAAACTACTGGACAAGTTTAGGTAGGTGGAATGTAGTTACCCAAACTGAGTTAACAACCTAACTCTTGAAACCAACACTGTGTGAACTTTAATGACCGCAAATAGTCAATGCCTTGGCTTTAAACTTCAGTCAAACAAACAAACAAAAGCACTTACTGGAACAGTTTCTCCAATACACGATCTCAGACCAAAATGCTTTGGGTAGTAAATGTGCATTTTATTAAAAAATGTTCACCCCAGAAAAAAATGCTCTGTAGCACATGTACCTTGTGCAAAACTTGTTGCAAATATATGGATAAACCATATACAGAGCAGATTAACCACACCTCACTGTGTTTATAAAAATGGAGGTTGGCAACCTATCCCTTTCATCTGTGTATCATAGATACTCTGAATGCTAATAATTAACTTCTTCCTGACATAAAATTGCATTCTTAGTCTTCCTAGTATGTTCTTATTTTTGTTTTATTATTTCTCCTAATGTCTGAAGTGAATGTGGCTGAATGTTACAGCAAAGTGAAATGTGCTCTACTGCAGGGGTTCCCTAACTCCTTTCCCTGAGGCCCACCTATGCCACTGCAACAGGCATTGTGGCCCATTATTACCATTTCTTGAGAGAAATTATTTATTGTCATTACATATATATAAACTATAACACTGTAAATAAACAATACACACAGTTCCTTTTCATTTTAATGTAAACAGTTTTAATGATAGAAATCCCTAGCTATATGCATTTAAAGAAATGCTTCAAAAATCTTTGAAACCAAACAGTTTTAGTAAAATTACACTTTAAAAATATGTTGAGACCCAAAAGTTAGTGTTCAAACAGGGTAAACACAAGGTATAAATTTACAATGTATAAAATTGAACAGTAATTAACACAACAATGTTAACAAAACTGTAAGAACACATTATGTTATTATGGATTTTAAAACAAAATAGTTGTCCAACGTTAAACACTATAGTGTGTTTTCAGTTTTTTTGTGTGAAATCTGCCCTGTGTAACTAAAGACCCAATCTTACTCTCTACTAATTATAAAAGACTCAAATATTGTAAATAAAAATATAAAATAACAGCAACATTATAACTCACTGAGGCAACAGGTAGTCATCTGACTCCAGTAAATGAGAATCCAAACTTCAAGATGGAACCATCATATTTTTTTACCACTGCAGTTGCACTGGCAGACCACCCGGAACTGTGTTGAGGTCCCACCTTTGGGTCGCGGCCCACAGTTTGGGAACCCCTGATCTACTGTACTATGTGCTTTGACACTGACTTTTCATTCCTCCTGTTATTGTAAAGTATCTCTTGTCTTGGCACTCATGTCAACGTACTGCAATTCTCTTCAGCAGTCTAGGGTGTCCATGCGTGATGACCTTTTCTAATTCTTAAAACAACATTACACAGAGAAATAACCCTTAAGCTTGTGTAATGGAAAAGATAGGGTAGACCCTTCTTTACAATAATGGTGCTTGCCTTCAAAGATGTCATGAAATGACAGGCAGCTTTGCATTTCATACTGCATCTGCTTGTGGTGACTAGACAGTGATGGTTTTATAGGAAATAGTGACCACTGAGGGAGCACTTTCATAATGTTCTGAGAACTTGCCTGTTATCTTGTGACAGTTATAGTATAATCTAACACATAAGTGACCAGAGAAAGAGAGAGAGGTACGCCATCGCCACTTTTCTGGTAGCAACCCCAATTCTTATAGCCACATAGCAGTTACCACAGATAAAGTATAAGTCTTGAGAATGGAATCGTGCTGACTTACATCTGGTCTAAATTTGGTTCATTATATTTTTACTTTAAGGTCAGAGAGAATTCACAGAACTTCCACCAACCACAGCTAAAGAAACAATAGAATTCAAAACATTTAAAAAAATAATTCCCCCCATGACGGAATTTTGACCGCAAAAAAATTCAGCTCTCCAAATTCTGGCCCATATTGGTGATTTCTTTGTTTTGAAGCTTGCTCAGTAGCAGATTTTAAAGTGTTAATAACTCACCTGTTTTTGTTTTTTTTCTTTTTTAAATTCTTCTTTCAGGGTATCCACTACAGGAGTCTTTGATCCTCTATTTTACCTGCTTTGCCCATTCCTGCAATGGAATGGGCAAAGCAGGTAATTCCTTTGATCCTCTATTTTACCTGGTAATTCCTTTGATCAATTCCTTTGATATGCCGTACATTTACAAAATCCATAATCCGTACATTTACAAAATTACAAAATCCAAAATAGAAGATCAAAGGTAATTCCTTTGATCAATTCCTTTGATCCTCTATTTTACTTGCTTTGCCTATTCAACATATGGTCCCAATTCTCAATACGTTCAACCCTGCACTGATCCCAGGAATGAAGGGGTCAGGTAGTAAATGTGGCTTTCTGGGGACAATCTGTTATCAGTTAACACAGCTTCAGGGATGCTGTAAGTACACTCCAATGAGCCACGAGAAGCAGAAAATAGCTGGTGCTCTAGCTAAATCCCTTCTTTGTCCCTTTTTGTCCCTGACACACACTTACACTGAACGGTCCTCCTGCTCTATGCCAGCAGGGGAACCCTTCACAAAGTAGGTATTTTCTCAAGGCCCACTTCCACTTTCTTTAAGTTTCTTCTGTGCTGCTGGAGCAATGTAAAATGGAGCAGAATGAAGGATCTGGCTCCTTCTTACTGGAAACCTCTTTAAGTGTGTGAATGTCAGTTGGAGCCTTTCCTCGAAATTACCAGCAGAGACGGGAACTCTGCACCTACTTATTCCATCCTGACTAGGATGGGGAGAAGGGTGTCACTCCCCAAGCTCTGAAGGGAATCCAGCCTAATGCAACCTATTGTCCTTCCCCTCTTCATTTTATATACCAAGAAAAAAAATTCTGACAATAAAATCTCTCTTTAGGGTTTCAAAAAGTGCAACCTCTGACATCTAATGGTGTCTAATTCTGCGGTATTTTTTCATTTGTTAAAAAAGTTTGTAAACACAATTTTTTCTGCCATTAGTTTTCAGTGTCAACTAGTTTCTCCACCCACCATCTCTCTCTCTCTCTCTCTCTCTGGCTTGATTCCCATTTCTTATGGAAATACCACTGAGTCAGAGTACTTGTATATCAAGATTTATGTGGAAGTGAATTTTACATATAAGATGTTATCCTCTGGATAAGGGGCTTAAAAGTGGAATGGCAAATGTTGACAGACTGGAACAACAGAAGTGTATGTGTGGGCACTTCCATAATAATGAAATCAAATTTTGTTACACTTCAGTAGAAAAGCACTTGGCAATTTAAATGAGATCATCTATTCTTGTTTTCTGTTTTGCTTGAGTTAATGTTACCAGTGATTTAGGTGAGACTTTGTGTGCATTGGTTAGGTATGAGTTAGGAAGCCTGTATTTTCCTTTGTATTTGGGACTTTAAGAGGTTGCATAATGGAACTAGGCTACTATGATCAGTAAGTAGTGAATTTGTAGGAAACAGAAACATGAAGCAAAAGCAGAGAGGGGGAGACATAACTGGAGGAGGTTCTTGAGACAGGAGAGTAGAAACAGCAAATTACACAGTGAAAAGTTGGTTCTTGCAGCAGAATAATGGCAATTATTCCCAAAAGTGAATTCTGAAATCTCAGTAATTTGTGAGATCTGGCAAAATACATTAGAACTTTGAAGTAGCATTCAAACTAAAATATACTGTTTGTGCAGGCATATTACAGAGATAAGTTAGGAACTTTAGAAAGCTTGGAAGAGATTGGACCCATTTCTTAATTATTTTATTCCTTTTTTACACTTATTTGTGTCACGCAAAGGCCTCTGACGAAAGGATGTGCACATACAATGATAGGCAATGCTTCCTGACCTGTAGTTCCATGAACATAGACACATCTGAGGGCAGGAACAGCTTCTCCATGGGATTTTAGGAGATGGTTAGGATTAGAAGGGAAAATTTCTGCCCCAAACTCTTCTGGGTGGATATCCACAGGCTGTGCCCAAAGTGTAAGAATTTACCTCTAAATACTGAGGAGAACAACAAAAAATAATCCATCTAAAGTTTTTTTTGAAAAGCACATAGGGATTGTTCTGAATTTTTATCATAATCTTTCATGATATAGGATGAATGGCAATAAAACCTCACTGCCATTTTAAAAGTAACAAATTCCAATTTTGTTTATACAGAGGCACAAAGAAAAATCATATGGGTATGTTTATAAAACATATGGATACCCAGGTGTAAAGAAAACCCAAATAAAGTAGTTGGCTAGACCCCCTGATGTGCCTCACATAAAAGAGTTCAGTGGAATGTTGCCAGTTTTCTTTTCTCTCCGAGAACAAACGTTCCTTTATGTTACAAACAAGTAAAAACAAATAAGTTAGACAGTATACATCTGGTGGTAGGGCAGAAATAGTCACTGCTTGATGCTCTCTCATCATACTGGTGATTTTTGTTCAGCTCTTGGAGTACAATAGCCTTTTTTTAAAAAAAAAAAAAAATTACATTTAACCTCACTGGCAGTTGCCTTATGGCACACCGTTAATAGAGTTGGGTTGACTCAGTCTTGGCCATGTTTACCCAGCTGATGTTTCTGCAAGTCACTGAGGACACTATCATAGAAACCCATCTTCTTATAGTGAACATCTTATCCTGAAAGAATGTGTTTGCTACATTTTCCACTGTAGTGACTTTATTGCATTTGCAAATAAAATTTAAATGTCTGAATTTACAAACATAATTCACATACTGCTTCCCTACACTCTATGCAAATTTTTGTTAGTTTTGTGCTTCTGCAGTAATGAGTTCTGTCTCTACTCCTCTTTTATGATGGCCATTTAGACAAATCAGCAGTGTAAAGGTAAAAACGTACTTTAAAATAATTAGAATAGATGAACAATTGTCTTTAGGCGAACATGGCATCAGCCAAGTAGATTACTTTAAATCAACATGAATCAAATACTGCGGTATCTGCAATATATATGATGTACCAAGTACTTCTACTGAGTCTTCTTCAAGGCTAAATTGGTCTCTTTCGTGGTTACAAATTAGATACAAACTTTGGTATAATACATTATATAAGAGCTGCTCCAGGGATCCTTCACTGAATATTCAAACTTTTCAGAACACACACCACAAAATAGTTTTATGTTTTTGCATAGAACTCATGCACTGTGATCTCCTTAATTGTAATCAGATCAGGAAAAGTGGAGGAAACGGCTTTTTATATTTTTTGTAGATTGTGTTACAAGAACAGCTATTGGAGTTTTCCATCAACACCACCTGTTCAGTGGTGCTGGAACAGTTTTTATAATGAGGGTGCGCAGAGCCATTGAACCAAACTGTAAACCCTGTATATAAGGCAAACGACTTCAAGCCTGGAGGTGCGGTAGTGCCTCCAGCACCCCTAATTCCAGCACCTATGCACCTATTCAGAGACTAAGGGACAGAGTTGGGATTTTCAATGGCAGTTAAAGGAGTTTGCACAATAATTGAGAAATTGAGGTCCAGTTTCCATTATGTTCCTTTGAAAATCCTGATGCTGGCTTTAAGTTATACTGGCTTTATACAGCTCTTTTAAATTTGAAGTGACCATTTGTGTGTTTTTTTAAAATTAGATTAATTGGGCAAAAAAATAAAGCTTGCTTCTTTCCAGTGAATGGTGGCTATTTCCAATCCCCATGAATAAGATCCATATTTTAAAGGTTGATCCTGAAGTGTGAGATAGCAATGGGAGGACTGAAAAATTAATCTGAAGTACAGATGTGTCCATAGAAACTTATTTCCATGCAAACTGATTTGAAAGTAACTTAGTCCACTTTTAAAGTTGATTATCCAATTTTCACTAACTGGCCAGTTAAATCGGAAGAAGAATTGCATTAAAATAACACCTCATCCCTGCCCTGTGTGTAGACAAGAATTTACATGGCAAAGAAAAACATTGATGTTTACCTTGATAATTTTCATACCCCTCTGCAGTCAAATAGTGTGGTTTATAGTGTGTCTCAGTGTGGTTTATAGTGTGTCTCTAAGTTACAGACAACGCTGAAGTGGGTGCACATACACAGAAGGGACCACATACCAACTGCAACTCCAAGTGGAAATGTGGCTAAGACAGACGCAATTCCTCTGGGTGCACTGGGACATGCACACAGCTGCAGAATCTGCTGCTATTCTGTACAGTATTATATGATGGGGTTGTCTGCCAGAGCAGGGGACAGGTCTCAATGACCCAGGAGGTCTCTTCTATATAGGGTGTTTTTATATAGGTTGCAGATGGAGGCAGAGAAATAGCCCTCATCTCACTCTTGCCCAACCCCTTAGGTATTTGAGATACATTTTCAGATTCTATAGTGCCTCAGTTTTGATATTGGAGAAGATTTATAAATGATGCTGTCAAACATCATTTATTAGGGAGGCAGCTTACCATGGAAAAGTGTGTCCAACTGTTAGTATGAAACAAATAGCCAAATGACACTCGGCCCCAACCCGTGACTGAAAAGCAATTGGGCAACGTAGGTTTCATGTCACAATTTGTTTTGCCATTTGTTGGATGTAATTCATCTAATAAAGAGAAATTGCCCCCTCCCCCACCTTTCGTCTTTTGAAATGGAAATAAAAATGAACTCCAAGCTCAGTTCCCCAGACAGCCCTGGCATTCTTTGAACACTAAAGGCATTTCTAGTGTTTGTTGTAAATGAAGTAGAAATAATCTTCTTAAAGCAAGTCCTGCCTTGTCCTTGTTTGTGTCACTCATCTTAACACGTTTGGTGTAATTTGTTCTGAATGTCACAAATGATCTTTGCTTTTATTGCATATTAGTTGGTACTGAGTTTGGTTGATATTTTTCTCTCTAGATTTCCACTTGAATGTCAGAGTAAGTTTTGAATTTTACAGGACAAATGGAAGGCCTTTTTTGGTATGGTAAAGTCTTTTACAATATTGGATTTGGGGAGACACAAACAAGATCGGAGAGAGAAGTGCAGTGAAACCAACTTCAGGATTTCTGTGGATTCACTACATTTCACTCTCCCAACTAGGTTTGCTGCACTTGGAAGGGAATCCTTCCCCTTCTTCCATAGCCCCAGACAATCCCAGACACAATGGAATCAATGTGATTCTGCTACTCTAAGTGCTTGGCTATCATTGCAGAAGCAGAGTGCCGGGAGTTAAACCAGCCCTCAGAGACAGCATCAGGGAAAATGCTGCTGTGTGTTCACACTGTCAGGTGCATGTGCAGTGGCATGGCCACATTAGCAGCTCTTGCAACACCGCAGAGAGCAGTGCATTATGGTAGCTATCCCAGTGTGGAAGTAGCTGCAGCATGCTTGTCAAATGAGGGGTGGTGGAGTGTGACAGGGAGTGTGTTGTATGTATGGGGAGGAGACAGTGTGTTTTGGGGCAGAGAGTGTATCAGCATGCTGTCTTGTAAGTTCAGACAGTGGCAGGGGAAAAGGAGAAACCCCAACATCAGCCTCCACCCCTCACCTCTCTCTCACACACACATGCACAGAAGCCTGCTTCTGCAGTGGGAGCATTCCACAGTAATGGTTTTTTTGTGTCCTGGAGCAGATAAGCATGCTGCTGTCAGAAACAGTGCTTTGAAAGGTGATATCCGCATGCCTGCAGCTGGGTTCAAAACAGTGACCAGAGTGGCTACTTGACTTTAAGGGATTATGGGATGTTTCCAGAGGCCAATCACAGCGCAGTAATGAAACATAACGTCCACACTGACACCCCAGCATTTCACCCAGGGCGTAGCAAGCTCTATGCTTCTCGTGAAGGTGGATTACCAGGAGTGCTCCAGCTGCACAGTCCAGGTGCTCTAAGTGCCTTGCTGATGTGGACATCTCAGGAGTTAATGGCGCCTGGGGCTGATTTAAATTATTAGAATATTATCATGCAAAAATAAGGATTATTACTGCACGTGGTATTGCAACAGGCAGTAGAATCAATGTTTCTGTGACTTTACCCATAGAAATATATCACTGATTTTACTTAAGGTTTTGATCCTTTGTGTGTGTCTCCTTATAGTTGCAGTTGTTGGTTTCTCAGTGGATGAAACAGCTCTCGTTTATGTGATGTCAGGTGGCTAATTCAAGCCAGGAACTGACTGATGCATGTGTTCACAAATGTACTCACATACACTCACTCAAAACACCTTTCTTCATCCTCTTTTCCCTCCCCTTAAGTGTGGATGTCCTTGGCTGGGTGGATGGGGGGTGAGTAGGAAATGAGAACTGAACTAATGCAGAACATTGTGCAAAGGAAAGGAGAGAGAGCCAGAAAAAGGTAGCCACTTGTATTGTTAAACTACATTCCCTCTGAGTCAAACCATAGTTCATGATCTGCTGGTATTACTTGTTCTACTAAAGGATTTTGAAAATCTCTGATTTGTCACACCAGCATTGTATTTGCAGTCATTTGAGCTGAAGTGGAACACAGTGGCTATCAATTTTTGTCATCTTTGTTCAACCTGTAAATGGATTTTATTATTTATTGTTGTTGTTATCATTATGTTATTAATACTAATTAAAAACACTATCACATGAATATCGCTGACAAATCCAATCCTGTATATGCATGTGAGATGGTCAGAAATATATTTTGAAATACCTTAAAGTTAATCACACATATTCCCTCCTGGCCCTTTTTTTTTCCTCATCAAAAGAGTTACCCTTCCTATTGTTCTTGAATTCCTTTTGGCATACCAGTTTTGAAGTATACTTGAAGGATGACTTTAGATTTTGAAAATCTCATCAGTAATTTGAAGGATGGTGAAAGTAAGAGAAGTGCTGTATGGAGATAATAGGCCTGACTTAAAAACAGAGGCTCAGTTCTAATCAGAATTATAATCAAATTATGTTTAGCCTGAAGCATTTCTGAAGCAGAGCTCAAAGGCATGTACTCTCTTCTCAGTCTGTGAGCACAGATCCCATTGAAGTCAGTGGTTTGTGGACAGCGTATGGCTCTGAAATTGCACTTACACATTCTTCTGTGTTGGAAACTTCCATTTGCTTTTGTGCTAATACTGTGTGTAGGGGGTTTGTAGGACTGGAGATTTAATAAAGAAATGTCCCCCCATCCCTTCAATCAAGGTCTTAGATCATTTTTTCCAACAAAAAAGACTTAATAGTTATTTTCATGTTAAACATATGTGTATAAATATAAGAGCATTGCTTTTCAGTTCTAAAAGCTGTGTATAGTATCACTGGTTTCCTACACGGGTTACATTAGCCCTGGTTATTGGATCCAGCCGAGTGGTACTTGACGCTGACCCCAGGGGCTAACAGGAGCCTCAGAATCACTCTAATTTATGGCAACCTGCAAGAATTCTCAAGGGGTGACTGTGGTAGCCATGAATTGTGAGTAGAGTTGCCACCTTTTTAATGGCTGGAAACTGGACCCTGAAAGCCCTTCTCTGCCCTGCCTCTTTGCCAAGACCCCACCCCTTCCCTGTTTCTTCCCCCCAAACCCCACCCCCATAGCTCACCCCTCTCCTCCCCTCCCCATATTGCTCACTGGATCATCTCAAGGAGCTTGCCTCGGGTGACCAGAGGTCCTCATTTTATAGGGACAGTCCTGATATTTGGAGCTTTTTCTTATATAGAGGCCTGTTACCCCCAGCCCCCTGTCCCGATTTTTCACACTTGCTATCTGGTCACCCTGCCTGCAATTAGGAGACGGCTCCAACTGAGCAGCAGCTGGCGTGGGTTAATGACACGGTGCCTCCTCTCGCCCCACGGTAACCGGACTTCTGGTTTGGTGCCATTTAGCCAGGTCCCCTTTTCAACTGGACTTTCTGGTCAAAAACTGGACACCCAAACACAGAAGCCAAAAAACGGACTGTCGGGGTAAAACCTGTATAGGTGGCATCCCTAATTGCACGAGTGCACTATGTGCCAATCATGCTCCCTCCTGCCTCAGCACATGTCCTCAACCTGGGAAGGCCAGCAGAAATACCTAATATCAGCATGAGCTCTGTGCCACTTGACGGTTTCCAAATAAGGGAATCCCCAGCAGACCACCTACATCAGCTTTAACATATCAGAATGGTGCAAATTATTCTCATTTGGGCTGAAGATCTGGCCCATTGGTTCTAACATTTTTTGTTTGTTTCGCTGCAGGCATAGATACTGGAGATCTGCATCTGTTAAGCAAACTATGGAATGTGGTGTGAGTCTATTAAATCTAGTGTGTCGAAATTATTTATGATTACACGGAGTTAAGACTTGGAAATAAAACAATACCAGGGAAGAAACAGAACAGATTCAAACAAAAGTTTAAACATGAGAGCCACTTCACAGAATTAAACTAAACTAAAAGCTGGGCATACTTTAAATTGCCTTTGAATTTGAAGAATAGAAATGTTGGCCTCAGTGCAGTCCTTGAACTTCACCTCAACTCTTTTTCAGGTATTCGGTAGAATACTTGCCTTGTCAGAAAAACTGTCAGATCCTCCAGTTCGCTAGCACTCTATTTACAAAGCAAGAGCGAGACCGAATAAGACTCGAATGAATTCACTGACTAAAGTAAAAAAAAAATTTAAAAGACCTTATTAATCAAGACATTTATGAGGGCATCTTACTATGTAAGATTGTCTCATTTGCATTTTATGTTTCTGAATCATAGCTCCAAAATAATGTGACTTTATTTGACTTTTAAGATGTGTATTAAACTATTTAATTAAAACCACTATTGTCATATTTCTCCTAGGTATTTTTTTAAAGGAAAATCAGTAGATTTACAAAGAAATAACCACTCTTTATCACAAAAAAGAGTAAAATAACCCTTCAATATCAATTTAATATATATTTAAAGAGTTTTCTATAGACAACCTTCTACTGAACATTCATAACAACTGGTATAAAGGATACATCTTTATGATTGGCTGATTAACTGCTGGTTTTGTTTCCTGCCAGACCTCTTGCTACAAGTCATAAATCTGAATGTTATGCTCTTCCTTTTTAGGGTTCTCTTTTCATTCTTCTTTTCCTTGTCTTATCCTGATAACCTTTGCACTAGTGTGATTTTTTTTCTCACATCTGATATGAGCTATTTCAAACAGAAGGTTGAAGCTTGGTTCTCTGTAGAAAATGGTGTGAGTGCACCATTAAAAGGTGACAGAAAGATGCTCTGGATCTGGTTGTTAAGTGAGGTGTAGGTATTGAAGAGTAATAGAATGAAATATCCTAATTCCCTTTTTTCCCTCTATAGTCTGTCTGATATTCCTTCCTTTTAGATTCCCACCCTTCTTTTATACTTCCTCTGTGTCTTGTATGTGACTAGGTGTGAAGAAGAGTTGGATGTAGTTTACTGTCCTGTAAATGATGTATTGTTGGTTTAGGAACAAACCAGATATAAAAAAATAAAATAAAGGAAAAAATGTAGCCACTGGATATTTTTTTATCCTAAGTGTTATCTATAAAAGGTTTTAATTTGAAGTTGAGGATTGCTACAGAATTTATCCAGATTATGTATTTTTCTGAAAGGACTGTGTAGATTAGGGGCAAATTTTACTCTAGCTGCATTGATGAATTAGTAAGGGAAGAGGGGATAGAGAGATCCTTTCTTTAGCCCCTGCTCAGAAGAAAGATATGAGTCCCAAACTATTGCTGGTGCAATTGCTAGGAAAGAAATGACCGAGCCAGCTCAAAGCAGCCCTGAAGGGGTTTTTGCAGTACGTAACATGCTCTGGATGGAATTGAGAAGCACATAGAGTTTTCTGTCAGATGAGTGGCAGCATGTACCCCCTGCCATGTCCTGTGTTATCTGAGCAATCCTGCCCTGTGTCAATGGGATTACTCTTGTAATTAATGTGCAGCTGGCTTTGCTCAGTTACTCCACTGATCCAAGAGCAACTTGTACCAGTCAGAGCAGTATTTCATTGGGTATACATGTATAAAAGATCTGTTCAGCCAGCACAAAATGCATTAACTTCTTACACAAATCATGCACATCCCCAGATAAATACCTGCAAAATTACATCCAGAATTAAGACTTTCTTTAAAAATGAAGCTTTGTGTTGAAACACAAATTAGAAAAAAAGCATTATCATGACTCATTATAGAACAGTAATCTTGATGAGAAGTTCAGAGTATTGTTCTGAAAAGACAAAACTTTTTAAAGGAAAATTGTGACCTTAGTTTAGGAAAATGAGGGACTTCATTTTTTTGTATCATCCTCCAGCTAGTATCTACTTTTGAAGCCTCTATTTCACAGAAGAGAAAAAGGAACTTTTTAGTTCCTTCCTCCCTTTTCTCCTTGCAGACTTCTTGTGTTGTTGGTGTTTTTTGTTTGTTTCCAGGTCTAAGAAAAGAGAGAGAGACATATTTAGAATCCAATATATTAGAATACTGTGCTAGAGTTCTCAAGTTGCATTCGTTTGTCCTTGGTGATGCTATCCGCATGTGTATGGAGCTAATAATTTTGAATGATGAGTGATTTCATAAGAGCATAAGAATGGCCATACTGAGTCAGACCAAAGGTCCATCTAGCCCAGTATCCTACCAATAGCGGCCAATCCCAGGTGCCCCAGAGGGAGTGAACCTAACAGATAAGGATCAAGTGATCTCTCTCCTGCCATCCATCTTCACCCTCTGACAAACAGAGGGTAGGGACACCTTTGCTTACCCATCCTGGCTAACAGCCATTAATGGACTTAACCTCCCTGAATTTATCTAGTTCTTTTTTAATGTCTCGTTTGATGACAAATACCCATTTCCAACATGTTATCTCTCAAAAGCATTTTTAC
This sequence comes from Dermatemys mawii, assembly GCA_007922305.1. Taxonomy (NCBI): domain Eukaryota; kingdom Metazoa; phylum Chordata; order Testudines; family Dermatemydidae; genus Dermatemys; species Dermatemys mawii. The sequence goes on from ML677333.1 coordinate 79,699,379, forward strand.
ATTTCTTCCCTATTAAATATTGTACTTATTTTTTCCATAAGTTTATTATTTATTAGTTAAAATGTAAAATCCATGTTCATTAAGGGAAGAGTTCATTTCAGCGTGTTTTCTGCAAAGCCAGATATTTCCCCCTATCTGTTTCAGAAGTAATGAGAGACTGCATAAAGAGATTTTTTTCAATTTTTTTTACAGCTATAATGAGTTGCCTGGAAACATAGGAATCAGTAGAGGTTTACTAGGGATAATTCAACACTGAGGAAGTCACACACCCTTAATAAACATGGAACACCCGGTATAATTATATCTGTAAGGAACTTTATACTAGGCTGACCAGATGTCCTTATTTTATCGGGACAGTCCCGATTTTGGGGTCTTTTTCTTATATAGGCTCCTATGCCCCCGACCCCGGTCCCAATTTTTCACATTTGCTGTCTGATCACACTATTTTATACAAAGGGTGACAACTCATCTGCACTGGATGTTTACCTATGGGGACTTGCTCCTGTGAGACTCTGAACATTTCTTACATGGTGCTAGATGCCATAGGTAAGGCTACAATTTAGTCATGGGTATTTTTAATAAAAGTCATGGACTGGTTACAAAAAGTAAAAAAAAAAAAAAAAATGTACAGCCTTTGACCTGTCCATGACTTGTACTATATACCCCTGACTAAATCTTAGCTGGGGGGTGGTTGCTGGGAGGAGGGCTCGGGGAGCGAGCAGCGCCAGCTACTGGAGGTCTGCTGCAGGGGTCGCCGAGCTGCAGCTGCTCCTGCCACCCTCGCGACTGCTGGTTGGGAAGTCTCTGGGGCCAGGCACACAAGCTGCTGCTTGGGTGGTCCCTGGGGGCAGCTGCATCATCTGCAGCTGGAGTGGTCCTGGGGGCAGCTGTCCCCGGGGCCGGGGCTACCTGAGCAGATGGCCCCGGAGGTTGTGGAAAATCACGGAATCTGTGTCTTCCACGACTTCCATGACAGACACAGAGCCCTAGTCAGAGGCGCTGGAACAATTTTTGTAGGAGGGTGTTGAAAGCTACTGAACAAAACTGTAAACTCGGTATACGTTGGAAACCACTTCAAACCAAGGGATGCCAGCAATGCTCGTTCCAACACCTATGCCCTTAGTTTGCACTGATGGCAATGAGAATTGAGGGCACTTGGAACCTTAGAGGATCCTGTCCTCAGAGAGAAGAGCAGAACCAATTGTTTCCCCCAAAGGAAATGCCAAAGTTGATTCATTGTAATGCAGATATCAGGACATTTTCTGGGTCAGATCACTGTGTTCAGCCTTTAGCACTTGCCTAGAGGGCAGGAATCCTTGAACATTCTTTACCCATCCTCTCACTTGCTGACACATTGAGCTGCCATGGCATAACAATATCAGTTAGACCATTCAATTTAGTATTTCCAAAAAAAGAAAAGAGTATGTTATTTTAAAAAAAGAAAGCAAAAGTAACAAAAAGAAAACACACACTTCATTTTATTCTTGAAGGAATTTGAGGCAGATATACTTCTAAAACTAATTTCTGTTAAAATTCCCTGCACTATCTCCTTGTTTAAAGTGACAAAAGTTACACAGGAAAAATCCTGTTACAGTCTGTGACAGCACCAGAACCGCTTAAATCACCTCAGCCTCTGCTTTTAAATAGATTTTGACCTAATTGGCATCTCTAATGAAGTGGAGGGGGAGGGGGCGAATGTGCGTGCGCATCTTTTACTCTCCATATTGTAATGGAAATGCAGTGCGGGATCGGAGGGTGCCCATGTACAATCTTTCACCTCTGACAACATGTACTGCATGCTGCACGCAGCTGTCATGGTAATGACAAGTCTGGTGCACCAGGATAATTGGGTACTTGAAGAAGATTCATAAGGCAATATGCTGCACAGCACTATGTTATGCCCTGGGGCAAGGAGAAGAAAAGAGAGGGTACCAGAGAGGGTTGGAAATGTGTTCTTGATAAATAATAATCTAGTTATGAGAAAGCAGTGTTGTCTACAAAGTAGCTTCCTACACACCCTTCTTTCCCACAGAATCATTGTGAAGAGTTTCAAAGTTGTTTTGTACTACATATAAAACTGGGTTCCATTTTATAAGCAATGGAATCAAAATATCTCAGTGGAAGCCAAGGGAATAAATTTCATGCCTATTTCAGGCCTTTCAATATGAGGAACTTTGATGTCAAAGCAAACTCTATAATCCTGATGTCTGACAGCTCATTATTAAGAAACAACAAGAACTGACTTTATTACTGTAGTATATAGTTGGCTCATCTGCAAATTAGAGTTTTTTGTTCACTTGTGACAGTTTGTGTTTGCTTTTGTGGCATGTGTCGTGGAGTGTTAAATGGGATTGCATTTGAAGAGTTTAATGTGATAACAATTAAGCTCTGAACTCTTTTTCTAAACAGTCCCCTTTTCAGTTTTATTAAAGATGTTTATCATAAAAGGGTGATGAGGATTAAATGCTCAGAAACATCTTATTAGCTTTGTTTACTGTTAGGTAGCCTATCACTACCAGATATTTAATAGAATACACTCATTCAAATTTTTATCATGTTTTCTTTTTTAAAAAAGAAAGGAAGTGTAGGTTACTAATTAGAACATGAAATTAGGAGTTAGGACATCTGACTGTGTCATTGACTTCCCTCTGTGACCTTTGGTAAGTCATTTAACCTTTCAGTAGAATGGGCACTATAACACCTGCTGTACTTCACTAGGGTGTTAAGAGGCTTAATTAACATTTGTAAAGTGTTTTGAAACCTTTGGATGAAACATGCCGTAGAAATGCAAAGTATTATTATTAATAATAATATTAAATACTGCATTTTATCTGTAGACTTTTTGTGGCATCCTATAAACAGATGCTTCACAAAAATATCTGAAGTTCCAAGATGACAGCTTTATCACAGTTTATTATATAGATAACACAGGTAACATCAAGAGCCTAACACAGTAGCAGCACTTTTAAACAAGAATCTATTTACAGTTATGTAGGAAAAGGTGGTATGCATGATGAAAAGCTTTTCCAGCATCACAAGTTTAAACTGTTTATAGAAAATGAAACTTGTATCAAGGCATCCTTATCCCCTTGAAAATAGTTAGGCTGACATGGGCTATACAGAATGCTCCCTAGCTATCTAACAGGTGAAATGGACTCTGCTCCCTTTCATTCCTTCTATGAAGAATAAAAACATAAGCAGTTTACTTTGCAAAACTCAGCCTGCAGGAGGCCACTCAATGGTAACAAGACTGCCCCTCAAAGCAATCCCTTTATTAGGATGCTGAGCTCTTCCCCTCCAAATTAAAAATAGAGGTTTTTAAGGTCAGGCTTGACAAAGCCCTGGCTGGGATGATTTAGTTGGGGTTGGTCCTGCTTTGAGCAGGGGGTTGGACTAGATGACATCCTGAGGTCCCTTCCAATCCTGATATTCTATGATTCTATGATAACAGAAATAATATTTGAGTAGTTATCTTATAGCCTTGCAACTGAAACAGCTGGTGAGGAACATGTGCTCTCCTGATTCTGTTTGCTGTTTGTATAAGAGAAGTGGGGTTTTTTTCCTCCAGTGATTCCAGTTATCCTCATGTGATCCTATATGTGGCTCACAACTCTTTGCAAAACATTCAAGTATTCACTGCCTTACAAGGGCTGCCGTACAATTTGATTGAGCTCTCACCGCAGTCAATGGGAGTGTTTTCACTGATGCAGGTAAGAGCTGGATCAAGCTCTATAGGGTTGATGTTGCAAGATACTTAGCATTCTCAATTCCCACTGCCTTTAGTGGGAGTTGGGGGTGCTTGGCACCTTTCAGGAGGTTTTACCGCCTTGCAAGACTGAGCTGTGTAAGTGCATGAAACAGAGACTTTTAACTCAGTCAAAGCCATTATACAAATGAATGTCTTGATCCCTTTGACTACTGAGCTGCTCTGTTATCACTGAAATTTGATGGGCTTTTGATTAAGCCTATTTTCATTTGTTAGTTATCCAACTAGATAATCTTGCTTCAATCCATGTCAAATTGTCTTCATTAACATATTAGACAGTCCTATCAATGCCTTGCATGCCTTGTATGTGAGGGTAGGTGGCCTTTTGGGTACAAATGCCCTCTTTCAGTGATTGGGCAAGTTTTCCTTCTAATAGAAAACAATCTCTTTTTGACTCAGCTACCAAATCATTGCTGATCATTTTATTGGTTCAGTTTTTGTCTTTGCATTTTATTGGTTCAGGCCAGATCATCCGTCTGGCCTGTCACTGAGTTCCGACTTTTGGATTTAAGTATTGTAGGAAAATCTTACTATTAGGTACCCAGTGTTGACATTCCCATTCTGGGAGCTAGAAGGTTTCCAGGCTGATACATTTAAAACAGTATACAGACATTAGTATCTAGCCCCAGACTCAGTTTAGGAAAATTTCAGCCAGTTTTGTAGCATTAAAAAAAAATCCTTAGTGCATAAATAAAGAATTGTTACAAATTTAATGTTTTGTATGACATAAAATTAATGGTTGATTTAGAGATGAAATAAAGATCAAACAATGAAAGAAGTTCCTAGCAAACCAGTCACAAATGCATTAAGCCATTACATAGAAATTGATTTTTGAAAGCATTGTTACAAACATTAGTTCTCATAACCCCCCTGTGTATATGAAAAATACTGTGAGCTAAATTTTGCCCTAATGTACACCTGTACAACCTCACTAATATCAGTGGGGTGCAGGGTTGTAACTGAGAACAGAAATGTAGCCTTATCTAGCTGAAAATAGCTTTCAGCAGAATTAGTCAGAACAACATTACATACATGACTGGAAGAAGAAGGGCAGAGATGCACATCTGTTCTGTTTAGAGAAGAGTTCACAGTTTAAATTCCAAGATTCCAGCAGAGTGTCTGCACAATGCTTTATTACCAAGTTTATGGGAATCCATTGCAGTTCTTACATGTTGTCAGTTCTGTCAACATTTCCAGTACCCTGGTGCAGGTAGCTGTCAGTGTCATCCTATATATACTCTGCTGCATTGGTGGGGGGCAAACCCACAGTTATTCTAGGTGCCGCTCAGGATTTAGCTCTGAGAATTGAGAACATTGTATATTAATTCTGATAATGTCTTCTGGATTGGGTTTAATGGAAAATTAAACCATCTTATTTTCTGGTTTCATGCTATTTTCTTGATATTGCAGTTTGGTTTTATTTATTGAAAACATCAGCAACATGACTTTGTCTTTCTGGAATACGTTTGCCAACTTTCTAATAGCACAAAACCAACCAACCCTAACCTGCCCCTGTCCCTGCCCCATTCTGAGGCCCAACAGCTACCCTGTCCCTTCTCTGAGTCCCCACCTCCCACTTCCTCCATCCCCCGCTCCCTCTGTCGCTCGCTCTCCCACACCCTCACTCACTTTCACCAGGCAGGGGTAGGGGTTGGAATGTGGGAGGGGGGTGAGGGCTGCAGCTGTGGGGTGCGGGCTCAGAGGTGAGGCTGAGAATGAGGTGTTTGGGGTGCGGGAAGCTGTTAACTTCTAATCCTAATCTAATAGAACAGCCTATAAAATCTATAATGTAATTTAAATGGTACACAACAGCAAGTGGTAAATCACAAAGTACTGTTTAGTAACTTCACAATATTTGACATCTAAGTTATAGTGATTGCTACATTGACCAAAGGATGTAGAAATAATCTGTAACCTAATATTTTCATTTTAATAAAAGCCAAAGGAACAGGAAGGGGTAAAATTAGTTGCCCTTTTTAGTAATTAATTTGTATTAAGAAAAATTAATGTCTCTGTTTGTTGCAGTGGCTAGCACTGCATTTGATTATCAGCATTTTTGTCAAGAATAGACTATCGGTCCTCCATCCTCTCCCTGTTTTCTTTTACAAGCCATTATTGCATCTCCATGTTCTGGAAATGAGTCTCAGGCTTCATGTAACATCAGGTATCCACAGGAGCTAGGACCCTTGGGTCATTTACAGATCTAGCAGATTTCCAAATTAGCCTGTGTTCTACAAACAGTACATGTAATGTGTGTCTGGACATGTTTTTTTCCTTTGTTTTATAATAAATCATAATGGATCAAATTTTACCCTGCTATGGAAGAATAAGCAATAGGGGAGTAAGGGTCTAAGAACAAGACTTTACTTCATGGAGTTGCTTCCTAACATTCCCCTTGGGGCTGGTGAGCCATGTGGGGTAAGGGACTATGATGGTGTCATTAACACAGACCTCAGAGCATATAAGACAAGGGGATCTCTGGGAAAATCTGTTCCCTGGTTGACAGATCCTAAAGCATTACATAAGAACAGCCATATTGAGTCAGTCAAAGGTCCATCTAGCCCAGCATCCTGTCTTCCAACAGAGGCCAATGCCAGGTGCCCCATAGAGAATGAACAGAATAGGTAATCATCAAGTGATCTGTCCTCCAGCACCTGTTGGGAGGGCGGGGGAGAGTTGCTCCTCTGTAAAGGTCTGCCAGACCCCTTTTTTCTCAGTACTACACTGATAACTCCCCAGCCTCAAGTTGTGTTCCCCTTGGCTGCTTCTTGACATGGCTATGAAGAAAAAGCCATAGTGAGAACATTGCAAGATATGGATATCATTGGGCTCAGGGAAATAAGGGAAAAAGGCAAAGAAGGGAAAAAGACAGTAGGACAGGATGGAATTGGGACTGACACCAGGCAGGTAGTATGCAGGGATGTTGTATCTGTTCTGGTCCTGTGATTTTAGAGAGCAGGAATGGCCCTAAACCTAATAGCACCACAAGTGCGGCGCGTCTTTGGTGCCCCACATTTGTTAAATTTTGAATCTCATTTGTATTGAATTTGTAGCCCATGTAATGATTTTGATGCATGATTTCCATGCATGATTTATCCCTGTTATATAAGACATATATAAGACATATGTTATATAAGACATATATATATATATATATATATATATATATATATATATAAGACAATAAATATATGACAATAAAGGACCTATGTAACAAAAACAGCACCCCGAGCCTCATGCTCCCCCAAGCCCAGCACCCCAGACAGTCCCCTACATCCAGCCCTGTTAGAAAGACAAGGTGGGTGAGGTTATATCTTTTAATTGGACCAACTTCTGTAGGGGACAGAAACAAGCTTTCAAGCTTATACAGAGCTCTTCTAATTTTTGTGATGTCCTTGATATGCATGGCAGACTCTAAAGTAATAGAAAATTGATTCCTAGAAGAGATGGCTAAGGCTCCATATTACTAGCCTGGCAATAGTTAATGCAGTATTTAAAAGTGAGACACAATGAAGCACTGTATCTTTTAAGAACAATATTACTGGGAATGATGATGGTAAATGTGATTTGCTGGTGGTAAATTGAAATCACCGATTAAATTATATATCTGGCTAATAAATTCACTGGTAGAACAGTCCACAGCAAACACCAGCACAGCACAGCCCTCAGGCATAAATAAAAGTTATCTAATTGAAGAGAAAGATAAATCAGGATAGAAGCAAGTGGCTTGTTAATGTGTTTCTGTAGAATTGTTCTATCTAGTGGGAAAAGATCCATAATTCTTTCATGCACAAAGCAATCCTGAGTGCCTGATTCCTTTACTTACTGAAGTTTGTATCTGTGACTGGGTGCAACTCACCACCGCTACATCTCCTGCTGTTCAGTCTGGGAATTAGCTCTAACACAGTCCCAGAACACCCTCTGCTGGTGGTGTCCCGTCCGTCACTCTTTCTCTGCTGGCACCTGGACCCTCATCGCTCCTCTTCTGGCTCGGTGGCATCCTCTTCAGGACACTGCCCTCTGGCAGTGCCCCCAAAGTCCACTCTCACCCCCTTCTGGATGTGGGGGGGTTTAACAGCAGTCCTTCTGTGCATAGCCGCAGTGCCCAGCAACACCCCAAAGTCTAACCCCTTGTGCCAGAGGTCTGGTGTAGGCTGCTATCACCACACCCAATGGCTGGGTATACATGCAAGCGGGGGACCCAGGCCCACCTTCTACTCAGGGACCCTTTGGTGGCAGCCTTCCTACCCTCCTTCTCTCCCCTTGTCCGCCTCTCTCCCTGGCCCACTTCCCCTTCTGCCCCTTTGTACCAGCTAGGCCCTTCTGCTCAGGGCCTGCAGCCTGGCAGGTACCGGGCTGGAGTTCCTTCTGCTCCCCCGGTACCTGCCCAGCACTGCGCTGTTCCTGGTGCTAGTCTCCTCACGCAGGAAACAGACCTTCACCTTCTGAAGGCCTGAGACAGACTGCTTGCTCCTCTCTCTGGGCAGCCTTCTTATAGGGCCTTATTGGCTGGCTCTATCCTCGGCTCTGATTAGTTCCCAATAAATCCTTCTCTGAGTGGCTGCCGGTATGTGCAGTCGTTCTGGCCTACTTTAACCCACTCTTTCCTGGGAGTGGGGCAGCTGCCCCACCACAATGTCCTTAAAGTTTCTTTTGCTTGTTGGTTTTTGAAGGGTGTTTGTAGAGGGAGGGGCACAGGCACAAGTTTTGCATTGTAGTTAAATCACAGTGAACACATGTCTTAAGGGCAGTGATGGATGAAAATTAGAGGATTCCTTTCAAGGCTTGTGCACAGGTAAGACCGATGCTGGGAGGAAAAGGGTGTGCAGTTAGAAATGTCATCCTTTGAAGAGGAAATGAGATCTGGGTCCGTTCTTCCTACTTCTGATGGCTGAAGTGCGTTGCCATTAAATGGCACTCTTAGGGTATGGTTACACTTACAAGATTATAGTGCTATTAGTTATAGCGGTCCCCTTATACAGTAATATGTATAGTGCTATTGTATGTCCACACTCAGACGCGCCAGCGGTATAGCATGGCCACATTTTGGGCACTTAATGCGGCATTAAGAGCAGCGCATTAGGGCAGGTATCCCAGCATTCAGCTGGGTGCAACGTGCTTTTTAAACGAGGGAGGTGAGGGGGGACGCGTTGTGTGTATGCGGAGGGAGAGAGACAGTGGTTTTTCCATTCTTCTGAAAGCCTGTCAGCGAGCCTCCGTTCACAGAAGGCTTTGTTTTCACACAGGCTCCCTCCTTAAACATTTGCATTGCTTATCTGCCGAGTTAAGAGAGAAACTCTAAAGAGGTACTTCCGCATTCCTCCAGCCGAGTTCAAAACAAAGGGACGAGACTCAATTGCCTTAAATGGCTCTAGGCATCTCCAGAGATCACTTGTAGCACAGTGGGTGTCCACATTCTTGCTGTAGCGCTACAGCAGCTGCGCTACAGCCCTTATTCCCCATGCGGAGGTGGATTACCAGGAGCGCTATAACTCCGCGGTTATAGTGCTCTACGTGCCTTGCCAGTGTGGACGGGGAGGAGGTTATAGCGCTCGTGGGGGCTTTATAGCGCTATAAAGTGCCAGTGTAACCAAGCCCCTAGAAGAGAGTAGTGGACAAGCCTGGTGCCCTGTAAAACATTCCTCTCTCAATAAAGTAGTTTATAGAGTCCTAGCTTGCATGTGAGCTATTGCAGAACTATTGTAACGGCTTCAGTCCATATGGTCATATTACTTAAACTTATACATTGTTTATATAGAAGGCAATGGATCTGATTACCCAGTCTTGGAGATTCAACTCCAAGAGAAGTCAATGGAAGTGTGGCTACTTAAGTACTTCTGGCTTAGACTCAGAATAAAGCCAAATTCTGTCCTACTGTACTAGTATCTTTTTAAGTTTTGATTCCATTCTTGGACAAATAGTTATGCTTCACTCTGTACAGTATCATGTCAAATCTGCTATTCTTCATGGATGTCCAAGTGCAGTAGTTGACTTTTCAAGATATTGCTTGACATATTTTAATGTGTTATGAGAGGCTCCAGATTGAACTTCAGGGAAAGAGAAAGAAACTATGATCATCACATTTTTTTTCAGAATAAAGGAGGAAAAACAAATCAATAATTTCACTTAAGGTAACTTATGTATTTAAAATAGGGACTCCTATTTTAAGGATCCTCATTAGATAGGTAAGCCCTTGTCATCAGCAATTCATTAAAAGTATTCACAATGTACAGAAAAATTTTGTTCATCCTTCAGAAAAAGATTAAATTCTGCTCTCAGAATCTAACTGGTGAGTGTTAAGTCAGTGGGTAGGCACTTCAGACTGATTTTATTATGCTGCTATTCTGGGGTGGCATATGTATTCAAAATGGCGCTTGATGTTTTGCAATTTTTATTCATGGTCCTTCTGCAGACTACACCTTTAAACATATCTATTCATATTAAAAAGGGCTGCTGTAAACTTAAATCAGCTTCAGTAGTAATCCTAGAAGAGTTTTCAGTTGGCTATAGTATCAGCACTGTACGTAGGCCACCACGTGTCCCATTTATATCAAAATGTGGAAAAAGTGTTGTTATTGTAGGTAATTGTATATGAGGAAAATAGCCAAAAGCCCTTCAGACTTGACAGTGATAAACTGAAAGACACAGCTGTCTTCACCACTGGCACTTGGGCTTTTCATGCACTGAGATCAAGGCGGTGCAGTGCAGGCGAAGAGAAAAGACATTCCTAATCTGTGAGACTGAAGTGACAGGTGTTTGCCAATAAAGCTCGAGGAAACATTGGAACAACTTTCTTTCTCTCAGTGGAATGCATTAGGAAAAGAAGCAAGGGTTGCTTTTATTGAAACCACTGCCTCCCTCTCCAGGGATAGACTAACCGAAGAATCAACATAAGCTTATTGAATCACTTCACCCGCCTTGTTGAGTTGGCACATCAGTTAAACGGATGCTGGTCAGCGTTGCAGGGCTCCTCAGCACAGTGTCACTGATTTTTTGTCACCATTAAGTGTGGCTTTGGGCTCTGATGAGTCTGTAAGAGGAAGCAGATGGATATTGTGAAGAACGATTGTACAGGATGAGGGGATTGGGTGAGGTGTGACTGTGCTGAAAAGCCATCAGTCTGTCCCAGACAAACCTTATAGGCATAATGGCACTTGTGGGAGACAGCACCAGGCTTTTGCCTTTGAATTAAATAATTTTCTTATTTCTTACAAAGTGTTCACCTATCCTGTGAATGTTCATACACAAAGTTTATGCTTAATTATGGTGTATATATATACATCCTATTTCCAAATGTAGGTATATAAAGCTAGGCATCTAAAATCATATTTAAGCACCTAAAATAAATGGCCTGATTTTAGAGGTGCTGTGCATCAGCAGCTTCTCTGTGTGTGCGCATATATGTCCTCATCCTGTGAACACATAGACGTATGGGTGGGTGTGAATGCATAGTGAAAGTCACCCATAATTAGAGAGTCAGTGTAATGTTCTTTTTATAAAGAAATTCCTACAGTACCCTTAGATGGATGCAGGTCTGGAAACACCACTATGGGTGGGAGGTGGCTCCTTGCAGACTCTAAATATGATTGGCATGGGAAGGGATGATTGGAGAAGGTCAGGGAGGAGGCTGATGGATTCTTGCTTACATCACTGGAATCCCTCACATACAGTATGTGAAAAGCAGCGGCCTACTGAGTACGGTAGCCCACAAGGAGAGCCACAGAGTCTCCTTCCACAGTGGAAATGGGTTCAAGCCCACATCATTCCCTGCACAAAGTCCATTTTCTCTGCCTTTATGTGATAGGTGGGATACATTTCACCCATAATGCATATAGCTATCTCTTCAGTGCTAAATTGCATTCCTTACTGTGAATGACAGTATTAGAACGTCTCCTGAGATTATTTTCAGGGTTATACGGTAACACATGCCTTGACATTCCTGTTCAAGGAATTAGAACTACAAAGAGAATGCTTGATGAGTTTATTAAATCAAATACGCAGATTTTTAATTCTCATTAAAAATGAGTAAATAGCTCACCTTTTTAACATTTTAAAAACTAAATAAATATCTCCTGCTATCTTTCAGAAAGATTAAACTAATGTTCATATTAGAAATATTGAGGGAATTGAGGTGTCTTGCTGTATGATTCAGCCCCTTTGCCTTACAAGCAGAAAGAATGCCAAGATACATTTTGTGTTAATCAGTCAAAATGGAAAAAGTAAAAGCTAAAACCTTACACAACAACAGAGGACGTTCCCTGGGGGACGTTTCTGTGGAATTGCTTGCGTTCTGCCATTGCACAACCCAGCTGTCCAGCTATTGATTTAAGTTTAATTATATGCTCTTTAGTAATGCTTTACATATTCATTGAAATGGTTTCAGTGCTTAAGTACGAAGGATTAGGGACAGAAGTGAGGAATATGTTTTTTGTTTCTTATTTTGTATCTTAGTAAAAAGTACAGAAAAATGAGTGGTCATATTCTAGCCAGCATGTGGAAAGCTGTAAAGCAAAATTAATATACTCTTGTATTCTGGTCTGACTCTGCATACAATCTAGTTATAAAAATACTAGGGTATACTTCACCAATATTCTAAAACACTAAGGATAAGTCCCATTTTCAAATATCAGTGGGAGTTAGATGCCTAGGCTAAATATTATTAGTACCTTACTGTGGTATTTTATGTAACTTAGGTTACTCAGTTAAAGTCCATGAGGGAAAATTTGTGTGTGCATATAGCTTTCTTAGTCTTTCGGGGCTTCTGGAGATAGATGTGTTATTTAATCAGATCTCTTGTTATATAGTCATTTGACCATTTTTCTAGATAATATGCTTGTACTTTTTTCTTTGTAATTATCTTTAGTGATGATAGAGTCCCAATATATTAGGAAATAGGTAAGGGAAGGGTCCAATGTACTTTTAAAATAATGGATGGGTCATGTAGGATCATTGTGCAGTTTGTGTGATATCTCTGTCAATAGCTCTTTTCTGATCTGTCCGTTTAAATAATTTGGTTTATAATTCTCCCTCAAAGAATAATATTGCCCATCAAACACACTACAGTCTAGTGTTATTCCCTAACTCTTGCGGGGAAAAAAACTGAACTGAAACTTTTTTGCTCTTTGCTTTTCTGCCATTTCTCTGTTTGAATTTTTCAGCCTAATTCTGTTTATTCTTGGAGGAGGTAGACAAATTAGGTCTTAATCAATGTCTGGAATGGAAATGTAGATACCTATATTTTCACCCATTGCCTTCTGAATAATTAAAACCTATTTCTACTTATAAAGTCTATGTCAGCTAAGCCATAAAGCATGTCAGAATATGCACATATTGTGCAGTAAATGAACACCTAGGGCACTTTGCCTTTAAACAATCTAGGTGTTTTATTAAAGTACAATTGCGTTTCCTAAAATGTCTTTTTGCAATTATATCCTGGGTTGTTAATTAAAAAGGAGAATAACTATAAATGGTAAAAGATAATTTCCCAGTGAAAAGCTTTATCTGGCTTCTTGAGAAGGGCAATCAGGCAAAAAGTCATTTGCAAGAAAAGCTCTTTTGACACATTGAAAGGAAATGAGACATTTTGATCACCACTTGGGGAACTGACTTCCATCCTCAGCTGGTACAGAACTGTAGTTAAAATACAGTGAACCACAAAGGAAATACTACAGATGCCATACATTATTGCTAAAAGATTGACACCCAGCTAGGCAGAGAGGCACTCTCTTTGGCCCTATCTCTGGCCCAAAACGGGTGTTTTTTTTCAAGTGTGTTCACTCAATGGGGCTAGCTTATTATGATTGAAAAGTCCTCCTAACACTTGTTAGGATGTAGGTTAACATATTTGAATATAGAATTCTCCTTTGACCAGAACTTTCTGGAACAGAATGGAAGCCGCAATTCTTTCATTTGTTAAGACTTCCTGAGCTAACACAAATTATTGTGCTGCTGGGGTTGTGTTGCAGTATTTGAGAATATCAGAGTATTATTTCTTTCTACCATATATCCATCAGATTTTCATCACAGTACACTCCAACTCTGTTTCTGATGTTAGATAATAAATCTTGTAAGGTACAGTGTGATTGTGTGGGGGGGTTTTTTGTTCAGAACTCTGGTTTCTCTATGTTGTGTGTTTATCTTTTCATGTAACAATCTAGATGTATTTTTGTTATTCCCCCCAAAATCCTATAATCAGAATTTTCTCATTCTGAGAATGCTATCAGTTTACAGATGTGTGGTTTTTTTCTCTCTAGGATGATATTCCTAAATGTCCACACATTAATCAAGCTACGTTTCAACATTTTCTTAAATGGTAGCCATTTTTTCTCCAAACATTTCTCTGTTTAATTAGTACAAACCACAAGGTTGGTAACTTAGGAAGATTTTGCTCCATTCCAGAGTGCCCACATTGTTAAATGCAGGCATGTCACGTATTAGGCGTATTTAACATACGCGATTTCAGCTTTACGTGGTCGGCAAAAAAAAAAAAGTGGGGGGGGAGGATTTTTTTTAAAAAAACTTCCTGTAGGGGCACGATTTCGCCTGCCATTGAAGTGAATGGGTTCTGGCTATACGTGGTTTCCGCTTTACGCGGTAACCACGGAACGGAATCCTTGCACAAGATGCAACATGCCTGTAATTTTCTGAACATGGCATTCATTTAGCTCCACAGAGTCAGAGGGAGCTGAATCCAAGAGGTTTTGACAAAGGTGACCAAGGGGAGGGCCCAACAGCTGCTTTTATAAATCAGTTTTTTTGTTAGTCTCATTGGTTTAAGTAATTCATATTAGTCAAAAGGACTGTTCAATGAATTGAAACAATGTACAAATTTTAAAGAAATTGTTCCCCAGTCAGACTGTTCAGAAAAACAGCTTCCTTCGTGACAAATAGTTTAGGAAGAATTCAGTTTTTATTGGTAAATGTTGATTTCACTGTACATACACAAGATGATGAAAAAATTATTTCCGTGAATAATCATCAGAATTTACGTAGAGGCAAAGTAACAAAAATGCTGCTTAGAGCTTTCTAGAAATTCATTTCAGGCTAATATTTTGACAGATGACGTTAACAGTTTGTGTTTTAACAGTTGATAAAACTTATACTTTTTGAATCTCATCATCTGCTGTCACTAAATAATTGTCTGAGCACCTAACATTATCTGACTCACCAAAATTTCCAGCAACTCTAAATAATTAAACAAAATCTTTTAAAAATGTTTAAAATAAAATCATCTGTCAAAATGCTAAATAAAAATCAAATTGTGACAAGACTAATGATAGATGAGCTCCATCTCATGCTTTTTTTCCCTCAGGCTGTTGAGGAAGAAATGGGCTGGGTTGGTAGCTTTGTTAGATATTTATGTAAAGAACTTTATATTCCATTATGTGCTCTAATTGATGGAATATATAACAAAGAATATAGGATATGTACTTATTGGTATTGTTCATAAATACGAACAAATATAAATTAATGGCCAACTTGTATCCTCCTCCTAGAGGAGATAATGGGGTCCAGGAAACTCTCAGGTTTATCTTGTGAAATTTCCTTTATATTGTTGCTTTCATGTGAAAACATTTGAAGTAGCTTAGACACTTAGAGGTCAAAGAAAGTCATGGAATCCATGATCTCCGTGAAAGAATCACAGCCTTACTCATAGGTCATGTGTTCTAACCTCATCATTTTTGTTGCTCTTCTTAAGACTCTTTCCAATTTGTTCACATATTTCTTAAGCTGTGGTGTCCAAAACTGGTCACAGTACTCCAGCTGATTAGAGCGGGACATTTACCTCCCATGAGTTACATACGACACTCCTCTTAATACCTTCCAGAATAACGTTTGCCTTTTTTTTCAACAGCATCACATTATTGCCTCATATTCTAGTGATCCACTAGAAATCTGAGATACTTTCCTGTAGTACTACTGCCCATTTTGTATTTTTGCATTAGATATTTCCTTCCTAAGTGTAATACATTGCATTTAGCTTCATTGAATTTCATCTTACTGATTTTAGACCAATTCTCCAATTTATCAAGATGATTTTCATTTCTAATTCTGTCCTCCAAAGTGTTTGCAACCCCTCCTAGCTTTGCGTCATCTGCAGATTTTATAAGTGTACTTTCTACTCCACTGTCCTAGTCACTCATGAAAATATTGAATAGTACTGGATGTAGGACAGACTTGATACATCCTCCCAGTTTCAGAGCAAACAATTAATAATTACTCTGAGTATAGGCTTTCAATTACCTTATAGTGATTTAAGAATGAAATTAAATTGGTATGTCATGATTTGTTATTGGCAAATCCATTTTGGCTATTACCTATCACCTCCTTATCCTCCATGTTTGAACAAATTGATTGTTACAGTATATTTTGGATTCCTCAAAGTAAGACTGACTGCTCTATAATTCTGGGTATTAAAGTTAGGCTTGTTGATCTGTAATTCCGTACATCCTCTGTTTTTGTCTTTTTGAAGATAGGTGCTGTGTTTGCCCTTCTGCAATCCTCTGAGACCTCACTCTTTCTGAGTTCTCAAAGACATGATCTATTTTGGTCAATTTCATGGTCATAGGATTTGAAAAATCATAAAATTTCATGATTTCAGCTATTTAAATCTGAAATGTCACAGTGGTGTAATTGTAGGGATTCCAACCAAAAAAGGAGTTCTGGGAGGAGGGTGGGGGGCACAAGGTTATTGCGGTACTGCTACCCTTACTTCCACACTGCTGCTGATAGGAGTGCTGCCTTCAGAGCTGAGCAGCTGAAGAGCAGTTGCTGCTGGCTGGGAGCCCAGCTCTGAAGGCAGAGCCACTGCCAGCAGCTTCGCAGAAGTAAGAAAGGCATGGTATGGTATTGGCGCCCTTACTTCTGTGCTGCTTCCTGCAGAGTTGGGACCTCAGTCAGCAGCCGCCACTCTCCGGCCACCCAGCACTGAAGGCAGCAGTGTAGAAATCAGGGTGGCATGGTATGGTATTGCCACCCTTAATTCTGTGCTGCTGCTGACAGGGCGCTGACTTTAGAGCTGGGCGTCTGGCCGACCAGCTCTGAAGGCAGTGCAGAAGTAAGGATGGCAATACCACAATCCATCTAAAATAACCTTGTGACCTGCCTGTAACTCCCTTTTGGGTCAGGACCCCCTATTTGAGAAATGCTGGTTTCCACCGTGAAATCTGTAGCGTATAGGGTAAAAGCACACAACACCAGATTTCACAGAGGGAGACCAGATTGCATGGTCCATGATGTATTTTTCGTGGCTGTGAATTTGGTAGGACCCTATTTGTGATTCAGAAATTATTTTGACTAGTTCCTTAAGTAGTCCAGGATAAATTTCTTCAGGCCATGCCAATTTAAATACATCTAATTTATTTAAATATTCTTTAGTCTGTTCTTTCCCTATTACAGCCTATGTTCCTTCCCCCCATGTTGTTAATATTAATCATATTAAGCCTCTGGTCACAATTAACTTTTTAGTGAAGACTGGAGCAAAAATGCTGAACTGAATCTTAATGTGTCTTTATTATTTGTCTGGTTTCTTATTTTTAAGATTAGTGATTTTTACAACATCTGGGTTGGGTGCCACACAGTACAACTTTTAAATTATTGGTGTGTTTTTCCATAATAATTCCCCACTTTTCTAAATTTTGTTTTCAGGATTCCAAAACATCATATTGCTGAAACAAAAGGTTTTGAAATAAATCTGGAATTTTGTTTTTATTCATCACCATCTTTTCCATCAAGGATGGACTCATGTTTTTTACTTGTTTTAACTTTAATGTATAGTGTACCTATATTTTTAACCACTCAAGCATTTTTGTCCTCTTATTTATGGTTTATGTGTTCATGGACTTTAACATTTCAATCCTGAATGTTCTTGATTGCAGTCACAAAGATGTTGATGCTTAGTAGGCAATACAAAATTCGTCATATGTGAGTTGCAATTTTCCAGTCTATTTCTGGCAAAACTTCTCAGTATTTTATGTATTTATAATTATAGTGTTCTTAAAACAGAAGTTGTCTGGTACCAACAAATGTTATATGTAGTGGTTTTCCCCTCTTCTTTTATCTTCTAATAGAATACTTCTGGGGATAATGATGTCTGCAGTTCATCCAAATGTAAAAAAAGAATAGTATTAGGTTAGCCAAAGTTTACCCAAGGAAAAGTATTTTCCTAACCTTCAACAGTAAGTCAGTGCTCATTCATTGCCTTGATCTACTTTACAGTCAGCCTATGTGAACTACTACATTTTTAGAGACCTTGATCACATTATTTAGAGAAGATGAGGAATTTAAGAATGTTTGTTTTTGGAGAATTCTTACATGGAGAGGGTTTCTTGCTCTTTTGGGATGCTGGAGTAATAGTTATTCCCATATGTTCAAGTGAGATAACTGGCTCTGTGGATGAGGGGAAAGCAGTGGATGTGTTATTCATTGTCTTTAGCAAATCTTTTGACACGGTCTTCCACAGTATTCTTGACAGCAAGTTAAAGTAGTATGGGCTGGATGAATGGACCATAAGGTGGATAGAAAGCTGGCTGGATCGTCGGGCTCACCAGGTAGTGATCAATGGCTCCATGTCTAGTTGGCAGCCGGTATCAAGCGGAGTGCCCCAAGGGTCAGTCCTGGGGCTGATTTTGTTCAATATCTTTATCAGTGATTTGGAGGATGGCATGGACTGCACCCTCAGCAAGTTAGCAGATGAGACTAAACTGGAAGGAGTGATAGATATGCTGGAGGGTAGGGATAGGATACAGAGGAACTTAGACAAATTAGAGGATTGGGCCAAAAGAAATTTGATGCGGTTCAACAAGGACAACTGCACTTAGGATGGAAGAATCCCATGCACTGCTACTGACCAGATGGCTAGGCAGCAGTTCTGCAGAAAAGGATCTAGGGGTTACAGTGGATGAGAAGCTGGACATGAGTCAACAGTGTGCCCTTGTTGCCAAGAAGGCTAACGGCATTTTAGGCTGTATAAGTAGGGGCATTGCCAGCAGATTGAGGGACGTGATCATTCCCCTCTATTCGACATTGGTGAGGCCTCATCTGGAGTACTGTGTCCAGTTTTGGAGTCCACACTACAAGAAAGATGTGGAAAAATTGGAAAGAATCCAGAAGAGGGCAACAAAAATTATTAGTGGCCTGGAGCACATGACTTATGAGGAGAGGCTGAGGGAATTGGGATTGTTTAGTCTGCAGAAGAGAAGACTGAGGGGAGATTTGGTAGCTGCTTTCAACTACCTGAAAGGGGGTTCCAAAGAGGATGGATCTAGACAGTTCTCAGTGGTACCAGATGACAGAACAAGGAATAATGGTCTCAAGTTTGCAGTGGGGGAGGTTTAGGTTGGATATTAGGACAAACTTTTTCACTAGGAGGGTGGTGAAGCACTGGAATGGGTTACCTAGGGAGGTGGTGGAATCTCCTTCCTTAGAGGTTTTTAAGGTCAGTTTTGACAAAGCCCTGGCTGGGATGATTTAGTTGGAGATTGGTCCTGCTTTGAGCAGGGGGCTGGACTACGCGACCTCTTGAGGTCCCTCCCAACCCTGATGTTCTATATTCTCAGTTGTTCATATAGTCCCAGATCCTTAAAGATACTTAGGCACCTAAACCCCAGATTTAGCACCATTGTGAGCCACAAAACCCCTCCTTAGCTGCCACCTAACCTACATTTTGAGGGTAAAAATTCACTAGGTGCCTATATTTCTGCATCTGAGCATGCACTCTGCTGCTGCTGTCTATAGAATCCAGACACCTACCTCCCACCTAAACCCCAGTGTGAGCTGCAAACTGGGGAAAGATAGGTTCTTCTCCGCCTATCTTCCCAGTGGGTCCTGATTTGTTAGGCATGCTCTGAGGAAGCTTAGTGGATCAGGCCCCTTTCAAAATAAAGGAGGAGGCAGCCCACCTTGTAACTTTTAGGCTAGGAATAGAGCACTCTTCTAGGATATGGGAGACCTGTGTTTAATTACCCTCTCTGCCTTAGGGGGAGAGAGGAATTTAAATCAGTGTTTCCCCTTTCTTAGGATAATGCTCTAACCACTGAGCTATGAGATATTCTGAGAAGGGACTCCCTCGGTCTGTCCTGTTGAAGTTCTTCCATTTTAGTCACTGGAGATGGAGTATGGGACTGCGAGCCTTCTACTGCCCGGGTGAGTGCACTAACCATTAGACTACAAACTTGTTCTCACGCTGTCTCTCAATAGATCTTTCATTATTTATCCTCAATGGAACAGCTTCAACAGGAGAGATTGCAGGAGCCCCTACATCAGACTATCCCATAGTCTAGTGATTAGGGTAAGGTAGGTAGGAAACCTCTTTTCAAATCCTTCCTATCAGGGAGAAAGGGAAATTAAAACTGGGTTTCCCACATCCCAGGTGAGTGCTCTAACCACTGGGCTAAAAGTTATAAGGAGCAGACCATCACCACCAATGTGGACTGAGAGAGACACTTAACTCATTCTCACAAGAAGTAATGTGTTCACCTAAGGCTATGTCTGACCATAGAGTTAAGATGACGCAAGTTACACCAACGATCATAAACCACTGTAATTACATCACTTGTGCATTTTCACACAATGCTCCTTGTCTTGGCAGAGCATGTCCACAGTTGGTGCTGAAGCATCAAAAGAAAGAGCAGCACACAGTGGGTAACTATCCCACTGTGGAATTCCCTACTCTCTGCATCTAGGAGTTGGATTGCAGTGCATTATGGGTGTACGCTCAACATCAGATGATGCAGTATTTTATCTCCCATCATTCCATGGGCTTCTGACTATGTTTCGTGCTGTTTTTCAACAGTCCTGTAAACTGAGTGCCTGCCATCTCTGCCTGAAAGCACTGTGATTGGTATTATGGACACACCACTGCTGATCATGCAGTATTTCCTGAGCTTTTGATCTGAGCAGGAATCCATGGAGCTTGCCCTGCTGAGTGCCATGAAAAGAAACAGTTCCAGTTTACTTTTGGCATTCATGGTGGGCCATTGCTTTGATCTTGGGAAACAAGCACAGAGTCTTGGGTCTGCACTGTTATGCAGGTCTGGGATGACGAGCAGTGGCTGCAGAACCTTTGGATGTGCAAAACATCTTTCCTGGAACTGTGTGCGGAGGTGGTCCCTGCCCTCCAGCACAAAGACACCAAAATGAGAGCTGCCCTCTTGGTGGAGAAACACATCGCAATTACTGAGTGGAAACTGGGAACTGCTACTGGTCAGTTGCGAATCGGTTTGGAGTCAGAAAGTCCACCATAGAGATTTCGTTCACGCCCATGTGCAGAGCCATTAATCACATTCTGCTACGAAGGACTGTGACTCTTGGAAATGTGCATGAAATAGTGGATGGCTTTGTGGCAATGGGATCAGACACATCCCTCTCATCTGTCGGCATCTCTCATTGGCTAGCTTAGATGACTCCCCATCCAGAATAGTCGCTTCTATAGATCCCATTTTTAAGTTTTTCTCTCTCTCCCCATGCATTGTACAGGGAGCCTAGGTACCTAATTTAGGCTGTGGATCCAAATATTGTTCCAGTGATTTCTGAGACACCTAAAAGCTAGTGTAGCAATGCTGAGCATTGCAATGACTAAGTCGCTCTGTGGATCCAGGTCATAAGGTGGGATTCACTGCGCCCTCTAAAGTCACTGGGAGCAGCTTTCTATTGACTTTGATGGGCATCAGTTCCAAGATTTCTGAAATTCTCTCTGCTACTTCCAGAAAGAATGAGTGTGATAAAGGGAGAACATACAATTTCTCAGAATATACATTGTGAAAAGAATAATTTTAATATGTATTTAAAATTGAAATCAATCTCTTAATGACACACTCTGGTAGATTTTCAGAGTGGTGTTTGATATATTTGAATGTATAAACACCACTATTCATATTGATGGGATCAAGTTCCTAAATTCTCCAGCACCATGCTGAAAAATTACCCCGTTCACTCGCAGATTTATAGGGTATGATATCATTCCGGTTTAGTCATAGGCTTGTGTTTTTAACTTTCACAGTGAAAATTAATAAAGGTAATATCAAAGAGGGAAAGTATATTTCTTTTATAATCATTTATAGTTTAAAACAACATTCACCTGGAACAAATAGCTCAGGCTTGTTCAAATTTTTTTGTTGTTGGATAAAAAATACATTCCAAACAATGCCACTGTGTGAGAGAGAAATTCAAATGTAACAAGTAATTGTCATTAATCTGGCATGTTGGAATTTTAAAACTTTTGTTTAAAATGAGTTCTCAATAGAGCATTAAATATGTCCAATAACTTTTCCTCCGAATGAAGAAATGTCTACAGTATATGCAAATGTAGGGCAATACATCCATTGTTCTGCTCCTTTTCTGCCTATGAGGCACTTTGAGTGTCCATGATTACAGGTGTTTTCATTTCAAAATACGATTTTCACTAAAATAGCAACAATCACTGCTAAGAGCAAAACAAAGCCATGCCAATATCAGCAGTATAAATAAACTCAAGAGCCCTTCTCATAGGGACAACTGGTGAGGAGACACATGTCTCTTGGCATTTTAAATTTATTGTATTGTTTTCTGTGAGAGGTGAGTATAGTGCCTCTCACAGAGCCACCATACACATGCTGATCTGTATGCAAGCCAGCAAAGGTTGAGGGAGGAGGCAATGAGAGTTATTAGGGTAGTATTGCGGCAGGAGTGCAAAATTACCTTTACTACTAAAATGTGCATTTCTATGTATCTATTAGATGTGTAGTCAAATTGTATTTTGTTATAAGATTTTTAACTAAATTTAGAAAAAAAAAACCCAAATGAAGCTCTTTAAACTGGATTTAAGCCTGTAGATACATATAAATTACTGCAAAGTTGGGAAGAGGGACTGTAAAAACACTCAGCTGTAATATATGGTGCTTGTCAGCAGTAGATCTCAAAGTACTTTACAAAAGAAGTCAGTATCATTATCCTCATTTTACAAATGGGAGACTGAGGTACAGAGAGATGAAGTGATTTGCCCAAGGTAACCCAGTGGGCTAGTAGCAGAGCCAGGACCACAGGCCCCCTCTTGTGTCCCAGTTAGTGCTATATCCATTTGGCAACACTGCTTCAATTGTTTATTTTGATTAGGCATTAACGTTGCTCTGGAAATTTGTTAGACTTTATTTTTAAAGTAAAATGTCTATTTCTTCTTACCTCATTTTCCCCATCCATTTTCCCCATACCTCTGTTTTATTCTGCAAGTCCTCTTCAATTTCCCAGGTATTCTTTTAAATCTATCCCTGACCATCTTTTCAGTTTGAAATCTGCCTGTAAACGAGCCCTTCCCCACTCATCACACAAATGAGCCAAGATCCCACTGTTGCAAGCACCAGTGTCCCTTTATTCCCTTGTGCAAGCCCCCACCATCACTTATACACAGTTTTATAAAAGATAGCCCCCTGTCTTGGGGGACAGCTAGCTCCCACAACAACAACAACAACAACAACAACTCCTCCTCCTCTTCTTCTTCTTCCTCCTCTTCCTCTTCTTCTTCTTCTTCTTCTTCTTCTTCTTCTTCTTCTTCTTCCTCCTCCTCCTCCTCCTCCTCCTCCTCCCCACCACCACCACGTGCTCTCCCCCTCCTGTGACATCCTTCCTGTGAGCTTTATGCTCTGGCCTGGAAGGCTCCCAGGTGGTTTGCCTCAAGCCCCACTTTCCCCGGGGCCACGCCCTGCCAGCCAATTAACTCCCCCAGCTGGGAGCTGAGCTAGCAGAACCTGAGCTAACAGAGGGAACAGGGGCTGGCTCCCTGCTTTCTCGCCAGCACCCTGTTACACTGCCCCTCCCCTTTTCTGTCCCCAAACTTTTCATCTTCACTGCTCAGTGAAATTATACCACCATTGGTAGTCTTCCCCTCATCATGCCTGTCAAATTTCCACCACTTGAGCATATCTCTCAAGTGATCTTCATCTATCCTGAATTCCTGCAGCTCTTCTCCTCTGTCCCATTATGGGAAGCTGTGAGAGGGAAGGGGGGATTGTCCCCACAATTCTGCCTTGCAGGACTAAAGTTCAAAGTGCATGTGTTTCATGCCCTTTTCTCCAGTCAAATGACATCTTGCAAGAACCAGTGTTAAGTTTGTCAACCATCTCAAATTCTGAGAAGTAGTCCCGAAATTCCATAGCAATGACCCTTGTCCTGTATTGATCTTATTGGGAATCCCATGTGTCCTTAATTCACAGAGTAAAAATTTCCCACCCTTATTTATAGGAATTGTACAAATAATAGGTTACAGGGTGTCTTTGCGCATGCAGTAAGATGTACTTTAGAGAATCCAGTGAGAGTAATCTTCATTTGGCTGGACAAACTGGTCCACTTCTGACTCCCTTTCATACACAGCACAGGCAGTCATCCCTGAGTCAGTTCAGTACAGTTTCAGAGCCTGTAAACATGGCTTCTGCTGACTCCTCTTGCTAATGGGGATGAAGCCAACTCTCTTGCTCTATCCACTGCTGCTCCTCATTGAAAGAAGAAGGGGAGAAAGTGGTCAAAGGGACCAATTCCCCTTCTCCCTTTCTCTTTTGAAGAGGGAGCTGAGCTAGAGCCATCTTTTCTCCTTTCACAACAGGTAGTTGGTGGCCATGGTTCCAGGTTCCAGAGCTACAGTGAGCTGCACCAGTAGCATTGGAATCACAGGATTCTGGGGAATCCTCTCGTAACACATATTGGACAGCCGTTGCTTTAAGATACTAATATTTTGCAAAGAAAGTTAGAAAAATCCTTTATGGGTATGTGCTATAAAATGTAATAGGGATTAATCTGAGAGGATTAGAACATACTCTATAAACTTAGATGTAGAAAACTGTAATTTTCTATCAGTTTCTATTAAGATTGATTATAGTTTCCCATAAGAGATGGTTGGTACCAGGAATGAGGACATGCAGTGCACCTGCCCAGGCTCTGGGCAGTTTATGAACACAGCAAGCCACAGCAGGGCCACCTGATTGACCACTCTGCATGATTGGCCAAGGAAGTCAGCAAGACTGCTCTCATTTAAACCCAAGAGCAACAGCTAATCTTTGGCTACTCAATGCATATGCCTGCAGCTGGGGTCTTTCCTGTGCCTATCCTGCTCCTAGCCTTGCTTCAGCCCTAATCCTACCTTGTTCCCAGGCTTCCTCCTGTCCTCCGTCTGCACCAGCCATGCTCCCGTAGTTGATTTCTGAATCAAAATCTGAGCCATGGCTCTGACTCCTGGTCCCTGACTCTGACCTTCAGCTTAGCCACAGACTCTAGGTCTGACCCCTAGGCTGGCCACCACTGTTCCAATCCTTAGGCCTAACTGCTCACATCCTGGTTTGTGACAGTTGGAAGCTCAAGAGGATGTAAAAGTAAAGGTAAAAAAAATGGACTTGATTTCCCAGAAGAAAATGTTTGTAAATATGTCCAGGAGCATATTTTTTTTCAATGTGGCATGAAGCTTTGAGCCAAAGTGTGCTATTTTAAAATAAACTATGCAAAATCTTAAATCAACAAAAATTGAGACTGCTTAGTATGGCATAGGAAAAAGTATTTGCAGTTTCAGCTGATGTGTCAAAGGAAAAGTGAAATAGTCTCCTTTAGTGGTAAGGAACTCATCTAAAGATGCTGAATTTCTGTGATGATGCAGATAAATCAGCAGATGCGATTTCCATAAATCAAATGTGGAAGATAATTCTTTGAAATGCTACCAACAGAACATCAGTGAAGTACAAAAATTATCATTCTGCTTTCTTAGCACAACCTTCTGTAGACTAATTGCAACTGTCATGTGTTGCACAATATGACCACAACATCTGTGAACATGGTTTAACAATTTGATCTTCCAGTGAGTTTTCTACATCCTCCAAGT
This sequence comes from Dermatemys mawii, assembly GCA_007922305.1. Lineage (NCBI taxonomy): Eukaryota > Metazoa > Chordata > Testudines > Dermatemydidae > Dermatemys > Dermatemys mawii. The sequence continues at coordinate 79,724,977 of ML677333.1, forward strand.
GGTTCAAGGTTACAGTAGCTTGGTTTACTGCATTATAATCCAACAACAGTCACATCTTCAGAAGAACTGGAATACTGAGTCCATTTTTTATCACAATGTTCCCTTTGATCTGGAAATTAATCTCTGCTCAGGAACATAGGCTTACTGATGACAGTTGCCTTTCTTCTTGAGAATGTAATGGTTATTGTTGCAGTTATATGAACCTAGTAATCGTTGCAAGCAAAATGCTGGAAGATGAACCCACGCTTCTACTGAAATGTGCAATGAAGTGCCGAGATTATGAAATCACAGTTGGATCACGAGTTTTTTTGTTTCCGGGTAACAATTATGCAAAGAAACTAAGGATGACTGATCAGGAAGTTACTCTCTTCAAAATAACTAATGTTTTAATGTATTTTACATATAATTGAAAAGAGACCTCACCTCAGAAGATTTTTCAGTGTTTGGAGTAAAAATCTCATATGAAGATTGATGGCAACTGCAGAAAGTGCAGTTTGTTGGAGAGTGCTTGTAGGACATGCCTATCCATGCCAGAAAGCAGTTGTAGATCATGAAGAACCTGTGGATTTGTAGAAATAGGATATGTGTGAAGCTATGAAATCAGAACTCTGTGTTAAAGTGATCTACACAATGGCCTGTTGTGACTTTGATTTGTTTTTTAAAAAAGATCTCATAACAGCCATAGGGTACAAAAGTATTCCTTTAAGATGAAGACAGCTTAAGGCTGTTCCTTGATGATTTGAATTTCCTGCCTAACTAAATGAGTTGCAGGCTGAATTCCAAGAAAGCTGAAAAAACTATTCTCTTTCATTGTTTGAATTTGTGTTATCAATTACTGACCATAGATCTAATGAATATCATATTTGACTTTTATTTTGATATAAATGTACAAAAATTTATGGATGAATACCTCAGAAAGTTCATTTGGATGTTTAAATCCAGCATATAATATGTAATGTTCAGTTCTTTGAACTGGAGCTTAATTATATAGAATTATGTTATATATACATTTTTTCTTATCATTAACAAACTTTAAAAGCAAAGAATCAGAGAGGTAGCCGTGTTAGTCTGGATTTGCAGAAGCAACAGAGTCCTATGGCACCTTAAAGACTAACAAAAGTATTGAAGCAAAAGCTTCCATGGGCTAGTACCTACTTCGTCGGATGCATGCATCCGACGAAGTAGGTACTAGCCCACGAAAAGCTTATGTTTATGCTTCAGTACTTTTGTTAGACTTTAAGGTGCCGCAGGACTCTCTGTCGCTTCTTTAAAAGCAAATTAAATTAAATACCTTAAGCTTGAATTCTTTAAACCTGATCCTATATGTTCTTGAGATTTGACAGTCCTATTCAGTTCACACTCTATTTCCCATGCACCATTACCCACTTCGCTTTACACATAATACAGTGCATATTTCTCTACACTGCTGCTTCTTCTACCTATGAGAACTTAGTAGGAGTCACATTATATACCCGAGTGAAGATCTGGGATTGCGGGAGCTTCTGCAAAGACAGTTCTGTGAACCATAATAGTACCATTGTTTACCCCCTATGTAAACAGTCCCAGCCTCCGTCTAATGTTTGGTCTGAGTGTAAGCAGTCCCAACCATAGTCTGGGTACTGGAGCTGGGAGCAATGAAGGATGCAGTGCAATACCTTGAATTTCCTTCCTCAACAAGGAAAGCCCACCCATAGTATAAGGTATCACAGCTGTACAGAACAGGCCAGTGGGTCTTTGCTGGATCTGAAAAGAGTTTGTTACAGATTATTCTTCAATTGTGTGTATGCCGAATGCACCTCTTAGTTTGAGTGGTGAGGGCATTCAACAAATATTATGAAGATACATTATTTTTATATTACTACCCAACACTACCTCTTATAAGGCCAACCTGATCTGTTCAAAACTGTGTGGAAATATTACCTTTATGGGTCAGATATGTCTTTTGTGGGAGATTTGCCATTTCTTCCCTTTTTATTCTCCACCTTATTTAGATCAAGCCCATTTGCCACCGTCAAGGGATCGAGTTCCACAGAGGTGCTTGGTGCAAGAATTTTCAGTGTAACATGCACGTCAGGAAAAAATACTGTGATGCTGTTTTGTGTAGAACCCAACTCAATAGGCTGTAGTAGTAATCCAGTACCAGCTGTGAAAGTCCAAGACAAGGACAGACTCAAGAAACAAAGTCTAGTGTGTGAACAGAATTCTCCTAGTAGTGTGATACAGTACAAACAGAATACCAAATATCAAAAGGGTTTGTAATAAGCTCCTACAATCTGCATGCAATGTACGACAGAAGGTTTGGAGAGAGTTGCATGTTACTGATAACCCGATGAACATCAGGTGTTTTAATTATTTTCTTTTCAATGGTTGTGCACTTTCAGGCTTCTGAAAGTTCCTTTGACTTATTATCTGGTTGAATGTGATGAGTTCTACAGGCAGCTTTGCACAGTATGCCATTTTAAAATAAACTAAGCAAAACCCTGTCAAGAGATTACTGTGAAATAATGGAGATCAGATATAAAGCAATTCTTTGAACTACAGTAAAATGTAATATTTCAGAAAGCAATATTGGATTTGCGAAAAGAGCATGTAGCAGACATAGCCTGTTTTGCTTTGTAATTGAAATTTCCTGGGCATCTGAACAGTCATATGACCTTAAAGAAGAGAATTAGTGATTGCAATCATATCCAGCTAATCAAGCCTTCTGAAATGAGCCATATTTGAAAATTCTCCACGTACACAGGATGTTTTAATAAGATTCTAAAATTTTCCCACACATTTCCATAGTGGTTCAGTATTACACATTTACTAAAATTCCTTAATCTCATTAAATGGAACATGGAGGCAGGGTAGTTTATTGAGGGAAGAATAAGGTTGACGAGTTCTGAAAGCTGCAGTTCAGCTGTTCTTACCATTTTGTATGAATGTGTGTTCTGTACATTGCTCTTCTGTAATAATTGAAAATGCTCTGAGGTACAAGCTTAATGTAGCTTTTGAGTTAGAAACAATGCTTGATCCCATGAGAGAAATACACACAGACTTCCCCACCCCCAAAAATTGATTTTTCATTTAATGGAAAGGAGGATATTGTGTTAGCTGTGCTTGAATAAAAACCTTTATTTTTTTAAAAAATAGTTATTTTTTAAGCAACATTCTTTACTAGACTTCTGTTTCAGACATCTTAACCCTAACCTACATAAGTACAAAATGTGTTTTCTTCCACAGACATGCTATAAATCGCATTCACACAGTAAAAGAATAATTTCTGTAGGTATAGCCTTTTGGGAGCAATGTTTTAAAATGTTTTACCATAAGGAAAAAAAAATTATTTAAAAATGAGTCAAACATCTCTGCTTATTGGTTCTTAACTGTAGTTTAACAAGGTTCTTTCTTTAAGCATATTGTGTGCTCGGTCTTTTTGATTTTAACAATTGTATCATTAAAGGAAAAGGGGGTTGTCTGCCTTTGCTGGCTGATCGCAGTAAAAGAAAGAGGCACCAGTTAATATTGCTTTATTTGTACTAGGGCATATCTGACTGCATGGCAATTTTTCCATGTCTAGTTCTGTGGATTGAGCAAGGGGCTAGAAAACAGGGATTCCTGGATTCTCATTTCAGTTCACCTACTGATTTACTATGCAACCTTTTTGGTCTGTGTAATGCAGAAAGTCAGACTAAGATGATCACAATAATGGTCTCTTCTGGTCTTAAAAATCTATGAATAAAGTGCTTACCTTCTCTGTATTTCAGTTTCCTCATTTGTAAATTGGGTTAATACTTGCCTTCAGAGCTCAGGGAAAGTGCTAGAGGATTATTGAATGTTTGTATAGTTCTTTGAAAAGATAAAGAAATAGCATTATATAAATTCTTAAATACTGTTATGGACTTTTCTTTAAACATTTACTAAAGCACCATTCAGCTGTCAGTTTGAATCTAATACAGTTAACACTTATGTCGATATGATATATAATGCAGACATTTCTCTACACACTCATAAGGGATAGCTACAAATTAATTTACATTGTAATTCACACGGGCCTCCTGTGCTCTGTGCATGTTTGTGGGTATGTGTTAATGTATTTGTGGGCTGGAGAGGCAGATAGATTCATGCTCGTTAGGTCTCAGAGTCTTTGCCTTTCTCCCCTGCTAGCATTGCGCAACGTGCTGTGGTTTCGTGATTTGGAACTACAGCACTGAAAGAACTGAGCTGAAACCACCAGTCTAATTTCACTTCGGTCTTTTTTCACTTGACTGATCAGAATGATTTTCAGTCACTCCAGTCAGGGCTGGAATCCCAGAGGTGAAAAGTCAGCAAGTAATCCATTTAGCCACCAAGTCCTCCAGGTGGAACTTGAAAACTATAACAATTTTGGTTTTCACTTCTCTCTTACCATAGCATTGCCATAGTTGGTGTTGTGTCAGAACTTCCATTTTAAACTGTGCTCTGCAGGAAGTTTAGAATTTGATAGAAAATTTCCTACATGCTGAAATTTGGCATCAAAGGTCGCAATGTAGGAGCCTTTTTTTTTTTTGGCACCAATTTAAAATGCAGTGGTGTTGATAAACAATAGAATTATTGGTCCAGAACGTCCCCCTTCCCCTCTTCACACACCCCACCCTGGCCCTGCCGCGAGATTCATGCACAAAGGAGAGCTTGTGTAAGCGAGCTTCCCTTTCTGTGTGGAGAATGGGGGCTCAGCTGTGTGTGGCAACTTTCTCTTCCCAACCTCTCCATATTGGTTGAGGACCTCTTCTCCCTATCTTGGATCTGTGCTGGTCAAGGGGATGTGTGGAAAGCAGGAACAAAGCTGGCAGAGGAAAACATTGTAAACAAATATACTATCAACTTAAACAAAATTTGTTATATAAAAGACACAATTCTTTACATGCTCTGTGTTACCAGCAGCTCCCTAGATTATTAAAATTGGGAGTTGAGGACCCATCTCTTTATTCTTTTTTGGTCAGCTTTTCCATTTCTTTCAAGTTGGACAACAAAAATCTGTTAAAACAGCTTCACTTTTCTTTATAAACAATTTCAGCTTTCAGACTCCAAGTCCTGTAATGTTTGTGTTACAAATACTATAGGGAAAATGTTATTTGTTTTAGATCAACAGGGACATTACAGTTATTTTTAAAAAATCATTTCTACTGTTTCAGATTTTGGGAAAGCTTGGTTCTTGGGTCAAATTTGAGTTGACTGTCCTTTTAAAAAATAAATATCGTAAGTCACTTAGGTGCATCTTTAATGTAATTGTATTCAAAAACAATGTTTTATGACTGATATTTTAAAAAATAAAATTAAAGAAACCAAACAGATAATTCAACCAGCTAAAACTGATTACATAGAGTCTATAATTTGAGCAATGGAACATTCTGAGCCTTCTACAAGCAACAAAAGCATGCTAAATGTAACTAAAATCCCGACTGCAGTGTTTCAGACTCTTGCAATTTTATTATAAGGCTTGTAATATTTGATATTTTTCTTAAATTCCAAGCTCCTGGAGTCAAGTGATTTTTTTTCTCCTTGGAAAGAAAAATTAGTTGGTAGCTCTCACTTGTGGAGAAAAGCTTCAGAATGTGAACTCTAAATGCTCAAAAACCAAAGGGCTAATAAAAAACAGAATTTTTTTTTTAATCACACACTTTTAAAGCCAATATCATGCTGTTTAGAGCCTGATCCATAATTTATTTTGAGGGTTGGCAGTATTGTGATTGCTGACGGCTTGAGGCACTAATGAGATTGGAATGTTACATTACTTTCATTATTTTATTGCTACAAATGAGCTCAGAGTAGCATTGTGGAAACAGCACTAGAATCAGAATGGAGAATGAAAACAGGGTGCATGGAGGAAGGGGGAAATTTGGGAGAGGGTGACTTGGAAGCCAGAGAGACACAGGAGAGGAGTTTTTTCTGAACAACATTTCCATTCATTTTCCATCCTTCCATTCTCAATTGTGTTCTCTTTCTCCCCTCATTTTCTTTCTCATCCCAACAAGAAAACGTTAGAGGATTAATGGCTTCTCTATGCCTGATACACTATGCACGATAGCTCTGGATGCATAATGATGTTAACCCACTCATCCACCCACCCCCAGTCATTGTTATGCATTATTCTTATTGCTCATTTCAAGTGGGCATCTTGTGAGGGGACTTTTTTCAGGTCCACTTCTCCTTGAATTTTCTAAGTGTTGAGTGGGCATTAAGCCTGTTTAAAACCTTTGATAGCTGTGCAGCCCTTAGAGAATGTACCCTCCAAAGCAAGAAAACTCATGGCTAATTTTACAGTGATGGGCTTTCCATGGGTCCTGTGTGAGTCCCATAATTTTAGCCTACATTTCCAATACACAATGTGAAGTTCATTTAATTATATGCTTGGGTAGTAGTTCTCTTAAAGCGATTGGGCTCAAGTATCAGAATGTCAAAATGGACTATGTACTTGGTTTTTGGGGGGAGAGGAAATTTTACTTATTGATATTTTGAGTCATTAATAATAATAAGTCATTACAATTTCATTGACTTGATATGAATAGGTACATATCTTAATACAGGGTGCAAGATAACCACAGAGTTTTTATTTCAGAAATTGAGCACTATGAAAAGGAACAATTATTTGAAAGACATTTATCACTGCTCAGGCTAATGCGCAATATGAAAGCTGGCTAAGCATTCCAGAAATAAAAGTCCGTTGTTTAACTAACTCTTGGTGTTTTGAAGAGAGATGGATTCAATTATTTTAAAGTTGACAAACTGTGATCAATATTCAATTACAGGTGTGTTAATTAGCAGATGATAGTTTGTCTGTATTATTAGTATAGGCTGTATGCTGATGAACATCTTTTTGTTTTGATTGCTTGGCCTTCTGCTATTAGTGACTGTCATTGTGGAGGCACAAGGCATATACTGATAGATTTGTTTGGAACTTTCAATTATTATTTGAACCACCATATTCTCAAGTGAGGGGAAATTTCTGACAAAAATTGGGTTATGAATGTTTATATTTCTATGTGCTCAGTTAAAATGTAGGCTAACCAATTTATTTCAGCATAAGCTTTCGTGGGTTATAGCTGAAATAAATTGATTAGTCTCTAAGGTGCCACAACTACTCCTCGTTTTCTTTACGGATACAGACTAACATGGCTGCTACTCTTAAACCAGTTAAAATATAGTATCCTGAAGTCCTTCTTTGCATTAACATACTGATGACAAAATCGTAAGGGGGGCAGCGGCACCTTTCTGGATTTGTCCATTAGGCCCTGCTACTGTTCATATTGTTGAACCTGGCAAAACTCCCATTGACTTTAATGGGAGCAGGCTTCATTCCTTAGTGCTCATTGTGACTAGGAGTTTTAAGTGTGAAAGTGACCATATCCTAATTTCCAGTCTGCTATCTATGGTCATGCTTCAGATATTAGCAACCCCACGTACATAATGAAAACAAAGTTTGTATATTTCCTCTGTGCATACACTGATGATATCTTTCCAGTTAGATATCAGAGTGAGGACAAAACAAGACCTAGGATTATTACTCACTGTTACATAACACTAATGAAATCCTGGAGAATTACATCCTCTTCTGTCACTGGAGATGTTGCCAGGATGAATAACATTAATAAACCATAGATGCTAAATTTAGGACATGATGTTAATCTATTGTCTGTTTCTGAAAGCTCAATTATTTAGGGTGATGGAACATTAATGCAAAGTTTAATGGCCTTTTGAGTCAAGGAATATTGGTATAGAGACAGTGTTTAATGTATTACAACCTCATTTTAACCTCCCAAATGTTGGTACATGTCAGTGAGCTATACTAGCACACCTCCAATGAGCCCATCGATTTCTGCAGAATATATACTTTACTTTTTGTAGCTCTTTTGCTTGTAAGGAAAACTTTCCTAGTGCAATAGTATATATTGCTCTCTGGCCTAGTCTGTAGACAGAGAACCTGAAATAATAGTTATGGTGAAGTTTGAATGGCCCGACATTCCATTTGAAAATTGACTCTGATGCCCAATGATGAGTACTTATATGCTAGCATTTTAAAAAATGCCCCATCTAATAATTTCATTAGAAACACCCAGTAGCTCTGCAGCAAATGTTGAGTACCACAACCTTTCCATCCCCAATCTCATCCTTGGCAGTTCCAGTTTTATTACGTATCCATTTTGTTGATATGCCTTTCTTTTTCAGGGCTTTATTCTTATACCTCTAAAGACACATTACACTACTGCTTTGTATTTTTGAGATATCAAATGTGAATTAGTGCAGATTCAATCCAGTCTCTGCTCGTTTTTTTTCTTCTTTGTATTGTGGTTTTGTCTCTCTCCTTCTATACCAGAAAAAAGAAGCTTCATTTCAATCAAGGTTCCATGCTAAAAAGGGAAGGGCAGTTACATGAAGGTGAGCAAGAGCAGGAGTGAGTGCTTTTGCTCATCAGAAAACCACTGATGTGTGACACACTCTCTGACGTCAGTACATTTTCAGTCAGAGCCTTTTACCTGGCTGCTAAATCTTTCTATCTCTGTGCTGAACTAAACTCTTCTGTATTCTTCCCACCTCGCTGTGCTTTTTCAATATGATTTAGCTGGGCAACACTTAATTAAACTCCATTTCCTTTCTTTACGCTTCAGGTGTTGTTATGCAGCTCCCTTCAAGAGGTAATTTGTGGGTGTTTATTGAAGCTATGAATTTAATAATTTTAGCTCCGTACTGTTGCATCGCAGCTGTAGTGAAATGTATTGGCATTTCTTATTAACGGGATTTTTCCTCTGTAAGCATCTTGTTTAGCCAGTGAATAGGGAAAAGAGTTGATATTATAGTCTTTCAAAATAAAAAACAGCAACTCAGTTTAGCAAGATTATTCTATTTACCTTGCCTCCTTCATAAGCAGTTATAGCCACCTAGAAAACAGAGCTACAGCATTGTAACTGGACGTTCTCTGGGAAAAGTACTGTTGGTCATAACATTATTTAATTCATCAAAATAAATGGTTCTGGGGATACCACAATGACAGACAAAAATTCAGCTTTCACATCCTGGTTTCAGCTTCCAAGATTGTTAGGTGCCAGCTGAGCCTCAGAAGCACCAGTTCCAGTCTTTAGAGATGCAGTCGACCCTGCTGTGATTTCATTGCAACAGTAGCTCTTTAACCTAATCTAGAGCTGGTCAGAAAATGGGTATTTTTCTGCAGAAAATTTTGACTTCTCATTAAAAAATTGAAAACAATTGTGGATTTCAGGTTTTTGCTGGAAAGTCTAAATGTTCCACAGGGGGAAAAAAAACCCACTTCCCATGGATATTTTCATTTAGTCAAAACCCCAATTCTTCCATCAAAAAGAGTTTTGATTAAATAAAATTGACCAGCCCTACTTAATACATTAGATGGCCCATGCAGCTATTTCAAGGATGCCTCTCTGGCTAGAGATTCTCTCTCAGAAATCTACTCATAGTGAGCATCACCTATGCCTATGAGGTGCTGATTGCCCTCAGTTGCCCTTGGTTTCACCTCACAGAACATGCTCAGCATGTCTCAGGAGAGAAGTCTATTCACCAAAACATTTATTTCCACTTCCTTACCAGCCACAGATTATCATGTTACCTAGACAGTTTTCTCAGAGATTCTTTGCCCTAAACTCAGCGTATTCACCCATATTACTTTCATTGTGCTACATGGGTGCACCATAAACCTAGTTTCTTATGGTTCTGTTGTCTACCCTTTGATACATCCTGCTTATCTCTGACTTTTGTATAATTTGAATTTACAGAGGGTTCCTCTTAGAAATATTGTACAAATAATTTCTTCTCTCTTGGCATGTAGTGTTACCTCAGGAAGTTTACATGAGGTTGAAAGGAGTTGTACGCACAGTATAGCCAAAAGGGAAAAAGGAAAGCAGTATGAAAAAGGTTAGAAACCACTCAAGTGAGCGATTTTGAACACATACATTCCCTTGTGTGTTTCTTTTTTGATCTTGGGAAAGTGGCAAGGTGGGGGAAGGATCAATGCATGGGAATATGGGGATTATACAATAATATTGTTCCAGGCTCCTTTAAATTTAAAAGCATGTGTAAGATCTAGCAATTCTGACAACGGTTGTGCAGAATTTTTGCAGGAAGAATTCTTGATTTTTTTCAAAATGTATTAGCCACACAGAGAACTCTTCATTAACCCCGAGCTTTTTCTTTTTCTTGTTCCACCTCCATTTTATTTGTTGCAAGGAAACCCCCACTTTTCCTTAATGTGTGAATTCTTCTCTGTCATTGCTGAGAATTATCCTGTTTAGCATTCATTGCTCATGAAATTTGTTTTTCCCCAGTTGTTTTCAATGTTCCACTTATCTAGACACCTGGTGCTGTACATTGCTTTTTTCCAGCAACAGTCTTGGTTGTGTGAGGAATGCAGACTGAATATTCTCACTGGTACAAAATACATCCAGAGAGCATCCCTTTACCCATGTCCCAAAAGTTCCTCCTTTTGTACAGGCAGGTGGAAAGGAATTCCCAAGATGCTTTCATAAACACCCTCTCTCAAAAGATATGTTTGCATTCCTGTGTTTGGAAAATGTTGGGTGCAGAATTCATTGAACTCACTTTGCTGTTCAAGAGATCTGTGAAATTGAATTAATTTATACAGTAAACTAATAATAAAGCTTGTGTTACAGAGTTTGTTATATAGTATACAGTATAGTCCATAATATTGTATCCATTATGGTAGGTAATATCTCACTGGAAAACTAATAACTCATTGATCATTAATTCCTTTCATGATATATGTACAGTCAACCCACAAGAACTTTACAGATAGACTGGAAAACTGTGACTAAAAGGTGTTCAAACCAGACACATCAGAAGAGAGGTGATAAACAGATTTTCTCCAGACAAATGGAAGAAGCCATTACTTCAAACTGGATGTGACCAAATTCAGTGAGCTAGTCGTTTATATTAGAGGTTGCAGGAAGAAGTTGCATTGTAAAAATACCAGCGGTGGAGAAGACATCATGTCTACATCAGACACCCTGGCATCTACACCCAGCGGGGAAAGGAAGATTATCTGCAGATACCCTTCAGTTCAAAGGCTTACTGGACTGCAAGTGAAGGGGATAGGACTTCTACGTTATCCTTCACCTAAAGAGACAAAGGAGCCAAGCTCTCAAAGCTCTTTGAAGGGTCCTCATGAGAGAGATTGGTCAGCCATGCTGGAAGAGAGACTTGGCGAGAAACACTTATGTGAACAAGAGACGTAGGTCAGGTTTTAGTCTTTACCTTGGTCTACACTGGGGTTGGGGGGAAATCTACCTAAGATATGCAACTTCATCTATGACAATAGCGTAGCTGAAGTCGACGTACTTAGATTGACTTACTGCAGCATCTTCACGGCGGTGAGTTGACTGCTGCCATGCCCCCGTCGACTCCACCTGCGCCTTTTGCGGCAGTGGAATACCAGAGTCAATGGGAGAGCACTTGGGGATCGATTTATTGCGTCTAGACTAGATGCGATAAACCAACCCCTGATAGATGGATCCCTACCTTTATTCCTTATACCTGGTATCGCTTAAACCTATGTCTTTTTGTTTAATAAACTTGTTTTACTTTTAATATAAACCAGGTCAGTGCTGTGATTGATTGAAATAAGAATGTTTGTGAAACCCCAGTGAAATTAATGAGTCGCAGTGTATTGTGTATTCAAAGGAGCAACAAACTTAATTTCTGTGAGTATTCTAGCAGAGGGCTGGACATTGCAGTGAGATATCTCTGGGGAATTTGGGAACTGGAGTGCACTGTAGGATACCTACATTGTAAAATAAAGACTGGCAAAGTCTCAAGGCATTTGCTGGTGAGGCAGATGGGCTGGTCTGACAAGCAGCTGACACACAGTCTGATCTCCAGCAAAGAGGTACAGAGGTAACAGAGTGGCTCACAGTTCTGGGTATCTGGAAGAGCATGTCACAATCACTTGCCCACCTAGATGTCTCTTCATACAGATGCTGGCTGTGTGCAATAAAAACTGTCTCATACACAGTCCCCAGATCACCTGATTTTCTGTCATAGCCTATAGATAATATCTAGACATGCTACAAGTCTACCCAATAGCAATTTTAATATGAAATAAATGTTGGAAGGAAATAGTCCTGAGGCTATTCCTATGCAATATTATATCCACTTTGCAGTTTCTTATGGGTATACAAATTATTCACAGATGAGAACATAAATTCATTACATGGAAAAACTCTTTACTTTTCACTCCTTATTTTAGAACCCGAAGGCTTATCTGGTAAAGAAGGCTTAGCTAGTACTATGGACTTTCTCATTAATGAAATGTTTAGGTTGGCTGGAAAAGAGTGAAATAAGGCAATTTACTGTCACCAGTAAAAATAAATGAAATTAAGTTGGACAATCTAACCTATATATAGGCTTATACTTCTCTCTTTTGGAGAAAAATAACAACAACAGAAACAACATCCCACTCTTTAATTTGTGTTTTTAACACTATTAAGCTTCTGGCCATTTATTGTGTTATTTATACATATACATGCAAATACTGACAAGTGCTTATTTTTAAATGTATTCTAAACAGTTAGCAGAAGAAGTGTGTGTTCTTTCTCCATTCAATGTAATGAGGAGATGAATATTTGCTGGTAATATTCTTGCCATTTCTGCTTAGTTATTACTTTAAATCCTGAAATTAGGACCAATTTTTGAAACTGAAGGTCACTGGGAAAAAGATTGCTTACTTTTGATATTTTTTCTTTCCTTACAAGAAAGTGTGTTAAAATGTGGAAGTTGTTACGTGAAAGTTATTGGCTCCCCACATTAAACTATAGCATCATCCTTCTTTATGCCAATTATGTAAATTGTTCTCAGGCAATTGGTTTGTTTAAACTGGTTTAACAAAAAGTAGGTTGATGAGTTGAGAATGAGGGTTGTGGAAAACTACTAACTAGGTTAAGCAGATCACATAGAAAATAGTTTTAACTATGTATCCAAGGAATGATTTCCATTAGTTGCATGGATGTAAGAGTTATGGCTGGATGTAGCCTCCCCTCCCTCAAAACAACCGCAACCTTTTTTTAAAAATCAGATTATGTCAGTAGTGACCAGCACAATGGAAGTGGTAGCAAAAGTGAAAGCTCTGTTTCCCCTGCCTTTGGAGTCTTCCTGTTGGCAACCTGACCAGTGTAAAATCAGGAAACGGTCCCTCCTGTCTGTGTAATGTCAGAAAATGCTCATGGTAACAAGCTGATATTCAAGTATATAAATTCCTTCTTCTCTTACTCTCCTATTCTCTAATTGTGTGTCCAGGCTACCTTTTCCTAATCCCTGTCACCATAAGTTTCACCCTCTGACGGCTAATACATACCCCTCAGAATTTGCTTCCTACTATGCAGTAGCTGAGTTGAATATTGATGCTACCTCCATCTTTTCCCCTCCATGGTACCCTAATCAGCACCAACATTGCCTACAGAAGAGGAGGACTTACAAGCTGCTCTCTCCTTCCTACCCCTGCAAGGAATTCTGTGCTCTTCCAAGGTGGCCTCCTGTACACTAGCTTTCCCTCCTGTACATTAGCTGTTGTTTAGAGGAGGAAATGCCATTAGAATAGAAGGGAGGAAGCAAGAAGTTGAAGGGTAATTATGAGGTTTGTGGTCTGTGAAGAGTGTGAGTTTGAGATTTGTGAGAAGTAGAAAAGGGTGAAAATGGGGAGAATATTGAGAAATTGGAGGGAAGAAGTACTGGAACGTGGGGAAGGAATCAGGGGTAAGAAAGAAGGAAGGCACTACTTGCAAGGGGGCCTGAATGAACCTTGATGAGGGACGGAGAAATCACAACAAGAAAAGTGAGGAAAGTGATGAAGTGGATGGGAGGATGTAGGAAAATGAGTGGAAGGGGAAATAGCACTATAAATTGAGGAAAGATATTAAGGAGACAGAGATGAAGAAAGAAAACATTCAAGGAAGGTGAAGTACAATAAATTAAACAAATTGTTTTAAGTCAAAAAAACTATGAGAAACAATTTAAAATATTATTAAAAAAACAAAACAGATGTGGTATTGGGTTTTACACACACACACACACAAAATAGGACGATGCATTGTCTATGAAAGATTCTGAGTAGCCACCCCATATCTCACCATTTTAATGTTCTTTTGTGAACAAATTCTCTCACCTAATTTCCCTCAGACATTTTTTTTTTAAATAATGTGTGGTTGCACCTCTGATTGGTCAAGCTGCATAGGGAATCATGATCTGTGTCAAGGCCCTTAAATGTGAGAAACCACATAACAGAGCAACTGCTGAAAACAGAATGAAGGAGCTATAAGTTTTTTTTCAGGAAGTGGGGAGCAGGTGAGTGGTTTTCACTCCAAAAGCTGCAGAGATAATTGGTATTGCTTCAGCAATCTAGTTTTTACAAGTACCGAGAGCCCCTCCACAGGGTAGGTTTCTATGATACACGTATTGTTTGATGTGAGGATTAAATTTTGTAAACCAAGCTATTTATTTTTACAGTTCTCCCACTGATGATCAAACAAAGTATAATGTGTTTAAGGGTGGCATATATGAAAACTTTAGAGAGTGGCTTTCACATCAGCCACAGTGTAGTACTGATAGGTATTTTGTTTGTCAGACCATAGGACTCAGAGTCTTCAAAACTGGAGAGAAGCCTGTAGAGCAGCTAGCACCAGCAAAAGTAGCCCTGGTATTGCTGTAAAATTAGACCATACACTGTCTGGGATATTTTTTACTTTTGGGGTTTAGTAATATAAAAGTGATTCCACATTTACATAACATGCCATCTGAAATCTTTTCAGTATATTTATTTTGTAAACTATTAGGCACAGAGGGGAATGTATTATAGTTAGTGTATTTACTGGTGTTTCAGAGTTCTGTCTTTCAGAACCTTCTTTCTAGAAGAGATTGTCAGATGATGCTTTGTTTTTGTTTGGCAAGGCATTACTTGAATGACACAAGTAATAATTATAGTATTTGAAAAATGACAGCCCGTGCATACTTGTTGAAAACATGCAAATTAAGGCTCACACAGGGCTTCATTATAATCGTCTCTAATTACATTATAGTTTACAGAAATATAGTAATATTTATGGTTACAGCAGAGTGAAAGCTAAAATGTAACCACACAATAGCCCTGTTGGGGTGCGACAAAATTGACCCCAGCAAGATGTGATGCCTGTGGAAACGCTCAGCACTGTGCACTCGAATAGTAACAAAAAAGAAAAGTATGTTCAATGACATTGAGGCATGTCAAGATTTGTTTGGAATTCAGACTTCTCCTTTCAAGAATATGCTGTGTGTGTAGTTAAAGAAAGTGCATGTTCCTCTTGAGCAATTTTCGGATTACTATCATTTACTTCTACTTTACTGCTCCTTGCCTAGTAAAATGCTTACAATATAAAACAGTGGAACACAAGGGCTTTGTCATTTCAATTTAAGGAAGACTTTAAGATCCTGAAAGACATGACTGATTGACTGAAAGCCAAAATCTGTGTTAAGAGAATACCATATTAAATAATTTGTCTTTTTTAAGACAACAACAGAGTCAACAGAATATTGTTTGCTACTATATTTGATTAACCCAAAAATGTCCTACTGTATACAGTGTATGTCCAAAATGTATGTCTTCATTGTCTGTAGACCAATACTGCTCTTTCTTTCCCAGCCCTTTCTCTTTCACACTACCTAAGGCCTCCTATGCCTCTACAGCTGTGACAATTCAGTTGCTTACTCCAAAGAGAGGTGATAGCTAGGCCCTGGCTGGCCTATGGACTGTCACAGTGGCTTCAGTAGCTGGTTAGCCTAGGACACTTATTGTTCTGTTGTGGGCTAGGAACATTGGATGATGCTTCTTGACTGGATAGAACCTCAAGATTTACCCTTCACTCAGTAAAAAATAGTGGGTTCTTGCAGTTTGTTTTCATACTAGATTGTATAAAGAAGTTGACTTAAGATGAGTCAGAGATGATGGAAGACTACAGAGTATTTAATCACAGATACAGCCCAACTGCCCAAATATGCCATGATGTAGTGCTCGTGTCTGTCTCCTGGTCTCCTCCACAGTGGCTGTTGTTTCAGGGTAGTCATAACATAAAGGATAGTGGTAATATAGCTGAGGAGAGCATAGGACAAATAAATGATGACTCTATCTTCAATCAATATAAATAAAATGTTTGTGGTCATATGCCTTGCTATAGTGTCCTTTTGTTTGTTATAGTATTCTGTACTTACAAAGACTCTTTTTAGTCAGGTTAGCTGCACAAGCAAATTCCTTTAGCAAATACTGTTTTTCTGTCATGTACTGTGGGTCACTCTAGAGCAGGGATTGGCAATGCTGGCACGCGGGACCGCAGGGTAAGCACCCTTAGCGGGCCCCGCCACTTTGTTTACCTGCCGTTTCGCCAATCGCGGCTCCCACTGGCCACGGTTTGCCATCCCAGTCCAATGGGGGCTGCGGAAAGTGGTGGCCAGTACTGCGCTGCTTCCCGCAGCCCCCATTGGACTGGGACAGCGAACTGCAGCCAGTGGGAGCTGCAATCAGCAAAGCGGCAGGGCCCGCTAAGGGTGCTTACCCAGCGGTCCCGCATGCCAACGTTGCCAATCCCTGCTCTAGAGTCACTCTAGAGTATCATTAACTGAAGAGCTCGAACTCTTTTTGTCTTATAAAATGCAATAAAATCTAATCTAGATCTAAACATACTAATACTGGATGAAGTATCTGTGTATTCTGATTTGGAATGATTCTGCAAGCTTTGCAAAGCTCCAGTGACTTACAGACGGGAAAAACCTTGGAACTACACATGCTATCTATAGTAGTCTTCTTCCAAGCATACTGATTGTCAATCCACGCTATCAATTTATGGATTGAATAGCTATTTAAAACTGCTATATGAAGCTTCTTCAAACATATTTTTAGATGTGCATTTGTAAAGTAAAATTCACAGGGTTCATATGGTAGAGTCTGTGAGATTTTGAGAGGGGTTTTGAAAACACTTTCACAGTCTTTTATTTATGCATGGACGACTCCTTTAGTTTGCAAAGAAGTCCTGAGTTTACAATACTACAGTAGTTGACATTAATCGACCAATTTAAATCTGCGTCTTGTACTGAGAACTGCACAGGAGATGGGGTGAACCCCTGAGCTTCTTCACATAACACCAAAGTCTCTTCATTTTATTCCTGCTGTTCCTTTTCTGCTATGTATCCTATTGGCTTCAGTGAGAGTTTTGTTTGAGGAAGGACTGGAAATTGAGAAGTTCATAGATATTAGAGAGAGAAAATTTCTACTAAATCACCCCTTCCATCTCCCTACCAGTACAGGATTGTTTCCTACAGACAGTTTTCCAGTATTTTGTCTAGTCTACTTGTAAGGTCCAGAGCAAATGGTGCTTTTGCCCACTTCCCTTGGGAGACTATTCCACAGCCTAATGTTGTGCAAGACTCAGATCCAATGTCTTTATTTCAGTCTATAAAATCATTTCTCCTGCTCGTATTTTATATACGTGAAAAAATTTTGGGGAGAAATATATATACCCCAAAACCTTTATCGCCTAGATAAAACACGTGCAGGAAAAAATGATTTTATTGATATTTGTTCAGACATCTCCTGGCTTTGTGGTAATGGAGTTTTTTTAATGATATTAATTCTATGCTCCAATGCACAGCAGCAGCCTATGCTACTGTGTTCTACAGGAGACTTGCTATGTGACAGATTTATATAACAGAACCCTAATTTCTAGTCATTAATATGAAGATGTTTTATCAATTACCTAAGCAAAAATACCCTGCAGAATTTATATCCGTTAGTTATTAAAAAGTGGTGTCTATTTTAAATTAGTTATTGGAAATAAAGAATTCAGTGAGAGAAATTAATCACTGTCAGATCCCCTTGCACAGCTCTAGGATGCCATGCTGTGTAGTGCATTTGTTTGGAAAAGGAGAAGTGTTGTTATGATTGCCTTAATAGAAATAGACAATCAAACAAATCTTAATTTAAAATATTTCTTGCAGTCATAAATCATAATGGCACTGTACTTTAAGGAAGGAAATGCAACTTCATAACATGACATAGGTAGGATACCACATTCTAGATCTTGAATGCCTTTGCCAACCATTTTTATTTGTTTGTGTCAAAGACAGTTGAATGTACTTACCAAAAGGTTTGGAGTTTAAAAATTATAATATTCTAGTTATAAAATGGTACCATGTTTGTCCTTTTGTTCTTCACCGGCAAAACATGTATTTCCCCAATGTATTTGTGAACATTTCTCTTTTAAATATGTATCTATATTAAGCATTTGTAACTTGCCTGTCATATCTAGAAGTGAATATATATTTTAAAATAAAATATTGTGGTCACATTCTAGCTCACGTTAAAGTCAATGGAAAAAGGGATAATAGAGAATCAAATATGTTAATGACTGAGCTAACCAAGGTATTTGAGTTCATATTTAGCACAAGAAAAGGAGACAATTAATTTAAACTACTCTGAAATTAAACAGAAGTGACAAAGAGCCCTGTGGCACCTTAAAGACTAACTAAAATTTTTTTAGAGCATAAGCTTTCGTGGGCTAGAAAGGATGCATCCGACGAAGTGGGTATTAGCCCACGAAAGCTTATGCTCTAAAAAAATTTTAGTTAGTCTTTAAGGTGCCACAGGACTCTTTGTCACTTCTGCAATTCCAGACTAACACGGCTACCCCTCTGATTCTTGAAATTAAACAGTAAAAGAATGTAGATGGAAATTCTGTAAGTGGAGTATAATTGGTATTTATATAATCTAGTTTGCTTATTTGTATAATCTTCTGTTGTCTAAAATAATATGGCATCATTAGGAACAACTAGTGCAGTCTAAAAATTAGATGTTTTGTGATATAACTGATAAACACGAAAAGGAGACTGACGTAAATGGGCTTCAAGGCCTGTTTATAGCCAACATTTTCCCATGGGCCATGTTCAGATGAAGATCCCATTGTTCAAGCATTGTATATATACTTTGGCCTTGTCTACACTGGAAAATTTCTGCTCAGTAAAGTAGCTTTCTGTATTGTAACTCCCAATTGTAACACTGCTAAGCCACTTTGTGCACAGAAACGTAAAAAAATCACCCTGAAGAGAGACATACAGCTTTCTGTGCTGGGGCTACAGCGCTGTGGTGTCAGTGTAGACTTCCTGGTTGATTACAATGCTTTGCTTGGCATCCAGGAGGTGTCCCACAATGCCTGTTCTCGCCTCTCTGGTCATCAGTTTGAATTTTACTGCCCTGCCCTCAAGTGACCAACTGTAAGCCCCACCCCTTAGATTCCCCTTCCTGTTTGCTCAGTGATGTATGCAGTAGTCTCAGCCCATATTTCCAGGTGGCCATGTCTGCTCCACATACCAGGTGATCCCCCGCTTGGAGCGATGCCGAGCTGCTGGACCTCATCACCAGCATTTGAGGAGAGGAGGCTGTCCAGTCCCAGCTGTGCTCCAGCCGTAGCAATTGTTATAACTATGGACAGATTTCACGATGCATGACAAAAAAGGGCCATGACCGGGACACAATGCAGTGCAGGGTCAAAGTGAAGGAGCTGCGGAACACCTACCACAAGATGCGGGAGGCAAACCACCACTCTGGTGCCATGCCCATGAATTGCCTGTTCTACAAATAGTTGGACACAAAATTCGGCAGTGATTCGCCCCTCCACTGCGAAGGCCACTTTAAATACTTTGGTGGCTCATGTGTCAGTCGAGAGTGGATCAAGCCAGGAGGAGGAAATCTTGGATGAGGATATGGAGTGGGAGGGGGATCCAGAGGCAGAGAATGACTCAGGGGTCAGGGATGCATGTAGCCAGCTCTTCTCTACTCTGGAGGAGGATAGCCAGTCACAGTTGTCAGATCCTGGTGAACTGCAAACAGGAGAGAAGGCCCCTGATAAGTGGCTTTGATTTTGGGAATCACTGAAGCGAGTTATTGGGGGCAGGAGGGTTGCAGAAAGCAGGCTTATGTCTGTATGATGCGTGTACCACCACATACCCAGTCTGAGCGGTGGAACAGGCTGTTGATTGACTCCCTCACTTCATGGGAATCTGCCTCAGAGATCTCCACAAAACTCTCATGGAGATACTGGGCAATCCATTGCCACAGGTTCTTTTGCAGAGATGCTTTGTTTCTTGTCCCATTAAGGGTAATTTTCCCATGCCACTGTGCTGTCGGGGAGTGGAGACCATTGCTGCACACAGATGAGCTGCATAAGGGCACTGGTGGAAGCTGCTGTTTTGGAGAAGACCCTCTCTTGATTCCGTGCTCACCCTCATCAGTGAGATATTTTCCATAATGAACACAGCCTGTAGAAAATGTGGGGACAGTAATGATTATAAGCCCTCCCCTCCCCCATGCCCCAGTGCTGGCTCTCCCCAAGAGCCACATGCCCTGTGTACAGTATGGTCCTGGAACACTCATTTCTCATGCCCCTGAGCTTACCATTTTGGGAGTCTTGTGACTCATGTATGCTTGCTTGGGGGTCAGCCAATTAGTGATAGGTATGTGAATAGTGGCTGTGTTTTAAATCACTAAATCAGTGGTCTGTGTGCTGCAAACAATACTGCTTCTGTAAAACGTTGTGTTTTGGCTTCACAGATATGACCTTGGGAGCTCAGCCTCCCTCTTTGTTATCGCCGGCTGAATGCAGGATTAGAAAGCAGCCAAGAAGAACTGAACAGGACTTTCTGCATGATGTCATTATGCACTCTGCGGCTGAAAAACAAGAACTGAAGGAGTGGCAGGACAGTGAAAAGAGGGACTGAAAAGAGAACATGGTGCACCAGAATGAAGCCATGGGGTGGCTCTTAAACATTATGGAGCGTCAAGCAGACGTGCTCCAGGCAGTACTAGCACTGCAAACCAAGCAACTCCACACCCATCCTACCCTGCAACCACTGTCGCAAAACTCTTTCACATGTGCCCTCCTAGACACTGCCGGCACACTCTTATCAACCTCCTGGCACCAGTCTGTACCCACTGCATTCCACTCCTCCCCGATCACAGTCCAGCACTGCGGACTTCCAGTAGCCACTGCACTCAACACCTGTCCCTCTGCAGTTTAGCCCTGCTGAAGTACAGTACCTGCTGCACTGTAATCCAAAGGAGAAGGTTGCATATGATACCTGGACATACACAAATCTTTAACCAGTCCAGGAGCCCACCTCCATCTGAGACCCTCCCTTCCCCTATCCCCCTTAGTGCTGATGTGTTTTTTGTTTGTCTGTCTCCTTTGTTTGTTGTTTTTAATAAAATAATTGTTTTGGTTTGAAAGCAACCTTTATTCTATTAATTGAAAACAAACAGAGCCCTGCAAAGCAACAGGCAATTTTTTTAACCTTCATAGTGCATAGTCTGCACCAATCACAATCATCTCCTGGCATTACAAGCACTGCATTCCCAAACATTGCAACAAATATTAGTGGCTTTCAGCTTCAAATTTGCTGCCTCAAGGCATCCCTGATCCTTATGGCCCCACACTGCGCCCCTCTAATGGCCCTGGTCTCTGGCTGTTCAAATGCAGCCTCCAGACACTGAGCTTCAGCAGTCTAGCCCTGAGTGAAGCTTTCACCCTTCTCTTCACAAATATTATGAAGCATATAGCGCACAGCTATAAGCATAGGAATATTGTCATCGACCAATTCCAGCCTTCCACTTAGGCAGTGCCAGTGGGCCTTTAAATGGTTAAAAGCACACTCAACAGTCATTCTGCACTTGCTCAACCTGTTGTGGAAGTGCTCCTTGCTGCTGTCAAGGTGCCTTGTTTATAGCTTCATAAGCCATGGCACCAAGGGGCAGGCAGGGTCTCCCAGGATCACAATGGGCATTTTGACTTCTACGGTGATCTTCTGGTCTGGGAAGAAAGGCCCTTGCAGTTTCCTGAGCAGGCCAGTGTTCCAAAAGATACATGCATCATGCACCTTTCTGGACCAGCTTGTGTTAATATCCGTGAAACGCCCATGGTGATCGACAAGTGTGAGCCACAAGAACCATAGAGAAATACGCCTTCCAATTAATGTACTCAGTGGCTAGGTGGTCTGATGCCAGAATTGAAATATGTGTGCCATCTATCATCCTTCCACGGTTAGGAAAGCCCATTTGTGCAAAGCCACACACAATGTCCTGGTTTTTCATAGGTTGTGATTAATGACCCTGCACACTTCCATCAACATGAGTCCAACAGTTCACTTTCCCACTCCAAACTGTTTAGAGACCGATTGGTAGCAGTTTGGAGTAGCCAGCTTCCACAGTGCAATCACCATGCACTTCTCTAACAGCAGGGCAGCTTTCATTGTCATGTCCTTGCGCTGCAGGGCTGAGGAGACCTCATCACACAGTCCCATGAATGTGGCTTTCCTCATCCAAGAGTTCTGCAGCCACTGCCCATCATCCCAGGCGTGCATGATGATGTGCTCCACCACTCAGTGCTTGTTTCCAGAGCCCAGAAGCAGCATTCCACTGTGGTCAGCACCTCCGTGAATAACACAAGCAATCTCGTAACTACCACACATGGCAAGATCAATGTTGAACTGTTTTTGCCTTTGTAGTTTAAGGAATAACTCCACTGCCACTCATGAAGCGTTGGTCAGCATATTGGTCAACAGTGTGGGCTCCATTCCTGCAGACCGAAGGGCAGAGCAAAGCATGCAGTATACAAACCATTGAAAGATGGTGCCAAATTTGGATGGAAGCACAGGGATCGTTGGGATGAGAAGTGATGCGTCATGGGGCATTGGGACAGGACCCAGGATTCCGTATGACCCCCCTGCCCCCACCTTCCCACAACTCTTAGTGGAAGAAGAGGAAGAGATGCTCTGTGGGATAGCTGCCAAGAGTGTACCACTCCAAATAGGGCCACAAGTGTGAACATGCTATTGCCCAGGCAGCTGACAGCATGAACACACAACAACAGTTTCCCTTCAGCGCTCTGTGAGCAGCACTGTAACTTCCGGTGCTGTAATTCTGCCAGTGTAGACATACCCTTAGACAAAGACAATCCCTACACTTAAGAGTTTACAGTCTAAACAGAGAAGACAGACAAATGCTGGGAAAAATGAACTACTCTTTACATCCATGTTACGAACAGGGTGCCAAAACAGAGAGATCAAATGATTTGCCTAAAAATAAACACTGAAAGTCTGTAGAAGTCCTAGTCCAGTAATTGAGACACATAAGCATATTTCTCTATTGACTTAAGTGATATTACTTCAGTGTAACTGAAAGCATGATTTGATCCAGCATAGCCTGTAATAGTAAAATATATACATACTTATTTACATTCGTGTAGCAATGGCGGAACCTACCATCAAAGGATTAATGCAACTACTGCTCAGTAAATAGTTATCCTTCATTGAGACACAATCTGTATTATTCCCATTCTTACCATATCCATCCACTGATTCTCCCTTCATGTGACGAGATGCACTTCTTACAGTCTTCTTCTTTACATTTTTTATGTTCTGTTTTGGAGTGTGCCAGCCTTTTTCTTCGAAAACAAGCCGGCACTAACATAATCAGATCAGCAGTATAGTTCTATATTTTTGCCAGTCACCTTTAAACACAAACATGGTGCTCCCACTGTTCTACATGCCCCCAACAAATCTGCTTGCCTAGCAGGAGCTCTGCTTTTTTATTGATGGCACAACTAACTAGAGACACCACCTCTGATTGAAACACCCACCCTTTAACTCCCTGCTATGCTGTGCTTCCAAACTGTCGGTCAGATCATGATGCTAATTGTGAAAACAAGAGTAACCAACAGAAGAATCTTCATTCCAAAATTCTGACTTCGAAATGAAATTTTGTAAATTTGTTAGCAGATTTATAAAATATATTTCATTACATTAATGTGATAAAAATATCCGTAGGGAAAGGGGCAGATTTTTCACTAATTAAGGAAACATAGTAAATTACATACAGCTGGGCTTTGCTCTTTCACTAATGAATTATATGGTGTCTACAGTAACTCATTTATATTACCATGCAGTACATACTTTCTTCTGCTGGCATCTCCTTTTTTATAAATATGTCCAGAGGAGAGATGGATAATGATTTTGTATGAGGCAATGTGTTTATTCAGCTAGTCTGTCTACACAAGCCTTAGGTAGTGATCTTAGCAGATGAATTTATTTGCTTGCATTAAAGGATTGCATTCGCAAGGTTTTATCCTACTCTCTGAACGTCTTCAAAAGAAGATACTTACTCAGTTGGTTGTGTGGATGAGCTGTCAAAGCCCTCACAATGTGCATTGTGTTAATAAATCTCCTCCTTTGACCACACTTCAGTTTTTGCTTTCTGCTGAAATGGAACCTGACTAGCTACTGCCTGAAGTGCATAGAAAGTATCTCACATTGTACAAAACTGCAGGGTAGGACAAGTAGAAAAAAGGGGAATGGTGAGTGTCAGAGGAGACAGGCATAGTGAAAATTCCATATAGTTGGACTAGCAAGGGAAACAAGCACAGATCTATAGTGACAGTATGAAAGCTCTGGCACTGGTAGAGTGACCAGATGTCCCAGTTTTATAGGGACAGTCCCAATTTTGGGGTTTTTTTCCTATATAGGCACCTGTTACCCCTCACTTCCTGTCCCGATTTTTCACACTTGCTGTCTGTCATCCTAGGCACTGGATCACAGGGCTGAAGTTGGAGTAGGTCTGGTATGTACTGTATTATGGTATTTATATTTTGTTTTCAGAGATACTAAAGATAATAGCCTGAATAGCCTATATGAAGTAGAGGAGGACAATGGGTTTGGTTCAGATTATTAATCAGTGAGACATCACATAGCCATAGATTCCAAAGATTTGTATTTCTTTATACTCGAGTATGCTGGCATTTTCTGTTTTTGGCGTTTCTCTATTTACTATTTTATATCTATTTCTTGATATACACAAAGACACTTTGCTGGCAGGTGTTCTGGCCCCATAGACCTTTGACAATCAAAGTCAAAACCTCTATACTGTCATTGTCTTTACCGGCATGTAGGTTGCTATCTTGCCTTAATTGGACCAATCAGTACTAGCCATTGATGTACCCTCTGGGGTAAACCAAATGTTAGAATAGGTTTGGTTCAGATTATTAATCTGTGAGACATCAAATAGCCAAGTTCAATCATTTAGTATTAATCAAATATTAGCCATCTAGCATTAATCAGCACAAACAGAACGACAACACTTACCAGACTATGGTGTAGCCCTGCTGCTCTCACTGGTCCCAACTGGTCAGAATTTTATGGATTTTATACATTACTTGTTTACTCCTTTCTGCAGTTGGAGTTAGCTGTGCACCTAACATCATCCAGCCACCATCAAATGTCAATCTTGTAGTTAATGGTCTAGACAGCAAAAGTCACCGATATGCCCTAACACACTCCATCTGTCCAACTTCACATACTTAAAAACGATCATAATAATTTGGCCTATTTAGCAACAAAGACAATACTAGGTTATGTGTTTAGCTGCAGAACACTTCTCAATCAATTATTTAATTTTGCACTTTGGAACATACAGAACTTGCATTATCCAGTCTTATATTAATGTCACATTTGTGTTCAAGCTTCCCTGTGCACCTGCAAGATGAACTGTGTTCCCTGTATTTGCCTTTCTTGTGGTTCAATTACAATTTCATAACTTGTTGTTCAAACAGCATAGCCAATCACATTTCTCTAGCAGGAGCATATGGAGCTGAAAACAACCTTTAAGCAACTGTAAAAATAGGTTATGAAAATGGGCTGTGGTCAAATATAGCCTCTTATTTCTCTTGACAGAACCATGAGGAATGTTTGGAACTCTAGGCCTACATGGCAACACTCAGATGCCCACACATAATTCTGTCTGTGATCTGGTATGTACAGTCAATGGGGTTTTGGACCCTCTGGAGAAATTGATACGGCATTGGCTAAGTTTGGAACCAGTAACCATATGATGGCAGAGGGAGGCTGGATAATTCTTTGAAGTTTTAGTCAGTGTGTGTGTTTTCTTTGTTTTTAAGTGGTGCTTGCTAGAAGGTTTACATGGTCAAGGTTTGTCTCCTTTAGTACTTATGCTGAAGGAAACATAAAATGTTCTGCATTTGAGTTGAGTTCAGATAAGTTTGCAAAAGTCTGGATGTGTATTCAACCATTTGAACCATTGGGGTCCGAAAATTGTGCTAGAAAGCTTTCCTGCTTTTAATCAGCATTCGCACAAGAGCAGCATTTCTACTGGTATTCCTGGGATGTGAAGAAGTGAATAACGGGAAATTGTAAGTGAATAATGGGAAATTGTGCTGGGAAGGGAGGTTAATTGAATAGTTTCAGACCTCCAGAAACATTCAATTTGGGTTTGATTAGAATTTTCTGTGAAGAATCTGAGGTTGGAAAGATGAAATGGAGTTTATATTATCAGAACGGATTTTCCCATTGTTCATCCCAACTTCGTGTTATTGCAGTCTCTCCTGCTGAATACATTAGGAAGAACTAAAGAGCCGCATGCTGTACTCCCCACACTGAAAGTCAGTTTTTCTCCAGCAACCTAAATATGGATTCTATGCTTTGACCGACAGAAGCTGAGACTATGGCAAGCTGAATGAGTTCATTTTGAACAGAGTGATGATCATTTTCCAGAATTAGGTTTTTCTACTGATTGAAGCACCATTGGTTCTGTTCCAAGAATAGCCATGTGACCTAATAATGGACTCAGGGGGCGGAGTGCTAGAGTCATGAAGGCATTCAATCTGTATGCATCTGTGTTTGTATGTGTGAGAGAAATGGGGGTGGTTGTATATAAAGTGTAGTTTCTGTGGTTGGGAGTTATTAGAGACAAGGGCCTAAAAATAAACAGTAAAAACCTAGATTATAGTGAAACTTGTTGAAATACAGTAACAGTTTAATGGGTCTCTAATCAGTGTCCCCCTAGACAGTAGTTTCTTAGACTTACGACAAGCAGGGGAGCTGGCTATAGATTTTTTTTCTTTTTACTGCCGTTCTCATTTTTATTTACGATGGTGCTTTAGTGAAGCACAGCAGGCTAGAACTGTGCCTTGGTTACTTTGCCCTTATGAAGTGTTCAGAACAACAGCAGCACAGTTTTTAAAAGGGTTGATTTCAATAAATGTGTTGACTAAATCGGACTTAAAAGATGATTTGTCTATAAGGAGCTCTGTCATGTTTGGAGGTGAGGAAGCTAATTCTACCTTATTCGTACAATGTGACTGCTATAATTTTATTCTTTTTGGGGAAAACCCTGTGATCATTGAGTAAAACTACTAACTGTATTGGTTTGTTCCTCCATAAAAGGAAGTACTGAAATTAAAAGGGATTTCTACTTGAGTTCTAGAAGAACCTGAAAGAAAATATATGAAATGTTTGCTTTTTAGAAGTAAATTGCCTTTAGAGATGTAGTGGGGAGAGCATTGGCAGTGGTGAACACCTTTGTGACATACTGACCAATAAGCCTTTCTCTGAAGACCAATTCAGAAAGATTATTTTATAGTGAAATAAATCTACTATGGTATGATTATAGGTAGGGAGCATATAGTCTTAAAAAAAATAAATCCTGGTAGCCAGGGACTTACTTCTGGACTAAACTTTGCTGGCTGGAGCAGAAAATCATCTAATTTAAATCCAGTTCCCAGCCTGTCTATATTATCCATATCCTGGAACCCAAACTGAGTCATATTCCAAAGCCAATGAAGTACAACACACTCTAAAAACCAGGAAAAGCCCAACCCATTCTACCCCAGTCAAATCAGCACACACATGCGCATTCTGAATATCAAAAAGCTTGCACTCTGACTCTAAAACTCTTTGATTCAGAGTAGTATACAAATGTTGTACAAGCTGCATCTAATCTGCCTGAAAAGGCTTGTCATTTTACAGCTGAAATGCAGATTGTTAATTGTTTGCACCAGATATTATTTACTGTAATAATTTCTGGACCAGATGATAACAGTTAACACTGACTACAATGTTTTGATGTTATATCATGCCCCAATGCATTTGTACTTATTACCAGATCATTACTTCAAGGGTAAAGTTTCCACAATTTATAGAAGTCATTATGCTTTGTCATGTAGTAACCAGACCAAGTAAATTATTGAAATGGCTTTTTTCCCCCTCTTCTCAATTGCCCACTTTCCCTATATTTTAACTATTAGGTATTGTGTTCTGAACTGTGTTTCAGAGAGAATAGAATTGTGTCATATGAAGGCCACAGATATCTTCAGTTTCTTCTGCTTTAACATGATGTACATAGCGCAATTCAGTCATGTAAGATCTGTCTTCCAATTATTTTACTGATTGCTTCTGATGTTGAGAATGGATTTCCTACTCTTAATATGCTTGTTGGTTTGACTGCATCATTCATTTTACTGTTGCTTACTTTGCACAGATTGTTACAGGTCCAGTTCTTCAACCCATGTCTCCTTGGAGGTTTTTGCCTCCAGGGAAACTGAGACTGTCAAGATTCCTTGTTTACATTTGCTTGTTCTGTGTGTGTGGGTGTGTGTCTATACATGTGTACAAAACCTGGCAATGAAATCTACACCATGCCTGTATGGAAAGGTTCTTTCCGTTAGGAAAATATAAGCCGCTGTATTAATTTTGGGCCATTTATCCAGGCTTACTGTTGAGTTTTACAGTCTAGGCTGCAAATTGCTCCAGTGATAGGTATGGCCTCCGGCAGAGCAAAACAGGAATTCAGCCTCAAAGCTAACTTCCAAGTCTAAGCATTTACAGCTAAAATCCATACATTTTTTTTTTCAGTAGAGGAGAGGCTGGATGCAAGTCTTTACTTGCAGTGTGAAAAGTTTGGGTTTTTTTAACTCAAAGTATTTTTGAACAGAAGCCCTTGTGTATCAGCCTAATTTACATTTAAAATAATATTTTATAATATTTAAATTTTGAATGGTGTTGTGTGCTAATTTCCATTTCAGCATTTGCATATGCTTTCAAACAAAATCTGGTATCTTTGGAATGATATGGAGATTACAGTACTGGGAAAAAAACCCTACCTTGCTGGCTCTGTGTGTCTGTAATTTCTTGGAGGCAAAAGTACAGTGCTAAATTGAACTGAAAAATTAGAAGCCCCCAAAAAGATTTGAAAAGTTTATTTATTTGTATAATAAGGGGAAGGGAGATGGGAAATGGGAAGAACATTTTTAAATTGCAGTCCATCTTGAGAGGACTTCCCTCTCCACAACCCAGTTCAGGCTACTGTCTTCCCACTACATAGCATCTCTTAGTAAAGGCATCTAGGGATGCCTCCTGCTTGTTGCCAAGTATCCAGATTCTTTGTCTCATTGAAGACAAAGGAGGAGGAAGAGGATTCAGCTAGCACCAAGTCTCCACTGACCATCAGAGTTAGAGGTCTGCTTGTGTCTAATTTTAAAGCCCAAGCTGAACCTGACTAGACCACAGCCCACCATGGGCCGAGAGTGTTGAGTTGTAGTTGCGTGTTGTTGGATTCAGGCCGGGTTGCATGGACAGGCTCGGAGCAGCTGGAGCCAATGGAGCAGCCTGGCTGGGGCACTGCGAACAACTCCCATGCTTCTGCCATTCACAAACCTGTCCTGCCTCTGCTTCTACCCCCTAGATGCCACAAGGAGACAGAGTCTGCCTGCAGACTCAACCCCTGGACCTCCTGCCTGCAGCCTGGTGGTGCAACAGCCCAACACCATGAGGGCAAGGGGCAGCCCCCATCCTCCTCTGCTCCGCTGCCACTCAGCCCCAGTGCGGGGTTCTGAGGGTATGGCAGGTAGAGGCAGCAGGGCAGGGTAGAGTGTGTGGTCTCAGCTGGCCACCCCATACCCACTCCATTCACAGCTGAGCCACGCCGTGTGTGTCTCAAAGCAGGATATAGACTGTGAAAGTACCTGGGCAAAAAAGGAGACAGATTGTTTTAGAAGAGGAATACTTTTTTAAGAAATGGGCAACCGCTTTGCAAGACCAAGCTAATAGAGGCTGGAACGGCTGCCTAGCCTAGAGGCACTGGTCAAACAGAGAAGAAAGAGAAGGGGCAAGATCAGACTTGGGAGCTGCAATCAGGACTGGTTGTTGTTTTTCAAAGATCTGTAACTCTATAGAGCACTGTGTTAAGTGTAAAGCGTCAGTCGTTCAGAAATTCCTTTCCTAAACCGGTATTCCTTGCTTGTCTGTCATATTGTTCCTGAAGGGGTTAAAAGCACTAAGCTTCCACAAAGGGGTGGAACTCTGAGAAGTGTATATAAGCA
Source organism: Dermatemys mawii (assembly GCA_007922305.1). Classification (NCBI taxonomy): domain Eukaryota; kingdom Metazoa; phylum Chordata; order Testudines; family Dermatemydidae; genus Dermatemys; species Dermatemys mawii. The sequence continues at coordinate 79,755,207 of ML677333.1, forward strand.
ACTAGGGGTTGGGGTTGGGTGGGACCAATGGCCGAAGTACTCATTTTGAGATTAAAGGCAGCGGACTGTGGGGTCCCACCGCACAGGACTGGTGTCAGATATGGAGTCTGTACTGAAGAGTGTGTCTGAGAGACCCAGAACTAGGAACCAGTCACTGCTCAGACTTAGGGGGCTTAGAAGCATGTGTGATCCAGCAGTTGGGTTCATGTACAACAGATCAAGGTCTATCCAGACAGGAGTATAAGGCCAAGTTGTGACACATACTTCACACGGCTTCACGTGTTTAGGTTAGGTGTCTGTGCAAGTGAGAGGAAAAAGATGAAAGGAGCTATTAGAAGGGAAGTATATACAAAGTATTACTGAATATATGAACCGGTGCTCTTTATACACAGATCATAAATGGCTAGTTTTATTACTGTATGTATAATTTGGTAGAATATGTGGATTGGGCCAAATAGATGACAAAAACCTGTCCCAAAGAGCTTACAGTCTAAGTACAAAGTAGTGCAATATAAAATGGAACGAACATAGAGAAGTATATGGTCACTGTAATTGTAACTGATTTTCGATTTGTTGTACAAAATCTGTCTTTTCAGTGGGCATTTAAGGGTTAAAATGCAATGAGTATCTATTTGTATTAGTCTATAGGGCTGCCTTTTAGTTTCTAATAAATAGTTGACTGTGAGGATGTTGGTTTGGTAGCTATTTTTATCTGTACTTCCTTAGTGCAATTGTGAAATGATCTATCATAAAATAAAATGCACCCTTCTCAAGTTTATTCACAATCACTGTGGAGAAATGTATTTTAAAATTTGTGACAATGGTAATTCATACTTCAGAAGGTTTTTATAGTCGAGGATGTATTCATCCTTCCAGAACCATTGTGGCTTTATTAAGCAGTAATCACCGGTAAGAGGAAGTGCACTCTCTTGAGATTTAAAAGACATTGATTGTAAATCTCAGTACTGTTAGTGGTTCATGACACGGAATGAGATTATTAAGATGCTCATATTATTTAAAAATAATTACTTAGTAGTATCCAGTGCTTTGCAAGTAAATTACAAATAATCTGACTCAGTAGTAATGACCTTTGTTTCGTTAGGTTACAAGGGAGGTGCCTGTGCTACTGAAATGCATTGTCTGTGTTTTTAAAATGTGCCTGCTACAAAAATGGAGAGTGAATCTCTGTCAATGATGAATGCTGCAGTTTACACTGCTGTTGTGAAATACACTTTACTCTAGTAAACCTGTCAAGTTTGTTCTTAAGCAATCTTTCCTCAATGTAATTGCTACCAATTACATACTTTCTGATAGCTGATGTGCCATGTAGTCACCAACTATTAGACACACGTAGGTATCAAAAAGGGATTGAAACTCTCACATGTCCACTCTGCTTACAAAGTGACTCAAAAGCAAGGAGATGAACTTAGGACACCATTACCATTTTTTGGTGGGCCCGTGAGAAAACATTTTCTCCTCTCTCTTCCAAAATGTCACCAGTCGCTGATCATCATCATAACACCACAATGCAAAGGGCTGGCCTGAGGATTTTAGGGAGGATTAGTGAGATATATTCTAAAGAATCTTCTTAAGGGAAAAGGGTAAAATTTTCTAGTTTCTCTGAATTTCTGTTTCGTAAGGCCTAGAGGCTAGCTTTGTTCTGGAAGTGAGAGAAAGTCACAAGAATGGTTATTCATATGCTCACTAGCACCCTCTTCCTTGTACTGATGATTTCTGTTGGCATCTTGGCTATGCTAAATGTGGTGTGTGGTGCTTTAGAGCAGGGCACTTGAGCCAGGACTCCTACATTCTGCTTCCTCCTCAGTATCTTTGTCTAGATTTGCCCATCTGCAAAATGGTTATCATTTAGGATTCACAGAACAACAGAACACCTGTTATGAGAGAGAGAGAGAACCTTAGTTCTTGACCAAAGAGCTTACAGTCTAAAACATGAGAAAACCAAGGCGTGGGGGATATTTGGAGAAGGATTATAAATGCAAGATCCTGGGTTACCATAATTATAAGGCTCATGTCTCTTTCTCTCTGTATAAAATGTTAATTCTAAAATGAGATATTTCTTTTCATCATAACTGTGAACAGTGGGAAGAAATGGGTATAAGACTGAGAAGAAAATAAAAGCATAAAGGGAGGAGGATGGTCAAGTGATTTGGTGCTAGCTTGGGGCTTTGGAGACCTGGCTTCAATTCTCTTCTATCTTAGTTCTCCTGTGATCTTGGCAAGTTACTTAGGCTCTCTGTGCCTCAGTTCCCCTAAAATGGTATAATAATAATACTTCCCTACTTCCCAGGAGTTTTGTGAAGATAAACACATTAAAATTTGTGACATGTTGATACTATAGTATTGGAGACCATATAAGTACCTTATATAAATGGGGAAGGGTTGTGGTGGTGGGATATGGACAAGCAATAGGGACATGGAAGAAGTTGATACTGAGTGAGGAAAAAGTGATAAATGATGAGAAGGCTGCTAATGAGATAGCACAAGCATGATAACAGAAAAAGATAACAAACCAAACAGCACCTCTGAAGTGTTTTCAGAAATGACTGCCCTCTGAAATAGAGGATGCACATGACAAGTGAGAGGTAAGGGGAAGAAAAAGGACAGCAGCCTACACCTGCTCATTGTTCCTCAGCTCCAGAGGTGGCAGGGAGTGGCTGACGCACCAAGTTTGGTGCTATTCTTGATCGAGCAAAGAAAACTGGTGTGAAAGTCTGTTTCTAAAACTCCATCTCTCTGCAGGGGTGGAGGGAAATCTCTTCCTCATGAAAGTTGGCTCTGACAAATGCATGTGGTTGCTAGGTCTCCTGCCCCATGGGAAACTATTGCTGAGAGAAATGCAGGGGATTTAGTGCCTCAGGAGCCCTTCCTTGGCCCTCCAACTGCAGTGTCTAATGAAGGGAAAAAGCAAAACAGTGCTTCGGATGTCTGCAGGATTATAACTTTCCATGTACTGTGAAGTTTAGTTTGTACAATGCATTGAGAGAGATGTTAAAAAGACAAAACATATTAAATAACTTGGGAATATTTCTGGAAGCCTTGAAGGGAGAACTTTGATTTTCTATTTTGTATTTTTACTTGTCTAGAAGTTTGACACGGGAGTCTGTTTTGTTTTATATTTTTTGTATTGGCTGCCAATTATCTTCAAGTGTCATTAGTTTACACAAACAGCTTACGCGAGTTAAACACAGCCAAATAGCAGCCTCATCTTGCATGGATGTGCTGGGGCCTTTGTCCAAATATGGGCAAGCTGACCTTATTTAGCACAAACCCTATTCCCCCATAGATGCTGAAATCTGCAGGCATTTTTCCATCAGCAAAACATTTAAAATCATAACCTTGACTGAATGTGCCAGATTGAATGGCCAACATACAGAGCTTGAGGTCTTCAGAAAGATCCTGCACAACAGGGAGGATCTTTCAAAGGCTTTTAGAAGGAGTCCGAACAGTCAAAACTATAACTAGCACAAATATTTTTAAAAGATCTTTTTATGTTAGCAGTAAAAATAGCAATGATGATCTCAGCAAGGGCATTTCCTATCAAATCATGGGATTAATGCTTAGAAGTAATCTCTGCTCACCTAAGGGTCATTAATTCCAGAGAGTGCCCTGTGCTCTAACAGTTATTGCTCAAGTTAAAAATAAATAAAATGAACAAAATAAGTAATAAATGATAGGGGAAAAAAAAAGACTGGTTGCCGTTACAATGTAGATATGCCTGCAGCACATACAAGGAAGTCAGCATCTATTAATCACTCCCCAACTTGATTGATTTGCTTCAGTTTGTTAGAGCTATGCACAGTTGTGTAAAAATAGAATAAAATGAAATGAAAAGTGTAACCTGCTCTTGGGGCAGCTATGCAATTATCCACCTGCATTTCAGACCTATACATCTCTTGAGTGGAGACTGCCAATTTTTATTGTGGTAGTTTTTGCATGTGCTCTGTAGATTAATGTAATTTGAAAACTAGAATGAGAGAATCAATTTAATTTTATTTGAGACCTGAAAAAAAGAGAGATGGGCTTTCTAGTATTGGGTCATAGGACACTGAAAGCCAATTTAGGTGCCTAAAGTTAGGCGCCTGATTGCCAGAGGTGCTGATCTCTAAGAATTCTGATTAAAATTAACTGTTTAGCAATTCTGAAAATTAGGCCCTTACTTGGATTCCTACTTTAGGCACATTTGAAAACATTGGCTCAACTTTTTACACTGGGCCAATAGATAGTTTAGTATTTTTAAAGGGGAAAAACACATATCAATAACAATTGTTTACAGAGCTCAGCTTTTTTTTAATCTTCCTTCATTAATGCTCTGCACCCTTTATTTTCAATATCTGTTAACATCACAGACAATTCAAATGGACTCTACTAGGATTAGCTTGGTCTTATTACCCAGTCTTTCACATGAAAGTTAGGTATGAAGAGCTTCAAAAATAAGTAAATCAGGTATGGGAAAACTTTTTGGCCTGAGGGCCACATCGGGGTTCAAAATTGTATGGAGGGCCAGGTAGGGAAGGCTGTGCCTCCCCAAATTGCCTGGCCCTGCCCCCTATCCAACCCCCTCCCACTTCCTGCCCCTGACTGCCCCCCTCAGAACCCGTGACCCATCCAACCCCCCCTGCTCCTTGTCCCCTGACCGCCCCTTCCAGAGACCCCCACCCTAACTGTCCCCCCAGGACCTCCCCCACCCAACCCCCCTTGCTCCCTGTCCCCTGACTGCCCCGACACCATCCACTCCCCCTGCCTCTTGACAGACCCTCAGGACGCCCGTGTCCTATCCAACCCCCGCTGCTCACTGGCCACCCCCTCCAGAGACCCCCACCCCTAACCATCACCCCAGGACCACATTCCCTATCCAACCCATCCTGCTCCCTGTCTCCTGACTGCCCCTGGCTCTTATCCAACCCCCTGGCCCCGGCCCCCTTACCATGAGGCTCCTAGCTGCGTGTTTGGCTCTGCACGGAGCCATACACGCTGCCCCCTCCCCTGGAGCCATGCTGCTGCACGCTCCCGGGGGGCAGCATGGCTCTAGGATGGGGGGAAGGTAGGGAAGAGGCTGGGGGCAGCCTCCCCGGACGGGGGGGCCGGATGGTCCGGTCCAGCCTGCGGGCCATAATTTGCCCACCCCTGAACTAAATACTTGAGATGCTGTCAGAGTTTTACGAGCAAATAGATAAAGGTTAAATGATAGGTATATTAGAAATAAAAATCCATACATAAACTTTAAAGAAACATCACAGGAATATTTTCCCCAATACTCCTATATCACCAGGAGCATTTTACAACACACTTTATTTTATCTTTGTATAGGATCTATTGGCCCTTTAAACCTACAGGTGGCCAGAAGACAGTGCCCGGAAACGTTGGAACAAACAATGGCTCAGGAAATGGCTGATGCCAGAAGAGAGGAAGGGGTCTTCGGGAATTAGTAGTTTGATAGGAAAAACCCAGGAGACTGTCTCTTGAAGGGCCCAGGACCAGGAGCTGTGTAGCATAGGGAGGGGCAGAGTTGTCCTTTCTTCCAGCCAACTGGAAGGAGCTCTCCACAGGAGGGCAGTACATATGCTGCCTTCTCCCTCAGAGGAGGGAGAGATGGACAGAAGGAGGAGGCCACAGCCAGTGCCTGAGCTTCTGGCTAGAAAGACCGAGGAGTGGTGTCATTATGAGGAGCAGATTCAGAGAGAAGAGTTCTGTGTGTGGTAAAAGAGCCAAAGCTGAGTGTGAAGTTTTTCTTTTGCAGACTTTATTTGGGCCCCTGAGGACTGTTTTGAACTGTTTCTGTTGTTAAACCAGAAAGACCATGTGGAGGTCTTAAGGGACCTTCAGGAAGGGAAACAGGGTCAGGATGCTGCAGAACAACCTCTGGCCACAAGGGGGGCTCTGAGGAGGTGGCTGTCCAAGAACTTCACTAACTCTGCATAATAATTGATTCTCTTCAGTAATTGAGGATTATGAGCTTATTTGCTACTGTAAAGTCTCTGTAAAGGTAAAAACCGCTAAGAGCAGCAAAACACTCTTAACATGTGGCCTCTTTTTTGGCTTCTCAGACCCTGGGCCATCCTCTACTTAAATCCTCTCTAACAGAGCTGCATATTTCCACTGCATGCATCCGACAAAGTGGGTATTAGCCCACGAAAGTTTATGCTCTAATACTTTAGTTAGTCTTTAAGGTGCCACAGGACTCTTTGTCACTTCTGCAATTCCAGACTAACACGGCTACCCCTCTGATTCTAGTAGCTATAGACCTTGGAGAACCAGTTATAATTTTACAAAACTATACCTGGGAAGCTCCTTGTTTTTTCACTAAGGATTTTATACTTTCACTGCTGCAAACTATTAGTATTTTAAATCATTTCACTTTACCAGAATCATAGGGTTAGAAGGGACTGCAAGGGTGATTTAGTCTACCCCCTGCCAAGATGCAGGATTTGTTGTGTCTAAACCATACAAGACAGGTGGCTCTCCAGCCTCCTTTTGAAACCCTCAGGCAAAGGAACTTGCACAACCTCGCTGAGCAATCTGTTTCATTGTCCAATTTTTCTTACGGTTAGAAAGTTTTTCCTTAGATTTAATCTAAATCTGCTATGCTGTAGTTTGAACCCACTGCCTCTTGTCCTGTCCTCTGTGGCAAGAGAGAACAACTTTTCTCTGTCTTTTTTAATGGGAGGCTTTCAAATATTTGAAGGCTGCTATCATGATCCTCCTTAATTTCCTTTTTTCCAAACTAAACATACCCAGTTCCTTCAGCCTTTGCTCATATGGCTTGCATTCCATCCCTTTGATCATCTTTGTCGCTCACCTATGGATCCTTTTCCATTTGTGCACCTCCTTGCTATACATTGGTGACCAAAACTGGACACAGTACTCCAGCTGATGTCTAATCAGCATTGAGTAGAGTGGTACTGTCACCTCTCATGACTTGCATGCTGTGCCTCTGGCAATGCAACCTAAACTTGCATTTGCTTTTTTTTGCAACAGCATTGCATTGCTAACTCATGTTGAGGTTGTGATCCATTACAACTCCCAAATCCTTCTCAGCAGTGCTGCTGCCACACCATTTAACCCCCATTCTGTATTTGTGTATTTTTGTGTGGTTTGCTTCCTTAAGCGTAGCAGCTTATATTTGTCTTTCTCAAATTTCATTTTGTTGTCTATAGCCCAGTTCTCCAAATTATCAAGATCCTTCTGAATTTTAGCTCTGTCCTCCAAAGTGTTGGCAATCCCCACCCACCCCAGCTGTGTGTCAGTTGCTCTGTATTCCTACATCCAGTTAATTGATAAAGATATTAAATGACACCGGACCCAGAACAGATCCCTGTGGTACCCCTCTTGAGGCCTCCCTCCAAACTAACATCATCCTATTAATAGTTATTCTTCCTTTGCAGTTGTTTAACCAATTATGAATCTACTTAATGGTAGTTTTGTGAAGTCTGCATTTCTCCAGCTTACTTATGAGAATGTCATCTGGGACTGTGTCAAAAGTCTTGCTGAACTCTAGATGTATTATGTCCACTGTTTTCATCCTATCCACCAAAGTAGTTACCCTGTCAAAGAAGGAAATCAAGCTGGTTTGACATAATTTGTTCTTGGTAAATCCATGCTGGCTGCTAGTGGTTACCCCTTCATCCTCCAGGTATTTTTAAAATAACTATTTTATACATTTCTCTAGTAGCTTCCCAGGTATCAGAGTCAGGCTGACTGGTCTATAATTCCTTCTCCTCCTTCCCCACTTCCCGTTTTCCCCCTTTTTAAAGATGGACACTATTTTAGCCCTTCTCTAGTCTTCTGGGATCTCTCCTGTTATCCATTAGTTTGCAAATATTATTGCCAGTGTCTCTGAGATTTCTTTATGTAATTCCTTCAGTACTCTCGGGTGAATAGCATCGAGCCCCACTGATTTGAATTCATTGAAATTGGTCAGAAGATGTCTGACGTGCAGGGAAAATTGATGGGAAAAGGAAATATATATATTACGTACCTGGGTAAGGATGGTTACGTTCCTTTTATTTAGTTCCATTTCTGTGCACAGAACTCCTGTCACAGTCAGTGCAAAATGCTTTCCTTAAGAACTGATGACATGCTATTTAAGGTGAGGATGTCCCTGTCTTTGGAGGTTTTCGTGAACAGGTTAGATACAGACCTTTCAGAGATCATCTAAGTTTACTTGGTCTTGCCTCAGAGTAGGGTGGATGGACTAGATGATCTCTGAAAGTCCCTTCCAGGTATACATTTCTATGATTCTGTGACTGTATTCTGCCACACATCTAACCTAAATCTCATTACGTCTCATCACATGCAAACTTGAATTGTTCTGTTAGATACCCAGCATTATTCCCATTCCATGACAGTCAATCACCTTGGGTTTCGTTGTGGCAATCCTAACTGCTAGTTAACCATCTCCCTTCTGTGGCAGAAAAACTGTCCCTTTTAAGGGGAAATGAGAATTGCCCCACCTGTGCCATAATTAGCTCCCGCTCAGCCTGAGTGGATGGGATTAGTGCAGTCAGGTGATATCTGGATGAGCACCTGGGCCTTATAAAAAGGGCTAAGAGAACTCAGACAGCTGAACTACAAAAAGCATTTTAGATGCCTGTCAGTGGTGTATTATCCTATAGGTCCACAGGGCCTGTGGTCGGGGGCCCACAGAGAAATGGGTGCCCCAGGAGAAATCCACCTCAGGGCAGCTGCAGGTGGGCAGGGGAAGCCCCAGCACCTGGAGCCCTAGGGTTGTAAGATGTCCGGTTTTCAGAATGCCCAGTTGAAAAGGGACTCTGGTGGATCCAGTCGGCACTGCTGACTGAGCCATTAAAAGTCTGGTCAGTGGTGCGGGGTGGAGAGGTCCAGGGCTAAAGCAGACATCCTGCCTGCCCTAGCTCTACGTGGCTCCCGGAAGTGGCTGCCAGGTCCTTGCAGCCCCTAGTTGCATGGGCAGCCCAGGAGGCTCCATGCACGGCCCCACCCCCTACAGGAACTGTGACCAATGGGAGGTGTGGAGTTAGCACCTGTGGGTGTGATGGCAGCGCACAGAGCCTCCCTGGCCACCCATGTGCCTAGGGGGCCTGGCAGCTGCTTCCTAGGAACCACAGTAAGTACCACCAGGACCCCGTACCTCTCAACCCCTCTCACACCACAACTTCCTGCCCCAGCCCAGAGCCCCCTCCTGCACCCCAAATCCTTCATCCCCAGCCCTACCCGAGAGCCCACACCCCTAGCCAGAGCTCTCACCCCCCTCCACAGCCTAACCCCTGCCCTAGCCCAGAGCCCCCACCTCCACCCCACCCCCCTGCCTCAGCCCAGAGAAGGTGAGTGAGGGTGGGGGAAAGTGGGCGACAGAGGGCGGGTGGATGGAGCAAGCAGGGGCGGGGCCTCTGAGGTGTGGGGCAGGGCCTGGGGGAAGGGTGGAAGGTGTGTGGCTGTGGGCATGGCCACAGACAACAGAAGCGGCAGAATAGGTGTGGTACCCCAGGCAGGAGGGGTGAAGCAGGGCCTCCCCCACTTACTCTGGCCCAGGGCCTTAATCTGTGCCTGTGGAAGGTGTTGTAGAAAGGTCTGCAGGGAGCAGGGAACTCCAGTGAAAGAGGGACAGCATGAAGGACCCCAGGGAAGAAGCCTGGGAGTCAGTGCTCCATAACAGAGCAGGAAAGGATGTGAAGGGGAGCTCAGAAGAGTCTGTGAGTTGAGCCTAGAGGGCAAATGGAATAGAAGAACCCTTTTGTTTGTTTGGACTCTTAGTTGGACTTTGTTACCCTGGAAGGGAACTGAATGGGAAAGGTGAACTGGCTGAAGGCCTGAGGCCTGGAAGCTGCAGGCCGCTGCAGAATCAGAACAGCAGATAGTAGGGAATGCTAGAATAGAAGAACCCCTGCAATGCTGTTTCCTAGCTTGCAGGGTTGCATTTGCAGTGAGATCCCCTTTACATCTTCACTTGCCCAAAACTCTAATTGGTGTTGACCCTACCACTTTAGTAATAGATTTTGGACACAGTTTTCAAAACACCCCACTCCTAGTTTCTAAAGGAGCTTTATGTACTTAAGAATTTTGCAAAGCATTACCTGTTCACTTTTTCCATTGTGACCATTAAATAGGTAGTTAGCTCTCTGTAGGTTAGTCATTGAGCTTGAATTAGGAAAGGTCAAAGTGAGGATCTTTAATTTTGTCTGATTCAGACAAAGGCTCAGGAGCAGGGAACTATTTCCTGTTGCTTTTTGCCTGAGCTCCGAAACCAGTTCTCCCCAGATGTCATCCTTGTTCTGCATGAAGTGCACAGTGATTGATTCTTATGACCATGCAGAGACATGTTAACTTTCTCATGTGTTTAGACTTCGGCATAGGGTGACATAGGGACAGTCCCATTTTGGGGGACTTTTTCTTACACAGTAGACTCTCGATTATCCAGGATCAGGTTAACCAGGTTTTGGATTAACCAGGATGTCAGAAACAATATACGTAACTCACAGGGCCGGATCTGGCTTTGTTGCCATCCCAAGCACAAAAAAACAAAACAAAAAACCACCAGGGCGCAGGGCAGCCAGTGAACCAACACCCGCTCCCACCGGCGCAGGGTGGCTGGTGAACCAACCTCCCCCCTTTCCCCCCTGATATTTCCTATAGGTGGTGATAATCTGGGATTTTATTAACCAGGATTAATTTTTTCCCTATCATCCTGAATAATCGAGAGTCTACTGTATAGGCACCTATTACTCCTCCCCGCCCCGCCCCCTGCCTCCTGTCCCATTTTTTCACAGTTGCTATCTGGTCACCCTACTTCATCATAGTATCTCCAGTAGCCCACAAGTATAAAACACAATAGTTATTGGGTTTTTTCATTATTCTCTATAGGGGGGCTTGATGTTTATAAAAATTAGGGCTGTCAGTTAATCACAGTTAACTCACGTGATTAATTCAAAAAAAGTAATCACGTTAAAAATTAATCACTATTAATTACAGTTTTAATGGCACTATTAAATAATAGAATACCAACTGAAAATTTTAAAATATTTTAGATGTTTTTCTACATTTTCAAACATATTGATTTCAGTGACAACACAGAATACAAAGTGTACAGTGCTCACTTTATATCATTAATGTTACAAATATTTGCACTGTAAAAATGATAAACAAAAGAAATAGTATTTTTCGATTCACCACATACACATTCTGTAGTGCAATCTCTTCATCATGAAAGTGTAACTTAGAAATGTATATTTTTTTTCTGAGACTGACCTATCACCATGTTGCAGGGATTCATATTGTATCAAATTCCTTGCTGTGTGTGTGTGTGTGTGTGTGTGTGTGTGTGTGAGAGAGAGAGAGAGAGAGAGAGAGAGAGAGAGATAAATTACCGAATCTGTGCATGAAGAGTCAAAAGACTTATGCCTCACTTTAAAATGCCGTTTCCCACTATGGATGTCTTCGCTAAGCAGAAATGGTAAATTTGTTGACAATGGGGAAATGAGACAATGTGGGAATAAGCATAATTTGAAAGGTGTATTTGAACGATTCTGCATTACTGCTCCATGGCCCTATAATATGCAGAAATATGTTTATGCTTAGACCTGCTGTTTGAAGTGTGTAATACCATAAAAGGAATGGTATGTCCAGATCTAACTAGGCGATGGGTTATAGTAGAATAAAACAGTAATCCATCTCCCCGGTCATGGCTCTGATTTTTAATTCAGTTGTGGCATTCTGTACCATGCTGTTTATCTGGTACTTTCATTTAGTCATGATCTGGTAGCTGTGAACTTAGCAGATGGCATCTGATGTTTTACTAGTAGTGTTTGTGTCAGTCCTAGTGATTAAAAGTCTTGCTGATTTGCTTACCCCAAAGGATTAATAGTAGGCAGCCAGGGCTTTGTTTGGAAAATCCATGCCCAGTAATTCAGCAAGAGGAACAAAAAGGTGAAATGGAATTAATCCAGTATAGAACTGCTTTTTGGAGAAGCTTTTTACAGAACTTTCTGATTCAGCAGTTGGTCACTTCCTGATGAGGGCTGAACGGACAAATAAAATGCACCAGCATACTTTCTCAGTCATTTAGTAAAAATAAAATAAAGTCCTTTAGCAGGTCAGCAATATAAATGCATGTCATGTAAAACTGAAAAGTTGCCCTGAATATGTTTTCTGTGTGAAGTCAGAAACGCATAGTAACTCTGCTTAGTAAAAAGCATTACCCTACTTCTTCTCCTCTTAACCATGAATGTAGTTGAACAGATGTCAAATGCACTGTTTCCATAAGAAAGTGTTTACAGAATCTGGACCTCAGCCAGGACTCGCATCTTGGAGATTTGGGATAAAACTTCTGAACATAATTCAGTGATTTACCAGCCTATGTTTCACTGAAAATAGTTTTCTGAAGAACAAGTAACTGAGCTTCAGATTAGTATATACATACCACTATTCAAAATTATTTTTGTTGGACTTGTGTCATTATATTAAATAGACATGTTTTTCATACCCTTAGAACACCTAGCAGAGCCATAGATTTTTAAACTGTTTTTAATTACATTGGCCTTAAAGATTTTTTTTCTAGTTGAACAGGTAGAGATAAATTGAATGTCTTTAATGCAAGTCCTTCAATTTTTGGCTGTATTTGATTGTTTATGATGTTTACCCAATTTACAAAAGAAGCAAACATTAGCATCAAGTAGGATGTGTGACATTCATTTGATTCTGTTTCTGTGGGCAATTGACAAGAGTAAACTTGTGACCCCAGTAACACCTGAACACTGAATGAACTCAGATGTCATCACTTGCCTATAAATCAGAAGTAATTTATGACTTCACCAATTAGCTTGCTTTTCATTTTCACTAATTCATTCTTGTGTGGCTGAGGTGCTTTTCAGTCAACACTTGTGTATTGCTTCAGGCATATTACTTTTGACTTTGAAGGAATGAGATGATAGTCGTTTATGAATAAAACACCTGCACACACCAGAAAGCCAGCTATTCTAACCATCTGCAAGGGTACAGAATAAAGAAAAACATGTAAGAAGGGCTTATTCTCTTCTCTTATTCTCTTCTCATCTTTACACGCACAATTTTGGCATTTGCTCTATAACTAACTCTATAACTTAGTGCAACGTTTTGTTAACCTTCTATATGAGTTATTTATGTGGTATAGCATGAGCTGCTTATCGAGTTTGGCTAGCTCTGATTTTTTTATATGAAATTTTATTTTAAATAAAATGAGGGCTGTTGATTAATTGCAGTTAACTGACACAATTCATTCAGAATTAATTACAATTAAAAAAAATAATTGCAATTTATCACAGGTTTAATCGCACTGTTAAACATTATCATAATACACCTCTACCCTAATATAACGTGGTCCTTGAGAGCCAAAAAATCTCACCATCTTATAGGTAAGACCGCGTTATATCGGGGCCTGGGTGTGGAGCCGGTGCTGTGGTGCAGAGCCTCTCCCTCTGGCCGCAGGCACCCACGCTGGGGCCATGGGGCGCAGAGCCGGGGCTGCGGCGTGGTCCTGGGACTGGGACATGGAGCTGCAGTCAGGGCTGTGGCGCGGACCTGCTCCCTCCGGCCACACGCACCTGGCCTGGGGTCGCGCAGCGCAGATACCGCATTGTATCTGAATTCGCTGTATATCGGACCATGCTATATCAGGGTAGAGGTGTACATATAGACATGCACACACACAACTCTTTAACATGCTTTAATTCCTCTTCCTAAATTCTGTATTGTGGCAGAGACTTACAGAATTTATATATAGATATGTCACAAACGGACTGATCAGTTTGTAAATATATTGATTACTGCAGCGAACTTAATTGGCGGTGGTGGGCATTTTTACCTAATATGTAATGCGTCTGCTGTTTCAAGCTACTGATACTGAAATTAGCTGCAACCATGGCTAAAACTGAATGGTTTCTGACAGTGCTTCACCCTCAACAGACAGCAACATATAGATGTGATGAAGTAGTGACTCTACTATACTTGTGAGGCAAATGGACCTTTCAGACCGAGATCAAAACTTTTGAAATTGCTGTACTTTGATTAAAGAAAAAAGTCCTGTGTCCCCTCGCCCATAACTTTAGGGTTAAATAGACATAACAAAACAACATTTTAAAAATTATATAGCCAACATAAAGGAAAAATGAATCCATAGTCTGCCATTTTTGTTAAGAGGCTGAATGGAAGATTAATTGGAGAAAGAATAAACTCATTCTGTACTAAATCAGTGGGGAACGCATCGGTCTTTAGGCACCGTCTTTATGTTAAAAAATAAAACAGTTGTTTGATTTGAATTTGGATTTCTCGATTTCACTGTCAAATAGTCTCCAGAAGCCTTACATGAAGTAGAAAGAACATGTCAACCCATCCCTGAAAGGTGCTGGTACCTCTGATTTTTAGTCTCCATTGATAGTGTTCAGGAATAGGGTATCTTCTTGAAGTAGTTCTCAAGCCCGCTGTAGTTCTCATTATATTGTATGTTTTAGAAGTCCTCAGAACCCAATCTGACTAGTCGTTTATGTATGTAGCTTGGTCTTGCATGTTGGTATATTTAGTAAATGGGATTATTTGGGCCATCACCCTGACTATGTGGTTCCATCGTATTATGTTGTGTAAAGAACAAAAGACACAGCACCATCTTAACTCCTTCACTCTTGTACTCTGACCTGTACACTTCCTAGGACAGTAGATGGGTTTAGTGCTGAGGCAGGATGGGAGAAACATTTGTCTTGAGAGGCAGGATCTTCTGTGAGGGCTGGGCTGAAGAAGCAGAGAAAAAGGGGGTTGCTCAGAGGCATGCCGTGGTCCAGATCATGGTGCAAGTTTGCTACCTTTGTCATAAATTCCTGACTCTTCCCCTGGAAATATAATATAGAAATAGAAGCTATAAATATATATTGAAACTTGCTTAAATTCAACATTCTAAAATCAGTGAGAAAATGGCAGTCTCCATGGGATAAGATCAGTGATAATAGTCACTAGACGCAAATTAAAACATGAAAATAGATTTTTTAAAAAAACTTATCTCCCTTTAAAATGTTTGATAAGAAAACACCAGAGTTCCTTTTTAAAAAGAACACTGATAATTTAGGCCCAAACCCAAGCTTTTTAAAAAACTAACATGAATAGAATTGTTTCTATGATTTTTCCCATTTAACCATTTCAGTATAAGCAATTAATTTTTGATACCCTGCAGAGTATGTAACCCAAACACTGCAATATCCCTAAAATATCTGATTAAGAGGAAGTGAAACTGATTAAATGCTAACTAATGTCAAATTTGCTTTGTCAGTTGTCAATATGCTGAAAACATTAAATGAGGAGTATGAGTAAGCATTATAAGTATAACAAACAAGGAAATATTTAAATATTTTAATAGCAATAAATATGTAACCCTTCTGTCCATCAGAGTTGGCAGCAACAAGGGCCGGGTTCAGTATCCAGGGGTTCCATTCCAATAGCACAATACAAAACCTGCTCGAGCCCCCACCCAATGACCTGGGACAACCATATACCACCCCTCTGGGCATCTGTAAGAGACAATACTTCCCCTCTCGCAAGCACAGAGTCTGAGTGTACCAAAGCCTTTTAATAACAGGGAGAAACAATGTGGCATTAGATTGGGGAAAACACCACAAACAGGATTAATAAAACAAACCATGAATCAGAATCCCCCCTTCCAGCAAATAGGCTGTGTCCTTCCCTTTGGCTCTTGAGTCCCACAACCCCAAAAATCACCCAATAGTCCCAAAAGTCCAACAGCCCAAGAGTCTCTGTTCCTGGTCAGTGCAGAGTTCAAAAGTCAATCTGCAGAGTCTTACCTCCCAGCCTGGGTGGAAATGAAGGGTAGGGCAAGGGGCACCTTACGTGGTCCGAGGCCAACTGCGCCGCCTCTCGGTGGGGTTCCGCTGCAGCCCTCACTGCTCTGCCGGCCGTCCCACGAACTGTTCTGCTCTGCCAGTCAATCTGCTAGCCGTCCTGCTAGCCCACACTCGGACAGCTCTGTGACACCAGTCACTCCACCAGCAGTACAAACTGCTCCGCTGGCCGCCCTGCCAGCCGACACCTGAACTGCTCCGCTGCGCCAGCCACTCTGCCAGTCGCACAAACTGCTCCCAGGAACTGCTCGGCTGAGTCCGCTGCTCCGCTCTGCTAGCTGCACAAACTGCCTGGTGCCACCAACATACCTTTAGGCCCCCCCCCACTTAACACAGTGCTCAGTGGTTTCAGTTCTTAAGTGATTTCAGCTCTCAAGTGATGTCAGCTTTTGGGGGGAGCTTAGTGCAGGTTCACAGGCAGACCTAAAGTGAATTCAGCTTAGTAGACTGAATCTAGACATCTAATGGAATCAAAAATTAGCTCTAACATTCCACAGTGGAGAGAGGCAAGGTGCAATAGGCCTGGGGGGCCCTTAGACAAGTCCCTCACCAAAAGATATAGGGACCTGCCCATGGCCTTTCTCAATTTCAGAGTGTTCTGGCCTGGCCCTTACCCAGTGAGTGCTACCTAGATGATGGCGAGTCCCTCCATCGTAACAAGGGCCAAGTACATGTCCGTAGTCCTTCATTCACATAATCAGGGTAACATCACTTTATCATTCCTGCCCCAATAACATAGAAACTGGGGCTTCCACATCAGCCGAAGTGGCCATGTGGGCTGCTGTGAGCTCAGGCTAGGCACGGTGGGTGTGCCTATGCAAATTAATCAGCCCCGAAGTTATTCTCCACAACTCACTGCAATTCCCATAATTCACCACCAGATGTCAGAATAGATCTCATTCCTGACACTGCTTACAAATATATGTTCTTGTAGTGCCCAGAAGCCCCAATCAAGATGAGAACCCCATTGTTTTGGTGCTCTACAACCACAGAAAAGAGATAGTCTCTGCCCCAGAGGACTCAGAATCTAATGATATGGACAAATGAAGGAGAGTGGGGAAGGATACAACACATAAACAAATGAATCTGATTGAAAAATTAATCCAACTTTGTTAACTATATTGTAGTTTTGTCTTTTTTGCTGTATGATATCTCTCAAAACTGACTAAATCCTACATTCTGCCTAACCAAAAGTCATCAGTAATGGAAGCAAATGTCCATGCTGCATGTTGCTGAAATCCACACCTAGCTATACAGAAGAGTGGAAGAGATCCATAATGGTTTGACAAAAGCAAAATACCTATGGCTGTGGAAGTTTACCGGTATTACCAACACCAAGCATTTGTCAATCAGGCCTAAGAAATCATGAGATTTAAAATATAACAAACTTCAGCTTCTCTTTATAGGCTGTCTGGTTTTTGAGGCTTTAAGGAAAGGTTCAGACATGTGTTCCGTTTTTTTCTCCACATCATGGGAGACTAGAGTGATTGAGGTGATATTCACTCCCTTAATTCAGGGTCAGGGCACTGACCAGCTACAACAGCTTGTGGGGTGAGAGATCTGCCAGAGCGCATCCCTACTCAGAGGTTTGTAGCCACTGGATCACTGCTCCTCCTAGAGTCTACTCTGCTGCAGCTTTCCAAAATACCTTACATGGAGGCCCTTTTCATGGTACAGAGGTAATGCACAGATAGCCCTTCATGGCCCCCACGGTCCTCTCTCACAGCTCCTCTGCTGTGTGTGGCTTCCGTGGTACAGAGGACCTGGGATTGACCCTCTGCCTCACAGGTGAAGATTACCTTATATATTTTATTTAAAAGAGGGAGAAATAGGGGAGAGGAAAGTGTAGGATATTACCTTAAATTTAATATCTAAAATTCACTGTTTTCATAACGATGAATTTGTAGGTCACTACTATCAGAGACATACAAAAGAACAGAAAAAGGTTACAAGTTTTATTTCTTTTAGGTGATTTTCTTACACTTGAATCTAATTTCCTTTTGTCCAATGGAAGTGGCTTGTTGTTCTTTAGTTATTTGCTCATAGTGGTCGTTGGGGAAGCTTGTGTTCTAAGAGGAGCATGCAAATTTAAATTCTCTCTCCAAGGCAACTTAGAAGAACTCTTTAAAATAACTGGTTCAACTTTCTGACTGTCATAGGAAATGGATATGCCATTATTTATTATTTTGCACTCATACAATATGTAAATCTTGTCGCTTGTCTTTTTAAAGAGTGGGCTTGATGGATGGTTCAAAATGGGCTGATATATGATAGAATGCAACATCTTGTTTCCATTTAAAGTCACTTATTTATTTGTATTACTGTAGTGTGTAGGCACCCTACTCATGGATCAGGTCCCCATTGTACTAGGTGCTGTGTATGCACACAGAACAAAAAAGTGGTCCCTGCCCCAGGGGGCTTACAATCTAAATATAAAACAAGAGACAACAGATGCATATAGGCAGATGGAATACAGTTAAACAAAAGGGCAAGTCTCTCAGGAATATTTCAGGGTTTTTTTTCATTTGCTTCTTCCTGGATGTCATGAGTTCAGCTCATTTTGGTATGTTACCAGTGTTTTTGCTAATATTGGTTTCATACCAGGATCTATCTCATCTCTCCTTTTCGTTTTATGTAATGCAATGATAAAGCAAAGGAGTGTCTTTTTAGCACTGGTTAAAGTCACACTGATTATATAACTGACATGAAAGCTTAACATGCTGATCATAATAAAATCAGCATGCGATGACTTCATTTTGGATGGATCCAGCTGTGGGCTTCTAGGAAGGGTTGGAAGGTTGGTTATTTGAGTATCCCAGAAGAATCTTTGGGCTATTCCCTGCCTCATCTACTGCAGTACAGTTTGAGCCCAGATGCTTATTTTGCGGCTTGTGACTAAGGGGGTATGTCTACACTTAAACTGCTAAAGTAGCACACTTCTGATGCTTCAGTGTTGACACTACCTACACTGACAGGAGTGGTTCTCCCATTGGCACAGGTAAACCATCTGCCCCAGAGGTGACAGCTAGGTCCATGACCTAGCATTGTCTACACCGGGGAGTAAGTCAGCATAGCTATGTCTCTCAGGAGTGTGGACTTTCACACCCTAACTAGAATATTTTATGTGCTGGAAATTTGTCTTAATTTTCAAGGCTTGGTCCAGCTGCCAGTAAAGTCAATGAGAGCCCTTCCACTGACTTAGATTGGAGTTGGATGAGGATCCTGAATTCTAGGTGTTGTAAGTAGGGTTTTCAGTCTAGTGTTGAATATATGATCCTGAGCAGTACAGTTGGATTTATTTTTCTGAGCATAAAAGGTTACTATCATGCACAGATCTGGTGAACAAAGTTAACAGAGGGGCTAACTTGTTCCTGCCAAACATTCATAGAGAAAGCGAATCAAATCTCCTTAACTTGACACAAATAAGCTGCTGTTCATGATTCCTGTGTGGATGAGGGTGGATGTCTCTGAAATCGTGTAGAAGCAAATCATACAAAGTGCATGTCCTCACCTGAATAGGTGGTAGTCCAGAGGATTTCTAAAAATTACTGTATAAATCTTATATTTTGATGACTTCTGAAATTGAATTCAGTTGAGCTGAAGGCTTTATTGCAGTGAATTTCAATATGAGTCAAGGACCAATGGACATGAATAAGAATTAAAGAAATGCAAGAAAATAGCCCTAATAAAAAAGCACAGCAATTGGATGGCACAGTTAGATTGCGTTTTGAACTGTCATTGATGGGTTTCTCAATCTTGTCAGTAATGATGGTCTCCCATGGTGCCAGCAAACTGCGAGCAATTTTCTGCAGTAGCTGCTGTGACCAGACTGTATTAAGATGAAATGTTGTCATGAGACAAATATACGAAAGCTTCTACTTGCTTCTGTCTGATGCAAGGAGAAAAGCATCTTTCTCTGCTTGGTGAAGCAGAGATCCCTTCTTGAATTGAGATTGGAAGAAAATGTGTTGGTGTTTCAGTTGCATGCCACTTATTGTGTCTTTATTAGAGACAACATTATTTCAGTGAAGTCAAAATGAGATGATGTATGTGCAGACTATTTACAAGGAGATCATTTGGGTATTTAGAATTATACTTCAACCACAGTAACCCTTTCCTGACAGAGGGCTAAGAAGCAATGTTCTCTGGACAAGGTCTATCCCCTGCCCAGCTTGAGCATTTGAAGCTGTATTTGGTTAGGGCTAATACATGGGTTTTGTGTGAAGTCCCTGGAATAATACTGAACAGCTCCAGCTGCTGATCAGACAGTAGAACAGAGTTGCTTGGATGGCTTTTTTTTTTTTTTTTTTTTTTTTTTTTTTTTTGGGACATTGAATTGAATGACAGATGTCTGCCCCAGAGAAACACAATTTATGTTAAAACCATTTGAATCTTTTGTTTGTTGAGATCTTTAAGATGATAAAGTTTACAGCAGATTTAGCTATTTTCAATTATAATGAAAAGCAGCCTTAATTATACTGAAATCTGGAGACAATAGGAAACCTTCAAGACCAATTAAGCTTAAACAAGACAGCTTGGGAAGATTTTTTTAAGATTTGTGATGTTACTGTTTTTTGTGCTGGTGATCAATAAAATATATACCAGCAGATAATGTCCACATTGGGTATAACGATGATCTTAGGAAATTAGAGATAATTAAAATAGTTCTGTGTAAATGTTGTGGACGAGATTCTTTACTTTTATACTTTATTAAAGAGGACCGATCATATAAACTGAGGTTTGTTTTATGCAATGTAGAGCTAAAATTGTATCTAATGGCTCTGTTTCAGTTGCACTGTCTGTAATCACTGCCCAACATTTGATATCTTTTTTTTGTACAAACATTATTGCGAAAGAAAGTTGTTTGAAAATATCCAATTGCCTATTCGGTAGTGGCTAGTTTAAAATAAACTCTCTGTATAGTCTCTTCTCCCACAATACAATGTCATTTTTTGCAGAATAATCTTTCATTTAAAAAATACATTGTCCTCTCTGTTGCCATCTCTTGTGACATTTATTACAAGTTTTGGTATGTTTTGATGCTTTTCTTAAAGCTCCACCTTCTGGAGGTATGTGATAAAGTGAAATTGTCAACTTTCATTTCTTTTTAAAAGTCATCTTTAGCCTCCATGGTTGTGCTGAAAATTTGAAAGCATGAACCCCAAAGGCTATGACATTAAAAGATAAACTAACTACAAAAGCTGGCTTCAAAATTAGACTTTTAAAAATAGATATTTTTTTTTGTAGAGGGAAGGCAGAGTAGACTCATGATTTTCCAGTGATTGAAATTGGCAGCACTGGCATCCTTATGATGAAATAAGTATATAAGATGGTAGTGTTATTTTTCTGAGGCTGCAAACAGAAAGCTTCAGGGCCTCTCCTGCTGCTCACAGACTATCAACACAAATCTGATCAGTTTCATAATTGCTATTTTCAAACTTGTCAGTGTCAGTTAAGAGTAAGGTAAGATAAGAATAAGATAAGATAAGAATCATCTGAGCAGAGAGAGGCTGCTGTAATAGGACAAACTAGATCAACGAGGCTGGAGCAGAGGTAGAGTAGTGGAGACACCTAAACAGGCAGAATGTTTTGGGATGGTAGTGAAGGAGAGAGAGAGAGAAAGTGCACTCTTAAACTTCAGCAGCTAGAGAAGGGGCAGGAAAGGTAAAGGCACAGGGAGCTGCTCCAGATATATGAAATATATTCTAACAAGAAACTGTTGTGACTGATGGATCCCTCGAGCTAAGTACAGTGCCAGCAGTATGGAATCCCAGCAGCTCATTTGCCTTGCAGGCGCCCTTTATCTTTCATATCCTCTTCTGCCTAGTGCATTTAGCCTTGTTGCCTGTAAAAAAAAAAAAAAAAAGTAGTAACTTTTCAACTCTTTGCCAAAATGTGTGTTAATTAAAGTATTTGGTGAGCTAGAATGAAATGAGTATTTGGGTGTAAAAGTTCATGAGTTTTCAGGTTGTCCATTGTACTATCTCCCTTTTCCCACTGATGGTGACAAGATGTGGTAACCCTAAGACTACATGGACTGGACAGTGAAAGTACTGTACCTTTCCTTCCCCTTATTTTGTCTTATTCCTGTCATTGAAATGGAAATAAATAGCTGATCTATTGTTCTGTGAATACTACTGTGTATATTACAGCTTGTTTAGTACATAGTAATACTTTAAAACAATGTTTATGATACCTGGTTGCTGAAACCTTTTGTGGTGGTTATATAACTTGACTTCCTAGGCTTGGTTTTAAGTTCCAGCTATTATTTAAATTGCAACTTGTACAGCCGGTGACTGAATTACCTGCCTTGCATTGCTGTAGATACAGCTGTAAATGCATAACTGCTATTGATGATATGTACTGGACACCAGTGAGTTCAAGGATATCAAGCATTATAAAGGGCATAAGGTGTAAATGTTAAATAACCCTGGAGGAGGAGGGCACCCAAGATAGCTAAATCATTAAAAATTATTTGTATACTTGAAACGCAGGAAGGATTTTTGGCATGTTGTCTTTATTTGACTAGTCAGGTATATTATAAGAGCTGCTACATATATCTGGCCCATTATTGTAAGAATCCTTACAGTCTGTGTATAGAAAACATACCTAAAATCATCTTTCTCTCTCCATGCTCCAACTCTCATTCACACTCCCCCCTCCACTTTCAAGAATCCATGCACAGGCCTCTGATCTTATTCTGTGTCAAATTCCAACTGCTCATCCTCATTTTGTATGCTGTTCACAGCAATTCGCAATGGATTTGTGTTACCTATCAACTCAGCACAACAGGCCTTACTTTTATGATGCTCAAAGCAATATAGGTTTCCTCTTCAGCCGCCATATTCTACCTCACCCAGTTTCCTTCATTTTCTCCTGTTTTCCTAAACAGCCCACACATTCTGTGCTCCTTTCAACACCCATTTCTTCCCTTTCCTTCCACATTCCTGTATCTTTAGTTTCCCTTTTTCCTCCTTAAATCTACTTTCTCCTCCTTTATTCCCTGAAAGACCTCCACCCTCTCTCCTCCATCGTCAGATATTTGCCCCTCCAAAGTGCCCTTCACCCTCTTTGCTTATCTTATATCCCTCTGGCCCTCTGGAAATATCCCATTTTATCCCTCTCTTTCTCACAAGGTCCCCTATACTTTGTCTTCTCTCTACATCTCCTAAATCCCCCTTCTCTCTGCCTTTCTTGGATCTCTTTCCCTCTCCCTTCTCCCAATCTCGTTTCTATCACAAAAGTCCTCAGCTCAAACTTCTTCCATCTCCCTACAATACATGTCTCACTCTCCCTGCTGCCCAAGTTGCCTCATTCCCAAAGTGACTCCCAAAACTCTCCCTTTCCCCAGGGTAGTGGTTATTCTTCTGCACCTCCTCCCAAGTAACCATCTTCCCCAAATCCCCTTGTTTCCCTCTGCTGTCTTCTCTTTAGCTACCCAAAACTTGGGGTGAAGAAAATATTGGTGTCCACCCCTATTCTGAAAGTGGGGGACAACATCTTCCCATTCTCTACTGTGGCTTTCAGACTCTGAATTGTTGACAAGAATGGGAGCTGCTAGGTGCTGAGCACTCTTGAAACTCTGGACATTTATTTATGTACCTGAATGGGAGCAGAGTTGAGCCCTTCTGAAAGTTCTGGCCCTGGTATGCCCTAAAATGTGCACAGTTGTTTCATGTGATTAGGCCCTGTGTCTTTTCAAGATTCAGAATATGTTCATTTTGATTTCCACTTGCCCTGAAGTGAACTCTTTGGACTTTGACTAGCATCATTCATAACTTGAAACCAAATAATCCTGGCAAGCATAAATAAATGCTTTTGTAATAAAAATTATGGAGGCAGGAAATAAGGCTAGATTTCTGACATTACTTCCCCAGCTCTGCACTGAATCTGTAGAACAGATAGATATAAAAATGATTGGCTGAGAGATTAAACTTCTCTGCCAGCTGCTCAAAAGATATGTTCTCAGCATCTAAAATATCGGCTGTCATAACCTCTTAAAATCCTACTCCTTGTGCAATATGATCCCTTTGACTGGATGGGAGAAAGGGTTATCTCAGGCAGGGTTCTGATATGAATGGCTTTTGTACTTGCTTCTTTTTTTCTCTCTCCCACCTCCACCCAAGATTCTCAGTGTGAAAGTGGGGAAGAGAAATTTTAAAAGGAGGGGGGCCCAGCAGTCTAATTCATTTTCTAAATAGTCACAATCGGTTCACCACCAAACCTATTGCCTTTTATATTTTTCATTGTCATGTGGTACTATGTAGCTTTAATTAGGAAGTGCAAAACCACAGAATCATTTAGTTATTTGCTGCTTTCCCAATTCATTCTAAATTTTTTTTACCTCCTCAAATTACACCTACAAGTTTCTTAAAAACCTTTTTGCAAATTTCAGTGATTCTTATTAGATATATTTGTAATGTGTAAATCTTCAGTGATTCCTTAAATCTCTGTAGCATTTTTCATCCAAAAGGATATTTGGTCACTTCACAAATTATGGGCCAAATTCAGAGAGAAGAAATGTTACCACTGTGTGAATTTAATAAGTGTCCCTAACTTTAAAGTGTGTATGTCCATGTGCATGTTTTAGGAAAAGCTATGTAAACACACTTTTAAGATGAAATTTGGTATAGCTTTGGTGTTCACAATAATCTGCATTTCTTGCAGAATTGTAAAAGAGAATTGTGTTGACTTAATTTGTTTATGCTGGTGACAGTGGAAGGTTACCATGTATTTCAAAGGACTTCCTAAGCTAAATCTTCCTAAGCTAATTTAAATCCCCATGGTCAGGTTAATTCCTACAAGTTCCGCCCCCACCCCCTGCTGCACATTCTCCCAGCCCTTTCTCTCATCTCAAAAATAACAATAAAAAAGAAATATGACCTCCCCAACCTTTTGACTTAATTTCACCTAGTATGGTATAAGTCAGGGATGGGCAACCTTTGGCACATGGCCCACCAGGAAATCCAGTGGAGGGCTGGGACAGTTTGTTTACCTGCAGACTCCACCAGGTCTTCCAATTGCAGCTCCCACTGGCCACAGTTCCCCACTCCTGGCCAGAGGGGGCTGTGGGAAATGGCAGCCAGCACATCCGTCGGCCCACACCGCTTCCTGTAGCCCCCATTGGCCTGGGAAGGCAAACCGCAGTCAAGGGGAGCTGCGATAGGCCGACCTCATGGACGCTGCAGGTAAACAAACCATCCTGGTCTGCCAGCGGATTTCCCTGACAAGCCGTGTGCCAAAGATTGCCGATCCCTGGTATAAGTCTTTACCTGCATGTCTACTGTCGTATGCTTCTTTTAAGTAATTTAATCTGGAATCATTTCACTAATCATGAAATGGTTGTGTCAGTTAGTTCCAGGGATCTGTTTGTGGCCCTCTCCCAGGCTTCTCTCACTCTTCATGATACCAGAATGAGATGCCATTCATTGTGCAAATCTTTGTAATATGATTTCTCTCTCTTCCTCTCCTTCATGCTTCTATTATCAATGAAATAGTTATCAACATTGACTTTCTAACTATCCTCATTAGGCTCCACAGTTAACACATTCAGACAAAATCTCTCAGAACTCATTTCATGCTCTCTTCAGACCTGGAAGGACTCACTTTAAAAGGATGAGAGCTCCATTTGTTTTGAATGGTATCTTTGCATAGTTCATACTGATTCCCCCCGAAAAATAAGCCATAACGTCCTTTCTTTTTCTTTTGCCAGTATAACTGTCTGTGTTAGGGTTTCATAGATTCTTCTGTTCATAAACTCAGTGAGACCATTAGATCATCTAGTTTGCCCTCTGGTATATTGCAGGCCATTACATTTCATCCAGTTACTACTGTATTGAGTCCAGTGAATTATTTGACTAAAGGGATCTTCTAGAATGGCATCCAGTTTTGATTTGAAGATATCAAATGATGGGGGAATCCATCACTTCCTTTGGTAGTTTGTTAAAGTGGTTAATTACTCATGGTTAACAGTTTGTGTCTAAGTTGAATTTGTCAGGCTTCAACTTCCAGCTATTGGCTTCTGTTGTTATGCCTTTCTCTGCTAGATTATAGAGTCCTTGAGTACCTGATATTTTCTCCCCATGAAGGTACATAGACATTGTAATGAAATCACCTCTTGATTTTCTCTGTGCTAAACTAAATATATAGAGCTCTTGAAGGCTCTCATTGTAAGGCCTTTTCTCCCGCCCTTATATCATTCTGGTTGTTATCTTCTGCACCCTCTCTATTTTTCAACATTATTTTTAAAATGTAGACACCAAAACTGTATGCAGTATTCCAGTATCATACATAGCGGCAAAATCACCTCTCTATTCCTATGCACAGCCCCTGTTTATACATCCAAGAATTCAGTTAGCTGTTTTTGACACATCATCGTATTGAAAGGTCACTGAGTTGCTTGTCTATGCTGACTCCTAAATAGGTGACCAGACAGCAAATGTGAAAAATTGGAACAGCCGGTGGGGTAATAATAGGAGCAATATATAAGAAAAAGACCCAAAAATTGGGACTGTCCCTATAAAATTAGGACATCTGGTCACCCTACTTCTAAATCCTGTAGTTTAGTATATCAGCAAATATTTCTTGTATAGACCTGGCTTAAGGTGCAGCCACTTTGAAAAAGGTATCAGCTCACTGTATTGCTCTAAGCCACCCCAATCCAGTCCCTGTGTACGTTATCAAATGATCGTGCTTGGAAAAAAGAATTGCCTTGTGGCTTTTATTTGCCATCGAGGCAGCATTGCCCCATGTTGGGACTCAGGGGACATGGGTTCTATTCCCACCTCATCTCTTTGTGCCTTAATTTCGCTATTTGTAAAATGGGGATAATGATATCTACCTTTTTAATGTGCTTTGAGATAGAAAAGTGCTGTGTAAGAGCTAGGTTATATTATTATTACTAGTAATAATAAGACCCAGTTTTCATGCATCATAGCTTGTATTTTTTGTTTTATCCTGCATTATTTAGGTTGAGCTAACAATGATCATGGAAGATAAGGAATAATCCTGCAGTCAAAGTATTATTGTAAACTGGAAGAATTTACTTGACGTTTATCTGTGCAGTTGTCTGTCAGCTTAGTTGAAAGGATCATGGACTGCATTTGCAGACAGTTATAGTTTGAAATAAAAGTTGGAAGTTTCTTTTGAAACAAGGGTGTCATACCTGAAGCTTTTAGTCTAATCTTATTGGTTCCACATGCAAAGGGTCTTTTTATTCCCATGTCCCCAGTGGAATGGATTCCTTTCTTGGTCCCACATGCTGCACTGTAAATCTAAAAATCTTGCTGCTCTCTTGCTTTGTCTAGAAGTCAGGCATTGATATTTTCTAAGAACTGGGTAGTGACCTGTAGCTGGTCTGTAGACATATTACCAAGAAGCCTGTGGGTTTTTAGAACATAAATGGAGTACCTCATCACGTTAGCCTGCTGTGATGAATTTCCTGCACAGTCATGTCCTTGAATCATAAGCAGTCAGTGAAACCCAGTCGCAGAAGATGATCCTAGGAGGAAAAAAATGAGGAAAATTACCTTTTTGTAAGAACAAATATAATCAATAAAACTACAGATCTGGAAACTTAGGCCTTGATTCCATAGCTGACCTCTGGCAGATGGCTAAGGACACGGTTACCTAGTTTAGGCTTAAAGTTTTAATCAATCTTAATATTGTAATAATGTATTTTCCCCCTACATTTGCCACTCTTTTTTTCTCTGAGACTTATTTTTATTAATAGACATGGGCCACAATTTTCAAGTGTGGGTGCCTAAAGTTAAGTTAATATAAGTGGGTTGTTTTTCAGTTGCTGAGGACCTGAAGCTTCAGTTGTCTTCAAAATGAGGTGGGGTTTCTCTTCAGCCTGAAAAAAAGGGCACTTAAATATAAATGTCTAAGGATTTAGTAGCCTACCTTTACGCACCTATGTTAAGAAAATTCTGGTCACTGTTTAAGTTGCATGTTGGCAAAGCTTTCCGTTTCATCTCCTATTTTCTTATACAGTAAAATAATACAGTTATTGAAAGTTATTGTATCCTAGATACCAAGAAGCAAATATGTGCACGTGCCACATCCATTCACCCTTGTATTCTCCCTCACCTCCTTGAGAAACTATTCTGTACATTACACCTCTTTGATTCCCCCCCCCCAGTTTTCTTAAACATTTTTAAAATGTTCCAACCAGCTCCAATACACAGATTTGTCTTTGCGTCCTTTTAGCTGGCAGGTTGCAGAATTCCATTTTTATACAGACTAGTTAGAAACTCCATTTGAGAAAAAGAGAAATCAGTATTTGGCAAATGAGAAATAACCAGATTAGTAGGAAAATAAAATGATATTTTAATTCTTCTTCTGAAAAGAGGAACAAATAACAGAAAATGAATTTAACTAATAAAATAAATAAAATTACTAATCATTTAAGAGTTCATTCTTCTAGGTATGCAAGATTGCATTTCTTTATCTGTGCAACAATCTCAAATGTTTAATGAAATATGACATGAGAATCTTTGTGAAAATTCTCACGTAGCAAGTATTTAAATGCTTATGTCTGCCTCAGTCTCTTATTGCAAAAAATCAGTTGCCCAGTAGGCCAGTAACATTGTCTCCTCAAAGATACCCTAGTGATATCATGGGCTGTTAAGAGGCTAAACGTTATTAGCTACTAATGTAGCTATGTTCTGTTCTTTAAAGAAGTTATCCAGCTGAATAATTGATAATATAATTGCTACTTTATTCCTTTACCTAAGGGGTTGTCTGCTTGCTGTTATACATAGCTCTCTAGAGAGAGGCTATTGATTACATGTAAAACATTTTTCATTGTTTATTCAAGAAGGAAAAAAGAATATTAGTATGGTTTTAGGTTAGGAACTGCTACATGCACATAGAATAACTGTCATATATTAGCATCTCAAGTAGGAAATGTTGTTCATGATAGGCCTTTTGGAAAAGTTCTATATTCAGTAACTAATTATTGTATGTTTAAATGTATGTGTGACCCAAAGAATCCCGTAATGATGACTGGCAAGGGGATATTTACAAGAATATCTCGATTCTGGTATGAACTTTATGGTTCACCAAAGAATATCAGGTGATGTCTCAAATGGAAGCCAGAGTCATGCTGGTCATTATTATCGCTGTGAAGTATAGGTAGAGATATGATGCAAGGAGTTAGGTTTATAGCAGGCCTGCACAACTCGGAAAGCAGCGAGGGCCATATTACTGCAAAAAAAACAGCTGTGGGACAAAAAGCCCCACCCTTGCCCTGCCCCATCCGCTTCCCCCCACCCCACCGCTTGGCTTGCCCCACCCCTACTTACCCCCTGCGGGCCACACAGTCAGCCCATGTGGGCCGCATGTGGCCACCAGGCCGCATGTTGTGCAGGCCTGATTTATATAGTGCAAATGTGGTTTTAAAGCCTATACCAAGGCAGGGGTGAAAAACAGGTTTTCCTCTAGACAAATGGTAAGGTAAGAAAAGTGTTCATCTGTCTGCTGGGATGTAAATTAAGCATTCAAAGGTAGCATAATGGATGGCCATTTACATACAAAGTCAGATATTAATGAGGAGGCACTACACAGGAAAAAGGAAGCACTACACAGGAAAAAACAAGCAATAGGTCGTTATCCTGTCTGAGCCCAGACAATGAACTTTGAAGGTATACGTAAGAGACAAAAGAGACACACATCCTCATCCTACACCTAGGAAGTAAATGGGCAGTGTGTTTATATTGGCTGAGATCCTGTTTTCATCAATCTTGGTTGAAGATGCTGCAAAGAACTTTGGGTGAGAGAAACTGCGTTAGACAGGAGGTTAATTAATAGTTAAGTTTAGTCTCTAGAAAGTGTGTTATGATTTTTTTTGTATGTAAACATTTGTTGCCAATATCTTTACTCAATATCTCCTGAATCTCTAGGCTTTGATAATAGACTTTTTATTGATTTCACTGTAATATAACTCAGTGCTATGGTGTTAAGCAAAGTGCAGGTCCTGAGCTGAATCTTACAAGCTGATGTGGTCTTTTGAGGATCACATACCAGGCATTTCTGTGGGCGAAGAAGGTACTGGACACTGCAGGGGAATGCTTCAAAGGGACTTGGACTGGGGTGAACCCATACTGTTAACCTGCAAGAGGAAATAAGGGCGGGCACAGCCCTGAGGAGGGTGCTTGAGTGGCTAACAGGCTAGTGGTGGTACAGAACTGACATCTGCTAAGAACAAGCAATATTCCCTTTCACTGGCAGCAGGAGGGAACAGGGTGACTTTCTGTCCTGGGCACCCTGAGAACCGTCACACTAATGTCTTATTTTCATCACACTGAGCAGTTTCTTGAACCATGTTTCTTTTGTAGCTGCTTTCTTTGATGGCCCCAATAATCTCTTAACTCTCCATTTCCCACATCTCAGAGCAGACACAACAGGATGCAAAGCAGCTTAAAATCAACAGAATTGCTGCCAGAGGATCAGAGTGGAGGATTGCTAAGGTCATGATGGAAAAAATATGGATTGGCCATGTGTGACACATGGAAACCATCAAATCCTTGAGACTTGGGCAAATTTTGACCTAGTATTGTGAGAGGAACATAGTGATGCCCAGCCTTTGGTGAATAAACATTGAAGTGCTAGAAACTTTTGATTGTGAATAATGATTGACTGTTGAGGCGGCAGAGGTGACAGCTGAGCCATTATCTGTACTGCCAAGTGTTTTGTTACAACAATCCTAGTAATACTTCATATACCTCAAGGAGTAGCTGAGGTTTGGCTTCTTTCTCACTTGTTAAGCTAGACAGAAGTATGATCAACCAACCATTGTGCTTAGCTCTCTAGTAATTGTCATGACCATAGAGAGTATGATACATTGTAGTGATTCTTTTTTGGAGTTACCATACTCTTGGCCTGGAAGAAACAGCACCAGAATATTAGTGGAGGGAAGGGACACTTGTCTGTTACAAAACCAGAGGTGTATCTCAGTGTGGCCATAGTGAAGGACTGAGTGAAGCAGTACTACACGGGAAACTGTACAGAGAAATTCTGCTGTTTCCTTAATGGTGTAGTTGACCCCAGAGTTTGAAAAGTGTGTCATCTTCCCTTTCCTCTGATTACTGATCATTGCTCTGTAACTTGTTTAGTATTTTATTTCATACATCTGCCCACACCAGGGAACTGAGTTCTGGGGAATATTCTGTTTCTTTTTTGTAAACCATTGGAAAACTGTTGGCAACATCTCCCTAGTAAATAGAGTTGTTCAAAAAAAATTTCAAATGGAGGAAAAAGTTTACTGTTTTACAGCTGAGTGTCCTATAATACATTACAAGTTTGCTCATAGGACGCTGCTTGAAAATAGTAGTCCCTTTCTATATGTATTGCAATATATTCATCAACCTCCCCCCATCAGATTGACAGCAAAATAACATCTCCCTCCAACTCCCTGCAACAGCAGCATTAATCAAACATCTGGCTATTTTTCGCTTAAGAAAATAGAAAATTGTACTTCTGAGAAAAGTCCTACATAATGAAATTTAAATAAAGCACTATTTTTATGACAAATTTATAACAATCCTTTAAAAATCATAACAATGTACAGCATAAACATCTGTTTTAAAATGCATCAGAAGCCAACAACTCAATGTCAATTTGGTTTGACTTCATAGTATTACTTGCTTGATTTTTTTGGCTCCCACTGTGGAAGCAGAGCTTTTCAAGATCATCCAAACCCCTTGAGCACAATTCAAACCAGCTGGTATTCTATATATTACATAATTACGAAACACACAGCACAGTTTGGATACTTAAGAGGCACTGGGGCCCACTTCTCAAAATATTTACAGCCTTTTATTCTTCTCAAAACAATCATTTGCATACTAAGAGTGATATATGCCCCTCCAGCATGCAGATTTACTTCATTTTCACTTCCTCAAAAAACTTACCCTGAAACTGACTCCGTTTAGTAGTGAGTATGCAGAAGGGAAATAGAGTTGGCAAAGTAAAAGACCTTGATGTTTCCAGCAAAAGCTTTATGTTTACAGAATGTGGGAAATGTGGGAAAATTGTCTCCCCCAAAATAAAGGAGGGGGAGGACAGAAGAACTCTTACAAACTTGCCTGTAAATGGAGTCCTAGTGTAAAGCATGTCTCTCCGGCAAACTGAGAAGTCCGTAAGAGAGACTGAAAGAGAATGTATCTTTATTAAAAATGTTGTAGCTGCATTTGTCTCAGGATATTAGAGAGACAAGGTGGAGAGAGGCAAGATCTCTTATTGGCCCAACTTCTGTTCTGTAAAAGAGACAGGTTTTCCAACTACATAGAGCTCTTCTTCAAGTCTGGGAAAGGTGCTCAGTGTCACACTAAATGTAAGGTGAAACAGATCTTTAGTGTCTAGCAAAGTTTTTTATGGCTTGTCTTTTGAAGGTGGTATGCATGTTTTCTTTGACGATGAGGATTGAGAGATCAGATGTGGAGAGAACATTTTGTGAAAAGTGTTTGCCCACGGGTGATATGATGTTTTTTGGTATTATTTTTCTGTGAGAGTTCAGTGGAGCACACAGTGATTTTCTAGGTCAGGGGCAGGCAACCTACGGCCCACGAGCTCCTCCTAACCGGCTCCCAAGCTCTGGCTGGTGAGACTGCTCCAGCCTCTCCCCCGCTGTCCATCTCCTCCACAGCCTCAGTGCGCCATGCGAGCGAGCGAGCAGCGATCTGGGGGAAGGGCTGTGTGACAGTGTGTCTGGTTCAGGGCCAGACACGCTGTTCTGAGCATGGTAAGAGGCCAAAGCGGGGGGGGGGGGGGGGGGGAGAAGGGGCAGAGGGTCTCGGGGAGTGGTCAGGGGATGGGGAACGGGGGCGTTGGATAGAGCATGAGAGTCCCAGGAGCCCTGTCAGGGGGCGGTGTGTGGCTAGGGGTCGAGGCAGTCAGGGGACAGAGAGCAGGGGATTGGATGGGGGTGGGGTTCTGGGGGGGTAATTAGGGGGCGGGGAGGTCTCTGGAAGGGATGGTCAGGGGACAAGGAGCAGGGGGCTTAGATAGGGAGTGGAGTCTTGAGGGAGTGGTTGGGGCTGGGGGGTCTCTGGAGGGGGTAGTCAGGGGACAAGGAGTGGGGGTCTTAGATGGGGGTGCGGTCCTGGGGCAGATGGTTAGGGTGGGGGGTCTTGGGAAGGGGCAGTCAGGGAACAAAGAGTGGAGGGGGGGGCTGGATGGGTCAAGGGTTCTGAGGGGGGCAGTCAGGAGGCTGGAATTGGGTGGGGGTCAGATAGGCAGGGCTGGCTCCAGGCTACCAGCGCAACAAGCGTGTGCCTGGGATGGCAAGCCGCTGGGGGTGGCCTGCCAGTCGTCTGGGTGGCAGTCAGGTGGGCTTCAGTGGCACGCCTGTAGAGGGTCTGTTGGTCTCGGATTTGGGCGCGTATGGTGAAGGCACGGGAATGGTGGACCTCCTGCAGAAACGCCACCGAATCCATGTGGCCAGCGGACCTCCTGCAGGTGTGTCGTCGAAGGCCGTCAAAAAACGTTGAGCCGCTCTTGCGGATGGGGGCGGGGCCAGGCTGTTTTGGGAGGCACAGCCTTCCCTACCCGGCCCTCCACACAATTTTGAACCCCAGTGTGGCCCTCGGGCCAAAAAGTTTGCCCAACCCTGGTCTAGGTTCACCCTCATAACTGGCCACTTCACCTTTTGTGGTCTCTTATGATATGCGTTAACCACTTATGCTAAATAATCTGTTCCACCTTGTATTTAACTATGACCCTCAAGATACCTTTCCCAGACCTGAAGAAGAGCTCTGTGTGACTCGAAAGCTTGTCTCAGATGTTAGTCCAATGAAAGATATTACTTCACTTTTTGGTTACTCTTTTGGTTCCTGTTTGTTTCTCTCCTCTATAAAAAGGCATTTGGATCTAAGTGGAAATGCAGTTTTTTAATATGGGTGAGTTGACATTATTTCTTTTTAGTAAGTTACTTTGTAACAGTGAGAACTGGTGCTTTCACAGCCAAAGTTTGTAAGGTTGGTTTTAGTTCAGTGTACAGAGGGTTCTAAATAATGGTGATGCTGCTGACTTGTGGGGATTGCGTGAAACAGTGGAGTAGATGTGCTAGAAAAAGGGCAATATGAAAAAGAAAGTAGGAGAAGGTGAGACAAAACAAAGTTATCACTAAAAAGTTCTGAGATATGGTTTAGCGGATGAAGGCCTGATTATGACCCAAGTTACTGTAGTTCTGGCTCAATGTAACTCCATTTGATTTCAGTGGCTTTATTATCAGTTACACCTGTGTGAGAGGAGAATTGGGCCTCAGTGAATTAGGAATCTAAACTAGAGCCAAGTGAGCAAAGGTGAATAGCTAACAATAGTTTGTCTTATCCACCTTTAACCTACCCTACCCCACCATTTTAAAAAGAAAACAAACAAACCAAAAACCGCCAACCTCTGTGTAATAGTCTTACTTAAAGTATGTATTTATGGGACATATGTCACAATCATGTAGGTGCCATCACTCAGAGAAAAAACACAATTGTCTCTTCCTCTGACTTTCTCTGAAACTATTCCCAGAGTGTTTAATCCTTAATAGAATGGAACTATGTATATGATCAAGTTTAGTGGTAACAAGGATGACATAGTCCTATACCTGTAATAATGTCAAATGATAGAAGTGTGTTAGTGAAGTCTGTTTTCTAGGCTGTTACCCACTGTTGTCGGGGGATTTTTAATTAGATGATTTTAAGTAACCTTTTTGCTTACTCGCGCTCTGTCTTTTGTGGAACCCAAAATCTCTTCCTGAAAAGATGAAGATACAAAACTAATCTGAACAATGTACAAAGTTTTTTCTCCTTCTAAAAATGTTATAAGGGAGAAAAAAAATATTAGCTGAGAGAGCATAGACAGAATATTAGAATCACTACAGGGAGCCTGGTATTTACATAGTGTCTAGGTACTGAATGGTTAGTTGGTACAGACATGATTACTTATAAATCTGCGTACCCCTGCAGAGAGAGTTATCATTCAATTTCCGCACAGCGAGGGTTACCAAAGCTTATTTTTTTGGTTCCTGTTTGTTTCCCACTGTCCAAAATGTTTGAATGCTTTGCATAATAACTTGGACTGTAAGAAAAGGTGTTATCAATGCAATATGAAAATGAAAAATGTACTAATAAAGGTGCTGTTTAGTTTGAAAAGAGTGTTATGACTGATTTTTGTGTGGTGAGCAAGGCAAGTTTCTATTAAATTTTAGCTTCTTTTTAACAGCAGTTTCATTTTGCTGAAAGGTGCTTTTGGGGAATGACAGAAGTGAAATTAGTGTGGGAGCAGCCTAATATTTGACCTTGTTATGTGAGATTGGAGTTTGTAAGCAATCTCTGGAATCCTGCTATCCTTAGGTGGATATTAGACATGTCAGTAGGTAGTGGTTGATGTGCACAGATTCCATGAGGAAGGGTTAAAGTCTTACTGCTCATTACTGTAAATTGTTGGCCAGTGTGCACAATAGAAATGACTGCCAGCAGCATCTTCCCTTCTAAGGGCCTGATCCAATGAGAAGTCTCTCGTTGGCTCCTGTTTTCATTGGGTCAGGTCCTACAGGAGCTTGCTGACAGTTTGAGCACCTGCACTTATTACAGCTGCAGAAGTTTACTAAGGGAGAGAAGCGGTCCCTTTGATAGTCGTGTTCCAAACCTTTTACAGGGTCAAAAACAATACCTTGAAACTGTGGAAATAAAGAGGCAGAGAGTGTAGTATTGGTGTGATGTGTTCCCGCCACAAAGTATCTATCACTTAGTGTGGGGTGGCCAACCTGAACCTGAGAAGGAGCCAGAATTTACCAGTGTACATTGCCAAAGAACCACAGTAATACATCAGCAGCCCACCCATCAGCTCCCCTACTCTGCTCCCAGCACCTCCTGCCCACCGGCAGTCCTGCCAATCAGCATCTCCCCCTCCCTCCCCACACCTCCCAATCAGCTGTTTCGTGGCGTGCAGAAGGCTCTGGGGGAGTGGGGAAGGGGGAGGAGCAAGGGCAGGCTGAGGGGAGTGGGCAGGAATGGGTGGAGGGGGGGCTGGTCCTGTGGCAGAGCCAGGGGTTGAGCGGTGGCCATCCCCAAGCACATTGGAAAGTTGGCACCTGTAGCTCCAGCTCTGGAGTTGGTGCCTATACAAGGAGCCGCATATTACCTTCTGAAGAGCCACATGTGGTTCTGGAGCCACACTTGGCCATCCCTGACTTAGTGGGTGGCTTCATTTTCAATTAGTTTTAGTTTCCTAATGACCCTAGAATGTAGCCCAAAAGAACATCTTACAGTAGGTCTGATCGTAACGTTACTAAGGAATTGACTATTGAGGGAGGTATGCTTCTGGGGGATGACAGGAGGGGGGAATGCAGGGGAGGGGATTGAAACAAGTTGCACTTTTTTTTTTTCCAAGCAGACAGGACCAGAAAATCAGTATTGGATGCTCAGGGAATGGCTGTAGCCAAGAGTGAATAAAATGTGCAAAGTGACTAGTGAATTTGGGTGCCTCCGTTTTGTGTGCTCAATTTGTTACACCTTAAAGAGGCCTGACTTTCAAAGAATTATGAGCAACCACCCATTTAAAACAAGGACCTCTTTAAAATGTGTCAAGTTGGGAACCCAAATGTCAAGCCACGCAAAACTCATTAAAAGGTTGATGGTCCTTATGTGTATTGCAAACATTCAGAAAAATACAAGCTTGTCCTGAGATTTGAAAGCTGCTGTGCAAATTTTCTGAAGTACAGTTACAGGAAACTACCTGCACCACTTCTAGTTACCTTCAAATTGCTTGGAGACATTTCCACTGTCCTAAACTAGCCCAGAAGGCAAGTGGAACAATATCTTCTGCAGAAATCTTATTCCTCCCATGTGGTGATGACCAGTGATCCATTAGAACTGGGCTATTCCTCCTCATCTTCCAAACACACAAGCTCTTCTAAGGCCATGGTTACACTGGCACTTTATAGCGCTATAAAGCCCCCACGAGCGCTATAACCTACTCCCCGTCCACACTGGCAAGGCACTAATAGCGCTATAACTGCTGAGTTATAGCGTTATTATTAATCCACCTCCCCATGGGGAATAAGGGCTGTAGCACAGCTGCTGTAGCGCTACAGCAAGAATGTGGACACCCACTGCGCTACAAGTAATCTCTGGAGATGCCTAGAGCCATTTAAGGCAATTGACGTCTCTTCCCTTTGTTTTGAACTCGGCTGGAGGAATGCGGAAGTACCTCTTTAGAGTTTCTCTCAACTCAGCAGATAAGCAATGCAAATGTTTAAGGAGGGAGCCTGTGTGAAAACAAAGCCTTCTGTGAACGGAGGCTCGCTGACAGGCTTTCAGAAGATCAGAAAAATCACTGTCTCTCTCCCTCTACATACACACAACGCGTCCCCCCTCACCTCCCTCGTTTAAAAAGCACGTTGCACCCAGCTGAATGCTGGGATACCTGCCCTAATGCGCTGCTCTTAATGCCGCATTAAGTGCCCCAAATGTGGCCATGCTATACCGCTGGCGCGTCTGAGTGTGGACATACAATAGCGCTATACATATTACTGTATAAGGGGACCACTATAACCAATAGCGCTATAATCTTGTAAGTGTAACCATACCCTAAAATTTTTGTGTAATACCCACTCCCCAGCCTCACCTCCAGCTTCACAATGTAGTGCCTGCAAGCAAAGCTATTCAAAGAGCAGATTTCCTCTAACTCCCCACTAACTAGCCTCTGCTCAAAGAAGAAGGAATTTCCTCTCAGGGTCTCTTCTCTCTACCTCCAGGCAAGAGTGTTTTCCATTATGTTTTTCTTTTCCCCTCTCCTTGCTGTCTCCATGGCAGGAAGAGGATTTTGGAGAACAAAAGTCAGCAGGAAGTTGTAACTGAGAAATACAGTAGCTTAGCAGACCCAGCTAATATTAAAGAGTCATGCACGCAGCCCGGCTTCCCCCACTCAACAGCAACATGGCAGGCAAGCCTTAAGCTGTTGAAAAAGTTCAGCAGCACGACATGGCTATGCAAAATCTCCAAGCCTGTTTCCAGGCTACTCGGTGCTCCAGGCCAAACTAGAACGTGGCAGTAAGGGCAGGCAAGTCTTAAACTGCGTGGGACAGAAATTCAACACCAGGTATTTTGGAAGCAATAAGCTGGAGAGCCTTAGATGACTTTTCTGTCCTATCTGGAGTGGAATATAGCATCTGTTAGAGAGTCAGGAAAAAATGTATGGTGCAAGAGCCAACTCTCCACTACCCTTTCGAATTACCACAGTAGTCAGGTATTTCTGCCCTAATTGTCCTAGGAAGGGCTTAGCCAGTCTTTGTGGTCTGTATCTTGAACCCCTGCCCTTCAGTGAATCTGAGAGTCCCCTAATTTCAGGGCAGCTCTGACTCCTATAGGCTTTGAAATCAAAACCACGGTTTTAAAACAGAAACAAACATAACAACACTCAAATGGCTCCGTTTCCTGACTTTGGTACCATTACCATCAGGGCTGGCTCTAGCTTTTTTGCTGCCCCAAGCAAAAAATAAAATAAAATAATAAAAAGGGGTGGGGAGGCCAGCTTGTGCCGCCCAAAGAATATCCAGAATGCCACCCCTTAGAATGTGCCGTCCCAAGCACATGCTTCCTGGTCTGGTGCCTGGAGCCGTTGCTGATTACCATGACATCAGGACAGCCTGAGGGCTCTCTGTACTGATTCTGTTCTCCTCTCAGCTCTATCAGACTTAGATTTGTTCAGCATGGCCTATTCTTCTTAGAGTAATTGCTCATGTGTATTCCACAGTAGGCATGCGTGCTTGCCGCATGCTCTGATGTCGGAGGGCTTTTCCCCTAGCAGTACCTGTAGGGAGTGTCCCTAGCAACACCTGGAGTTCCGCCTCCATGGCGTGGTATAAGGGGCACTGCGCACTCCTCCCCCGCTGTTCCTTCTTGCTGCCAGTGAAGGTTCTTCGGAACTGCTCTGCTCCAGCTTTGCTGTAGCACGTTCCCCAGAACTGCTTGTTTGTTCAGTGTGTGGTACCTGTAGTTTAGTTTAGTTTAGTTTAGAGTGCCCAGGCCGGGGCATGCCCCATGCCTGGGTTTTAAGTTGTGGGACACTTGTAAGCGACCTGTGTTAGTGAGTGATCCACACGCGGATTGTTTACACTGTTTGGGGAAACCCATCTCAGTGATTGCTGCAAGATTTGCAAGTCATTTAAGCCTCAGACCAAGAGAGAAAGGGACATTAGGATCCGGGCTATTCTGATGGAGTCAGTGCTGACCCTGGCTCCAGTGTGCTGCTCCAGATCAGCGCTGCCATGGTGTCAGTGCACGGCAACCCTTTGGCACTGATCCCCGTCCATGGGCCACGCCAAGAAGGCTAGGAAGAGGCCTTCTTCACCGTGGCACTGGAGTAAATCTGGGACAGAGGCTAGACCCATGTTGGGCACTCCTCAATCCCCGCGGGCCTCTGACTCAAGTCGAGTGGAGTAGCCCGGCCCATTTGGAGCAGGCCTCCCTGGATGTCCAGATTCCCTCCACACTGGAGGTCCTGAAGGCAGCCTGGAATGTCATGTCCTTGCCAGTATCAGAATCATCCCCAGTATCGGCCCGGAGCTCCAGAGGAAAGCCACCACTGGGATCTCCACAGTTGCCCCTGCCTCGGTACCAGTCTTGGTTGACGGAACGTTCCCGACGCTATTCATCTCCCAGCAACTGTTAAGAACATAAGAATGGCCATACTGGATCAGACCAAAGGTCCATCCAGCTTACCGCTACTGACAGTGGCCAATGCCAGGTGTCCTGGAGTGAGTGAACCTAACAGGTAATGATCAAGTGATCTCTCTCCTGCCGTCCATCACCCCGCTCTGACAAACAGAGGCTATGAAAACCATTCCTTACCCTTCCTGGCTAATAGCCATTAATGAACTTAACCTCCATTACTGTAGCCAGTTCTCTTTTAAACCCTGTTATATTCCTAGCCTTCACAACCTCATCACGCAAGGAGTTCCACAGTTAACTGCGCTGCGTGAAGAAGAACTTCCTTTTATTTGTTCCGTGCAAAGTCCATGTGGGTCACTCTCAACTCCCACCAGATTGTCTGGTTAGCTTCAGTCTGACTGATACTGCCATCATATTAGTGCCAGTGGAACCTCTGTTCCCCCTGCCTCCCTCAAACATATGTGTGTCAGTGCGGTCTCATCCAGTGCTTTATATTTACCTGTGCCTTCAGTGCCATTAAGCTTTCTCCCTTATGTCACTGTGGTTTTACCCAGGCCTGCATTTTGCCACACTGACTTAGTGCTTTTCTTACTAATGCAGCAAAGTAGCACAGCCTATACAGCCAGTCTGCACATGCAGTTATTTTGATGGTCTTTTGGAAGGCTGAAGGTAGAGGTGTGATTTGTCTTTCTCCTTCCAGTGTCCATTTGTATGTGCCAATCTGGGTTAGGCTGTCATTTATTGAGCCTGGCAGCTGTTTTTTTTTATCCAAGTAATATTGCTGAGTTGACTTGCTTCTCACAAGTTAGGACTTTGAGCTCTAATGGACAATCCAAAATGACAGTAACTCTGCACTAAAATGTTAGCAATAAAAGAGGATAGTGCACCATTTTGTTGCACAGCTGTAAACCATTTTAGTGGGGCTTAAAGATCACAGAGCTTTGCTGCACCACCAATGAGCTTCGTTAATGAGTGCTCCTGCTTGACTCTTCTTCTGCCCAGTCTATGACAGAAGGGTCATAGATGACTTGTCAAAAGTCCACCCATAGGAGAGTATACGTATATACTAACAAGCTCTTTCAAGTGCTGGAGAGCTTTGGCTTTCTTCATGTATTTTTTCCGTGTCATTCTTAGTATCTTATCAGCATATGGCCCACCTCTGGGATTCTGTCAGACATTCCTGATTGTAGTTCAGTCGCTCCAGGAAAGATTTCATAGTTGGTATATTCTTCTGAAAACGCCAAGTATTTGCTATCCATTGATTCCAATTATTTTCTGTGAGAGTGACCAGATATGGAAATTGTGTTTTTGGGTGTTTGCCAAGCCCTGTTAAGAAAAGTATCTGTTTGCAAGGAGCTCAAATGCAAGTCATCTAATGATTAAAACTGCCTACATTAGGCCACCCTTTTGCTCAATCACTCAACTAAGAAGACACCAGTTGGATGCAAGAGAATGAGAACTTAATCACTGTGTCCTCAAGCAGTTACCAGAAATGAATGACCTAGATATCCATAGCCCCTGACTCCAACAGATGTCAATTCAACAACCTTGAACCAGTCCAAAGGATTCTCCCAGATTCTCAGACCTGTAGGACCTAAGATCCTTGGCCTGGAAACTGAGAGGTTTTACCTTCTAGACTATGAATACTGAGAACTCAGGGACTTCCCACTCAACCCTATAAATGATCCACAAAATTGGCCATTTCGGGGAATTCTGAGAACTTAATCCCCATGATGTTCTTGAAAGGACATTTTTGTCTCCCAACCGGGGATGTACTGGAGTTGCTTCTAAATAGGTTCTTGGTTGGGTCTGAGTCCTAGATTCCTGAAGGTCCTGAAGTGCAGTTAGAAGTACTAAAAGGAATTTTCTAAAAAATAGGTAAGTGCTTAGAATTAGTGTCTTTCAGTATTCTTGTCATTCTTAAAATATCTTTCAGACACAGTCCCTATTTTTAAATTATTCATTCCAAAATTTTAGTTTTAAAATGGTTTTTAATGGTGTGATTTTTATAGGTGCTGACTGAATACATGCAATTCCCAGTTTCTTCAGTGAGAACTGCAGGTGTTCACCATCTCTGAAAATCAGGTTGCTTATGTTTATGAATTTGTCACAGAGGACCTGGGCCTCTTTCCATAGTTCATGACTGCTTAATGGGATTCATCAAAAAGCCCTGACCAAAACTGGCAACAGTCAGTCAGTGAAAGGTGTTAGGTGGTTAAGTCTTTGAAATGTGGCCATGATTCACTGTTAAGGGTCTTCACTCCCTCAGGGGACCATCTCATAGTGGGTGAAGAAAGAAACTATTTACCAGCCCCTGTTGAGTATCTGCCTTCAGAAAACTGAGGATGTGACTTACCAGCAAGGATAAGAAAAGAGTTGGCTCTGGGACAGCCAAAGAGGCAGCCAGTCAGACTAGAGGGAATTGGTCTTGAGATGTAAGCTATTCACTTTCCTTGTGCGGGTCAATAACTAAGATAAGAGAATGCCTATCTACTGTAACGTATGAGAAGTGCAAGTCTAGGGCTGGTAAACAAGCATTCTTTGTTTAAAGTTCATTTTCTCCCTATTTTAATTTATTTTTTACCCTTTGTTCAGGTAGTTTCACATACATTCCGCCCCTCCCGCAAAGAGAAGTCTATAGCAGAGGTGTTGAAAAGTAAAGAGCTTCTGGACCCTACCAGCCTCCCCACCCTCAGTCTCCGTAAAGGGGCCTGGACAGAAACACCTGCTTCTAGTGAGTTGCGTTGCCATCAAGTTATGGTGGTGAACATTTCGGGGGAGGGGAAGCTAAAAGACCAAGGAGGAGAAATTGGTGGGCATGTGAGTCACAAGTTTATTAACTGATGCATCCATTTTCAGATTGACAATATAAATCACTCCAATATAAATATCCATTCCCTTTTTCTTACAAACGATAAAAGTATCAAATGAAGTGCCATGAGATTTCTTGCACTTGCTGACTCTCCTGCTGTATCATCTTATTGGTCTTATGTGCCTTTGGATGTAGTGAAATATTT
This sequence comes from Dermatemys mawii, assembly GCA_007922305.1. NCBI lineage: Eukaryota > Metazoa > Chordata > Testudines > Dermatemydidae > Dermatemys > Dermatemys mawii. Next base: position 79,797,759 of record ML677333.1, read on the forward strand.
TATATTCTGTGGGGAGTTTGAGGCCTTAAAGCCCATTCGCTGTTAATACCAAAGATTCTTTAGAGTAGTTCTGTTAAATTGTTACCCACCTCATTGATGTTTGTTATTCCTGGATCTCCCTGCTTCATTGTTGTGATCACACACAATTCATTGTCCAAAATCTTCTGATGGTGGCAGTCAGTAACAGTGTTTCTGTTTTGAGTTCTTATTACATCAGTTTACCAAAGGGCTATTTCCTAATCACATGTTGCTATGTTTACAAGTTCCAGTTAAGAAAACATTGCACTATTCTTTTCCCCCCTTCAATCTATTGCTCAAGAAAAAATGACACATTTCAATTTGCTTCTTCAGTCTTCGAACAAAAATGTGGCCATGGGAACCTGAATTTGTAACCCTCCCCTCCAAATACTTTGCAGCAATACACCTCCCTCATGGCATGGGAGGTTTCTATGGCGACGTTTTAGACCACAGAATATGTACAAAATGTACCACGAGGCATCTCTAAATGTGTACTTCAATGTGCTGTTGTGGATAAGTGTGGTAAGCAGGAGTGGATGATGGCAAGTTTAGATTTTTCCTTAGTCACTGAACATAGAACATCAGATTTTGCAATTTCAGTAGTTTTTATTCTATGTCCTTCCCTCCCTCCTTGTAAGATGAATTAGTTTTGAATGACAGTCATTATGTGAATAATATTACTTGGTAATGCTCCTAGCATCACTTATCGCCCCTCTTGCTGCCTTGTTAGCAAATTCAGCATTTAGAGCAGGCCTTCATATTCCAAGGAAGAAGTTATTAATTGTTTTTCAAATTCCTAAGAGGACACTCTGAGATCCTATTTAAAAGGAGGCCACTGCTTCCAATAAACCTACTGGGCTGAGAGGTTAAATATTAGCTTTCATTGTTTCCCTTGATCCTCTGTAGATCATTGTCACCTCCAATAATAGCTTTCACCCTAAACAATGAGATTGCAACTTCCAAATTAAAATGGGCCATGTTTTTTCTCTGCAAGTCATCCATTGATGACAACTTCCATTTGTAGTTTAGCCTGCACAGGCATCAGTGTTCTGGCTCTGCAATAAATAATTTTAGGTTATCATCATTGTTTTATTACAGCGCTATCACCCTTTATATTTATTCCCATCCATCAGTGTCTGTGCTCTTATTGCTGCCAGGTATGAGAGCACATTGTTGTTTCCCAGCATGTTTCAAAACATGGGTGGCTGGCTCTGGATCAGTCACTGCTATTGCTAGCAGTAGGGAGACTGTCGTACGGGTTGTTATTAATGTCAATCATTTTCAGTTGGCCAGGGTACAAAAGAAGCCATCAACCAACACAGTGCTACTTTTAATAGGAGACTTAATTAGATGATCTTCCCTGGCCAGGGAAGGAATTGAAGGGAAAATGAGATGAATTAAAAGAAGTAGGGCAAATAAATGCATTTTCTGAATGCATTTGGGACAAATTAGTTCAGAGTGCAAACAGACATTGATTTGTCTGACTATATTGAACCAGTGTTCAGGAGCATGAGGTTTGGCTTCATCAGGCTTGAGGTGTTGGTAAGTACAAAATACATTTGGAGCTGACTTTGAACTCCTATGCATTCATCCCAAAGATGAAAGCAGAATCTACAATGAATATTGTGGAAATTTCTTATATTTAGCCTCTTTCAGGGTGAAGTTTCTCGAACCCACATCTATGAGGATAAAATACAAACTGCAGTGGAACTGAAGAGCTAAGTGAGCAACAAATCATAGAATCGTAGGACTCCAAAGAGATCTTCAGAGGCCATATAGTCCAGTCCCCTGCACTCATGGCAGAGCTAAGTATTATCTAGCATCCCTGAGAGGTGTTTGTGTAACCTGCTCCTAAAAATCTCCGGTGGTGGAGATTCCACAACCTCCCTAGGCAATTTGTTCCAGTGCTTAACCACCCTGACAGGGAGTTTTTCCTAATGTCCAGCCTAAACCTCCCAGTCTAAATATATCAGTCTGACACATTGTACTGCACCCTATTTTAGCGCCCATTTTTTTATACCACGCATTTGCTGAGGAGTGGAAAATCTCATTGTATGAGTAGTGTACTTGACCTGGATTCAGGTACTGTCCACACTCCATGAGTGAAATCCATCTGTTCAGTTAAAATTAAATTCTCAAAGCTGATCTGAAGTGTAGCATTCTGCTGATTTTAATCTTTTATCTTAAATGTACAAAATGGGGAAAAGAAATTATTTCCATGCAAGACGTGTTGACACCTAAAATACTTCATTCAACATAGCTTTACACTCATTTGTGTAGTAGGTAGCCTGGCCATTAAAGGCTTCACATGTGACAAACTTTCACTCTTGACTTTACCCAACATCAAATCTTGTCACACTCCTTTAGTTTTTAATTTACAGTATCTTAAAGCGATATTTTCAGAGGGCTTCAAAGCAGCATCTGAAACTATGCATGCAAATTTTTAACAGGCACCCACTAGCATGCCTAAATTGAGAGGCTGTGCATACAGTTATTTGACATGTATATTAATGTGTGCTTTGCACATATAATTTCAGATAACTGTGTCCGAAACTTTAAACTTATTTTTCCTAACTTTGTAAAGTAGAACTTCATTGTATCTGGGCCAATAAAGGAGCAGGGTGTTATATAGTAGGTGTCTGTAGCATTCCAGCTGTTGAGGCATAAAAACATCCTTCCACTCAAGTGCAACATAATTCTACTAGCATAGGTGAAGAGTACGTGTGTTGCCATGCCATGTCACCCATAAAGCCTAATTCCCATTGACACTTCTTCACTTCCCTGAAATAGATCAATTCTTCGTCCAGAAGAACTATCAGTTTTGTCTTTCCCAACCAAATCAGTGCTGCCCAACCAAGTAGGTCAGTTAATGCAGATTTCCCAGCCAAATCAAATGAATGAATGCTGGCCTCCATACTCTAACAGCCTCCTGTATTAATTCTTTCTGTCTTCCTTAGTTCTGTTCTACACTATACAGTTATATCAACACAAGGCAGCTTATATCGACCTATGTCAATGTACACATTACAGCCTGGCTCCCACCGAGGTAAGTGCCGTACTACACGGCCGATATAACTCCACGAGCGGCGTGGGGCTTATGTCAGTGTAGTTAGGGCAACGCAGTGTCTATGTAGACAGTGTATTACTTACTTTGACAGTTGGCTTTCATTCTTGTCAAATTACACTGCTCCCTGCTGGAGCCCTGAAATAGACAAAGTCCTCCTTGCTCCCAGCTGGGCTGTCCTTGGCTCCCAGCTCCTCCTTCCCAGCTGGGCTGCTGCCCAAGCTCCCTACTTGGAGCTAGGCTGCCCCCAGGGTCTTGGCTTCCCACTCAGCTCCCAGCCCCACACCAGGAGCCTAGGTGGCTGCACCTTTTAAGTCAGTGGAAGAGCTTCTGATGAGAATGCACACTACTGACAGGAGGAGAGTGGTGTGGACATGAACCACTGCATTTATTAGTGCGGTGGCTGTAAGTTGACCTCCCCTAGGTTGACTTAAGCTTGTAGTGTAAACATATCCTGCACTGTCTCTTTCCTTCTTTTCCCTCCTTTTAAAGGAGCCCCAGCTGGGAAGCCATTTAGTGTCTTCCGTCCATCCTGGGAACATAATAGAGGCTTAGGGGCTATTCTACACTCTGCCATCTGTTCCCAGCCTGTGATATTTTTTTTTAGTTTTTCTCCCTTACTCCCTGCCTTTGTGAAAAAGACCCAACTGCATCTGAGTTTCTTTGTTCCTTCTCTGACCACATTTCTTTTCCTGCCTGCCCTCGCTAGTCCTTTCCTCTCATTCCCAAAAAGGTGCAAGTTGTTCACTAAACTAAATCCACTCACAAGGGCAACATTTCTGCTCTTTTGCTCTTGAATGAGACGATGGGGAGGGGAGGAGTCATTTATTACAGAAAAATGCCAGATCCATAAACATGGTTTTAGTTAAATGAGCTGTAATGTGAAATCCGTGGTTTGGCGTGGAACTAGTCCTCACTGAGGAAGACTGTACAGCCTCAGTCTGAAGTGAATTGGATTTGATTTGCATGAGCTATGAGCATTTGAAAATTGCACACTAAACATTTTCAGTAGAAGTTTTTTGCTGAGCTTGTTAAATGTATACCTGAGGAACAATGCACTGTTTATACAAGCAAAGCTAACTTAATTTCACAGTGAGCCAGCTAGTTTTCAGAAAAGTTCTTAATCTGTCCCCAGAACTGCCTAATGTTTTTGGATACTCAATACTTGGGAAAAGGACTCTCCTGCTGTTTCATTCCCTATCAAAATGCTCCTTTAGTCTGGGAAAATGTTCAGAGTACAGAGAGCCAGGGGGTCCTAAATTGTAATCTCACTTCTTCCAAAGATTAGCCCAAATTATGCAGTAACTGCAGTCGCTCCATAGTTAATATTACAAATGACTTTCAATTATGTGCCCGATTTGGATTCAGCATCTAAAATCGATCAAAAAATTTGTATCTACCTCAAACTGTGTAGGTTAGTTACAGGGGGCTAAGAGAAGTTTTCTACGAAACTTGAAAGGAATCAAACGTTTCCCAAACTGTGGCTCTCTAAAAATAGAGTTGGTATGTTTCAGTGATCTAGCAGCTCTGTTTAGTGGTAATGCAGGGAGCTGGATTAATAGCCTTGTAGGCTGAAGTTTCTATTTAGCCACAGCCTGGGCAATACACCCTGGTCATCTGTGGCTTCAGCTGGAGTAACTGAGAAGGTACTTTGGACACTGATTCAGGAAAGCACTTACATATATGCTTAGCTTTAAACATGGGACTTAAGCATATGTTCACTTTTAAGCATGTGCTTAGATCTTTCCTGTATCAGTGACTTGGTCTCCATGCTTAGCCAGTCCTAGATTGCTCTGCTGAACTCCTTTTTTTAAGAGTGCTGGTTATAATGCTGGCTTTAATCTTTGGACACCTGCATTTCCAATTGTCTGAGGCTGTTACTTCAGGTTCAGAGAGACCACAAAACAACTATCAATAATAAGTTTGTCACTGACTAATTAGGCCAGGTTAGATTTAGAGATGGAAGGATCTATAGTGTTAACAGTTTACAGACTCCTCTTGCATATTTTCTTCTTGCTTGTTGATACCTAACTGGCAAATGCAACATTGCCCTTTTTAAAATTATGTTTAATGAGGCCCTATTCTGTTAGACATATTACAGGCCCTGTGAAATGACATGATGTGAACTTCATTATAACCGTGTAATGTTGAAGGATTTATTTGCAACTATTTTTACAACCCTAAAAAAAATACAAATACCTAGCATTGAAGGTAGAAAACATCATTCCTGTTCTTTAAGAGCAAAATAATTAAACCAACTTATGAATGAGTTTATTATTTTTTCACTGAGCCAGGCTTTGGATAATTAATTTTGGCAGGAAGACCTAATTAAAACTGTAATTGCAGTCACAGGGAACTATAATGAAAAGAAACATGTTAAATAGCCACCTTGCCAGACAGAATTACATTTTTTTTACATATGCTTGCTCGCACCATAATGTAGTACTGCTCTGAGTTTTTCATGTTATACTAAAAGGTTATTTTAAGAGAAATCTTTTGTACAGTTTTAAACCATTTACTGAGGTGAAAACACATTTAGGGTAAAACAAAGCATTTTTCATTCATGCACTGACTTTTTAGTAAATAAAGGAAAAATATCTTTTGTGAAATTAGAGTTGGCTGACTGTAATGGCTTTGCTGTAAATTAGCTGTGACTTTCTTTTAGAAAAGAACTTAATTCAAGCAGACCCTTGCTATTCTAATACTGGAATTAGAGCTGATTGAAAAATTGTCAGCACAATTGTGCTAGAAAATGCTATTTTGACAAAACTGATTTTTTTCCTGAAATGGTATCTATTTAACAAAATTTCCCAGAGCAAGAAATTCAAAATTTATTTTTTTCATTTCCAAAAATGGTTTCAGAACAAATTTGAAATGTTTGAAAAAAATGTTGTTTTTCACTTGCATATCTTTTGTTTTGATATTATGTAATGGCACATCAGTAGTAGTATTATCACACGATGTCATTTTATTCATTACTAATGAGATATGGGATAATCTATTTTAATTTTATTTTTAAAGAAATATGAAGGACAACGTCTTAGTACAGACTGTTTTGTAGATCAAAGCATCCCTTGTTTGTGTTGAAATGAAACAGTCTGACACTTAAGAAAAGTGTCAAACTGTTTCATTACAGACTGTGGAATCAAGACAATCTTCACATGGTGCTTCTGTTAAGTGTTGGTGTTTTTTGTGCTCTGTGTTTTGTGCAAATCCACACATAACAATGTTGTCAATTGGCCACTGGATGTTGTTTTACCAATCTCCCAGTGAATGTAGCAACGATTATACTTCGTGAAAGAAGAAGATAAAGCTGCCAGACATAAAATTTATGGCTATACCAAAATCGTTGCTGTCAACCGTCCAAAACATGGGCTAGCAGTGTATATACAAAATGGATTAGAGGATGTGGAAGTTTTGGAAGAATCATCAACCAGTGGAAGAGAGATCAACATAGTTAAAATTAGGGACATCATTATAGTAGACCATATACAGTCCACCTAACACTATGTGGCCTGATCCCATCTTACCACACCTTCCTCATTGCAACAAAGAGTCTTGTAACACCTTATAGACTAACAGATGTTTGAGATCATGAGCTTTCATAGGCTAAGACCCACTTCATCAAATGAATGTTGTGAAAATCTCCAGAGGCAGTTATAAATATGCAGGCAAGATAGCAAAGTAAATTCAATCAGGGAGGGTGAGGCTTCCTCATTGGGCCATCTACATAGATGACTTTAACAGCCATCATGAAGCAGAGGGATACTGCTCATATGACACAGCTGGGAAGCAGATCACAGAATGAGCCTCCCTCCTGCTCTATGATCCGAAGCAATCTGGATCTCTTTGGTTTGTGAGGTGGACAATGGATCACAACCCTGACCTGTGTTTTGTGACCCAAAATAGTGCAGGTGTCCTGCGTGCTGAGTCTTGACCCATGTGCTGTGTCATGCTCAATCGGCCTGAATGAAAATCCAAGATAATTACAAAAGAGTCTTGAATATTCATATCTCATTCATAGTAAATAGCAAGTGGCTATTTTAAAAGTTGCATTGTTCACAATTGCACTTAATGTGTATCCACTACATGTTCTCTTGTACTTATTTCCAGTCAATGCAGTCTTCTGATCTATGCAGCATAAATAACAAATGGTACATATATAGTCCCCTGTCCCTATTTTATAATATGTAAAAATAATAGCAGAATTTGTGATTGTATATATGTAAAATAATTTGTGTATGTAAAATATTAGTAGAGATTGGAAAACCTTAGGAAAAAGTGGGAAAATGAGGGTTCAAGAGTAAGGATTCAATGCCTTCTATTTGATTTGATATATTAAAATTCTAGAATACTAGTGATACATTACTTACTGTAAACAATCCTTAATAAACTCACTTTTTTATTATAATAAGCCATTAAACAAGGAAAAGAGGGATCACATTTGTTTTTACTTCAGAACATACCATCAAATATTTAGAGCTTTCAGCTGTGTGAAAGTAAAACTGTACTGTAGTCCAAGCAACAGTGTGAACTTGTTTTGTTAGAAGCAGCCATAAAAAACAAACAAACAAGCAAGCAACACATTTTACTGCAACAAACAATGTCTTTAATAGAAGAACTGGAGAAAGAAGCTATTATTTTTTACCAGACAACCAATCATTATCCCCATGCCTTGGTAAACGTATTTCTCTCACAGTTTAGCTGCATTACATAGTAAAATACTTCGGTTTCAGGAGGTATATTTTCTGCTGAGCATTGTGAAATTGAGTACACAAGTAATGCCTTATTGATGCTTAGTTTTGGTGACCTTTTTCTGTCTTGTGCTAGTGACATATTGTAAGTGTGTTTCAAGTACTATGGGATTCTAATGGATAGGATGGAATGGGTCAGATAATGAAAGGCCCTGGTACGTTAACTTTCAATTTCATGAATGTCTGAATACTGCATGGAAGATAAATAACAGGCGTTTCTTTGCTTTTAAATTTTAACATGTATAAGCTGGTTTAGCCTTTTACTGTATTCCTCACAACAGGCTCAGATAAAAAGTGTATTTACATTGTAGACAATGATACAACTTCTTAATAGCTTGTAACTTGTAGGGGGAGACAAGTATATGACAAGTGGCAGTATATGGATAAATAAGATATTCCAGTGCTCATTTCTTACTAATTACTATAAGTGAACTTTCCTCTGTAATTGATCTTCCCTATTTAATGTCTCAATTGGCTTGGGAGAGCTGTTAGACTCTGTTATTTTCCTGACCTACTGTGAAATGGATAATATCCTAAGAAAAACAATTATAAAATACATTGGACTTCTGTAAGGATGTAACAGGAAGTACGGTATATAGGAAGGGGCTATTGATACAGATCAGTCAGTGGTAATGGGGCATATTGGGTATTTGAAAATAAAGCTGGGTGGAAATAATATATTTGCTGAAAAACACAGTTTTGGCTGATCTGAAACTAGTTTTAATCTGGCCTCTAAGAAGTTTTTCCCAGGAAACTCGTATTTGTCCATCTCTTCATAACCTTTAAAGCTCTGTAGTTAGGCCACTTGCCTGAGAGATGTACATGTTATAGGGGAGGGATTAGCATCTACATCTCCTACCTTCCCGGTGAGTGCCTTAATCACCAGGCTGTAGAGTTGTTCTCACTCTTTCTCTTTCTTTGGCCCAGTATATAAGTATTTATACAAAATAGGATAGCTCAACAAGGGAGATTGAGAGCAAACATGCTTGGAACCAGATAATATATATTTTTTTTGTTTCCACCCTGACTTTTTGGGGGTTTGCTGGCGGAACCAAAAAAACCAGTTATTTTCTGAGATCTGTGTGGAAATAAAAAGCAGCCAGATAGCTATGATAGTGCCAATATTAGGAGAAACAACTGCTAGTGAGATAATTGATGTTTGCATGACTAAGTATGAACTAATTTGTATTGTATGCAGTTATATGGGCATTTGTGCATTTTCTGCTCTTCAGCATTCTCTCTAACCACTATATTAGGGTATCCTTTTTGCACAGTAACATTTGGCTGATGGTAATCAATGTGTGATACTTTTCAGCTAGAACTTTTAGGCTATGTAGATCCTCAGCATGCAGGTAAGTACAGTTCGTACTTTCAACCTTTTAAAAGTCAGATTCTAAGGTCCCTGGGTCAGGAACTATTTCCTCTCATTATACAGGTCTAAAGACATTATGAACAATGTCAGTGCAGATTCATCAGTCTTTTTACTGAGAACAACTTCATAAAAATTATTTTTAGAAGAAAAAAGGGAGAAACACATTGTATGGAAAAGTTCAGCTGCATTGACTATGCTTCCATTCAGCAGCATTAAGAAAGTTATTAGTGTCAGTACTTGTTTCAGCCACTGAGATTGATGTATCTGTATGAATAGGGTAGTTAACAAGATGGGAACTTAGCCAGCATGCTATGTGTAATGAGGGAATCTAGTCCAATTCCTATTTAAAGTCAGACTCATGATTTCTACAGCACATTTTGAACTGATGATATAGGAGTGGGGGGCAGTGTGCCTTCCGGAAAGAGTGTGTGGCGGGGGGGGGGGGGGAGAAGCGGGGGGGGAATCCTCAAAACACTTAGATTAAATGAGATTTTCTATAGGAAATTTCAGTGTTTTTATCATTTTATGGCTGCAGCAGTCGAGTCAGTTCACAATGCATCTCTGAGACAAGTTATATGTCCAAGATTTTTCAATTCATAGCATCAACTTTATTTATAATATCGAAAGAAGAATTCAAAAACATCCTGGGGTTTGCATCTGCTGCTCACTGCAGCAGTACCCCATTCATGGAAGTCATTTTAGGCTGAAATATTTCAAAATGTATGGTGTACGATATGCAGTGTGGATTTAGCACAAGTTCCTGTGCAACTGATTTTAATGCTGCTGAGATTTAAAATTTAAAGTTGTACTTACTATATCATTGTTAGGGTACCCAGAGTCTTGGATAGGCATCTTTATTTTTTTTTTAAAAAAAAGTAAGGGGAGTATGTTCTTATGATATCTTTCATCATCATTCAAACACATGTTTTGTCTGTGGTGCACAAGTGGAGAGAATATAAAAAGCAAAACATTCTTTTTAGGAAGGATATAAACCAGAAAGAGGAATATTTAAACTGCATTACAGGAATTTCACAAGAAAGTGACAGTTTCCTTTAAATAAGAGGTTTGGTTTTTTTTAAACAAACACTTTTGGAAGAGAGAGCTTGGGCTTGAATCGTTCCCACCATCTCTTGGATGTGCAAATTGTTACTCTACCTCAGCAGTGAGGGGATATTGTATCCCAGGGGAGGAAAGTTATTGATTTTTCCTGCCCCATCTTTAGAGGTTCTACCAGGGGAATACAACATATATAGAATATATCCATACTAGTGGTTTTTTTTACCTGGAGTTAATTGGTTGCTAGTCATCCTGATGCAATTAACGCTTGTGAAGACTGAACCTAGGCCTTTCCTAGAAATGAAAAGATGTTGAGCTAATATACGTTAATAGCCTAGGGTAGACAGGGCATAAGTTAAAGGCACACTGCCTTGTCAAAACTAAGCTATTAACACTGATCATATCTTCCAAATCCTTGTCTACACCACCTTTACAAAGATGTTAACTCCCTCAAGTTAAGTTGAATAGTATAGACAGCAGAGCTTTTGGAGTACAGGAGCCTTTCCTATGTTCTGAAATACTGTTTCCCCCTCTCTATTAAGTTCTAGCCAATTTTGGATCTTGAAGAACTGTGGTAACCATTGCTGTTAACCACTGTCCATTTCTGGGCAAACTTTCTGTTGCTAAGGTATCTCTGCTGTGGATAATGCTGCCAAAAATAGACATAACCTGAGGTAAATCAAACCCAAGTCCTAGAAAAAACCCTTCTACATTCCCTTCCCAAGTTGAAAAGGATAGCTGACCACATTTGTTGTGACTTGATCAGAAACCAGGCAGTGAAACAGAGGATTGAACTGTCACCTGGAATTAATTTGACTGACTTGCATTTAAAATTATATGGGTTACATCAAACAGCTTTGGTCTACTGCCACAGTTCTATTTGTTTTAATGTACAGAAATGAAAGTATTGAAATTCATTGTTTGAAAGCACTGCCATAAAGCAGTTTAAAACCTATTTTTCCCATGGTTTAAGAAAGAACCAATAAAAGAGCTAATGTATAGGTTCATTTTTATTGGTTTTAAAGCTAGTGCAATACAAATCAAGGTCATGCACATCTTATAGAAGCTATACATTTTTAATATGTCTGAAAAGAAAAATAATTTGATATTTTTGCACTTAATATACACCATACCAACATACTTTAAGAAAGTGGGCATGGGGTGGGAAGGGTAAGTTTGGGGAATTATTCAGATTTCTGTGATTGCAGGCAGATCTTCAACATAGCAAATAAGCATGGCTCCTGTTTACCCAGTTTTACAGTTTAATGGGATTGGGTTGCATGGTCCGTATCTGATTTAAAGGAGTTTGATTTGTATCATGTACTATATACAAGTCTGACACTGTACAGTGCTGGTTTTAAACTAAGCATTTTTAAACCTGTAAAATGAATGGAATTAGAAGTGTTTTATTTTCTATTGACATGTTGGTCTGGTTTAGCCTCCCTTCCTTCCCCAACGCCCCCCCCCAAAAAATTCCTATAATAATTTATGAACAGTGACTGCACTTCTCTGCTTTTTCTCTGAGCCCAATTTACCCATCTCCTCAAAGCTGGAGAGCAGTGCAACTGCAATGGTAGGTTGTTCTGGACTACAGGTGGAAAACTCTCTCTTTTCAAGGAAGAAGGACTTGTGTACATTTTGTAAATAAACGAATTACAGTAAAAAAAAAATATCCTGACTGTATCCTTCCCCAATGGGAAACTGACCAGCTATGCCCCCAAATCTGCTACTGCTGACTGTAGTCAGCTGTACTAACAGTGGTGATACCTTATTGATTCAGTTAGCAATGGTTCAATTCTCGCTAGAGGAAAAAAAATCAAAGTATACACTCCTGTGCTAATTCTATTGTAACTCACTAGTTGTCACATGCCAAATAGGTGTTAAGTGCCACTCTTAAAATATACAGATGATTGTGTGATAAAAATTCCTGAGTCTTGTCCAGGCTACCTCACTGATTGTGCTGTTGCAGCCATTGTTGCTTAGAAAAGTATAAGAAATCTCCAAGGAAAGGTGCATATTGTCAGAGCAAGCTTGGCCTAAGGTTGGAGTGAACACCTGGGCATCACTGGTAGAGACTTTGCATGTGGGTGAGTGATGCAGGATTGCTGACCTAAATGTTCAAAAATCACAAGTTGAACTCCCCCTCCAAAAAAATCATATTATCTTAAATATCAAACAGTCTCTTAAAATAACTGTTGGGTATTGTTTATTTGTTGTTGTGTTTTTGAGCCTTTAGGGTTCAGTAGAGGCATATTTTCAAGCTTTTCTCCCTAAATGTGTCACATTCTGGGGTTCAACCCCAAACCAGTGATGGATTAAGTTACAGCCAGCCTTGTAACCCTGTGTGCCTCACCATGCTTTGCTGTCGTATCTCTTTTGTATCTGCCAACCTGGGTCACTCACAAACCGCAATCAGCATGTGGGTCATGCCCCAAGTGTCTGTCTAGCTTTATCCCTGGTCCAGCAACTCTGATCCCAGCAAAAGCTGGTCAGCAACACACTTATCACACTCTGGCTTCCACTGGCCTTGGTTATGACCTGAAGGGTGACCCCAACCCAGGCCTAGTCCTGCACTGTCCTCTGCATGGTCACCTGTGCTGATGAACTCGCCACGCTGGCCAAAGAGGAAATGAAATCCAAAAGTTCCTGGGGCTTTTCCTGTCTACCTGGCCAGTGCATCTGAGCTGAGAGTGCTGTCCAGAGCGGTCACAATAGAGCACTCTGAAATAGCTCCCGGAGGCCAACATCGTCAAATTGCATCCTCACTAACTCAAATTTGACTCGGCTATGTCGATTTAAGCGCTAATTCCCTTGTCGGGGAGGAGTACAGAAATCGATTTAAAGAGCCCTTTAAATAGACAGAAATGTCTTCATTGTGTGGACAGGTGCAGGATTAGATCAATCTAACGGTGCTAAAACTGACCTAAAGTCATAGTATAGACCAGGGCTCAGGAGAGAGACTCCTAGGCTGACTTTATTTATTCCAGGGCTGATAGTTTACATTTATTACCAGGGTTTATTATTTTACATTTATTTACAGACAAATAAAGTAAAGGAGGTGATGAACATATCAGAAGGATTAGGACATGGTGCAGGAAAATTAACATGACTCTATAGTCAATATTTCCACCATTTATTAATTTATGTCAATTACTCATGAACCCATATGCTGGCTGCTATCAAAATAACCTATTCTTTAGTATGGTAAATGCTAGACATGCCTAGGGATTCCTTGTTTATCTCAGTAAAATTAAGTGTGACAGTGATAACTCTAGCCAACTGTTTGTATTGTATGTTTCCCCTGATACTGGCCAGACAGAAATTTATTTAGTGTGTTTCCAGGGCTGAATTAGTAAAGGAAATGGATAATTCTGGTTAGACAGGAAAACCCATGGGTTGAATCAACATGGGGTAAAACTGAGTTTAAAATATATAATAAGTCAACTTTCCTCAAAACCTACAGACACTGTTCAGTTTCTTGGTGTTTATATAACCTTTTTTTAAAAAGTAGGGCTGTTGATTAATCGCAGTTAACTCACGCAATGAACTCAAATTAGATTTAAAAAATTAATCATGATTAATCACACCGTTAAGCAATAGTATGCCCATTGAAATTTATTAAGTATTTGGATTTTTTCCAACATTTTCAAATATACTGAATTCAGTTATAATACAATAAAAAGCGCACAGTGCTCACTTTATATTTTTATTACAAATATTTGCACTGTAAATATGACAAACAAGTACTACAGTGTGATCTCTTTATCATAGAAGTGCAAGTTACAAATGTACATTTTTGTTATTACATAAGTACATTGAAAAACAAAACAATGTCCTCTGGAATGGTGGTTGAAGCATGAAGGGACATATCAATCTTCAGTGTATCTAGCACATAAATATCTTGCAACACCAGCTAAAACTGTGCCATGTGAATGTCTCTTCTCACTTTCAGATACATTGTAAGCAAGAAGAGGGCAACATTACCTCCTGCAAATGTAAACAAACTTGTTTGTCTGAGCAATTGTCTGAAGAAAAAGTAGGACTGAGTGGACTTGTAGGCTCTAAATTTTTATATTGTTTTGTTTTTGAGTGCAGTTATTTTGTGTATATAATTCTACATTGTAAGTACAATTTGCAAGATAAAGAGATTGCACTACAGTACTTAGAATCATAGAATATCAGGGTTGGAAGGGACCTCAGGAGGTCATCTAGTCCAACCCTCTGCTTAAAGCAGGACTAACCCCAACTAAATCAGCCCAGCCAGGGCTTTGTCAAGCCTGACCTTAAAAACATCTAAGAAAGGAGATTCTACCACCTCCCTAGGTAACCCATTCCAGTGCTTCACCACCCTCCTAGTGAAAAATGTATTAGGTGAATTGAAAAATATTATTTCTTTTTGTTTTTTTACCAGTGCAAAAATAAATATAAAGTGAACACTGACAACACAGAATACAAAATGTAAATTTAAATTAATAAATTTGAAAATGTGGAAAGCATCCAAAATATTTAAATAAATGGTGTTCTATTATTGTTTAACAGCACAATTTATCCTGCAATTAATTGCAATGAATAATTGAATCACTTGACAGCCCTAAAAAAGTTAAAAGAAATCTAGTATCTGTAGTTTGGATACTTTTCATTAATTAAGCTTAGTTTTTGTTAGATTGGTAAGTTTGAGCACTCAAAAAATAAGTGGTTTGATTTTGCAAAGTGCTGACCACGCCTTCAGGGTTCAGACTGTGCTCAAAATGATTAAAATAGTGTGGGAGTTGCAGGTCTCAGCCCCAACTCTCATTCAAGTTGAAAATGTTCAGTGCCCACAGGAGTACTCAGTGCCTTGCGAGATGAAACCCACAAAGCACTGGCATACATTGTGACATCCATGGGAATAATGTGCTGCAGTCAGAACAGAATTTCAGAATCTTTTTGCTTCATTTTATGTTAAAAGGTTTACGGAAGTGGCATCCTCATAATTGGTCTGGTTGCAGTGATTTAGCCATTACTATGATAATGCATGTCTTAATATACAGCATTCACTATTCCCTTGCTCATCTACTCCTTAAATGTGTACCTGTTGTTTGTGATAAGCTTCTTCCTGCTCTGACTCCCCATTTTCATGTTGATTTCCTCAGGCTTTTAAAGAAAAAGAAACATTAAAACCTTTTTGTACTCAGAAGAACATTAAGAACTAGAGCTCTGATTTATTTAGATGTTATGCCAAAGGCCATATATTAGTGCTATTAGTATTGCGTTACATTAGAGCTTAAAGTGCTTAATGGAAGTTATTAAACTTTTTTTTTACTATGATTTAATCTGGACATGCAATTTTTGCTGATCCATGCTGCTTTAAGATTTATTGTCCAAATTAGCAGTGTAGATTGCCTGGCTCAAAGCAAGCATGTATATGAAAGGTTTGTAACTACATAAGTCACCATAGATGTAGGCAATACCATTTTATAGAAGCTGCACAAACTCTCCAGATGAAAGATTTTTGCTTCCTGCCCACTTCTCGCCTCCCTCTTGTCAGAGTGCACAAATGCTATTAAGTGTTTGGGTCTCTGTTTATATTTAATATTTCTTTGTTTATTTTATTACTACTAGTCACATAACTCTGTTCAAGTAACAATAATATGACACAAAATAAAATCTATGAAACTAAAAGTTAAAGCTTGGGGTCGTATGCTATGTGAACCAGAAAACAAAAAGTGTGATTTACAGGAGGATAAGCTGGGCTTACTGATGATTGGACTAGATGACCTCCTGAGGTCTCTCCCAATGCTAATATGATTCTATGAAGATGGCCAATTTAATGTTTAATCTTTCATCATCAAAACCAAAAAGTCGCGTCTATTTAAACTTTGTTAAAGTGGAGAGAAGACTGATCTTGAGTAATCTGTATTATTAGAAATCAACAGGAAAGTGACAAATATTAAAAATTCCCAACACAAATAGTGACGCTGATGACAAGAAAGAAATATGAATAAAACTGGAAGAATGAAAGAGACATGCATCAAAACATGGGCAGAATGTTTTTATAGCTATGCTGGACAACCAAGACTGATTGATTAGAAAATAATTGGTTTCTTATAAATCCATTACACATTAGACAAAATGTTAATGCTACATGCCATATTCAACTACCCTTTTGCCTCAATATGGGATGTAGTTGGGTGACAGGGACATGGGTGGGCATTCCGATGCTCCACTGATGCTCTACTACTACTATGTTGGCCAATAAAGGCAGTTGTCAAAGAATGTAACTGAGAGCTGCCTGTAGGTGGCTGTTAATTACACTGAGGTACTCACCTGTCACATAGCTAGCCCAGAATTGTGGGAATGTAAAATCTTCTGTTAGCTGTACTATGCGCTCCTTGGACCATAGCACAGGATATGGGTCATGATGTTTTGTTTTGTGTGACTAGGTTAAAAGTTCTTAATGTTTAGAGAATGTAAAAAATAACATTAATCAGTGGATTAGAACTGAAATGTGTAGTATTGTCATTAGTAAGGAACTGACACAAAAATAATCCGATGTACACATTTTTTAAAAAAGTAAAATGTGGCAAATATTACAAAATTCCATGCAGCTATATAAAAATTTTGAAAGATAAAAGAAGACTTGAAAAAAAGACGTAATTAAAATGAGCAACATTACTGAAGGGGTAGTGTTGTTATAGCTTTCAGAACATAGAAGTAATAATAGCAAGTGGAATTATTAGGGGGTTGCGTGATTAATGTGAAATAACATTAACCATGATTTTGTTTTATGGTAATAAAATGTAGCCTATTCTCTTTAAAAAAACAATTAGCCTATTTTATGAACCTGTTAAATGCACTTTTTCAAACTGAAACTTTTTACATTTTGTGTGTAGGGATAAACCTATTTTTTAACCTTCTAAAAATATAACTTAAAACTGTAAGTTTTAACTAAAATTAAATATTTTTCATTTGACACCAGATACAAAGTTACAACACATGGCAATTTTTATATATCTCTTAAAATATGGCTTTGTTATGCAAAATTTGTTATAAAGCGAACTAAGGTGAAATATAGTGAAATCATTAATATAGGATTGCTATTTTTTCCTTAAACACTTTTCCTGACACAAGTGCCCAGACTAATATTTTTTTTAGATTACCTATTACAAAAAACTTACAATGCCTTAATTTTGTCTCATGCAAAGCTAAACAAACTGACACTTAAATAACTTATTTAATTGATGATGGGCAGATTTTTAAAATGTATTTGGGCACCTAGTGAGTTTTTTCAAAAGTGTAGGTGCTTTTGAAAATCTCACTGAATGCCCAAATACCTTTAGAAATCTGGCAAATGTGATTTTGCCTCACCATGCAAAACAAAAATGCAGTAGAACATCTTGTGCTACAAGTAATGGTGAAGGTTTTTTCTGGGAAGGGGCAGGTTGTAAAAACTCACTAATATAGGCAAGACTTTGGACATCCAGAAGCGTTTCATCTGTGGGAAATTGTGAATTTAGATTTCACAACTGGAAAATTCTGCAAAGCAACAAAATGGTAACCTGAGCCATTTCTGTACACCTTATAAAATTGCACAGACTCTTCAAATTCCCTTCTACATAGAAGGTTGGAGAGGTGAAGAAGTTAAGAAATGCCTGATGAAATAGCATGGGTCAGGGCTATATGGTCCTCAATATGAAGACTATAGAAAGCTTGAACTTTAAAGGCTGGTTTACTGAAGGAAATGTCTTCCTTTGCTTGCTGAAGTATTAGCACAACTCTTGAATCAGATGTTTGTAAAGTGGTCCAAAAGACTTGGAGACCATCTTAAAGAATCTGCAAGAACATCCACACTTGTTCAGGAGAAGGAGTCTTCATCCACAGAAGTAATGGGGTCTAGCATAGAGAAGTGATAAATGTAACAAACAAGTCTTAGATGTTTTCATAGAAATTCTGTGGAAGAAAGACTATAGAGCATTTCCTTCACCATTAATTTATAAACCAAAACCCCAGGGGATCTAATTTCATAATACTAGTACACATGTGAATGACCGACAGTATCATCTGCACACAGTGAGTACTTTTTTGCCGTTCTGCGAAAGTTAATATCAGTGAGTTATTCTTATTGTCAATTGGAGGTGTATTGAGTTTAAAAAAATCACCACCCGCCTGCATAACTGAACTCTTGTATCTCTGCAACACCTGGGTTTGGTAGGGGGAGCTTCAGGATTTGCTGTTGATTTCCTTGAAATATTCTGTTTAGAATCAACCTACACTGAAGGCCTCTGATACTGTCTCCAGTTATTCCTTTTTCACTGCATTCAAAATGTAAATGTGCTGAGTCATGCCACTAGAAAATAATATATCTGAGACAGGATAACATTCTCCCCCACCAAAAAAACTCTTATAAAAATTCATATACACACAATGAGTTTAGTAAGTCAAATTCTGAAGGACATATCTGATGATTACTGGAATGCAGTCTGAATACTGGAATAGGTTTATGAAATCTAAGGGTATGTCTACACTACCTGCCAGATCGGCAGGTAGTGATCGATCAATTGGGGGTAGCGATCGATCTAGTCTAAATGTGATAAATTGATCCCCAAGTGCTCTTCCATCGACTCTGTTACTCCACCGCTGCGAGAGGCACAGGTGGAGTCGATGGAGGAGCAGCAGCAGTCGACTCATCACTATGAAGACGCCGCGGTAAGTCGATCTAGCTATTCTTGTAGCTGAAGTTGCGTATCTTTAGTCAATCCCCACCCCAGTGTAGACCAGAGCTAAGTAAAGAACTCTCAGTCAGTTTAAGGTGTGGGCCCTGTTTCTTAACAGTCTGCCCTGAGGTTGGTACTCATGCATCTGAGTCTCTCCAGATTGCTTGACAATGTGTCTTAGCCTATATCCAGGCCTGGTTTGTGAGTCTCCTGGATGAAACCAAACAGCTGCAGTTTTGGGTCATGGAAAGTTTCACTTTTTTAATTAAGCTAATTGAAAGATGTTGAGAGGCTTTTGTCCTCAGGCAAATGTTTTAAATTAACACATTTATCAAAGGTGAAATCCTGGCCCCACTGAAATCAAGGGAATGGGAGTTTTATCATTCTTGAAATAAGAGACCCCGGAGACATGGAACTTTCTTTTACCCCCAGAAATCTGTTCTTTCTTCTCTATCCAAATCTAATTAAAAGGGTAAAGCAGAATTCTTTCCTTCTTCTTACTCTGCCTCTTTCCTTGGTTCTGGGGGAGAAAGAGAGAGAGAGAGAGAGAGACTCAAGTTCAAACCAAGGTATGCAAAGAGTTGATTCTTTAAATTCTGACATCTCCTCCAGTTCTGTTCTAGAGTATGGTAAAATATGAAACCGTATACTCTGGCAGGTGAAATCAGCTAGAGGCAACTGGAAGATATTGTTGAGCAATTTTTCCCACTCATTACTTTCTCTGAGATCTATAGTATGCCTATGTTCAAGTCTCCTGCTATCAAGACTTTATAAGTAAGGTGCTAATAAACTGTTAAATCTAAGTTGATTAGCAAAGAAACATGCAGCCAAGAGGTCGTTTTGGATTACATTTTGAAAAGCCAATTACATGTAAAATATCTTCCAAAAAAATCTGCAGTGTTTCGTTTTCTTCTGAAGTGGACATTGTACTTATAGTTCTGAAAAGAGAGAGTACCAGAGGCCTCAAATAATTGGATCAAGGCCAGGGAGCTAGCGCTTAGGAGCAGGGTTGATATCCAGGAGCTGACTTGCTGATATGATTTTGGCTTCTCTTCCAGCTTTAATCTGGCAGCTATGGAAACAGAAAACGCTCATGTCTCTTGGAGACATGCTTACAAGAAAAATATTCCTATTTCAATATATTACATGGCACCTAGATTCCTGGCAGAAACAGCATAAAATTCATTTCTTTCAATGTCAAAACCATCTCTGTGAAGACTGCAATTTGAGGGATATTATGGCTGCATTAGTGATTAGCAGTTTCTCCCTCAGTGGCCATGACATAAGCTACTCCTTCAAAAAGAAAAGCATCTCTTTGAGGGGGAATTTAATGCGATTTCAAGCTCCCAGTGAGATACGTGAAGTCCCACTTGCCTGCAAAAAGCTTCAGATGCCAGCCTGTTTCAGAGAAAATACTGTCTGAGTCACTCATCCTGTCCCAAAAAATCGAAGGGACAGGAAATTAAAATCTCATACACATCTGTCTGCCCGTGCACCAATGTTCCCAGCAGAGGTGAAGGTGGGGGTGAGCTAGGAGCATCTTCTTTCTGCTGGGGCATGAGGGCAGGGATTCCTTCAAGCCTCTTCCAGACCCTGTTGCCAGTTGTTCAGTGTCCTTCCTACCAGTTCACAGCACATGAGGGGTTCTCTGAGGGTGGGGGATCCAAATGAAAAAAAGAAAGAAAGGCAAAGAGAGGCTGTCTCTCAGGCAGTATTTCTGGATCCAGCTCTTTGAGCCTGGTCTATCAAGGTCAATTGTCCCTTAGTGGGGTCTACCTCCAGCCCCATTTCTAGGCAGTGTACTGCTTTGCAGCTGGTCCATGCAGCTTTGGGAGCAGTGAGGCCTACGAGTGTCTCCTTCTCAGCTGACCCGTCTCTGTTGTTGGCAGTAAGAGATGCAACTTTTCTGTGGCAGGTTTTCCCTTTTTAAGCCACCTCCCACCCCTGGACAGAAGAAGCCTTGTAGGTGTGCCTTGTTAGTGTTGAACAGGCCCAGAAGTGGGATGGTCCAGTATTATTGTTGAAATGGTAAGAGACCTCTTACAGATTGTAGATTTTTCTGCCTGGCGATTGTTTGTTTGATGCAGGTCTGTGTTTCCAAAGACTACAGGCCAAAAGAGATGAGTTTTCGTCTCTTTACCTTGGGCACTCATGCTAATGAGAGATGGAGTTCTTGAGATTTATTTACACACTTTTGTAATTCCAACAATTCAAAGTGTAGACTGGTTTTACTCTTGAAATGTGTAAATAACGACCATTTCAAAAGCTGTCCCTGTGCATCATCATCATGCCATCTGTGTAATTTCTGAGTTTTGAATAGAGCTGTAATCCTCCAGCACTATTTTCATTATCCCATCTTTGCTTTCCAGGCTATCCCCCTTCCCCTTTTCATATCAGTAGTTTAACTTAAGTGGAAAGTGTTTCCCCAGTCTTGCCATTAACCTCAGAAGAGACAAGTTCAACCGCTATGCTTACTGCATGTCTAAATGGAGCTCTTCCTTGCCCCAGCAACCAAATAACTCAAGGTGGTAATCTATTTTCAGTGGGGATCCTGATGCTATCAGAGACCCCTTTGCATTTCCTCCCATTAAAGTTAAAATTGCCATGCTTACCCCATTATTGACTGCCTCTTTGAGGCACAAACATGGCCCTGTAATTAGCCTCATAGGATTGTGGAAAATGTAATGCAAAATATACCATCCTCATTAGAAGTTTAAAACATCTGCTCTGCTGCACTCCTAGTCTCAGATAGCCTGAGAGAAAGTGTTGCATTCCCAAAACAGGGACTTCTGATCAATGGTGTATGTATAGTGATGTCCTCTGGGTCAGTGGTTCTCAGTCAGGGGTACATGTTCCCCTGGGGGTACGTGGAGGTCTTCCAGGGGTACATCAACTCATCTAGATATTTGTCTAGTTGTACAACAGGCTACCTAAAAAGCACTAGCAAAGTTTATACAGACAATGGTTTGTTTATACCACTTTATATACCATACACCAGGCCTGCACAACTCGGAAAGCAGTGAGGGCCATATTACTGCAAAAAAGCCAGCTGTGGGCCAAAAAGCCCCGCCCCCATCTGCTCCCCCCCACCTCACCACTTGGCTTGCCCCACTCCTACTTACCCCCCGCGGGCTGCACAGTGAGCCCATGTGGGCCACTTGTGGCCCCTGGGCTGCATGTTGTGCAGGCCTGCCATACACTGAAATGTAAGTACAATATTTATATTCCAACTGATTTATTTTATAATTATAAATGTTAAAAATGAGAAATTAGGCAATTTCTCAATAATAGTGTGTTGTGGCACTTTTGTATTTGTATGTCTGATTTTGTAAGCAAATAGTTTTTCAGTGAAGTGAAACTTGGTTATCTGCTAGACAAATCAGACTCCTAAAAGAGGTACAGTAGTCTGAAAGGGTTGCGAGTCACTGCTTGCAGTGACTGGGCTGCATTTTTAGATGTGAAATAAAGCAAAGAGAAAGAAAATGGCTTGTTTCCCGTAGAATGATTAATGAACAAGAAGTGATTTACCTAATACATGGCATGTGTGGAAAATCTATTTAATAAATGAAAAATACATTATAGTGCTTGTGAAAAGTACTGGATTAAGAGAACTGCAAGATGAAATACTCTTTGTTCCCAGGACAGCAAAACACATGCTTAACTCCATGCCTATTCAGTGAAGTACTGAAAACATGTGCTTAAGTCCCATGGACTTCAATGGACTTAAGCACATACTTAAAATGAGGCACAGGATTAAGAGTTTTGCTGAATCTGGGCCTGATTCATTAGAGGGTGCAACATTATGAGAGGCAATACCACTTTCCCTATGTTTCTGTGCTGTTGTGACTTAAGCAAGTTCAGATGGGGTCATGGGTAGAAGGGATATTAGTTCAGTTTCTGTGCTTTATTATATGTTCTTGTGATATGTCTGTAGTGTGGCCCTCTAATGAGAAGGAACCAAACTGGGAGCACCACCTTATTTAATATATACCACCAGATAGCCGCCTAGTGGTAATAACTTGCCTTCACTACTCACCAGGGTTTGATTAGACCCAGTGACCTTTAAAAATAATTTAAGAAAAAGTCTGTTGACAGTCCAGGCTAGTGTGAGAGAACTGATAGGAACTATATATCTATAGATAAGCAAAACAAGTATAGCATAGGAAACTATTAATGGCTCCAATGTTTGTGACATGAGAGTAAATTATAATATATGGTGGAATTTACTGTTACTAAGAATGAAGCACATGAGGACAAATCCTATCTTTACCAGTGCAGTCATCAAGAACAAAGATGCTGGCTGTTGCAGTGTCCTTTGCTAGATGGGTCCTGTTAGCCAGAATGAATAGAGCACCATGTAGTATAGTGCATATCCTGCTTTTCTGAACAGGAGAATTGAGAACCTCCTAGTTAGTAATTGCTGTTGACTTTAGCAAACCTGCAAGCTGGGGAGAGAGCTGAACTCTTTTCTTTTACATAGGGATGATGATCCCTTGAGCATGGGTGTTAGTTTGACTCCCTCCTGGTGCTCTATTTATTGCAAATACCCTGCCTTGTTGCATATACAGGGGAAAGAACTTTTTTTTACTATATGCCTTAGTCCCCAACATGTGAACCAGTATAGCAAAAGCAGACTCTGCACACAGAACAAAGTATAAAAATCTTGTTGCCATTAGTATTGTGAATGCAATTAAATGCAAAAAGTTGGTTGTAAAAGAGAAAGATGTAGTTTAAAGATTAGCTTTATAAATATTCATTATCTTAAATGTTCACTAACTGATGCTGAGCAAGAAAAATGTTAATTCTTAATCAATAATACAGCATCCTTGAGAACATTTTACAAATTAGAAGTTCATTTAAGTCCCACCATATGTTGGCAATGTCAGTTGTTACATGATAATTAATTTGGATTTTTTAATCAGGAGAAACTCTGGAAATGGTAGGTATGGAATTGTTGTTGAGCAGGAGTCCTCCCTATCCAGAGGTCAGAGAAGGTGTTGTGGCAGTTAATAATTGTGTGCTGCTTGAGTTTCTTATAAAACGACTTGATAAGGAAACAAACTTTTCTTTCATCGGTGCAAGTTAACAAACTATACGTGAAAAGCGCAGGATTTTTTCTAATTAGCAATTTCACTGTTTAAAGACATGGTGATTTATAAATTGATGGGTTTTTTTGAAGGTTAAATATTTTAAAGCACACAGATTTATTCATGCAGCCTATCACTTACTTTGATATACTTGGAATTAGCAGTAAGGCTGAGGGTCTTTGAACTGAAAGGATTTCATTAATTGCCTGCAAAAGATATGGGAACCATAATTCCTTTGGACGGAACTGTCATGAATCTTGAAACATGGCACAGAGAGTCATTAGTAGAGTGCCATTCACTTTGGATCATCAGAAAAGGAGTTTGATGTGATTGCCTGAAGTAGAATACAGAAGGTCAACTTGGGCCAATACCCTCAGCTAACAGAAACGTTGAAAGTTCAGAAAGCTGCCTGACAGCTAGCTCCAATAATCCTGACTTCTATGTCTAGATGAGTTGTTTCTTAGGAAAACCTATTGTCAGCTGCCTGAGGCACTTAACATTTAAACTCCTGGAAGGATTCTATTTTTTTTATTAAGTGACACTTCAGTAATATTTTACATGATTTAGCATTATTTTTAGAGGTCTGAGTAAGTTTCAGTTAATAGGTTTAAAATCAAGAGGATGATCTATCCAAATTTCACTTCTGTTTTTTTTAATCATACTGTAGCTCTCATTTAATTTCATTTATTGTTAGATACATAAAAAAAATTCTGGCTCACGATGGATGGAAAAGTAGAGCCAGCTGGGAATTTTTTGACTGAGGTTTTTTTTGGCGGGGGTTGGGAAATGCTGATTCATCAAAACAGCGGTGTTACACAAAAATGTTTAAATGAAACTTTTGTTGAGAAGCTGGGTCCCAGATAGAATTTCTAGATGTGGGGGCGTGGGGATATGGCTGGGGCGGGAGAGGACACATACCCCAGAGTCTCCAAAAGCTCAGTGGTTAAGATACTCATGTGGGATGTGAGGGATCCAGATTCAAGTCTTTGCTGTACCTTATTCAGAGAAGGAAATTGAACCTAGTTTTTCCCCATTGCACATAAATTCCCTAACAGCTGAACTACTGGCTACTTAGAGTTGGGCCTCTCTCTTTTTTTCATGAATAATTTCAAAAGGTCCCTGTTTTGTTCCAGTACAGAATGAAAACAAATTTTGAAACCGAATTCAAACTGAAAGACGTGACAAGTTACCAAGAGTTCATTTCTTCTCTGAACTCAGGCAGAACTCAGGCATAAGGGAGATGAGAATATGACAGGGAGCCAGTCACGACTCCTTGATTCTTCTGTATCTGGCTCCCCAGGGCAGCTTTACCATATGCAGCTGGTACAGGCCAGCAGAGGCACATGGAATTTCTTGCTCTGACACATCCCCTTTTGTCCCCCCCACACCTTCCACTGAGTGGCACACCCCAACAGAGGATGAGGAGATGTTATGTGGTGGAATAGTCAGTTTTACACCAAGGGATTTCTCCAGGAGGAATCTCCTGAGTAAATTGACTTTGTGTTTCATAAGCAGGTTTGGAATTGTGTTAACTAATTAGATTTAATATGCAAAAGTCTTACATCCTTAGCAGTCACTATTTCTTCTGAACTCATTCTCTAGCCATTCAAATTGCATATAGTCTTTATGGCTCATTAGTGGCTCATCAGGGGTCAGCAATATAAATATGTAACTTAATCTCTCTCTCAAATATGTGTTTGGGGAGAGGGAAGCAAACACATTTATGAACTCAGTGGCAAGTTTCTTGGTATTTCTGACATATTAAGAATATAATCGAGGTAAAAGTACTTCTCAGACATTGATTTTGTTATAATTAATATAAAGATGTATTCCCTTTTCATATTTGATTGTAAAAAGACAGCAAATGTTTTAGGAGAAATAGTTCAAAATTTTATATAGCTTTTGTGAAGTTTGCACAAAGTGGCAGCTATCACATTGAAACATCGAAGCTTCACTTTTGGTGTGAAGTGGGAAATGAAGTATGAGATTTTTAAAGTGTTGAAGATATTATTCACCTAGGATAATTATCATGTGAAAATATTGCTATTTTCAACACCAGAATACTCTACCATTTTGGAGTGGACAAAAAGCATCATTTTGTAAAACGTTTTGTTAAAAAGAGTTTGCATTAATTAAAGTCAGTGGGAAGCAGTGATTCTGAAAAGTAGAGATGTGGTAGATAGTCAGCTGAACATGAGCTCCTAGAATGATACTGTGGCCAAAAGAAATAATGTGATACTGGGATACGTAGTGTGACGGAGTCAGACCAGAAGGATATAGGAGAGTGCTGGAAGGCAGGTATATTTGTCTCAGGATGTGCAGGTCCCTGTTCCCTGGATAGTCAAACAAAGGCTACTCCAGGCCAATCAAGACACCTGAGGCCAATTAAGAGCCTTCTAGAAAGGAGTAGAAACAGCTAGCCTAATTGGGACACCTGAAGCCAATCAGGGGCTGGCTGAAACCAGATAAAAACCTCCCAGTTAGTCAGGTGGGCTGTGGGCATCAGGAGCTGTGAGAGGAAGTTGTGCTGTTGGTGAGACTGAGTGGTGGACAACATATCATACAGAAGGAAGGAGGCCCTGAGGTAAGGGTGAAGTGGAGTTTGAAGAAGCGGGGACTGCTGTGGGGAAGTAGCCCAGGGAATTGTATTGTGTTTTGTGGATAAAAGGTCAGCCATCTTAGCTGACACTATTAGGGTCCCTGGGCTGGAGTACGGAGTAGAGGGTGGGCCCGGGCTCCCCGCTTTTTCCACCTTCCGTACTGGCCTGTGATGAAGGTAACTCACTAGGCGGTGACTCTTGCCAATTACACTGAGAAAGAGAGGTCACTCTGGGGCCTAGATGAGTTTCTGAGGCCCCTAAATCTGCCAGGAAGTGCAGGACCCACAAGTACAAACTTGGAGCTTTGTCACAGTAGATGGGAATCTTGATTTGGAACAGAGAGGTTATTTTACCTCTTTATTTGGCACTGGTGCAACTGCTGCTGGAATATTGAGTCCAGTTGTGGTGCTGATAATTCAAGATGCTGATAATTTGGAGACAGTTCAGAGAAGAGCCACAATACTGATTAAAGGATTAGAAAACATACCTTATAGTGATAGGCTCTCAGAGTTCAATTTGTTTAGCTTAAAAAAGAGATGGTTAAGGGGCTACTTGGTTCCAGTCTATAAGTATTTACACAAAGAACACATTTTTAATAATGGGCTCTTCAGTCTAAGAGAGAGAGGTTTAACATGATCCAATGGCTAGAAGTTGAAGTTAGACAAATTCAGACTGGAAATAAGACATAAATTTTGAATGGTGGGAGTAATTAACCATTGGAACAATTTACCAAGGACAATGGTGGATTCTCCATCACTGGCCATTTTAAAATCAAGATTGGATGTTTTTCTAAAATATATGCTTTAGGAATTATTTTGAGAAGTTCTGTGGGTAGTGTTATATGGGATATCAGCCTAGATAATTACAATGGTCCCTTCTGGCCTTGGAATCTATGAATATGTGAAAATATTCTGGCTCCATTGAAATGAGTGACAAAGCTCCCTTAGACTTCAGTGGGCAAGGATTTCAATGGGTATCTTCTGTAACTCAACAAGTCATCTAACCTAGAAAAAATATAATTTTAGATCTTCTATATTTTTAGATATCTTACTCATTTGTCTATGATCTTCCCCCATTCTTGTTGTGCTGTGCAATAGATCTTTCTCCAAAGTTGCAAGGTAATAGATCATACTTTGAATTTGTCACTGTCTGTTGGAGATGGACCTTTTTGTTTTGTTTGTTGTTATAAATGTCCAGATTATGATATTGATATAGAAACATGAATTATAACATAAGATGATTTTTGATTTCATAGTTTCTATGTAAGGCTACAGTTTCTGAGATCAACCCATAACAACCATGCCCAATGTCTGTTGATCTCATGATAGATATTCAGCTAGCCTGTAGGGTAGATCAAAACAGTATTTTTCTTCAAAAATCTCAAAATAATTGAGAAATTTTGGTATTTTTTTAAACTCTCTATTGAGTTCTCTGACTTTTCATTAAAATATTAAATTTCTATGATTTTTTCTACATAATTCACAAAGGAATTTTTTCACTGAGAACTTTTCAATGAAAAAATGTCTGCCAGCTTTGACACCACAATTTATCATTGTGTGGAGCAGAGCTCAGAAGAAACCTTTCTGCTCCTACCATTTGTGTAACCCATGCCAGAGCACATCACCTGGAAAGAGGTGGCAAGGACCGTCAAGCCAGATGCATAATGCCACAGCTCTGCATATTGGTCTGCAGAACGGTCCTGGCACACTGGCGGGATCAATAGGGTACAGATTTAGGAACAGTACAGTTTGTGTATCTCCTCCCAGAACACACAGGTCGAATAGAGAGATGGCTTTTGGAGTCAGTTACTTTCAATGCACCCACCTAAAGTGGTTTGGCTCTGCACCGTCCTTGGACATTTAACTTGCATAATTTAGCCTGTAAGTCTCCTACTGGTTCAAAAGGAAAAACATTCAACAGTCATTGAACCAATATTCCTTCCAGGGCAATAGAAGATGATATGGTATATCTGACTGACTTACTGAGAAAACTGATCTTTTCTAGAGTTTACAAGGCAAGTTAGTGATTTTCATCTTTGTGCTAAGGGAAGGGAAGATGTCTGTGGTAGTTTGCTGTATTGTCATGATATATCTTTCCACACTAATTTCCTTTTAGGACATTTTTCAGAAGGGCTCATTTCTGGTGGCATGAAAATTCAAGCCTCGTCTCTGGGGGTAGGCAAAGGTTCTGTAGATATTTAAAATAAAAGTCAGGTCATCTACTCCTGGTCATAATTTAAACTTGGCTCTGAATACTACAAACTACTTTTCATACCATTAGGATAAAAGGCACTTTTCCCCTTTAAATGGTGTTTTAGATTGTAGCTATATCATCTCTTAGAATATTCCAAGACTGTTAACTATATCTCCTGTCGCAGTGACAAAGTGTTCCTCAAAATGGGTCCAGTTTTCATTGCTAAACTGACTTTTGGATTTTACATTGTCCAAGTTAATCAGCTGTCTGTCCTCTTGTCTTTATCTCAATAGCATTCTTGATTTTTAATGGACAATGACTTTGGAATGTTGTCCAGAATTTCCTTCCAAAGGATTGATTTTTTTTTTTTTTACTTATCTAGGTATTTTTATTTATATAATTATATTTTTAAATTATCTAGGTTATTTGGGTCTAAACCCTTTAAAGCACTCTCTTCCACTTCCCTTGGTTTGTAAGTTGTGCCATCTCGGATTTTCTTAGATGTATATCTACTTATTGTCATACAAATTATACCTCTTATTCATCACCTCTAAAACTGACCCACTGAATCTGTGGTAGGCTGAGATGGTATAATGTACATACTGAAGAACTTGCAAGTCAGAGTAGTCAGTGGTTAAATGTGCATGGCAACTTCCTTTTTAGTTGACTTTGTTTCCTGTTATATCCCTGTCTTATTGCCTGCAGCCTGAGAGTTACACAATTTTGAACCCATTAAACTCAACTCTTTTCCTCCTCTATATGTATAATCACCCTGATATTGAATGCTATGTTTTACAAAGTTGAGTTGAAGCCTGACAACTGGTGATAGTAGTTACACACAACAGTATCTGATTACTTTATATCATTCACCTTTAAACAAACATCACCACATGTTCAATAAATCATTCCAGTCTGGAGAAAATTATTTAGCTGGATGCGTCTTCAGGGAGGAGATGTTTCTTTTCCTAAAAAAATTATATAAGCCCGGGTAGTTGAGCCCCCAGAAGGCAAAAAGTGGACACAGTTTTTTCCCCCCCTTTTTACAGCACTGATACAGTATTGGGGCAGACAGGTGTGAGTCCCAATCTGACCACTCACAAGTACTCTTTTCATAGGGGAGGCGCAATTGGCTTTGTGTGTATCAGGAAAAGGGTTTGACGACCCTCATTATACCAGTGAGTGAGTGATATTGATCTGATTTCCTAATTACCCTAGAAATTGGTTTAGAATTTTTTTTCAGTTCAGTGTAAAATATATAAAATTGAAGTAACTTGCACATCAGTTTATTCTGCACAAGAGTATAAAACTCAGGAACAAACTTAGAATCAGCTTAGAATTTTTTTAATCAATTTATTTTAATGCCCCCTGGCAGTTATAGTTTTAAATTGTTTGGTTTTGAGGCTTGATTCTGGGTGCATATTCCTTCAAAGAGTGTTCCACTACTTACTGTATACCAAGGAAGATATCCAGCAAATTAAATAAAGCACAATAAAATGACTCAGGAAACAGCCAAGTAAAATGTGCCTTATATTACAGTGCATGTAATCTAGAACTTTTCTATGTTCTAGTAATCTTCAAGGTATCTTTTTCAATTTCATTTTTTAAAATATGGGGAGTAAGTAGAATGTAAAGCTTAAATATAAACATATATGCATTGTGTATATTCACCTTTACCGTAAAGTTGAGATACTATTTCAAAATCTGTAAATCGCATCCCAATAAAACTCACATTTAATATAGCAGTGGGATAGTGCACGTTCTGCTTTGATCCTCTAGGTCTATAAAATTCTTACCAAAATGATATGAGGGATACAGAAATCTGGCATTATTGCAAGACTGTATGTATTTATGTCTGTAAGGCAAACTGATACACTGGGAGTATTATAAGAAAACATCTATAATGAGAGATCAAACACAAAAAGCATTAGTGATGGTTTTATGCTTTTCAATTTAGCCTTTTAAGGTCAGAAATCAGTCAGGAAATCAATCATTCTAGAAATCAACTGGAATGCTATCAGTTTTTTCTAGTGAATACTGTAAATTGGGGTGATTATTTTGATTTGAGGTATGATATTTCTTTAAAATGTGTCCTTTTTTCTTCAAAGTATCTTTTTAGGGGACTTATTTTGTAGCATTTCAAATCTGATCCTTACTGGGGTTACTTGTAGAGACATCCAAAATACGTGAAAGTGTCACTGCTTGATATTAAGAGAAGTAAAAAAAAAACCCCTAGAACATTGATTTTTTTAAACAGACGTTTCTGCATTTTCAGATCAGAAAGTGATCTCTTTCTGGTTATCAAAGGTAGTTTAATACGCTGGGAGGCGTTGGTAAGAAGAGTGCTTGAGGATTCCTTCCTATTTCTGATCTAAATGTGGATCTGTCATATTGATTGAATTGAAAATTTCATGAGAAGTAGTAGCCGCCTTCCAGGATTTTCCTGTGGTAAACCTTTGGGTAAAGCTTATCTCGCCAGATTTCAATTAAATCACTGTGACCTTACATTTTCAGCTGGGAAATGCAAGGTTACCTTTGTTTCTTTCTTTTCTTTCTTTTTCCTGGTGTCCCTTTAATATTATTCTTCACACCTGCCAAAATTATAAAAAAAACCTCTTTCAAATATATATCCAAAATATATTGTTACTGTATTTCAACTCACTACAATTCAGTTACTAATTTTATAGACTTAAAGATGCTCTCATAGGACCCAAAGTGCTTTTTCTTCTGTATCTAAAAACCCCATAGAAATCATCTCTTAATTACTCTGTCTCAAGTTTACTCCACCTCCAAGCTCCCTAAATTCCTCTCTAGTAAGATGGGCTTTGATAAATCTCAAAAAGTAGCTGTCAGTGCAGAATAGTCATTGAATATGGGTGTTTCTAGTGGAGTTCTGCAAGAAGCAGTACTAGTTCTGAGCGTATTTAACATTTTTATCAATAATCTGAAGATAAATATAAAATTACTATTGATAAAATTTGTGAATGACAAAGATTGGTTTAATGGCATCTCAGTCCAGGGCAACTTACACCCCCAAGTCCAGTAAAGGCTCTAGTAGGTGTCAGTCCTTCAAACCCCACCAAGGGGTTTTTCCATGGTTACAAGTTCATAACCACTTCAGTTCAGAACAAATACACATATGCAGAGGTTAGTCTTTCCTTTATACAGCCCGGCTTTTTGAACTTCAGATTCTGAGAACAGGTAATCAGTAGACAATAGTCCCTTCCTCACAGCATGGCTTCAAAAAGATGGGATTTTGCATAACCAGGAGGGGGTGAAGAATTTCCAGTCATCTTCTCCCAGATATTTCACAAGAAATCCACTTCACATGTATTTCCCCAAAGTTCATTCTTGTCTGCTATATTGTTCAGTACAGTCCTTTGATCATCCAAGTCTTCAATAATACATAACCTTTGCTTTAATACAATGGATTCTAAAGATAGTTAAACTTAATACAATAAGATTTTTCAAGGGTATTGCAAGAAATTGCCACTTCTGTCACAAAGGAGGATGAGGGCAAGAACAGTCATACAGAGTGCTATGGATTTCTTGTTAAACTGGGCACATGTAAACAATGTGTTTTGATAGACCCAAATCCAAAGTTATACATCTAGGTTCAAGGAATGCAGGTCATACCTACAGGATGGCAGACTGTATCTGCAAAGCAGGAACTCTGGACAGAATTGAGGGATTACAATAACTCAGTATGAGTTCCAGGACAATGTAGGACAAAAAAGGATTAATGCAATACTTGGATGTATAAATCGGAGTGGGAATGCGGCGGGAGTAGAAGGAGAGATGGGGCATGCATGATACTTCCTGATGTTTTGTGGCTGGAGAGATTGACCTGAGCTGGTTTATGGGAGGCACTAACCTAGTTATTGTAACAGATTGATGCAAACAGTGATCTTACACAAAACTGATTCTTTCTGAAACCAAGAGTGAAGGTTCCTTTATTAAGATGACTCCCAGAGAAAATTTGCACTGCTGATGATGGGAGAACCTTTATTTTCTGGGATATGAATTCCGTAACAACTCTCAAAAAGGTTAAGGGGGAGAAACTCTTAATAATTGAGTTAATGTTGAGAAATAGAAGGAATAAAATGTGGGGATTTTCATTTGTTTGTTTTTCTTTGATCTCTCCAAGGGAAAATATATGTTATATCTTATAATATGTTATAACATGTTATAATATGTTATAATATATACAAGTTATATACATTGTT